>JAZHRO010000073.1:21042500-21647500 GCA_037157565.1 Thalassia testudinum | reverse complement strand
CGCTTGGAGGACGAGCCGAACAGGATGACACCTGGAAGACGGGGATCGAAGCAGGAAGAAGGAGGACGAAGCGGGAAGAACGGGAATGAAGTAGCATGTCATCGTCGTCGCGGGAACCGCTTCTCGAATGCAAAGAGAGGACAACCGCAGGGTGCTCCATGAAGGGGGACAAAGGTGGAAAAATTATAATTTCTACTCTAGAGGAGAATCCCAGGTTTGGGACAAGCTCTTAGAGCTTCGGAAGGGGTGAGAGAAGAGAAGAAGGGATGAGAAATTCATATGGAGGGGGTCTCCTTTTATAGTTGCAAGGAGTGGGGGCATTTTGGTCATTTCAATTTGAAAAAATTAATTCAAGACTTTTATTGACGGATAAATCCGTCACTAAAGGCCTGAACGTGGCTTTTGTGGGTTGTGCTCACGTGCCCGCTCACCTTCCACGCCTAAAATGCGCGCTTCATGTTCTTCAAATCTTGGTCGTCCGATCGTGAGATCGGATAGCTTAGATCTCTCCTCACTGCGCCTCAACTGCGCATGCCTTGCGCGTGCGATCTCGCGTCAAGTGGGGGAGTCTGTTAGCGCATGGGTGCAATTGGCTACACAACGTCGTTGGATCTCGATCTCACGGCTCCTCATGCCCGCGTGCCTTCTCGTGCCCACTCCAAAATGAGGCTTGCGGGGGCTCGAACCCGCGCCTCTTCTTAGCGATAGAGCACTCGACTAACGTGCTACGAGCATGTTTATGTCGAGCGCTCATTCCGTGCGCGCGTGCCTCGCAGCCGTTGGATGCACATCCAACGACGGAGAAGCATTGCTCAGATGAAGAGGGAAGGCTACAGCGGGTGCATGCGGCTGGTTGGGCGGCTGAGATGGCTCCACGTGGCACCATCTTGGCCGTCCATCATCTGAGTATTGTAGATGGTGCCATGAGTGTCGAATTGGACCTATTTTCGCACCGTTAGGCTGCGATCATCGATCCAAACCCATCCGTGCGATCATATTTGTCATCTAAGGTGTGGATTAACACCATCTTGGCCCTTGATCTTCTAAGGTTCCTCGGTCTCTATCTGATGCTACGGATATCCGATCAGGGCGATCTTGGAGTCGTTGAACTCCAATCACTGCCCTGATTAGATCTGTATAGTTGGATCTTCAATCCGAGGTCCCGATTAGCAAGTTGCCCTATCTCTGGTCATAAAAGGAGACAATTAACATACAATTTATTCAGACTAATCTAAATGCAAGATGATGCATGTTATGCAATATTTATAGTATGTGATGCAATTCTATACTTAAGAACATGCATAAATAGGTAGTTTATGTAATATAAACATGTTTACATCACCCAACTTCGGTGACACCTTCGGTGAAGCCATCATGCCAACTCTGACCACCAATCAACATGCCGCCGCCACCACAACCTTCCTTGCATTGCAGCGAACAAAAGCCCCAAGAAAAATGGGGGGTTTGATCTCTGTAAACCCTCTTCGAACACCACACCTTCCGCTCACCTTCTCTGACGTCGTTACTCCACCACACACCTCCTAACACCTCACAAACACCACCATCACCTTCGCCACAACTTGGCAAAGCACAGGAGCATTTTAAACTAGGCTTTTGAGCCCATATTCATTATTTCAGGTTTCGCCGTACGTCTGCCATCACCTTCATCTTCCTCGATGCCAACTTCCCTTTTCCGGCCACCAACTAACCTGCTACCAGGACATGGAGCTGTGGATGCATATGACGTAGTCATCTGCAGCAGCAATTGAGCCTAAAGATTCACCTCCAGCCGCAATTCGATGCAACAACAGCTACTAGCGCACGTGAAGAAAAGGCATTGCCTTTATCCTCACATCGTATATGGACAAAGTGCCAAGCAAATATAACTTGATTTCATGATAGCCACTTCGCCCAAGTAACATGGGGGTTGGGTCCCCTCTCACGCATATGCACTCTTTACTCACCTCTCACACTCGGTGAGCATGGACCCAGTACTATTCATGACTCGATTACCCGACTAATGGTCCAATTGCCAGTTATGAGAGAAGAGGGGAATTTATGAGGTGGAAGGGGGAGGGTTTTGCTGCAGCTTTCATGAACTCGGGGTGCGTGCTGAAGGCTAAGACTTAGCCTCAAAGGGAGGAAGGTTTGACCTTGTGCTATGCTTGAACAGGCCTTGAAAGCCTTGGTGCCCTTGTGCACTTTACTATGGTGCTATGCTCTGATAGTTAAGGTGTCTGAAGCCTTACACCGACGTCTGAGGTGGTACTGTGGCATTATTCATCTGATGCTATGAACTTAGCTGACGTGGATTAATGGTTGAAACTACTATTGGATTATTTGAATGATTTGCTACTTAGGATACATGCTTAATTAAGAGAATAATTGGTGATTTAAATCACCATTGTTTTACTTCTCTCTTTCTTTTTATCCTATGAATCCTTGAGATACATTGATTTATATTTGAATATTATTTCTGAGCAGTTCATGCATTGAATATCTTTTATCTGGTGTTTGATTAATTGTGCTCATTAATTCTGAATTGAGATTAGTGCATGAATTCCATCTTTGCTCCCTACGAACGACCTCGGACTCCAAATTGATTTCGAGTTTATAAATTTAAGTGTTTTGTGCGAATTACCGACTATACTACGACACATATATCTCTAAACACTCAACGAAAGCACTTAAATAGTGCTTTAACCACTAGGGTCAACAAACCTCTGGGCAGTTTTTGTGGGCCTTATAAACCTTCGCGACAGACCTATGGCTGAGGCTAGCCTGGTCTGTATCTTGGCTAGTACTTGAGTGCCTCTAGGCCTATTGTTGGTATTTTAATTTAATTTCTATAAAAGAAGCACAAACTGGCATTTTTACATCAAAAATATTGTTTAGTGATCTAGTACTTTCCATAGGATTTTGCTAGGGACTAACAAAAGTTAGGCATGGGAGTATGATGGTAACACCATCATTCATCATAAATAATTAAAATTAGTCAAAATCAAGTATTAAATGCTCCTAAATGATCATGTGAGGATCATTAATCCGTACTGAACTACTTGAGGAGAATACAAGAAAACAAGGTTAATTCTACTATTTTACCATCCCTTCATTAATGCAGATTAACCAAGGGTTTGATCGGGGGTTAGTTAAGGTCAAATGAACTTAAAATACCATGAAGTGGGCTCATACTGACTAAATCAGGGTTTTACACATTTCAAGGATGAAAACAGTACTAAAAACCCTAATTATCAGTTGCACTTAAATTGAAAGGGTTCTGATAGTGATAAATTCAATCTAAACCTCCTAAAAATCATTGAAAAATATTATGAGGTTTAGTACCTTTACTTTGACCATCTGAACCCATTTTGACCAAAAATAGAGATTTAGACGAGAATTTACCATGATTTGGGCTTCTATGTAATTTTCCCTGTCAAACGTGGTCAAACCCAAATATACATTCACCACTAAATTCATTGGGTCCAAACTAAGTTAACACAAAAATTTTGACCTAATCAGAGTCCATCTCGACCTTTTTTGCATTTCTTCCGTTAAAATCCCGATTTCTCACATCTAGACCCCTAAATTTAAAGTTTCCTTACATCTATGTCGCTAACTTCATCGTCTTCTTCACATAAATACCCCTACCACCTGCAACTCCTAATCACGTGGTCAAACCCAACAAAATCGACCTTTGACCGTGGAGTTCTCCTCCAATTCAAGCCTAAATCCCTCCAAATTTGGAGGGATTGCCAATTGGGAGATCCTCTTGCGTCTAGACTTGATTTCTTGCCCAAATTGGAGCTTTCGAAGCTCCACCGAGCTTTAGGATTTGCAAATAGGAAACTTTTCTATTCCCAATTCCAACTCGCAAATTCTTCCAATTTGAGCTCGTAATTGAGCTCTATATAAGTTCTCCCATCTTCCTACGTCAAAGGTAGCCAGGTTCTAGACAAAATCCACACTTCTCCAACTCCGACCACCTTCGACCTTGGCTCTAGCGACTCTACTTGATCTCCTTCCTCCGGTCGCCCAACAACCAAATTGGGTGGTTGGTGAGCGTATTTTTCGCAAGTAAAAGTTAGGGTTTTGGAGAACTCGTCGTCGTAGTCGCAAATATCGCTACCAAATAAATTTATAACCAAAACTCGAGGTAAGTCCCGGGTCGAACACAGGGAGGCGAACATTTGGTTTAAAGAAATCAGCGTTTCATTTTCTTTTGTTATTTTTATCTTTTGAGGTTTTATTTTGGTATTTTTATTAGATAGGATATCAAGTGGGATAGTTGTTAAAAATACCAAAATAAGAAACCTATATATAAAATCTATATATAAACCTATAGAGAAGAAACCTATAATAAGAGAGAGAGATAGAGAGAAAGAGAGAATAAACCTATATATAAAATCTCAACAAATGTTTGCTACAATGGAGAAAAGAAAACTATACTAGAAAGCAATAAAAGATAAAGTAAGGTGAGAAGAACCCCCCTCGACAGTTGCTTGGAGGATGACTCGCTTTGACGACGCCTGAACAAAGGTGGTGAGAGGTGGGAGGAACGAGAACGACGTTAGAGGAAGGAGGACGGGGCAGGACGATGTCGCAGTGACGAACTTCCTCCTGAAGGTGGTAAGAGGACGACCAAGGGATGCTCCACGAAGGGGGTGAGAAGCAGGAAAAATATTTGATTTTCTACTCTAGAGGAGCATCTTAGGCTTGGTACAAGCTCTCTCTAGAGCCTTGGATGTGGTGAGGAAGAGAAAGGAAGAGATGAAAAGAAATGAAAGGGGTAGGGGTCCTTTTATAGTGGAGGAAAAGAGTGCATTTCGTGCATGGAATAATAGACACATCAAAGACATCCCTAAAGATCCACCCTAAAAGTCGCTAAAGATCCGCAGCCAACGCAAGCACCTGCACTCTTACAGCTGTAGATGCGTGGCTGACGAACAACCGTTAGATCATCATCTTGCGGCTGAGGATTGCACGGAGATCGTGCCTCTAATGACGTTGGATAGCATGTGAGATCACATGTTGGATTACGTGTTCCCGCGTAGGTGTATCCACGACGATCCGTGCATCCATGTGGAGAATTTCGCACTGTTGGATGAAGATCGCGTGGCTCTAATTAGTCGCTCGTGCGGTCGATTGGAAGTGTCGGAGGATTTGAACCTGCGTCGTGGGTTTGGAAGAGCTCTATGCGGCCACTACACTACACTCGCGAGAGTATCGAGCAAAGAAACTTCTAAAGCACAGTGGAGGCAGCTTCTCAGCCATTGGATCTTGATCCAACGAATGAGAATTGATGGCACAGATGAAGGGGAAGTGTTGTGGGTGCTATTGGTCAGTTTGGATGGTTGAGATGGCACCACGCGGCACCATTTTGGCTATCCATCTTCTTTGCTTTGTAGGTCGCACCACGGACATCAGATTGGGTCAATTTTTGTGCCATTAGGCTACGATCATTGATACAGATCCATCCGTGTGGTTGGATCTGTCATTTGAAATTCCAAATTGCGTCACCAAGCCCCTTGGCCATTGATCTTCCTCAAACTGCACAATATGTTACAGAACTCCAATCAAGATGATTTTGGAGGCATTAGACTCCGATCATCATCTTGATCAGATATGTATGGTCAAATCGTCAATCTAAGGCCCTAAAATAAATCTCCTTCTCTCCTGGCCACAAAACGACATAAATTAACCTAAAATTTATACAAACTATTCTAAATACAAAATGATCTATGCTATGCAATATTTATAATATGAAATGCATTTCTAAGCTTAGGAACATACATAAATAGCCATTTTAACCTAAGTATACATCATACCCCCATGCCTATCTTTTGCTAGTCCCTAGAAAAATTAACCTACATGTTATGTACAAAAACATAATTAGGACTTGATCGCTTAAGGAATTAGTTGTTTTTTAACAAAACGAAATTTCGACTAAGTCCTTAAACTACAAAGACTCAATAGTGCCTGAGTGCCTGCCAAAATACAGACCACCCAAGTCCTCCCCTTATTTTGAAAGGGAAAGATTGTGGATTCCCTACTAGGAGGAGGTGACGTAATAAAATGCGGAATAAAATATATACCAATCTCACAAAATAAACAATCAGACAATGTACACAATTATTTTTAGGTGGAAACCCAAATCGGGTGAAAACCACCACCTAACCCTCTCGAGTTAGGATTTTCTGATCAACCAAGTTGATCAAATCCACTAAACGAATCACTTAAACGAGGGTGATTCAACCTCAATTACAACCACGCTACTTCATATGAGGGTAGCGTACCTCAAACCCCTTCTCTTCACGAGAAGCATTTTGTCCCACGAAGGAGACGGGAATTTGCAAAGCGAATACCCAACCAAATAATAAAGTAAAATAACAGATATAGTCCTATAGAGCCAACAAAGAATTTTTTAACCTAAGCTTCTATAGGAATTAAGAAACTCCCCATTGATGGAAGTGCGTCGAATCGATGATGTGGGTGCGTGGGCTACATAACGGCGCAATGTCACTCTCGTGAACTACGACGGGAGAGCGGGTGCGCAAACGCTTGATGCTCTCAAGATGAAGAACTTGAGCTTGGAGAGCAAGAGCTTCTCTTCTAAGGATCAAGAGACACAAAATGGTGTGAAAGTGTATTACTAGATGTGTCTTGTGTATCTAGGTGTTTCTAGGTGTGTGTTTATGTGTAAGAGGTTCTTCTCTATTTATAGAGGCCTTAGGAAAGCTTTGGAAGGCTTTGAAAAGCTTCCATAGCCGTTGGGTGCAAAGCCCAAGAGAATCAGGCCGAAATCAGGAACAATGATTGCACTGACAGGGTTATCAGACGTCTGATCCTGGCATCAGACGTCTGGGAAACTAGTTTAAGACATCTGAAAATAAGGTCAGACGTCTTATTTTATGCGGATTTCTTCCTGACTTGAATCAGATCTAAACAGGGTTCTAGTGCAAGTCAATCAAACGACATACAGGATGTCTGAAACTATGTCTAGACGTCTTGAAATCTACTTTTCTGCGAGAATGGATTTCCAAGAGAGTGCAACGACTAGAAAATCTCTGAGAAGAGATTTTGGGTCAGCTGATGCAAAATGATCATTTATCAGACGTCTGGAAAGGCTTAAGGACGTCTGATAAGGCTCTAACGGTCATATCCTCCAGTGTTTGCTTAGGCAGCCAATGGACCACTAATTGGACATTTGGCAAAAACATCATACGTCTTCTAAGATGTCTGGTCTAAAGTCTGGACGTCTTATTTCATCAGACAGAGCTAACTAAGTCCAACTTAATTGTTATCAGACGTCTGAATCAATAGTCATACGTCTTAAAACATATTATCAGACGTCTATTTTTGGAATTAGACGTCTGAAAAGGTTGTTTGAACCCTATATTGGTTTTCAAAGTTCTCTACAGAAAACCTAAGTATCCTAGGGTTGTGCTGGTGTTCCTAGGACTACTGTTAGGGTACTTTGAGGCTCTTTAACATGATGTTCTAAGGAAAAAAAAGAGCAAGGAAATAAAGATAAAAGTACATGAAAGAAATAAACAGAATTCTATCATATTCTTCTTGTACTTCCATCTTCAATCTATCGCTCCTCACGAATCTCCTCTATTTTCCATCAAGCTCCCCCAATCCATCCTGGATGCGAGCTCGAACTCCATCTAATCACGTCTCCATTTGTAATTTTCCTGAAATCTAAGACTTCAAGTGTAAATGTTAAATGACACGTGTTTTGTTATCATCAAAACAAACAATCGGGGTGCTCTAGCACCAACAATCTCCCCCTTTTTGATGATGACAAAATCATAAATAATCATGCAAAAAATCCTCCCCCTTTTTGACATTATCAAAAAGGTTTGATTGATTTTAAATTTCCTATAACTTCCCCTTAAAACATGCTCTTCTATGAATTTCTTTTAACAAAAGTAATGTCCTCCCCCTTTTTGTAATAACAAGATAGTTGTATTTCTTCTCCCCTTTACTAAAGGAAATTTAGCTAACTTACAACTCCCCCTTAAAAATTGACAATTAGCTCATAATTTTTTTTTTAACTCCCCCTATCTAGATGCTAATGATAAAAAGATAGGGTAAAGAATTTTTACCTCACCTACCATGGCCAATAAAATGGCCCAAATGGTGGTGGTGGATGCCACATAGGATGGGGCTCCCATCCGTAGCTTGGAGCCCCGGGCATCGGCGCCGGTCTCCAGTCTGGCGGTCGACGTGCGGCAGGTCCATCATTTGTTCACCGTCTCGTTGGTCTTCTCGTTCTCCTCCTTGGTCTACTCCTTGGTTCTCCCAACTTGAGTTGACCAGCTCTGAGCTTGTAGGTTCAGTTCTTTGTGTTGTAGTCATCCCTGAAACCTACAAAATAATATTCCAATTCTTTCTTCAGTATCCAAGTGAGCTTGGATCCGGATCTGTTAGTGGGTCTCCTTGACGGAGATCCTTTCTCAACCTTAGGACTATAAAAATTATCTACTTTGTTGAATAATTTGTTGGAGTTTTCCTTAAGACATGCAATTTCTTTTTCTATAATATGCATCTTAGTCTTTAAATCACAAATTTCTAATTTTAAACTATCATTTTCTTCAATCAATTTAGTATTTTCACTGATTAAATTTTTATTTTCTAATAACAGATTATTATCCTTAGGACTAGAGCTGCTTTCTAGGTCCTTAAGTTTTATTTCTAACCTATCATTTTCAGATTTAAGAAAGCTAAGGTTCTTTTTAATGCTTTTGTTTTCTATTCTTAATGATTTACTAACATCAAATAGTTCATTAAAAGCTTCTTGTAAATCGAAATTTACCTCGTTGTCTGAGTCGCTTCCACTTTCACTGTCGCTATCACTTCCTCTGGCCATGAAACCAAAGCAAGCAGTTTCTGCTTCTATATACTATTCTTCTTCTTCTTCCTCCGAGCTCGAATCGTCCCAAGTGGCTTGGAATGCCTTCTTCTTAGATTTCTTCTCCTTTTCCTTCTTCTTCTCCTTTTTGAGAAGAGGGCACTCTGGTCGCAGATGCCCTTTCTCGTTGCAGGGGTAGCAACGTCTAGGTTTCTCCTTCTTCTCCTTCTTCTTTGATTCCCTACACAACTTGGAAAACATTTTAAGTAAAATTTTAAAGTCTTCGTCGTCGGAAATTACCTCGCTATCCGACGCAGCTTTGAAGGCGAGAGTCTTCTTCAGTTTAGGCTCCGGTGTCTCCTTCCTCTTCTACTTTAACTTTGTCTCGTAGGCCATTAGATTGCCTAGGAGATCTTCCATGTTGAGCTCCTCCACTTCGTTCGCCTCCTCGATGGTGATGACTTTCTGTTCCCACTCCGGTCCAAGGGAACGAAGAAGCTTCCCTTGAAGCTCCCCCTTGATGAAAGTCTTCCCTAAAGTTTTCAAATTATTTACAATGAGAGTGAACCTAGTGTTCATCTCACTTAAAGATTAGTTAGGCTTCATAGAAAAAGATTCAAATTCTTGAGAAAGTAAATTTATTTTAGAAGTTTTTACCTTAGAGGTCCCTTCGTGAGTTACCTCAAGTGTGTGCCAAATCTCGTATGCAGTGGTGCATTGTGAGATTCTGTTGAACTCCTCTGGGCTGAGAGCACAGTACAACGCGTTCATTATTTTCGTGTTGAGTGAGAGTTCTCGGATCTACTGCTGCGAGTACCCTGCGGCGGATTTTTCTAGGATGTCGAAGGGGGTCTCGCACCTAGCCCAAATTGTGAAGTTAGTGGCTTGAAGCCATGTCTTCATCTGTAGCTTCCAGTAAGGGTAGTTGCGCCCGTCGAAGAACGGCGGACGAGTCATAGACTGGCCCTCGCAAATCCTACTCGCGGAACTGCTCCCCTTCATGATCTTCTTGCTAGGTGTTACTCCGAATAGCAAGAACCTGCTCTGATACCAATTATGGATTCCCTACTAGGAAGGGGTGACGTAATAAAATGCGGAATAAAATATATACCAATCTCAGAAAATAAACAATCACACAATGTACACAATTATTTTTAGGTGGAAACCCAAACCAAGTGAAAACCACCACCTAACCCTCTCGAGTTAGGATTTTCCGATCAACCAAGTTGATCAAATCCACTAAACGAATCACTTAAACAAGGGTGATTCAACCTCAATTACAACCACGCTACTTTATACGAGGGTAGCATACCTCAAACCCCTTCTCTTCACGAGAAGGATTTTGTCCCATGAAGGAGACGGGAATTCGCAAAGTGAATACCCAACCAAATAATAAAGTAAAATAACAGATATAGTCCCATAGAGCCAACAAAGAATTTTTTAACCTAACTTCTATAGGAATTAAGAAACTCCCCATTGATGGAAGTGCGTCGAATCGATGACGCGGGTGCGTGGGCTACACGACGGCGCAATGTCGCTCTCGTGAACTACGACGGGAGAGCGGGTGCGCAAATGCTTGATGCTCTCAAGATGAAGAACTTGAGCTTGGAAAGCAAGAGCTTTTCTTCTAAGGATCAAGAGATACAAAATGGTGTGAAAGTGTATTACTAGATGTGTCTTATGTATCTAGGTGTTTCTAGGTGTGTGTTTGTGTGCAAGAGGTTCCTCTCTATTTATAGAGGCCTTAGGAAAGCTTTGGAAGGCTTTGGAAAGCTTCCATAGCCATTGGGTGCAAAGCCCAAGAGAATCAAGCCGAAATCAGGAACAATGATTGCACTGACAGGGTTATCAGATGTCTGATCCTGGCATCAGACGTCTAGGAAACCAGTTTAAGACGTCTGAAAATAAGGTTAGATGTCTGATTTTATGCGGGTTTCTTCCTGACTTGAATCAGATCTAAATAGGGTTCTAGTGCAAGTCGATCAAACGACATACAGGACGTCTGGAACTATGTCTGGACGTCTAGAAACCTACTTTTCTGCGGGAATGGATTTCCAAGAGAGTGCAACGGCTAGAAAATCTTTGAGAAGAGATTTTGGGTCAGCTGAGGCAAAACGGTCATTTATCAGACGTCTGGAAAGGCTTAAGGACATCTGATAAGGCTCTAACAGTCATATCCTCCAGTGTTTGCTTAGGCAGCCAACGGTCCACTAATTGGACGTCTGGTAAAAACATCAGACGTCTTCTAAGACGTCTGGTCTAAAGTCTGGACGTCTGATTTCATCAGACAGAGCTAACTAAGTCCAGCCTAATTGTTATCAGACGTCTGAATCAACAGTCAGACGTCTTAAAACATATTATCAGACGTCTGTTTTTGGAATTAGACATCTGAAAAGGTTGTTTGAACCCTATATTGGTTTTCTAAGTTCTCTACAGAAAATCAAAGTATCCTAGGGTTGTGCTGGTGTTCCTAGGACTACTGTTAGGGTACTTTGAGGCTCTTTAACATGATGTTCTAAGGAACAAAAAGAGAAAGGAAATAAAGATAAAAGTACATGAAAGAAATAAACATAATTCTATCCTATTCTTCTTGTACTTCCATCTTCAATCTATCGCTCCTCGCGAATCTCCTTTGTTTTCCATCAAGCTCCTCCAATCCATACTGGATGCGAGCTCAAACTCCGTCTAATCACGTTTCCATTTGTAATTTTCCTGAAATCTAAGACTTCAAGTGCAAATGTTAAATGACACGTGTTTTGTTATCATCAAAACAAACGATCGCGGTGCCCTAGCACCAACATAGATAAATTTTTTTCTGCTTTTTCTTTTCTAATTCATTTTGGATTTTTGAGTTTAGAGTTTCGGGGTAGCATTCTACAGCTACCCAACCCACCCAGGACTCAAAAAGAATTTCAAGTTCTAAGCATCTTGTGAAAAGTGATATGCTCACTAAGCAGTAGTTAAATTAGACTTCAGGTTTCTATGACCCTAGGTGACTTAAGTTTTTGCCTAAAGGTTTATCTTTCCGATTGATAGCTTTCTCCCTACTTTTAAATTTTTTATGGTGTCAACACAAGGGCGAACCGAATGTATATCTTCCTGGTTTATTCTCCATCCCCACTTCTTCCTTAAGTGTTTTGGGAATTATTTGTACTTTTTTCTGTGAGTTGGGCTCTGGACAAACGACCAATGGGCTATTACCCACAATAACTTGCTAGCCATACTCGTGCGGTGAAGTATGGCTTATTAATTTTCTCCTTTTCTATTTTTTTTTCTTTTTTTCCTTGAGTATATATATATTTTTTTCTTTTTTTTGAGTAGGTGGCTTCCCTGATATAAGATTTACCTAAAAGCAATAGAATGAGTATAGTCGTGTAGCTGGGCTTTAGACAACCAACTAATGGGCTATTACCCACGATAACTTGCCAGCCATACTACCCTAGAAAGTTCATTAGCTACCTAATTTCCATAAAAATTGTCGAAAAGTGTGTCAGTGCAAATAGTGTGTAGATGCTTTAGACTTAAAGTCCCCTCTAATCAGAGGGTAGGTTGATAAGTCATGTACTTATCACCCCAATTTATTAACCAAATTAAAATAAAATTAACTTAGTGAGGACTCGAGACCAAGTCCACATTTTAGTGGACACTCGAGCTGATTAAGCCCGAAGACCTGAGGAGCTTAAGTGTTTAGGTCTTGAAGTATCATTTCCTAAAGCTAACAACACCTAATGCCCAAGTTCTCTTCTCCTAATTCTAAATTTTTTTGTCTTTTTAAAATTTTCTTTCTTTCATTCTTTTTTAAAAGAAAATAAAAGAAATTCTACGGATCTAACAAAATAATCTCAGGATTAAGTATCCACTCCCCCATGCCTAAACGATGCAATATCCTGGTTATAAAAATAATGACATGCAAATGGCAGAATAAGTAGAGTTTCACCTAAATTTTGTGAAAATTTGGTTAGCTCCACAAATAAAGTTGAATATACACACGTGCTAAGTTTAATTCCTTCAACTGGGCATAATATACAAACAAGGATGAAATTAAGAATTCACAAGTACGGGTCAGGATCAGAATTAAAAGATTAATCCTCAAACCCACCAGCAGATGTCCACAGATGTGGACCAGATTGTGATGCAGACCCATGCCCCAGGGTCGAGTGGTTCTAAGATTCTGGATGAAAATCACCTAGAACCAGAGATCATTATGCTTGCGGGGTCAGGCCTGCGACTTTGGGGTATGCAACCCAAGTCTGAAATTTTGGAAAAAATAAAGTTCTAAACTAATAGTAGATTTGTCCATTTGGAGAATTTGGCTCAAAAAAATAATCAACTTTTCTGTACTTGGGTTGAAAATTCTCAGAATAAAAAATATCGTAAGGGTCCTGATAGAAAGTAGGCAGTTTGAGGCAAATAGGAACCCTTAGATCCATACTCCTGTCTTCCCCGTAGTTAACTTCCTAGGTCTTAATTTCCAAATTCCTATCCTCCAAGATCAAGTGTTCGATTTTCAAGACCTCCAGGTTGTTATACCTGATCCAAGTCTGACAAGTGTGGATGGATCATGATTGACTTGGGTTTAGTAATCTCAAGAATAAAATCATCATTATGCTCAATGAGGTGTGGTTGAGGAATGGGGCTATTGATTGAGTCATCCATAAAAATTGGATTTGTATCCTTCAAGCTAGCCCCAACAAAATCAATTTCCTTAATTATAGGGCCATGAAATGATTCATCGAATTCCTCAAGCCCGTTTGTCTCACAAAAATCATTTTTTTTAGCTCAAGTGAGACTTCACGTAGAGATTCTTCACCCTCAGAATCAAAGAATTCATGATCCTCATTTATATATGTCTCAAAATTATATGTCATTTCTTGGTACATGGAGACATATTTTTCCTCGCTCCTTGGCTTGGGGATCTCGGGTGAGAAAATTGGTTCATCCTCAATGGGTTGCTCTAGACCAACCTCGTCTTCCTTGGTCTCATAAAATGTGTCCCCCCCGACAGGTGCCTAAGCGATTTCTGACATTGGTTCTCTTGAAGGAGGTTCATCTTGAGAATCATCCCAAGATTGGACTAGGGAAACCACAAATTTCATCCTCAATTTTGATAATTTCCCAACACGAGATCTCAGATCCAACACGTGGGAACGTGAGATCGCGCATTCCCATGCCGGTATATCCGTGACGATCTGTGCATCCACATGGAGAATTCCCCATTGTTCGATGAAGAACGAAAGGCTTTAATTGGCCATTTGCGCCTATGAGATCGATTGGAAGCATCGGAGGATTCAAACCCGCGCTGTGGGTTTGGGAGAGCTCTGCTCAACTGCTGCACTACACTTGCGAGAGTATCGAGAAGAGAAACTTTTGAAGTGCAGTGGAGGTGACTTCTCAACCATTGGATCTTGATCCAATGGTTGACAATTGATGGCGTGGATGAAATGTAGGTGTTGTGGTTGCTGCTAGCCAGTTTGGATGACTGGGATGGTGCCACATAGCGTCATTCTAGCTGTCCATCTTCTTTGCTTTGTAGGTGGCACCACGAATGTCGAATTGGATCAATTTTCGCGTCGTTAGGCTACGATCGTCGATCCGAATCCATCCATGCAATTGGATCTATCATTTGAAGCTTTGAATTACATCATGTAGCCCCTTGGCTGTTGATCTTCCTCGGACTGCATAATGTGTTACAGAACTCCGATCAATATGATATCTGAGGCGTTGGACTCCAATCGTTATCCTGTTCAGATCCGTACAGTCGGATCTTCAATCTAAGGTCCTGAAATAAATCTCCTTCTCTCCTGGCCACAAAAGGACACAAATTAACCTAAAATTTATACAAACTATTCTAAATGCAAAATGATGCATGCTATGCAATATTTATAATATATAATGCATCTCTGAGCTTAGGAACATGCAAAAATAGGCATTTTAACCTAAACGGATATGTATACAATGTGATCTAACGCTCAAGCTAAATGCTTCATTGAACACGGACCTCAAGAGGCGGTGCTGCGATGAGTATAAGCTATCTGATCGAGAGATCGGACGGCTAAGATTGAATGTGCTATTTGAAATCGAAGGTGCGTGAGGGATGCAGGAGGAGCACACGATCCTAATCCAAAGGCCGAGCGTGCACCATGTGTCAGCATCTGATGAATCCCGAGCGTTGAAAGCACATTTGAGGTTATTTTGAGGTGAGAACAGAGCCGTTGATCTCCCGATTGACGTATCTGATCAAACTAAGGTTGTTGCATGATTTTGGGGGCTAAAATGCCTATTTTACCCCTCATTAAAGCTATAAAAAGAGCCCCAGGGCTCCCCAGTTGAGAGACAACTCCCACCAGACAGATCTCCAGCCTCACTCTGCAACTTCTCTTCGATCTTCCTCCTGGTGCTCTAGATCTGAAGTGTTGCTGCACTTCGTACAAGCATCCCACAAGCAGCGTCATCCATGATCTGCTCTCTCTCTACTCCTTAGCATAGTTATTTTTAGCTTGAAAACTACTTACAAGTAGTAATAAAATTCTGATTCTTTGGATATCTGATTTCATTTCTCATTAGTAGTTAGTACAAAAAGCTTTTGAGAATCATGTTTTGCCTCCCTATGAACGACTCGGTACTCACTGAAACTCTATAAATGTTATTTGTTTCATCGTGATTCGCATTACAATGATACAAAATCTTTTAACGCATTTCGCAATTGAACAAGTTGATGCAATTGCTAGGGAGGCAACGAAAATTTTTTAAGCTTTTCTTCCTAGTGCTTATTTGAGGTTTCTAACCTGCTTTATTTTCGTTGATTTCGTGTGTGTAGGAAGCGTGGAAATCCGAGAAGAAATGCAACAACGGTAAAATTGCAGGTTTTGAATCACAAGTAAGTACTCGTATCTTAGATTAGGTTAAATTTCCTTTCGAAAAAAAAATCCAAAAACAAATATAGGTGTTTTGCTTGAACCTTAGGTTAGCTTTTGCTTTATTTTTGAAAAAAAAAATCTCTTGTTGGTGGGAATCAACAAAACCACCTCCTATATTTTTTGGCTGAAACAAACTCTCATCTTAGAAATTCAATTCCCAAAAATTCTCACGTCCAAAAATTATAAAACTTTTACTAGACGTGGGTTTTGATATCAGAAACAACATATCCATATTTTGCATAATTATGAGTAATACAAAAATTTTGAAAATTCTCGAGCTGAACTATTATCAAATCTTTTATTGTTCCTAATTTTTAGAAGTTAAACATATCATAGGAATTTTTATATGGCTCCGATTAACTTGAAATTTGTGGCACTGAATTCTTGTGAAAATAAAAAATTTAGGGAAAATCTGAAAAAAATATTTTATACACGTTTGAGTGCACATACTATTCAACCGCCAACTAGGGGTCAAAATAGTCTATAGAACCCCCAGTACAATTTAAATATGAGAAAAATAGAAAACGTGCATTAAAATTCTTCAAAAAAATATTTTATGAGTGCCTAGATAGTGGTGCAATAATACCAATTGATTGCATTATTTGGGTCACACCACTTCCCTGATTTTGAACTTAAAAAGATCATCTAGTACCTATCTACTCTTGGGGTTTCACACTAAGGTAGTGCACACTTGCATTTCTATACTTAAAAGAAATCTATCAAACAATTGGGACATGCAAAACCTCTTGTGTACCTCGTCAAAATCATTGCTTGAAGATATTTACTCAAGTGAACCCTAAAAGTCACTAATACAAGCAATTGAACCTTAAAATTCACTTCATCATAAAAAAATTACTTGTGAACTCCTTGCCTGTGCACTTCACACTCCTAAAATCAATTCTAAGGGCAACACCCCCTAATGCCCATCATATTCCAAAAGTACCTCAAGTATAAGCTTAAAACTAAGTAAACGTGTCCTAGGTAAGACTAATTTTCTTGGTGACTTGAAATTAGATTGGGCTAAGGTGAATGCCTTGTCTACTTGGACCCACTGGTGACAAGAAAGGTCAGTGCGATAACCACGTTAACCCTTAGGGGTGTCCCGCCATGCGGGGTGTCCTAGGGGATCCCACCCTTCTAGCCAGCCAAGTAATTCAAGGGTTGATCTAACCAAGTCGTGTTTTGGGGAGCCAGGATTAGGTCTATTTAGGGTTTACACTCTAAGGACTAGCTTGATTGCTTGTATTGAGAGGGTGGAGTATTCTTGTATCTGTTTTCTCCCTCTCATCTACATATATTCTTCTGGTGCATGTAGGGTAGAAGATCTCTACATTCTAATTTGCTACCACCTTTAGAAAGAAATCCTAGGAGAAGACCTGATTGTCTAAGATCTGACTCTAAACCCTCTTCAATGGCTAGTCGCCACGAGGAAGATGAGAATGAAGAGGAACAAAATCCAGATCCAATGGCTCTTTTACAGAGGCAAATTACTAAGCAGGGTCAGCATCATGACAGACAGATGGAGGTTATAGCGCAAGCCATTACCCGACTTCAAATGGGAGAGTAGACCAGTCACTCCGAGACTTTTATAATCCTCCTAATGCACAATCTGAACCTTTTGTCAGGGTACCTCAAGATGGGGATGATTTTAAACTCAAACCACAAATCATCAATCTGATTCCCCACTTCCATGGCCACAATTCTGATGACCCCTTCAACTACCTTGAAGAACTTCTACACATAGGAAGGACCTTTGGCCCTAAGAACATGAATGAGGGTACCTTAATGATGAAAATGTTCCCTTTCTCTTTAAAAGATAAAGCTACTTAATGGTTGAGGACAATTGGTACACCAATCCTAACTTGGGAAGATTTAAGAAGCAATTTTCTGAACAAATTCTTTCTCATAGGAAAAACAAATGCTCTTAGATATGCCGTTACAACCTTTAAACAGAACCCTGGGGAGCAACTACATGAGGCTTGGTTGAGATTTAATGACTTAGCTAGGAAATGCCCTCATCATGGGATTCCAAAGTGGCACTTGGCCCATATTTTCAATTATGAGTTAAGTGACAATTTGAAGAATTTTGTTGATGGGGTAATTTTCTAAGTAGAGATGCTAAGGGAGCCTTTCAATTATTCGAGAATATAAGTGAGAATTCCCTCAACAATGCCTCAATGTTTGCCTTCAACATATCAAATCAACCAAGAAACGGAGTCTATGAAGTTAAAGATAATTCAAACTCGGTTGATTTAGAACTAATTACATAACAATTGGATAAGGTGGAACTCATTGGGGAAAATGTAGAGAGTTTGGATACGAAATTGAACAACCTTCTGAAGGGTAGGAGTTCCTTAGGTACATATTCCAGAATTAATCCTATGCCTACCCAAGGAGTTTCTATGATAAGCCGCACCCAACTCCCCAACCCTCTATGTCAAGAAATAGTACACAATATTAATGACTTGACCATGGCTCCACCCATGAGCCAACTTTACTTGGACCCATCTCTTCCTGGGTCCAAGGAGGGACCTTGATGCCCTCAAATTCTGAATTAGGCATCCTAATGCCTAATTATCCTGAGCATGTTAATGCACTCTAAGGATACACTAGAAATGACCCATATTCAAACACCTATAACCTTGGATGGTGTAACCATCCTAACTTTGCTTGGTCAGGTCAGAAACCTGCCCAGGGACCTAACTTGACTAAGCCTAACACTTATGGGCAACCCAATAGGTACACACAACCGCTCACATACCAACCGCAACCTACTTAGGAAACCCAGCCTTCTGATCTGAATCTGGTCCTCAAGGAAATGCAAGAAATGAATTTGAGACATAAAGAAGAAATGAATCAATTGAGGACAGAATTGGCAGGACTACTAGACCAATTAGTAGATGCTAGACAACACGCGATGTTGCCATCCAACCTGTCCCCAACCTAAGGAACTTCAATAGGGTTAACCAAAACAACACACGAGAGCAATAGGCACAAATAGTTCAACCTGGCCCCCAACACCCACCTAGCTTTGTTAACCCTAACCTTAACCAGGCTCAGCCTATTTTGCAAAACCCACCTCAACCTTCTAACCATAATGCCTTTTCCAGTGCTATAACCTTGAGAAGTGGGAGACAAATCTAAGATCCTTACCCCTATAAATCTATATCTAGTCAAGATCTTGAGGAGCCCAAATCTGACCTAGCAAACCAAGCTAATCAAGAAGACAAGGATTGCGACCTGAACACTCATGATTTATCTCAAGCACCCTTTCCTGAAACCTTGAACAAACCTAGGAAAAAGAAAACCAATCCATCTGAGGAGTGGCTTGATATTTTTAAACAAGTCTAGGTGAACATACCTCTCCTTGAAGTAATTGAAAATATCCTAGCCTATGCAAAATTTTTGAAGGAAATGTGCACACCTAAACACCAAGCCAAATCATCTAAAAGGGTAGTGTTATCTGAACAAGCTAGTGTAGTTATCCTTAGAAACCAACCCTGAAAATAAAAAGATCTTGGAGCCCTTCTGATCTCTTGTGTTATTGGAGATACTACCTTTGATAGGGCTCTGTTAGATTTAGGTGCCTCCATTAATTTGATCCCCACGATGTTATTTGAAAATTTTAACTTTGGAGAGTTAAAATCTACTAAGCTCACACTACAACTAGCTGACCGATCTGTGACCACACCACAGGAATTTATTGAGGATATAATTGCCAAGGTTCATGATTTTTAGTTTCCTATGGATTTCTTGGTCCTTGACATTAAGGTACCAGAGAATTTGAAGAACACCCTAATAATCTTGGGAAGACCAGTTTTAGCTATTTCCAAGGCTAATATTGACTATGAATTTGGTAGTATGGAAATCAAATTTGGAGATAAGAAGACAAAGATTAATATTTTTAAGGCCATCAAACAATTCGAGGATTGTGGAATGATAGAAGATTCTGAGGATGTGGATCATACTGTTGAATATTGTAAGAAGTTAGGAGTGTCCCAATTTGACCCTACAGGCCTTGATCCCCAAACCAATCAAGAGGTCAGTCACCCGATCACTAACTTGATTCCAAGACCTCTTAAGGATAACTGTGATCCACCTTTGGACCCTTCATCCCAAGGACCCAAACCTGAGCTAAAACCTCTTCCTAACTATCTAAAATATGTTTTCTTAGGATCTTATCAGACTTACCCAGTGATCATTAGCTCTTATCTAACCCAAACTTAGGAAAATTAATTAATTCAAGTTTTGGGAAGAAACAGTAAAGCAATTGGTTGGACATTAGATGATCTAAAGGGAATCAGTCCTACTTACTGCACCCACAAAATTTATGTTGAGGACGGATCCAAACCCTCCCGAGAAATGTAAAGACGATTAAATCCTAATATGCGAGAGGCTGTGAAAAAAGAGATGATTAAGTGGTTAGATGCGGGAATAATCTACCCAATCTCAGTTTCAAAAAAAAGTATATAGTCTACCTAATCTCTGACAACCTATGGATTAGTCCTGTACAAGTGGTTCCTAAGAAAGTTGGGTTGACTATTATTACTAATGATAATGGGCAATTGATTCCAACCTGCATAGCTTCCTCTTGGAGAGTTTGTATCGATTATAAGAAGCTGAATAATGAACTAAGAAAGATCACTTTCCACTTCTCTTCATTGATCAAATTCTTGAAAGACTAGCCAACCAAAAGTTCTATTTCTTGGATGGCTACTCTGGCTACAATCAAGTAGCTATCCACCTCGATGATCAAAAGAAGACCACCTTCACATGTCCTTATGGAACACTCTCCTTTCGTAGGATGCCTTTTGGATTATGCAATGCACCAGTGACTTTTCAAAAGTGCATGCTTGCAATCTTTTTAGACATGGTGGGTGCTTTTATGGAAATCTTTATGGATGATTTTTCTGTGTTCAGGGGCTCTTTTGAATCTTGTCTGATCAATCTAGAGAAAACATTACAAAAATGCATAGAGGTAAACCTTGTCCTATCTTGGGAAAAGAGCCACTTCATGGTTAGGGAAGGTATAGTCCTTGTCCATGTTATGTCTGAAAGACGAATCGAAGTTGATAAAGCCAAGGTAGACACTATCATTAAACTTCCACCACCTTCGACGATTAAACAAGTAAGATCAATCCTTGGATATGTGGGATTTTACTGTCGATTCATTAAGGATTTCTCTAATGTGGCAAGGCCCTTAAGTAATCTATTGGTAAAAGATCAAACCTTTGATTTTGATTTAAGCTGCTTAAGGTCTTTCAATCTACTAAAGGAGACCATTACATAATCGTCCATCCTACAACCTCCTAATTGGGATCATCCATTCAAAATCATGACCGACGCTTCTAATTTTGCTATTGGCACGGTCTTGGGACAAATGATTGACAAAAAACCTTCCATGATTTACTACGCTAGTAAGGATCTTGATGAGGCTCAAAGGAATTACACCACTACAGAAAAAGAGTTGCTAGTAGTAGTTTTTACTCTAGAGAAGTTTAGACCATACCTACTTGGATCTCATGTCACAATTTTCACAGATCACACTGCATTAAAGCACCCGATGTCTAAGAAGGATGCAAAACCCAAATTAATCAGATTGATCCTTCTAATATAAGAATTTGATTTAGAAATCAAAGACAAATCTAGTGCCCAAAATGTAGTAGCATATCATCTCTCTAGAATCCTTGTAGAATCTACAACTCAATTCTCTGATTCATTCCCTGATGAGATTCTCTTTACTGTTTGCAAAATACCTTGGTTTGCAAACATCATTAACTATTTGGCAATATGAAGATTACCCATGGATTGGCCTAAGCATAGGTAGGATAAGTTGATTTCTGATGACAAATACTACTTTTGGGAAGGCCTAGAACTATTCAAAATATGTGTGGATCAGGTTATCCGCCGTTGCGTTCCAGACGAGAAGATCACAAGTGTGCTAGAATTTTGCCATACTTTTGCTTGTGGAGGTCACTTCTTAGGAAAAAAGGCGACAACCAAGGTGCTACAAAGTGGATTATACTAGCCATCTTTATTCCGCGACTCTTAGAATTTCTGTGTGTCATGTATTAATTACCAAACTCTAGGAAACATGACCAAAAAGGACATGGTGCCCCTAAATTCAATCCTTGAAGTCGAAATCTTTGATGTTTGGGGCACTTATTTTATGGGACCTTTTACCAATTCATTTGGATACCTATACATTCTGGTTGCAATCGACTATGTATCCAAATGGATTGAGGCCATCCTAACCTGAACCAATGACCATAAAGTGGTCATGGACTTTGTTAAGAAAAACATCTTCAGCCGGTTCGGTATACCAAAGGCCCTGATTAGTGATGGCGAGTCCCATTTCACTCAATCAATTCAGGACCTTACTGACTAAGTATGGAGTCACACACAGCATCTCTACTCCATACCTTCTGCAGACAAACAGACAAGCTGAAATTTCCAATCAGGAAATTAAGAAAATCCTTCAAACGACGGTCTACCCAAATCGGAAGGATTGGTACACTAAATTAGATGATGCTCTCTGGGCCTATCGAACTGTGTATAAAACTCTGATTGAAATGTCTCCATTCCGTTTGGTCTACAGAAAATCTTGTCATTTGCTTGTTGAACTTGAACATAAAGCTTATTGAGAAATCAGAACTTTTAACCTAAATCTTGATCAATCTGGACAACAAAGAAAACTCCAATTGACTAAATTGAAGGAAATCCAGAATGACACTTATGATAGCACGAGAATCTATAAGAATAGGATAAAAGCTTTACATGATAAGTATATCTCTTGAAAAGGCTTTGTCCCTAATCAAAAGGTTTGGTTATTTGATCCGTGCTTGATGCTCTTTTCGAAAAAATTAAGATCAAAATGAACAGGCCCTTTTATTGTAAGAAAGCTTTCCCTTATGGAGCTGTTCTTATTCTGGATCCCACGATTGGCCATGAGACAGAGGTAAATGGTTAAAGGTTGAAGCCTTACATCACTCAGAACTTTGATCCCATTCCTGATAGTCACATCAACCTTCTGCAATCATTTTAGAGCTAAACTAAGTCTGGAAAATGACATTAAACTTAGTGCTGGCTAGGAGGCAACCCAGTATTCTATATAGGTATTTTTCATTGATCAAGCTGACCTAGATTAACAAGCTCAGTCAGGTGATATCCCCAATTCCCTCCTCTTGCTTATTACATTTTGATTGTTTATGCATACATTCCAATGAGGACATTAAAATAAACAGGCATGGGGAGTGTGGACATTGCATGTCTTATTTTTATGTCAAAAAAAAAATTTACATTCATGCGTAAAGAATTTTTATCAAGAAGGTTTTATAGGGATTTATTCTAAATTTAGAATCTAGTGCATTTTCACATTTACACAGAATTTGCAATGGATCCTCTGTGAAGACTGATAGACATCTTTAGTTTGTCAAGAAGAAGCAATATGAGCTCTTGGACAATAATTAGGGAGTCAAGCAAACCATCTTCTAGTAAATCCACCAAACAAGTGTGAGGTGAGAGTAGAAAGTCTACTAGTGATCTAAGGCTAGTATAAGGAATCTTAATTTCTGGATAATTGGATAATAATACACAGAGTTAGGCATAGTTTTCGCTCTTGGTTCCTACATATAAATTCTTTGTGTGAACTTTTGGAGAGCCATCAAATAAGCCAAATATGTAGAGAACGGGTTCTGATAAAACTAGGACTAAGGTGGATGGTCACAACCATCCTTTATGGAATCCTAGGCTAAAGGAAGGTATTAATGTCAAGGTCAGAAATACGATATCCCATCCTTTCCTTTTCTGGTGCCGAGAGTAGGCACTTCCACCAAATTAGCCACCCAATATCCTCTTGAACACCCTCAATCTCGAATAATGCCTCATGAATAAAAATGTGCATGAGTGCTACATTTCGTTGAGTTGGTAGATACAATTATATTAAAAAAAATTGAGAGAGAGAAAAAGAAAAGAAATGAGAAAAAGAGAAAATATATATATATATAAAGAGTAGAAAAAAATGTTAATTACGTTGTGTCTATTTCATGTTAAGCACATTGAGACAACAACACCCATTCCCTTCACAATCCACCAAATACAGCCTTGACCTACTTTTCTATATTTCTGACATCCTGAATATGGGCTAAGGAATTCTAACTTAGTCATAGGGTTATCAGAACTTAATCAAAGTGTTAATGCCATGAGAGGCCACCAAATATACTAACAAATCTAGTGAGATTGTGAGCTCAAAAAGAAAATGAAATGAAAAGAAAAGGAAAAGAGAAAGAAAGAAAAAAAGAAAGAGAATGAGTACAAAGGAACTAAAGAGAGCACAGTCTCTCTACTTCTTTTTGAGTTGATTTATTTAATAGTCTGGAAATCTAGGTTCTATAATACTAATCTATGTGTAGCACCAAATGAGTGTGAACCACCAAATATAAATCCACTTGAATTAAAATATCTTCTACCTAAGCTAAAAAAATCAGGGTTGAAATTACAGATTACTTTGTAAACCCCGAGGGAAGAAGTTTGCCTATCCCAAAAGAATTTTACTAAGGGTTAAGTACAAGCTTTAGATGTAGATTGGCTTTTCACTTGGATTTGTTGGATAGGCTACAACACTACACTTTCACAACTATCTAGGTTTCTAAAGTTTTGGATGAAAACAAAAGAAATAAATCTCTAATTGAGCTCTTGATAGAAATCAGTCATTTAGGACCACTTTGCATTTAGTCTTGCATTTACTATGGACTAGCAAGATTTAGGCATGGGAGTGTGATTGCACAACAATCATACAACCTAATTTGCCTGAATTAAGTTAGATTCTAGCATAACTTAGGAACAATGCATGCATAAGCATCATAATTTGCACAGTAGTTAGTTTGGTAGCTTTTTAGATAATACTACTATTTTATGCTCTAAAAGAGAGACGATGTTGATTGCAGATGATTCGCGACCACAGATGACAAATCAGACCATACAAATCTTATCAGGACGACGATGGGAGCCCATCGCTTCTGAAATCATCTTGATCAGACATCCATATCATCACATACAACCCATAGAAGAACGGAGACCGATGAGCAAGATGGCAGAAATCCAAACCTCATATGACAAATCCGACCGCACGGATAGATCCGGATCAACAATCGTAGTCCAACGGCGCAAAAATCATCTTGATCGGAGACCTACAGCATGATCTGCAAAGAAGAGAAGATGGATGGCCATGATAGTGCCACATGGCACCATTACATCTGGCCAAGGTCATCCCCCCATTCTTTGAAGAAGTTTCCTCACATGTTGTGGGTTGTTGGATTGTCATCCAACGGCCACAATGTGGCTACGTCATCACCACAGCTGTGCCTCATCAAAGGAGGGTCACGCTTAACTGTTAGATCTCCATCGAATGACTAAGAGCAGCCGAGAAATGATAAGGAAATGCGACAATCCGTGCGTGTAGCGCAATGGAGAAGATGCTCACTCGAGAGCAGTTGGTGCACGATCGAGACACGTAGAGTGCTAAATTAGACAAGGCAATACACTTGTATTCAATTGGACCGTCAAATGAAGGTTGAACGGTGCATGATGGACCATGTGGCGAGATGGAGATCGCTAGATGAGGTGATTAACAAACGTGCAATCTAACGCTCGAGCTAAATGCCCCATTGAACACAAACCTCAAGAGGCTGTGCTACGATGAGTATAAGCCATCCGATCGAGAGATCGGATGGCTAAAATTGAATGTGCGGTTTGACATCAAAGGCACGTGCAAGGAAAGCGCGAGGTATGCAAGGGATGCACGAGGAGCACATGATCCTGAACTAAAGGCCGAGCATGTGACACGTCTCAGCATCTAGTGAAGTTCGAGCGTTGAAGGTGTGGTTGAGGTTATTTTAAGGCGTGATTAGAGTCGTTGATCTCCCGATCGATGGATCTGATCAAACCAAGGTTGTTGCACGATTTTGGGGCTAAAATGACTACTTTGCCCCTCATTAAATTTATAAAAGGAGCCCCAAGGCCCCCTAGTTGAGAGGCAACTCCCAACAGATAGATCTCTAGCCTCTCTCTTTGCAACTTCTCTCCAGTCTTCCTCTCAAAGCTCTAGATCTAAAGTGTTGCTATACTTCACACAATTATCGCACAAGCGACCTCATCCTTCATCTGCTCTCTCTCTACTCCTTAGCATAGTTACTTTTAGCTTGAAAACTGTTTACAAGTAGTAATAAAATTCTAATTCTCTAGATATCTGATTTCTATTTCACATTAGTAGTTAGTACGAAAAGCTTGTGAGAATCATGTTTTGCCTCCCTGTAAACGACTTGGTACACACTGAAACTCTATAAATGTTATTTGTTTCATTGTGATTCGCACTACAACAATACAAAATCTTTTAATGCATTTAGCAATTGAACACGAATCCTTGCCTCTTTCATCCAATAGTGTAGCCCAACCTCCCCTCCTTATTCATTAGCTTAGGAATAGTCCATTAGAACCTAGATTAAACCCCTAATCACCTCTCTTCCCCCTTGTCTTCCTCACGTCAGGTGAAGCTTCGGTAAGCTTCGTCTGGTCACTATACACATTCAAACACAAAACCACCGCCACAACTACCTTCCTCCAATGCCACTGACCAAAAGCCCTAATCTAATGAGGACTTTTGGCCACTCAACATCACCCCTAACCATACCCATAAACCACCTACAATCCCAACTCTATCCCACCTCCATGATGCTCTAAACACTCTCACACCACTGCCATCACCTTCCACGCCTCACAGTGAGTCTTCTAAGCTGCCAAATTGGGGCAATTAGCCTGTACTTGTGATTTTCAGGGCTCACTAGAGATAGCTTCATCGTCATTCATTGCCGCCTCCCTTCGCCGCCATATGCCATTCGCCAACCATGCCACCACACCCATTAGCTGGAGACCACTTCAAGGAAGCTTCTGTGACAAGTGATTACAGAAAGAGTAGCAGCAGCTTGTCCAATTGAGCTAGAAACCTCAACGCAGTTGCGCGAAGAGAAGGCTCCACCTTAGTCCCACTTCGTGGGCAGCTAAGGAAATTTTTGAAACTTATTGATTAACACCTGAGGGCTTATTACCTTCCAGAGAGGGGGTCAGGTCCCTATTATCACATGCACACCACATGCTCGCCCACTCCTATGCGAGTGTGGGGCCCATGCTAAACCGGGTTTGGTTTGGAATTGAACTAGGTCTTGCTTAAGGAGAGAGAGAGAGGACAATTTTCTGAGAAAGAAGGGGAGGTTTTGCTCTTTGAGGAATTGGAAGTGCTACTAAAGCTATAACATCCCAAAATCCAGATTTTGAGTCATTTTAGGGTGGTTCGAGTCAATTTAAATCCAGAAACCCAATTGTTGTTCCATACTGGTGTCAACACCTCCTTAAATTGTTAAAAATTGACTACTTCGAGTCAACTTAGAGTCAAACATTGTCCAAAGGTTTCCATGTTTGGTATCATTGGATTCCTCTTGTCATAAGCTTTTCGATGATGCTTGTTTCACGTAATTCTAAAGTGTACAGCTTAAGTTATGGCCAAAACAAGTTGAAACGGACCTAAATTTAAGGTAGACCCAACCCTAGGGGTATTTTAGGTATTTCACTCCACTAATCCTAATCCCAATCGAATTTTGGCCTATAAAAGACCTCCTTGGGTCCTTGGGTCGTCATTAATTATTTAGACCTCCAAACACTAAGAGAAAGGGAGAGGAAAAGAATTTAGATTTCACTTAGAAATTTAAACTAAAAAATGTTTGGACCTAACTGCAATTTAGAGAAGTCTGGGTATCCCACTGAAATTTTCATGTTTCACGTGACGACGGTGGTGGCGCGCTATGGTTGGCTAATGCGTGGAGGCGGAGGGCACGTGGAGCGATGCTTGTAATGTGTGCAGCAAGCGCTAGTGCGAGTGCGAGTGCATGTGGGAAAGTGAGTGCGATTGGGAAAGTGGTTCATGACACGGGAGATTGCGACACATGGAATGATTTAACAACTGCAGTGCATTGAGGTTCTATCCATGGGCAAGCATGCGGCCGAATTAGGTAGCGACGTGTGTCATGGGCATGTTTGCATGGACCGGTGGTTGGTTCTCATAAATCAGCTGGTTCATGACTAGTTCAGTACCCCCTCGCACATTTTTGAGCGATTCGAGGCCTTCCTGACCTTAGTTTTCGACTAATAAGGTCTTGCCCCAGTGCGTGCATGAGTTTTGAGGTGGGTGTGGAGACTGCCCCCAAGTCCTGCACACTTGGTTCGGAGTCACCATGACCCTCCAGTGATGTTAGGTAGAGTAGTCTACCCTTCTCTCAATTATGTCTGGTTTTCGGGTACCTGTGAACCTATCTTGTGCAATTCTTCACATGTACCGCCATGGTTGGTGTGTGGTTCTTCTTTGCTGTGTTTGGAATCCTCTGTTGTGTTTTTCCCCGATTTATGGGAACTTTAATGAAAAAAAATAGAATTATGTGAAAAGAATTAAGAGTTAATAATCCCATGTACCTTGTTATCGCATGCATGAAATGAGATCCGTTTTTCGTAAAACATGTTCTTTGTGTTCATTACTAGATCAATAATATGAGATCACTATCATGAACTGAAAACTACCTGTAAACGGATAAGTTGGAACATAATGTGGATATTTTTTAATCCTAGAATTAGTAATGTAAAATTGTTGAGGATACTTTGATTTAATGAAAATGAGAGATACGGTTATCTGAAATTGATTAAATAATTAGTACGACAGATTTGTCGAGAATTAAAAGGATTAGATAACTAATTTTAGCCTCGATACTCGCTTGATTTTGGCTATAGCTTTGGTCCTTCATATCGATTTCAGGGGCTGGTTTAGGGAGTTGCTAGCCTCCCTATGACTCTTTGGTTAGGCCTAGCGACCAACTGGGATAGAGGATTGTGGGGCTTGAGGTTTGGAGTGGTTCTTCTCGGTAGGTGGGTGGGTCATTGGCTGTCTGTGATTCAATGTACATAGCGCTTGTACGTGTTCATGCTACATGACGTACCTGTCACCCTTTCTGCAATGACCCCAAGGTGATGGAGTGTAGCAACTCGATGGGTATAAGTAGTACTCCCAGACATGAGGGTGGCTTATATCGGTCTTGCGTTGTAGGAAGTTAGGAGAGATCATCTCATGCCTGAGGCATCGATTGACGGATTGAGAATAGTGATAATATGGGCAAATTACATAAATGGAAGTAGATATGAAATAAATTGTAAACGGGTGAACTTTTGCTATGGTGCCCCTATTCGTATACTTTTGTTACTGTTGTTACCTATATAGTTGTTCTACTCTACTCAGTTTTTTCTAATGTGCTTTTGTGTTCCATACTCAGGTATATTGTGGTAGTTCACAAGGTGATTTCTGTTGTACATCCATTTGACCAATGTACTGCAGTAAAGCTCTAGTCAATATTAAAATTTATGTTCATTTAATTTATGCAATATGAATTGTTTGTTAGCTATGTTTATATTTTATGATTATGTGTTGGGTGACTGCGATCTTGTAGACGAGCTGTACTAGTTGTTAGCACACGATGATGATTGTGCAGTAATCATAGGACCTAATCTACCTAAATTAAGTTAGATCCAAGCTTAACTTAGGAATAATGCATGCATGAGCAGCATATTTTGCATCATAGTTAATTTGTTAGCTTTGTAAATAATAACGCTATTTTACATTCTAATTGAGAGGTAATAATCATTGTAGATGACTCAGGGCCACGGATAATAAATCTAACCATACGAATGGATTCAGAGCGAAGATCGCAGTCCGATGGCGCAAAAATCATCTCAATCGAAGCCCTGTAGCATCATCTACAAAGGTAGGAAGATGGACTGTTTGGATGACATCACAACAACCCACCTCTGCACCCTTAGCCGCTAAAGAAAAAAAGTAGGGTCATTGGATTGTCATCCAGCGGCCACGATCATGCCACATCACCGCCTCCCTGAGTGCTTCATCAAGAGAGAGATCATCCCAGCCGTTGGATCTTCATCCAATGGTTGAGGGCACAAGTGCGTTAACGTGTAACCATGACCATCTACAACCGCAGCACAGCGGAGACCGCCCTCGCACGAAAGCAGGTGGTGCAAGTTTGGGTCACGAAAAGTTGGAAAATTTAGGCGGTTGCGGAGGCATGTGAAATTGCACTGCACAATCGTGATCAAGCGGTAGGTAGTGAGACACGGGGTGCACGATCACGTGTCGGATTGAAGCATGAGATGACACGCGGCTGGACGCTCTGTTGCACGCGAGGCGTGTTGAGGCAGTAACGCGAGCGATCTCAGTTGTCGATCATTGTGATTGAATGGCTGAGATTGAAAGCGTGCACGTGCATATGAGGAAAGTTGTGGTTGTGGATCAAGCAGTGTAGCGTGAGCCATGTGGCATGATCTTGTGCGTGCATGCATTGGCCACGCGATGGAGGCACGTCGACATGCAATTTTGATGCGTTCTAAGCTGTTGATCTCCAGATCGACAAGTCTTGTGGCTCCAGATCAATTGCACAGATTGGGGGTCTAAAAAAACTCATTTTGCTCCTCACATTTGTTATAAAAAGGACTCCAGACCCCCCATTTGAGAGGCAATTCCATCTCCGCAGATCTCCTGCTCCCTTCTACTCTGAAGAGACCTCTTCCTCCGAGACGTACACCAAGGCCACCCTTGGTACACTGCTATTGCTACTCCATGCCTCTCCAAAAGTCACCAAGGACCACCCTTGGTGCCCTTGTTCTAGTAGAATACATAGTCATTTTTTTTTCTAATTCTAGTTCTAGTAGCTTTTGTTCTAGTTGTTTTAATTTAGTTTTAATTATTCCTCTTATTAAGCATTCAACTAGATGGAAACTTGCCTAATTATTATCTAAATGGAGTTGATTTGCTTTATATCATATATTTATCTTGCTTATTGTTTTAGTTCTAGTTTGAATTGATCGGTATTGAAATCAACTAGCATTTCCACCTCCCTGAGTTCAACCGAGACTTACCAAAGTTTTGTTATATTTGTTTCTTGGCATGTTTTTGCACTATATTATGATGAAAGTATTTTAAAAATTTGATTCCACGTCATGACAAAATGGCACGATTGCCGAGGCGGCAAGGTGATTCTTGATTTGATATTTGATTCATTGTGTAGTCTTTGGTGTGCAGGTACAAAACGTAGATTCTATGCATGCATCACGCATAGTTGAAGAAATTTAGGTACACACCATTCAATCCAAACTAAGCGTTTTCACAATTTCTTTTTTAATGAAAATTTTGTGATTTTTTTTTGAAAAAAAAATCACAAAATTTTCATAAAAAAGAAATTGTGAAAAGGTTTAGTTTGGATTGAAAATACATTAAAAAGCCTAATTGCTATTTTTAGAAATTCAGCCAGAGATTTGATACGAATTTGAAAAATTATTTATCATGTTTATACTGAGCCAAAAATTTTTAAATTAGGGAAGGTTTTAGATTTTCAAATTATCTTTCCAACACCACGATTCCCTTGAAATAATTCAATTTGTGAAATTTTAAAAAATTTGCGGTGTGTACGGGGGTCAAACAGACTGAAATCTTGATTTTTATGACCTTCAAAAACCAATTCTGAAAATATATCAATTAACCTACATTCGTCTTTTAACTACTAGGTGGTCTCAATCTCTTTGGCCAAACCTAGTGTCTAGCTATGAGGTAGTGTCAAACAACCATAGATAAGGGGTATTAAGGACCCAGAGATGAAAGCCAAAGGAAGAACCTTCCTCTTAGTCCCCTCATGACAGATTGGTCGGGTTAGCTTAAGAGGCAGATATCATTTTTAGTTGGTCTCTTGACGAATTTTCTTCAAAAATTTAAACCTTAATGAAACATTTGGTCATCTGATTTTTAAAGGACCAATTTGATTAACAAGGCCTTAGTCTTGTTTGGCTTGGCTACACCAACCCTTGTCGTTTGCGTATGCAAGGAACGAGGTCTTTAAGACCTGAATTGGCTGGGCCTTGGGAACCAAACCTAAGGTGGCAAAGGCAACTTTTCACATAGCCCGACTCTTCTTCTCATCCCTCTTCTTTTTCTCGATTAGCTGAGATGGCTAATCTTGGTCCTGGATCTGATCAGGGCCCTGAAAATCTAAACCCAATGGTGCATATGGAAGCCAAGGTCAAGGAATCAGAACAAAAGTATCAGCAGAGTATTGACAGAATTCTCACCACACTGGACAGAATGCAGCATCCACCATGCTAAGAACAATTGTGGGACTTCTATGATTCGACGATTATGATTTTAGCACCCCAAGTTCGGATTCCCACAGGTGGAGACACATTTAAGCTGAAGCCGAATATAATAATTTTAATTCAGACTTATTTTCATGGAAACTCGAATAAAGATCCCTTCTAGCACATCAATGATCTGAGTCGAATTGCAGAAATGATTTGACCTAGAAACATTGATTTAGTGATGATAATGTCATCATCAGCCATATCTAGCTCTAATTAGTCATAATCGATTGATAAATACTCCTACATAACCACTAAAGAGCCCTAATTCACTGCATATCCATTCTGAGAGATAAATATGAAAATAGGGGTAAAATTGCAGTTTTAACAGAATATATTACATGTAGAGCAATCACGAGGTTTCCCAGGGTTTGATTAAAGGTCAAATGACTATAAATGTCTAATAAGTGGGTTCATGTAGACAGAAACGGGTTTCCATGCCTTTTGAGAATTAATGGACATATAAAATCCTAAAAACAGACCTGCTTAATTAACTGAGATTTTGATCAGAATAAAATTCACCTAAACCTTCTAAAAATCAAATAAAAATATTCCTTAAGATTTGGTACCTTTGCTTTAACCATTAGAATCCAATTTAACCTAAAACAGAGTCTCAAGCAGACATTTGCCATAATTTGAGTTACTACGCAAATTACACAGTTAAACTTGGTCAAAACCTAAATCTAACTTCACCATCAGATTCCTTAGATCCAAATTATGTTTATACCAAAATTTGGGTCCAATCAGAGATCATCTTGACCTAGTTTGCATATTGGTCCAGTCTGACTCTTTTTTTACATTTGCACCCCTAACTTTTTGAATTCCTTACACATGGGCCCCCAACTTTGTCGTCGCCTTCACCAAAAGGTCCCTTCCACCATTGGAACCTTCCGTCCATACATGGAAGGTTTCAATCTGAGTATATCCCTGAATTTGCAGCGAATCTCTCCCAAAATTGGAAGGACTCCTGACGAGATCCCCTTCCATCTGAGCTCATTCATGGCTCTCCAAATCCATCCAAAAGCTCATGCAAACGATTTGATTGTAGGTATACCCGATTTTGTGCGTGAGTCCCAAGCTTTCAAACTTGGTTTCCAAGCTTAAATCCTCTCCTATGGCCTATAAAAGCACGCACCACTGCATAACCGTGCTCCTTAGCAAGGTTTAGGACCAAAACCCTCTTCAAATCCCTACCTCCGACCCTTCTCTGACCTACCTCCAGCAACTCTTCTTCCTTGTCTTCCTAGGGACAGCCAACGGTCAAATAGGCCCATCCATCATCCTCACCACCTTCCTCCACGCCTCGCCGGTCACAGCAGGTGCCATCCTCCCCTCTCCTCGCTGTCGTTCACCTCACTGGAGAATTCATACCCTTCGGTGCCGACCAAACAAAGTCGACGCGAATCTCCTTCATCGTTGTCCCTTAGTTAGGTCCTTAGCTTCCTCTTCCTCTCTTCTTTATTTCTCTCTCCCTCAACTCTTATTTCGACCACTGTCCACCTTGCTCCCCCATCATCTTCCTCCGTGCCGACGAAGCTCTGACGAGCTCGCCACGTTACGCCACTCCACCAAACACCCTCACGTTACCTCCAAAATCTTCGTCTCTCATCCCTGCACAAAACCCCTCAACCAATTTCACCTTCGCCCACTCACAACCACCACCGAACAACCCATCATCCGCCTTCATTTCTCGCCTTCGCCAGCCACCTACAACCATCCCTACAGCACGCCACAACCACCATCACGTTCGCCACCTTGAGGGGACCACCCTGAGCATTCTGATTGGGGCATTTAGTCCGTACTTTCTATTTTAGGGTTCTCCCTCCGGCCGCCATTAATGAGCTCCTCTAAGAAAGCTCGAAGCGTGTTCTTGCGACATTTGCTCTAGGTGCTACCTCCAAGTGATGCGAAGGACATCCAGGCATCTACCTAGGTGCTCAATTGGGAGCATCAAGTGCTCCTTCAGCTTCAATTAGAAGCCATACCAATAGCTGCACTTGTGCAAGGAAAGGGACATGGCTTTTAGTCCCACATCAGTGGGAGATAAGTGTTTACAGCCGCATGAAGGTTTTTTGTGTCTAAGGCTTATCGCCTCAAACACTTGGGGGTGAGGTCCCTACTCACCCTTACACATCCGACCCACCTAAGCCCTGTTCACTCCTTGGCTGCAACCCACGCCCGTAGCCCTGGACCTAGGTATGCATATCCGATTACCCGATTACCCGACTATCTGAGAGGAAGAGGAGAGGAGGAAGGAAGAGAGAGAGAGAGAGCGGGGGAGGGGTGGGTTTTGCTATAGAGAAGAAAGCCTGACACTTAGCCCTTGTGCATGAGAAAGAAAGAGGAAGAACTAAAGAAAAGGAGAAGGCTTGGAAAGGTAGAATAAGAGAAGACCCTTAGCCGTGCCTGAGAAGAAGAAGAAGAGAAGGGCTAAGGAAGAAAGGAGAGAAGAAGAAGAAGCCAAAGAAAAGAACATAAGAAGAGTACTGTAGCAGAGAACATTTAAGTCATCTGATTCTCAGATCAGACGTCTGAAGTACTGTTCATTTATTTAACATCATTTGAGTAATTGATATATATGTGCTTAGGCTAATAATTGGTGATCTAAATCACCATTATTTTATTCTAGGTATCTTTTTATCCTCTTTAATTCTTGAGATACATTGAACTTCATTGAATATCTAATGTGACAGATTAATATTCATTGATTATCATTATTATGCTCAAATTATTATGCTCATTTATATATGTATTAACAGATTAGTCTGTGAATTCCTATTTGCTCCCTATGTTCGACCTCGGACTTCATTTCTAGATATCTGAGTTATAAATTGTATTTTATGACAAGTGATTTCGACTATACTACAACGCAACGACTTTATAACATCGTTTTCGCGCTTCAACATTTAGGGAATGTTCTCATGAAGCTTTTTTCATTAAGGATAAAGCTTTATATTGGTTCAAGACCATGTAGAGGTCAATTAGAACTTGGGAAGAATTACATTGTGAATTCCTCCAAAAGTTCTTCCCAGTTGGTCGAACAAATGTGATGAGGCATGCAATTATGACTTTCTCCCAAGGACTAGGGGAGAAATTGCATGACACCTAGGATAGATTCCATGATCTTATCAGGAAATGCCCATACCGTGGTGTGCCCAAATGGCACTTGGCTCAAATCTTCTACCATGGGATGGATGGCACACATCGGTACCTGGCCGATGCATTTAGCAGCAGGAATTTCCTCGCAGAGGACGGAATCAATGCATTCAAGCTATTTGAGTCCTTAGCAGAGAACTCGATGAATGTTGCATCTATGAACCAATTCTAGTGACCTGGACAATAGGAGGTTAATGTCCATGAAGCTATGCCAAATCTACCAAAAGTGATATGGACATTATCACCAAGAGGCTGGATAAGGTGGATCTGCTTGACAAGAAGCTCGACGAATTGATTCAAGCTCGACCTAGATTTTCTGGCAATTCAGCTGCATTTCACTCTTCTTTCGCATCCTAAGTCCCTCCTGCTTGAGTACATTTACTCACTTAAGATGTATCTTCTCCATCTTCACGGGATCCTACGTATCAGGAACCCATAAATAATCTGGATCTGGCACCATACGATCATGGTTACGCACCCCATGACAATTCTAGTGCATATTCCTTTGATGAATATGCATCTCAAACATCTTTGACCTACGAAGATGTCAACACTATCTAAGGTTACGGGCATAATAACCCATATTCAAAGACGTACAATCCTGGTTGGCACCAGCATCCTAACTTTCCCTAGTCTGGTAACTCACAAAGACCAAATCAAGATCCACACTACCAGACCAAACAAAACGAGAATGCACAAAACACATACCCAAGGTAGTAGCCATTCCCATCTCAGCAACAATCACGCTCTACTTATCAGCTGCTACACCAAGCTACCAATCACCCTCCAAAGTAAGCTGACCCTTTGGAGGCATTAAAAGAGGAATTGCAAGAGTCAATGCGGAAATCAACACATGATAGTTTGCAGATTATGAAGGCTATGGTTGATCAGATTCAAACATACAGAATACACAAAATCAACTGTTGTAGGAGCATAGATCGCAGGAAGCCTTGCCCTCCCAACCTGTCCCTAACCTAAGATATGTGCAGAATCAGGGCTTCCCACCTAGGTTCCAGGCACCACAGAGACAGGCGCAAGCTGTATTACAAGCACCTCCTACACCACCTAGTTATGGACAGCGTCAACCACCTCTACTGCAAAATCCCACCTATTTTGCCCCTTTCGCTCCTTCACCACCTCATGGAAAGTATGCCATGCAAAGGCTGTCACATTAAGGAGTGGGAAGGCTACACATGACCCACCACTTAGGTAGACGAGTCATGATTTTTCGTGCCCTCTATCGTGGGATGGCTCGTCTCCTTTCTCTCAGGAGCCACCTACTGTAGACAAGGGCAAAAGACCAATTGACCTGAGATTCCCATCACTTTTCCCAAGGCTTTGAAGAAAGATTTAGCCCTGAAAAAGGGTATGTGGAAATTTTAGGACCTAAGAACTATGTTCAAAGAGGTTCACATTCAAGTCCCTCTCCTCGACACAATAGGTCACATCCCTGCTGTCACTAGGTTCTTCAAGGACTACTGTACCCCAAAGTGACAACAGAAAATCAGACGGCAGGCAGTATTGTCAAAAGAGGCTAGTGCCGTGTTTCTAACCGACTTACCACCTAAAAAGAAAGACCCTGGTACCCCACTCATTTCCTGCTTTTTGCAGGATTCTCCATTTTATCGGGCCCTTCTTGATTTGGGTTCGTCCACCAACCTAACTCCCACCGCAGTATTTAATCGATTCCAATTTGGGGAGTTGAAACCGACCTCAATTACCATACAGTTGGCCGACCGATCAGTAAAAACACCGAAGGGGGTGGTTGAGAATGTGATTGTAAAGGTCCATGGATTCTACTTTTTAGCGGACCTTTTCATTCTCAATATGGAGGTTCCTCCTAATCTTTGCAATGCACTGATTATTCTAGATCGCCCATTTTTGGCAACAATTCATGTGAATATCGACTGTGCATCTGGGTGTATGGAGATAGCCCTAAGAAACAAAAGACTTAGATTGGACATATTTAGGGCATCATGAAACTTCGACTATGATTTGATAGAGGAGGATAGGGAAGATGAAGACTCGACTTTTTGTGGGAACATTGGGCTCCTCTGTAATGACCCAATGTGACATTCATCTTCACTGTTAGGATTTTTGGATCTTGATCCACATGAGATCGAGGCTAATGACATGCACATTTCATCCCACAGATCTGATTGTCTGGGGTGTTCATCTAATCACGACACCCTAGATTCTGATTATCCTGTCCCACCAAGTATTGATTTGCCCCTATTGATGTAGGATGGCATGATTGAGATAAGAGGATTTCCTGTCAATGCAGTCACAACCAACCTCTTCACAAGTGGGGAATCAGTGAGAATTCATGAAAATCAGGATTATGAGATTTTTGCTATCAATTCTTCTTCTCCCATGCACGAATCTGATTCCCACCCACTCGTAATTTAGTTGAATCCCTTACCTAATTCACTCAAGTATGTGCTTTTGGGTGATAGTGAGACAAACCCAGTGATTATTAGTGCTCACTTTACCCAAGAATAGGAGCATCAATTGATCTCTATCTTACAAGCACATAGGGCTGCTATCGAGTGGAGCATTGCTGATCTCCGTGGGATTCACCCCTCGTATTGCACTTGGCATATTTACATGGATGAGGGGGTGAAACCTTCTAGACAACCTCAGAAATGGTTGAACCTTGTCAAGAAGGAGATTGTTAAATGGCTGGATGCGAGCATTGTATATCCCTTTTCCGACAGCTAGTGGGTGAGTCCTATTCAAATTGTGCCCAAGAAAGGACTCACTGTAATCAAGAAAGATAAGGGTGAATCCATCCCAACCGTCACCACGACTTCATGGTGGGTTTGCATCGATTATAGGAAACTGAACATGGCTACCAAAAAGGATCATTTTCCTTTACCTTTTAGTGATCAGATCTTAGAGTGGTTAGTCGAGCATAGTTTCTTTTGTTTTCTAGATGGATACTCTGGGTATAATCAAGCTGCGATTAACCCGTAAGATCAAGACAAGACACATGTGCCTTTCAAACATTCACTTTTAAGCGAGCGCCCCTCGGCCTCTGTAACACACTAGCGACATTTCAGCGTTGTATGATGGCCATTTTCTCTGATATGATTGGGGACTATGTAGAAGTATTTATGGACGACTTCTCCATCTTTGGAGATGATTTCTAGTCTTATCTTGATAACCTCACAAAGATCCTAAGGAGGTGCATAGAAGTAAACCAAGTACTTTCATGGGAGAAAAGACATTTTATGGTGAGGGATGGCATTGTACTAGGTCACAGGATCTCTTCCAATGGACTTGAGGTCGACCGAGCTAAATCTGAAGTCATTTCTCGACTACCTCCACCTAGCTCGGTTAAGCAGATCAAATCATTCTTAGGTCACGTCGGATTTTACCGAAGATTCATTCATGATTTCTCAAAAATCACCCATCCTTTGACGAATCTTCTAGTAGCTAACTCATTTGACTTCGATTCTTCATGCCTCAGCGCTTTGGAGACCTTACAAAGTGTTGTATCTGATTCACCGATTCTCCAACCACCCAACTGGTCTCTCGACTTCGATATGATGTGTAATGCCTACGATTTCACTGTCGGAGCCATTCTAGGCCAACGTCGGGAGCACCATCCATTCGTAATCTACTACTCTAGCAAGATGCTAAATGAGGCTCAGCGTAATTATATGGTTACAGAGAAAGAATTACTAACAGTATGTTCGGGTTGGAGAAATTTAGATCTTATTTACTTGGGTCTAAAGTGATTGTTTTCACTAATCATTTTGCCCTCCGGTATTTGTTGGCAAAGAGGGATGCCAAATCCTATCTTACCGGATGGATCCTTCTTTTGCAGGAATTTGATGTCGAGATTCGCGACAAAGCCAGAGCTCTTAATGTGGTGGCAAATCACCTGTCTCAACTAGACCCCGAACACAACCCCTATTCCCTGCCTATCTCATATCAATTCCTGGATGAGTCTCTTTTGGTCGTTAATTCTGTTGAGTTTCCCTAGTACGTAGATATTGTGAATTATCTTGTCACAGGCAAGATTCCCATGGTTTATCCAAGGACTAGGAACTCAAATTCATTTTAGAAGCCAAATTTTATTTCTAGGACGACCCCTTGCACTTTCGCATTGGGGCTAATTAGATAATTAGAAGGTGCGTCCCTGACTCAGAAATTTTGAGTGTGTTTATCTCTTTGTCACAACGATGCTTGTGGTGGTCATTTTTTAGGTCAAAAACCGTTGCGAAGATTTTGCAGTCGGGTTTTTTCTGGCCAACTATTTTCAAAGATACACACGAGTTTGCCAAATGCTGCAAGAGATGTCAGTTGGTTGGTTCTATGACCCAGAGAGACATTATGCCTCTCAAACACATTCTAGTTAAAGAAGTGTTTGACATTTGGGGTATTGACTTTATGGGCCCTTTTCCAAACTCGCATGGCTTCGAGTACGTACTTCTCGCAGTTGACTATGTCTCGAAGTGGGTTGAAGCCATCTCAGCAAGATGGGCTGATCATAAGACTGCTACCTCCTTTATTCAGGAATTTATTTTTGCGAGATTCAAAGTTCCCTACACTTTGATTAGAGACAGGGGTAATCACTTCATCCATGCTCATTTTAGGTCACTATTGAAAAAATATGAGGTACATCACCACATTGCCACCTTGTATCATCTGTAGACCAATGAGCAAGCTAAAGTCTCTAATCGTCAAATCAAACTTACTCTCTAGAAGACGGTTAGACCAGACAGGAAGGATTGGTCTGATCGATTGATCGATGCACTTTGGGCATATCGGACTACGTACAAGGCCCCACTCGGAATGCCACCATACTGCATGATGTATGGAAAGGCCTGTCACCTTCCTATCAAGCTGGAGCACTGTGCCATTTGGGGGGTGCAGAAGTGTAATTTTAACCTCGATGTAGGAGGTTATGAGAGGAAGCTCTAGCTCAGCGAATTATAAGAAATTCAGCAGGAGGCCTATGAGAATTCAAAAATATACAAACATAAGACTAAGGCTTTTCATGATCGCCACATCCAAAGCAAGGAATTCATGTCTAACTAGCAGGTTTGGTTATTTGATTCTTGACTCAAATTCTTTGTAGGAAAGCTTAAGTCCAAGTGGACTAGACCATAACTTGTGATTCACCCATATTCTAATGAGGCGATCCAAATTATGGACCCAAAATCTAGGCATGTTTCTACGGTAAATGGCTAGCGCTTCAAGCCATTTATGGCCTAGGAACTTCCTCCTGCTAATGAAATTATTAATTTTATTGAGAACGTGTAATTGAATTTTTGCCCAGCTGGGGGCATTGAACTCAATACTTATACATATGTAGGTATCTTCTGTACATAGCATATTTCATTTTTGCATATTATTCTGCATATTGTGAATATCATTTTTGTGTTGGCATATGCTGAATGAAGAATCAAGATCAATTCTAGGTGATTTCTATTCACTTACACCCTGTCTTACTTTATTTTTCTTTTATTCATACAGAGGACATGCAAGAACTTAGGCATGGGAGGGTAGTACACATAAACTGAAAAAATTTCCTGCCAACTCCTTAGAAAATAGATTTTTATCAAGAGGTTTTATTAGGGATTTATTCTTCAATTGATTCCTGAATTTAAAATCCAGTATAATTCCACACTTACATGTAGAATTTGGACCAATAGACATCTTTAGCTTGTCAAGAAGAAGCATTTCTTCTTTTCCTGAACCCTTAGATAGTAATTAGGGAGTCAGAAAAATCATCTTCTATTAGATCCATCAAACAATTGTGAGGTGAAATTAGAATGTCTACTGGTGCTCTAAGTCTAGTACAAGGAATCTTAATTTTTGGATAATTGGATAATGATACTCAGAGTTAGGCATAGTTCTCACTCTTAATTCCTACTTACAAATTCTTTGTGTGAATTTTTGAGAGCCACCAAATAAGGCAAATAAACAGAGAGCGAGTTCTAATAAAACTAGGACTTAGGTGGATGGTTACGACCGTCCATTATGGAATCCTCGACTGAAGGAGGGTGTTAGTGTCAAAAGCTAGAAAATACGCTGTCCCATCCATTCCTTTCCCAGTGTCTAGAGTAGGCACTTCCACTAAATAAGCCGCCTGATATCCTCTTGAACATCACTAATCCCCAATAATGCCTCATGAATAAAAATTTACGTATGTGTGTGTGTTGCGTTGTGTTGGTAAATATGAAAAAAAAAAGAAAAAAATGAGAAGAAAAAAAAAGAGAGAAAAAGTGAAAAAAAGGCTGACAAAAAATGTTGAGTTATGTTTATTTTATGTCAAGTACATTGAGGTAACAATACCTACTACCATTACGATCCACCAAATATAGCCTTGACCTACTTTTCTGTATTTGTGATCGCCCAAATACTGGCTGAGGATTTCTGACTTAGTTATAGGGTTATCTAAACTTAATGAAAGTGTTAATGCCATGAGAGACCATCAAATATATTTATAAATCTGGTGAGACTGTGAGCTCAAAAAGAAAAGAATGAGAAAAGAAAAAGATAAGGAAAAAAGGAGAGTGCGTACAAAGGAACTAAAGAGATCATAGTTTCTCCACCTCTCTCTGAGTTGATTTATTTGATAGTCTGAAAATCTAGGTTCTGTAGTACTACTCTATATGGAGCATCTGAGTGTGAGCCACCAAATGCAAACCCACTTGACTAAGACATCTTCTACCTAAGCCAAAAGTTAGGGCTGAAATTATAGATTATTTTGTTATACCCCTGAGGGAATAAGTTTGCCTATCCTGATAGAGTTTTACTAGGGGTCAAGTACGAGCTTTAGTTGTGAATTGGATTTTCATTTGGATCCGTTGCATAGGCTACAACACTGTACTTTCATGATTATCTGGATTTCCAAATTTTTCAATGAAAATAAAAGAAATGGATCTCCAGTCAAACTCTTGATAGAAATCAGCCATTTAGGGACCACGTTGCGTTTATTCTTGCATTTGCTAGGGACTAACAAGATTTAGGCATGCAGGTATGATTGCGTAGCATTCGTAGGACCTAAACTACCTAAATTAAGTTAGATCCTAGCTTGACTTAGGAATAATGCATACATGAGAAGCATATTTTGCATTGTAGTTGATTTGTTAGCTTTGTAAATAATAATGCTATTTTATGTTCTAATTGAGGCAATAATAATTGTAGATGACTCAGGGCCACAGATGATAAATCCAACCATATGGATGGACTCAGAGTAATGATCGCAGTCTGATGGCTCAACAATCATCTCAATCAGAGTCCCACAACATCACCTACAAAGGCAAGAAGGATGGTCAGGATGATACCACATGGCACCATCCCAACAACCCACCTCCGCGCCCTTAGCCACTAAAGTGAAAAAGCAAGGCCGTTGGATCGTCATCCAATGGCCAAAATCACGCCATGTCGTCGCCTCCCCAAGTGCTTCATCAAGAGAGAGATCATCTCAGTCCTTGGATCTTCACCCAACAGCTAAGGGCACACACACGTTAAAGCATAACTGCGACCATCCGCGGCCATAGCATAACGGAGACCACCCTCGCACTAAAGCAGGCAGCACAAGTTTAAGGCGCAGAAAGCTAGAAAATTGAGGTGGTGGTGGAGGCGCGTGAAATTGCACTGCACGATCGTGATTAAGCATTAGGCAACGAGACATGTGGCATGCGATCATGCATTGGATCGAAGCATGCGATGATGCACGACTGGATGCACCGTTGCACACAGGGCATGTTGTGGTGGTAGAGTGCGCGATCTTAGCCGTCGATCATCACGATCGAATGGCTGAGATTGAAAGTGTGTGTGTGCGCTCGAGGAAAGCCGTAGCAGTGGATTGGGCGACACAGCATGCACTACGTGGTGCGATCTTGTGCATGCATGCGTTGGGCATGCTATGGAGGCGCATAGAGATGGGATTTTGACGCGATTTGAGCCGTTGATCGCCAGATCGGCAGCTCTCATTACTGCGAATCAGTTGCACGGATTGAGGGTCTAAAAAAACACATTTTGCCCCACATTTGTTATAAAAAGGACCCCAGACCCCCATTTAAGAGGCAATTCCATCTCCGCACATCTCCTGCTCCCTTCTTCTCTGAAGAGCCCTCTTCCTCCATGACGTCCAACAAGGCTACCCTTGGTGCACCTCTGTTGCTACTCCACGCCTCTCCAAAGGCCACCAAGGACCACCCTTGGTGCCCTTCTTATTCCTCTTATTAAGCATTCAACTAGATGGAAACTTGCCTGATTATTATCTGAATGTAGTTGATTTGCTTTATGTCATATATCTATCTTGCATATTGTTTTAGTTCTAATAAGAATAGATCGGTATTGAAATCAAGTTGAATTTTTGCCTCCTTGAGTTCGATAGGGACTTACCAAAGTTTCATTATATTTGTTTCTTGATGTGTTTTTGCACTATACTATGATGAAAGTATTTTAAAAATGCGATTCCACGTCACAACAAGTGACTCAGGTTTCGTCGCTTGGCGAGATTCGGGTCATCACATAACCCATCTGTAGGTCTCCACTGACGGCCAATTTTTTGAAGAGTTTGATTTGCATGAATATTGTCTAAGTGTTTGAGAAGTTTGTTGGAACCTAGTTCCACTTCTCTTTTATGTTTTGGTCTTAACAAAGCTGTTTTAAAACTAATGAGTTTGTGAAGTGGTATTTACAGGGAAAATCACAACATTATAACAAGTGTGGATGATGACAAGGAAGAAGTTTAAAGTGGATGAAGATTTCGTTTGTGTTTATTTGTTGCAATCTGGAAATGTGTATGTCTCCTAAACAATAAAATTTGATTTAGGAAGTAAAATCAAAATAGATATAATTAGGTATCAAACTCATGTATAATTTTTTTGAGAAAGTGACGAATGCAAACTCATGTATAATTGTCATTTGAAAAATCAGAATCGTTTCTTAGTTATATTAATAGTTTAATTGAGTTTGAAAGTACTGAAATTGATTAAAAGAGTTAACTCTAGGTACTTGTAGAAAGTACCAGTACTGTTCACAAGTACCGGTACCTGCAGGGCACAGGTTTGAGACTTAGTGTCAAATTGTGAACAAGTACCAGTACTCATCATGAGTACCGGTATCAAGTGCTCATAGTTTGTGGTAAGTGTTCGACCTAGACTTTACAAGTACCGGTACCCATGATCAATACTGGTACATGTAGGTCATAGTGCTTGGCTCATCTCAAACTTGTGAGTCACAAGTACCGATACTCATGATAAGTACCGGTACCTGGTGACTTAATTGGTACTCAACTGGAAGCACTGAGTACCGGTACCTATGATAAGTACCAGTACCTAGGATCTGTTGTGCTGGCTGCTAAGTAATTATGAGCAGCTAGTATCGATACAACTTTAGTACCGGTACCAACTAACTGTTGTGCTAAATTTGAATGTCTATTTTGCGATTAATCTTAACTCTAGCATTCTAATTACGCCCCCAATGGCTAGGGAGAATAGGAGGGTTGCTTAGTGGTCTATAAAAAGATCCTTGAGAGCCATCTTTACAATATACAAGAATCAAAAACCTTCCTTGCTTCCAGGATTCATATTCTCTCCATTTTAGCAGCAAGGGTGATAGTGCTTGTTGCCTTAAGCTCTCAAGAGGATTTCTAAATTGCAGCAAGTTCTTTTGGTGCATTTTTAGTTCTCTACAAATCATTTTTGCACACTGTTTTTCACGCTAGATCTTACTATAAAATATTGCTAAAGATATTTTCATTGGAGACTTAGGATTCTAGTTGTAAGCTTTTATATTTCCTACTTACACTTGTAATATCTTGTTCTTGTTTATTCTTGTAATTGGGTTGAGGTAACTCGTTAATTGCCTCGTACTTAGTAAATTGATTCCCTCTAAGTTGAGGGAATCGAGTCAAAAATCCTAAGTCGGGAGACCTAGGTAGTGAAGTACCCAAGTGAAGGGAACCACTATATATTCGGTGTTCCATTTCTGTGGCTTGTATTATTTACAATTTTCTTTTACCACACTATTCGTCCCCCTTCTAGTGTACTTGTGTTCTTAAGATCCTACAAAGTTAAGAAAAGAAGAAGAGTTGGTTAAATGTTGAAAGAAGAGGGCTTGGGAGTTCTGGTGCATTAATAGAGACATCTGATATTTAAGAATTGAGTTTGAAAGAGGAGAGAGCCTAAGTGTTAACCGATTAATTGGTGGTTTCAACCACCACTTTTTAATCTTTCTGTTATCTTTTTTATTATTGAACTTAAGATACAATTTGGCTCTTGAATGTATGTTTGATTGATTATTCCTTGCATATCGTTCTTGTGATTTGTTTATTGTGCTCATCATTTATTTTTCTCCCTGCGAATGATCTCGGAACTCACGATTTTTCAAGCTTTATAAATTTAAATGCCAATTCAATTTTTGTTGCTATACTATGACGTGTTTTCCTAAACTATGATGGAAATTACACATCAACAATATCCTCAATTTGGTCGGCCATTTCCTCAGTCCTATCCCTTGAAAAATTACTTCTCCTCCTAGGGTCTCTCTCTAATGTAACCAATTCAGGATGAAGTGATCATCTTCTATGCATACACTAGAGAAGAACAAGGAGGGATGCAAAGTGCGACAGGTGAGAGAATAGTGTTTGCATAATCAAGCAAACAAATCTAAGTCCTATAGTGTAGACCTAGGTGACCTAGAAACCTTGGAAAGAATAATCAAATATGCAAGCAGTTAAACCCCTCTTCCCAAAGTTAAACTGGCTAGGTTGATTACGAGTGGATTGAGGGGAAGGTTCAACTTTTGGCTCGTGTCGCCAATTCCTTGATACCCCCCAACCGCGGTCGTTTGACACTTCGTCACAACCTAGACACCAAATTCCACAATGGGATTAAGGCCAAGCACTTAACAAACCCAATCATGCTTCCAAGACTTAGATTAGTCCTACCTAAGGCACGTTTAATCAATTTTAATTAAGACCAGGACAATGCTTGTGCTCAAGGTATGTTATGAGGCATTGTTGGGGGTTGTGCCTCTTAATTAATCCAATTGAACGTGTGTGAGTACTCAACAAAACAAGGTTTTCAGGCAAGGCTTTTAGGATGTGGTGTCTTTTAACGATTCATCCTTGCTTTAATCCTTTTAGGGTTAGAGTTTCTTAATATATTCAAGCAATCTTTGTAGTTGGCACACAAAGTTTTGCACACAATGAGTGACTGTAAATTTCCTTTTGAGCAAATAATGTGGCCGTAGAAAAGCAGCCCTAATGTATTCACCCTAGGGTTTATGCAATTCTATCAGGTGAATTGATTTTAATTGGAGTGGTGTGGCCCAATACAAGACATGGGTGGCTTCGCAAACACCACTCAAAGGGAGACACACTCAAAAAGATTTTCCAAGGATATTAAAGTGTAAAGAAAAATCTTTTTCTCAGGTGGTGGGTTTGAGATGTCGATCAACTAGCAATTCACCACGCCAATTTTTTTTAGATTTTTTCTTTTTGAATTTTTTTAAGAAAGCAAACAAGCAAACATTCTATCCTAATGTTTATGCACGAGCCTAAATGCATTTTTTCTTTTAGATAAAGGAAGGATGAGACTACGCTAGGTCAAGTGATACTCACAAACATCTTCTCCGCACTTTGCTCCAACTCTACCAATGTGGATTGCCCTCCTCCCGTTGCCGACATGCCAAATTCCTGCAATCAATTAGTAGAAAGAGAGAAAAGTGAGTCAGAAAATGTGAATACCAATGTAAAGATAAAAGCAACTAAAAGATCTATTGCCTCCTTGGCAACGACGCCAAAAACTGACATCGAAAAATGCAAAGTGATAACTCGTTCGTTGTAGCGTGCAAATATGACGTCAATTTTAAAGAGGAAATGGAAAGGTGAGTCCAAGTGTCGATCTCAGAGAGGCGTGAAATTGGATCAATTAATCGCTTAGTTGCCACATGATATTCATTCAATTTTCTTAAAGAAAGAGAGGAAGAGAGAGATTAGGGTTAGAAATTTGAATGATCTCCAACTATGCATGAAGAGTAGACATGATGAAGCATAATAGAGTCTAGCTAAGAATGAGCACAAGACAAAACTAATGTATTGAATAGGTGAAATTATTTTACAACTACAATGCTAGATGAAAGCTTCAAGAGACATAAGCATTAAACTAAAGAAAACTAGAAACTAAAAGCGACAAATGGAGTGTTGAGGCAACCATGGTGGTGGATGAGCTTTCATCGGTAGCTCGGCGGCTCCAAGGGCTTGCTCTAAGCTCTAGAAGGTGGTGGGAACGTGATTGCTGGATGATGTTGAGAGATGCCTCCAAATGGAGGTCCATGGGGCCTTTTATAAGCTTGTGCCAAATCATTTGGCAAGAAATCTGCACCCAAACATGCGCTATCTCCAGCCACCACTCTTACAGCTGCGCGCATATGTTAGAATGTGCTGGCCTCCCCCCTGATCCGTGTGCATCCATCATCAACCATCTGATGAGAGATGAAGGGTCCAGTTCAGTCCTTCTGTACGCTCGAGATCATGCATCTCCCACCCCCCATGCATGGGATAGAGCGTGGGATCACACGTGGGTGAATCGCACCCATATGGAGTGCCACGTAGCCACCTCCGTCGTTGTTTGATCATGATCAGGCAGCACAATTTTTGCCCACGAGAGATTTGGTGGATTAAATCCACTATTCATGAGTTGAACACGCGCCCCCATTCGTGTGCTGAGGCGCTGACCGCTATTCCACGCCCACGAGAGTGTTATGTTTATAAAATAAAGCTCACGCACTCTCAACCATTTGATGATGTTCGTAGGGTCGAGTTCAAGGCTGTCTTCTGAGTGACGTGGCAACTGGATGGTCGTTGGATTCTCATCCAATGACCCTGATCTCATGAGGAGATCCTCCTTTAGTTCTCTAAGGCACGGGCGAGGGTTGTCCCCAGCTATTGGATCATGATCCAACGGCTAGGATTACACGTTCTTGTGATGAAGAGGTGCTGCGGACATGGCTGGAGGCACGAATGCATGACATGTGGTCGGTTTGGAGCCATTGATCATAAGATCAATGGCCAGAACTTCTTTGGCTCATTGTGGGAGCTACGGAGGTCAAATTGAAGTGATTTTGAGTTCGTTATACTCCATTCATCAACTAGATCCATTAGTACGATCCAATAGCTCATCTGAGACCTGTTTCAATTTGTACTTGTACACATGGTCATTAAACATTAATTATAAGCAATCTAATTGTAGAAATTACACAATATGCATGTATCACTCCTAGACCCACTATAACATGATATTCATGCATATGTACCCTTGAAATTAACTCTAATTAATGTATTTATCACTCTCATTTGTAGAGACATCATACCCCCATGCCCACCCCTTTCTAGTCCCTAGCAAGGTTAACCTAAATGCTATTTACAGTTAGAAATACAAATCAATCATTAAGGCACAAGTTACTTGTCAACAGAAGGAAATTTCTACAAAGAACCTAACCCACAAAGACTCAACAGTGCTCGAGTGCTTGCCTTAATGCAGACTGCCCAAGTCCTTGCCTTATTCTACATAAAAGCAAATTCTCCTTTTTTTGTCTTTTTTTTCCTCTTTTCTAATTTTTTTCGATTTTGGAGTTGATAGTTTTGGGGTAACTTTTTATGGCTACCCAACCCACCCAAGACTCAAAAAGATTCTAAGTGCTAAGCATCTTGGCATGAAAATTGTGATAGACTCACTCAACAACAATTAAAATAGAGTTTGGGTTTCTATACCCCTAGGTGACCCGAAAAGAAAATGCTGTCTAGAGGTGTATCTATTCGATTAGTAGCCTTCTCCCTACTTTTACTTTTTGTGTGTGGGGTCAACACAACGGCGAACCCAGTGTATATCTCCCTGAATTGTTCTACTTCCCTGATTCATCGTTAAGTTTTTGGAATTTTTGTGTGTTTTATGAGTTGGGATCTGGACAAACGGCCAATGGGGCATCTAACCCATGACAATTTACCAGCCATACTCATGCGGTGAACTGTGACTTATTTCTTTTCTATTTTTCTCCTTTTTCTTTTTTTTCCCTCTTTTTTTTAAGTAGATGGTTTCCCTGATCTAAAATTTACCTAAATGCATTCGTCAAAGAGAATGGTCCTATGGCTGGGCTCTAGACAACCGGCCAATGGGATGTTTAACCCATGACAACTTGCCACACATACTACCCTATAAGATTCATTAGCTACCCAATTTCCATTAGAACTACCAAGGAGTAAGTCAGTGTGAAACATGTGCAGATGCTTAGACTATAAGTCCCCCCAAATTAAAGTGCGACCCAGGTTCGATCCCCGACAATGGCTCCAAAAACTGACGTCAAAACATAAGTGATAACTCGTTCGTTGTACTGTGCAAATACGATGTCAATTTTAAAGAAGAAATGGAAAGGTGAATTCGAATGTCGATCTCAGGGAGGCATGAAATTGGATCAATTAATCTCTTAGTTGCCACATGATATCCATCCAGTTTTCTTGCGTAAAGAAAGAAAGGGAGGAGAAAGATTAGGGTTAGAAATTCGAAGTAGAACAATGATCTCGAACAATGCATGAAGACTAGACATGATGAAGCATAATAGAGTCTAGCTATGAATGAGCACAAGACAAAACTAATGTATTAAATAGGTGGAATTATTTTACAACTACAATGTTAGATGAAAGATTCAAGAGACATAAGCAATAAACTAAAGAAAAATAACAGTTAAATTCGACAAATGGAGTGTCGAGGCAGCCACAGTGGTGGATGGGCTTCCGTCGGTGGCTTGATGGCTCCAAGGGCTTGCTCTAAGCTCTAAAAGTTGGTAGGAACTTGCTTGCTAGATGATGTTGAGAGATGCCTCTAAAAGAAGGTCCATGGGGCCTTTTATAAGCTTGTGCCAAATCATTTGGCACGAAATCCACGCCCAAACATGCGCTATCCCCAGCCACCTCGCGTACAGCTGCGTGTACACTCATGCACAGCCGTGCACATAGCTACACGCATGCCCTAGCCTCACCCATGATCCGTGTGCATCCATCATCAGCCGTGTGATGAGAGATGAAGTGTCCAGATCGCTCCTTCCGCACGCTTGAGATTGCGCCTCTCCCACCCCGCGAGTATGATCGTGCATGGGATAGAGTGCAGAATCGTGCGTGGGTGAATTGCGTGCATTCTGGGTGCCACGAAGCCACCTCCATTATCGTCTGATCATGATCAGACGACCCAATTTTTGCCCATGCAAAATTTGGCAGATTAAATCTGCTATCCACGAGTCAAATGCGCCCACTGTTCGTGCACTGAGGTGCTGACCGCTATTCTACACCTACGAGAGTGTTACGTTTACAAATTAACGCTCACGTGCTCTCGACCATCTAATGACGATCATAGGGTCGAGATCAAGGCTATCTTCTAAGCAACGTGGCCACTTGATGGCCGTTGGATTCTCATCCAACAACCTGGATCTCGTGAGGAGCTCCTCCTTTGGTTCTTTAAGGCGCAGGTGAGGGTTGTCCCCAACCATTGGATAGTGATCCAACAGTTGAGATTACGTGTTCTCGCGATGAAGAGAGGTTGCCGGTTTGGCTAGAGGCACAAATGAGTGACACATGGCTAGTTTTGGGTCGTTGATCATCAGATCAATGACCAGAACTTCTTTGACTCATTGTGGGAGCTACAGAGGTCATATTGAAGTGATTTTGAGTCCATTGGACTCTATTCGTCGGTCCAAATCCATCCGTATGATCCAATTGCTCATCTGAGACTTGTTTCAATATGTACTTGTACACATGGTCATTAAACATTAATTATAAGAAATCTAATTGTAGAAATTACACAATATGCATGTATTGCTCCCAGACCTACTATAACATGATATTCATGCACATGTGCCCTCGAAATTGACTCCAACTAATGTAATTATTACTCTCACTTGTAGAGTCATCACTAGCCCAACCTATTTAGAACCTATTTGGCACCTATTCCTACACCAAAACCTAAAAGGATCCTAACCCTTGATTTTTCTTATGGAAAAATCATAGGATAAGAACTTTTGCAAGACACCACTTGTCATTTTTCCTATCCCTTTGTAGCCATCCAAGACCCCCCCTTTGGTCTATAAAAAGGCAACAAGGTTGGCCTTTTAAGCCTCCTTTAGACCCCCTTAGGCCTCCATTAATCCTCCTTCCTTCCTCCTTAGATCCACCACCTTCAAGCCTTCCTCCACCCCTTTAGCCTTCCTCCACTAATTTGACCTGTGGATCTGGCACACATTAACTCTATACACACATAAGTGAGTAGAAATCTGGATATGTTAAACATTTTTGTGTGCCTTAACTTGTAGAGCAAAAAGGTCAATTGATTGATCTGTTTGGGCTGCACCACTTAATATAAAACTGATTCATCACCTAGCTGCCCCTTAGGACTCAATTGTTAGGGCTAAACCAAACACTCCACATTATTTTTCAATTTTAAAGGAATATACATACATCTGTGCGTTCAAAAATCAGAGTGCTCCACTAAACCTGATTAAACAAACCTAAAAATTGAATCCTAAAAGCTATTAAACAAGGTTAAACCTTAAAAGACAAATCATCAAATAACCTTGTTTGAAAACCCTGGTTATGCACGCACACACGAATTAATCAATTTTTAAGGGCACAATCTATCTAAAGGACCCATCACATTTCCAGAGCACAATCAAACCTAAGCCTAATTAAAACTGAATAGATGTTGGCCTTAAGGGTTGACTCTCTCTTTGAGGCTCAAACCAAGATTATTTTCAATTAATCTAGTTCTACCGGTCCATCTGATGTCTAGCTAGGGGAGTACCGTCAAACGACAGTAGTTTGGGGGTATCAAAAGAACCTGAGATGCAAGCCAAAGGAAGAACCTTCTTCCCAATTCCTCCCTCCAACTGGTTGGATTGAACGAATAGAAGTAGATCAAATCGTTTGTAATCTTAAGACGGGTTTTAGGAGTCTATAGGTCTTTAGGCTACCTACTTAAGGACACTTTTGATTATTTGTATTGCAGGGCACCTTTATCCATTCTCTATTTTTCCTCCCACATAGCCATATATTCTTCCAAATCTTGCACACATTTCCATCCCTACCCTCCTACCAACACTTATCCCCAAAATGATTATTATCCTGACTCAACCTATGACCACCCATCCACTAGTTGGGATAACTTCGATTGGGGATATGATTCCAGACCTCGGTATTCTGGGGCTAACCTTGGAAACCAACACTAGGAGAACTATTCTTCTCACAGCTACATGGATTATTGATCTCCGCCATCCTATGAACAACCTAATCTAATCTACAATCAAGAACGGTACAATGATTTTAACCCATACCTTCCCCAAGATTACACTTCTTATAGGTCGCCATCCCATAGGGAACAACCTGAACTGACCTACTATTAGGGAAGACCCCAACCACCTCAATTCCTTGACCCTTACAGACTAAACCCAAACCCACCCAACCTTGAACCAAACTATTCGATTTAGGTAGACCAGGTCCAAGACAGGGTGCTGGCTAATTTGAGGAATACCATTCAATCTTTAGAAACTTAGCCAACACCCTGCACTAAAGAATTGGAGCCCTTGATTAAAATTATTAATGATCTGAACAAGTCCTTATTAGATTGGCTCCAAGAGTTTGAGGATAAGGACCTGGGTGAGTTTTTACTTAGGAGGTTGTCAAAATAGAGGATGAAATTTGTGGTTGCTTTAGTTCAATCTTAGGATGATTCTCAAAATGAACCTCCTTCAGAAAAGCCATTGTCGAAACTCATTCAGGTATTTGTAGGGGGGACACATTTTATGAGACCTAGGGTGCCAAGGTTGAATTAGAGCAACTAAATGAGGATGTATCAATTCTTTCACCTTAGATCCCTGAGTTGGGGTACGAAGAAAAGATGTCTCTACAGACCAAGCAACAACAAATGATTATGAGACATATATTAATGAGGATCCATAATTCTTTGATTCAGAGGGTGAAGAATCTATTAAAGAAGTCTCACTTGAAGTTAAGGAGAATGATTTTAGTGAGACATACAGTCCTGAGGAATATGATGAATCATTTGAGGGTTGTATAATTGAGGATTGTGATTTAGTTGAGGCTAACATAGAGGATCAAATTCCTGATTTAATGGAAGATTCAATAAGTAGTCTCATTCCTCAATGACACCCCAAAGAGCATAATGATGATTTTGTTTTTAAAATCACCATACCCTAGTCAATCCTGATTCAGGCACAACTTTTGGACTTGGATAATTTAGATGGGGTGCGTAATAATCTGGAGGTCCTGGAAATGCTGATTTTGGAGGATAAGAGATTGGAAATGAAAATTTGGGTGGCTAATTCCAGGGGAAATAGAAGCTTGGATTTGAGGGTTCCTATGTGGCTTAAACTACCAACCTTTTACTAAGACCCTTATGATATTTTCAATTCTGAAGATGTGCAACCCAAGTAGAAAATAAGTAATTATCTTTTTGAGCTAAACCCTAAGTGGACAACCAAACCTATTGATCCTGACCTACCTATTGTCTGACACTTTAGACTTGGGTTACACGAGCACAAATCGTAGACCCGACCCCACAAGCTGAAAAGTCTTCAATTCTGGATTTTTATTATTCAAAGCCTTAGAACTACTCGATCCCAAAGCATGGGTCTGCATCATAATCTCATCCACATTTGTGGACACACTCTCCTACTGAGTCTGAGGATCAATCTTTTCCTTTAGATCTCGACCCACCACTCTGATTCATTATTCCTTCTCTTTATTTATATATTATGCCCAGCTAAAGGCACCAAATTCAACACCTGTTTATATTCCATTCAGACCTGACAGGATCATCATGGAATTCAAATGCTAACCCTTTTATTCCACCTCTGTATGCCTTTATAATACAATGAGGGCATTGCATTAGTTAGGCATGGGGGGTTAGATTTATTCATCTCTAAATTATTTTCTAAGCTTCGTATTTTGTAGAATTTATTTCTTTTTATTTTCCTTATAAATTTTTTTCCAAAAATACAAAAAAATTGAGAATTAGGAAAAGAGAACTTAAGCATTAAGAGTTTTCAACTTTAGGAAATGATATAGTAGGACCTGAACATTTAGACTCTTTAGGTCTACAGGCTTAATTAACTTGGGTGTCCACTAAAATGTGGACCTGCTTCTCAGGTCCTTGCTAATGATAAGTCTATTTGAATTGGCTAAATAAGTTAGGGTGATAACTAAACCACATATCAACCCGCCCTCTAATTTGAGAGGGCTTATAGTCTAAGCATCTACACACACCTCACACTGACCCACTACTCAAGTGATCTTAATGAAAATTAGGTAGCTAATAAACTTACTAAGGTGGTATGGCTAGCACATTACTATAACTAACAGCTCATAGCCAGGTGCCCAGAGCCCAATCACACGACCTAATCTCTTTGGCCATTGCCTTTAGGTAAATCTTAGATCAAGAAAGCCACCTGCTTAGAAAAAAGAAAAAATATAGAAAAATACCCAGAAAGAAAAGAAAAAATGAAAATTAGAAAAAGGAGAAAAAAAGAATAATAAGCCACACTTCACCGCACGGGTATGGCTGACAAGTTACCGTTGGTAACTGATATTTTCATATTTATTTATGTTAATTAATGCCTAACTAATGTTAGTCTAAGGATAATTTACGTTAGATTACATTTAGTTAGGTCAAATTAGGCATCTTAGATCATTTTATAAATAATGCATACTTTTGGGCCTTTGTGTAATTTTTCCCATAATTTTGTCTGGTACATTGATGTGTTAATTGGAGCAGTGCTGATTGGATTTCTAGGCTTAATCTCATTTGAAGATGACTAAGCCTAGTTAGTAGACCTATTTGGAGACCCAATTAAACCTTAGCCCCAACTTATTTAGGAGCCTAATTTCCTTTACCAAATTCCTAATCTAAACCTATTTATCCAATGCCCTAATCTCCTTAGCTTTAATTTCCAGGAAAAGCTCTACCCAAATATTTTCCTTAAACCCCATGTTAATTCCCTCCACTCCAAAAATCCTACCTATTCTCTATCGAACTCCAGTCACATTCTATTGTCTCTCCACCTGATTACATCCAAGAAACAAAACCCACATCCACGTAACCTATTTTCCCTACCCAAATCCCACCAACATCCTACGTACTCCTATTCCCTCTAATCCCAACGCAACACCAAATAATCCCAAGCTTCGCTTATCCCATGCAACTCACCTATGTAATACCACCCACTTATGTAACACCCCCTCTACATCCGCCGATGATAGACAATTTCCATGCAAATCCCACATCCAACCCATGCAACCCTCATGACCTAGTAACCCAAACCCATGCAAACACCTCCTCTTTTCCACAGTAAATCCCCTACGTAAAACCATACCCACGTAGATCCTATTCCAACCACACTACAAATTCCATCAACTCTACAAACAAAATCCATGTAAGCTTCCTCCCATCCCCATCAAACTCAACAAACCCATGCAACATCATCCACCAAAACCCATGCAATATCACCCACCGACATTACCTTTTCTTTAAAAACACCCTATTCTATCTCCTATTTAACCCATTGGTTGCTTTTCCTTCACATCATTCCCACGAAACTCAACTTATCCCCTCCACCTATTATTTAATTACTTATCAACAATCCTAACCATCCATCAACCACCCTACTTAATCTAGACCCTTTATTTACTCCCGACAAAAATCTAACCTATCCTATCACCTAGCCTTTAATCCTAACCCTTGATAGTTAACCTATTAATCCAAACCATCCAAATTAGTGATCCTTGGCACCTTAGATCGACCAATAGGAAGCCTCCTAGAGTCTTATATAAACCCCTAGCCACCTCCCTTAGGAGCCATCTCTTACTTAGAATTTCCTACCTCCACATAGTCTCTACTAACTAGTGCTAGTCCATGCCAACTCTAGTGGTTCTGGTGGGTGTGCCTTCACATCCGCATCTACGCCAACGCCTTGGACTTCTCCTTCGAAGCCTATAATTTATGCATTTCTCTAGTCTAGTTCTAGTTGTAGCAATCTAGTTTTAGTTGAAATTTTCCAAGCATTCCACTAGCTATGTTAAACTCTTATCTTATTCAATAAAAATTCTAGTATTCATTTTCAACTAGTATTCAAGTTGTATGCTTTCTAGTAGTAGTATATTATAGTTCAAGTAGTTATATGCCATTAGATTTAGTATTAGTTCCAATAATCATTCTACTTGATATACGATTTTGATTGCAGAAAACTCACGATTTGTAAGTTTGGGTTTTTATCGTTGAGACGTGTATTTCGAAATAAACTTTTAAATTTATATTCCTAAATAGTGGTGGTATCTAGGGTCGTCCAAGGAGGCCAATTTGTTAGTCAAATAAGTGATTCTCTCTCTCGCCTCTCAAATCAACACTTCTTTTTGTATTTTTATTTTTACAAATTTTTATGTTTGGAAATAAGTGGGATACAAATGCAAAGATAGAACTACGCTAAAGAAACTATGCCTAACAACTAGAACCTAAGTGACAAGAGAAGTCTTCTCTTCTAAGATCACCCTAAGCAAGTGTGCCTAGAGTAATTAGAAGAGAGATGTGTGATGGACTAAAATAAATAAAGTTTCTACTTGAAATTGAAAATTCAAGAATGAAGAAAGACACTTTGTTATTATGCAGAAACGTTTATAAAGTACCTAGGGAGCTCAACTAAGCAAAAGTTCTACTTAGTTAATCCCTAGGTAGATGAATGCTTAACAAGAATTAAAATGCAATAAAATAAAAGATAAAAAATTCTCCTGAGTAGCTGAGGCAACCTTTGCTCCAAGAATGGTGGCTCCCAGACTTGAAGAAGACTTCCTTCTAGCTCCTTAAGTTGCTCCTTTCAAAGGTGGACGTCCTCCACCCTTCTTTCCTCCAGCTTGGCCATCCTCCCTAGATGGAAGCATGCTCCTTAGCATGGCACAAGGAAGGAGAGAGAAGAGGAAGAAGGTACCAAGGGGGCAGGTGGGTTACTACCTTAATCTTCTTTCCTTTTCCTTTCTTGGTCATGTGATGTTTGGTGGCTATAGGTGTTTGATAGGAAGAATTGTTACTTGCTAAGGATGGTTTGAATGGTAGGATGGGGGGTCTTTTTATAGGCTAGTATGGATGATGGTTGTAAGCTTCCTTGGCACCAGGTGACAGGATGCCAAGGAGGGTGGTTTGGAAGCTTCCTTGGTGCCATGATAAAGGGTGCCGAGGGTGACTTGGATGGTGGTTAGGAAACTTCCTTGGTGCCATGTGAAAGGGTGCCAAGGAGGGTGGTTAGGAAGCTTCCTTGGTAACATGTGAAAGGGTGTCAAGGAGTGCATTTTAGGTGCCAATGGTTAGTGGTTTTAATGTAGGTGGATGGCCATTAAGGTAGAGAGGGAGTAGGGTAGGAGCAAGAGTAGTGGAGGAGCTAGCTAAGCTAGCTAGTAGCTTAGCTAAGTAAAGGAGAAGATGGAAGGAGCTTTCCCGAGCTATCTTCACACTTGTTCCTTGTGCCTTCATACTGCCAGGGCTTTTATGATTTCCAAAGCATTCATCCCTGGCAATCAAATGGTAACTACGTAAGATAATGTAAAATAAATGCTAATGCTTGCTCTAAACCCGAAATGCAAATGCATGCTAAATGCAGTGAGATAATGCAATGCAATTAACAAAACCTTAGCAACTAGATGTGAATGGATACTTAGGATGATGATGAACTGGCGTTTATCACACCCCCAAGCTTACTTTTTGTTAGTCCCTTAGCAAAAATTGTGATTGCACCATAATATTTCTTAAGAAAACATCTTTTTGTGTTTTGAGGAAGAAGCTCAACATAGACCGTGGTTGATTTTGGTTAAAGTGGGTACAAGGTTTATTAAAGATAAAACATAAGGGTTCAACTTTCGATTCAAGTATTAGAAAAAGTAGGACCACTGTATCCTTTTAGAATTCACTACTTAACTCCTTTTAAATTAAAATATCATGAAAGAGTTTTTGCTATTAGGATTTCCCTGACTCGTGAACTCGACTCGCAAATAAGTTGATGAAAATTCAGGTGTCAGTGCCTTGTGCTATGCCAGCATTATTAGGACAAGGTCATGTTATTGAATTTTTTTTTTCATTTATTTCCCCAATGCTTAGCCTTAGCTTAGTCTTACTACAGATGTGTCAGGATCATCATTCCTATTACCAATCCTCGAGTGGGTTCTAGTGCCGGCACTTCGAGATAGTACTGTCCAAGACACACCCCAAGAGCTCACAACCGCAAAACACAATGTGGTGTAAAGGGGAACTCCAAGTAAACTCAGGCTCTTGCTCTGATGCTATGGGTATAGCATCATCCAAGACATCTACGCTGCAAAATGTGCCTTAATGCTCCCTCTAAAGATATGAAATATAGATATAGAGTAGCGTCGAGGCAGTAACATGTTGACATTACATCCTCAAAGGAAGTATTTTTCCTTCTCGACGGTGGGAACTCAAACCAATCATCTGTCTCAGTCTTTTACTAAGATTTTGCAGGAGTTTTTTAGGTATTTAGATGTTTTTGGGCTTGGGTAGTGTTGGCTTTGTGTGTGAAACGTTTGACACCAAGTTTTCAAAAGAAAAGCAAGTTTTTGGATCAAGAGCTAAGTCAGGTACTATCCAGGTTGCTAAACAAAGTCGGGTTACTTGAATCATCAAGTGTTAGGATGAATTCTTTGCAGGATACCTAATCTAGTCTAGGTTTCTAGACTTAAAATGTCTAAAAATGAATTCCCAGCTTCATCCTTAGTTTGTTAATGATTAAACCCCAGGTTTACCTAATTTGAATTAAAGTTCAACCATTGGTCCTTTCTTTCACTAAAAATTCTCAAAACATTTTTTTAGAAGTTATGCAAATAGAGCGCATATGCAGATGCAGATGATGCGAATGTAAAATATTTTAATGTTTTTAGGTTCTAAAAAATAATGAAATTCCTAACAAAATTAAAAGTGCCCCCTATGTGTAAGCACCTCTGGTTTGGTGCACCAAAATTATGTTTATTGCTAGACTAACATTTCAAGACTATCTCAGATTAAAGCATTAAAGCGTCTTTCAAGTCAAGTACAAATAGTTGATGATGTGTGTCTTCTCATCTTTATTTGAGTCTAGGACATTATTGTAAGGAACCTCAAATAAAACTCAAATACGGATTTTTCGCGTATCTTTTCAAAACCAAGCTTTTAGGGTTATTGATCGACCAAATTAGTTAATTGATCGACCAAATCACCTTGATCGACCAACCAACTTCATCAATCGATCACATCAACCCATTTTAGGAAGTTGAGAAAAATTCTTTTGATCGACCAACAAAGTTAATTGACCGATCAATCAGTGATCAACCAACCATCTTAATTGATCGACCAAATTACCTTTTGATCGACCAATTAATCTTAATTAATCGACCAAATTACCTTTTGATCGACTAATTAACCTTAATTGATCGACTAATTTAATTTCCTATTCAGGCAAAACTTTTAATATAAATAGAGGTCGTACGCAGCCCATCTTTTCATAACTTTCAAATAGAAATACCATTCAAAAATAGAGCTTCTCGTGCTTTTTCCAAAGGCTTTCGTGCCCCGTTCTTCACATTCTTCAAAAGCACAACACCTCGAACCTCTGTGAAAAATCGATTTGATCCTTTATTGAGGTTCCATAGAAGTTATTCTTGTTATTTTATCTTTTTGTTTTAATTTACGGATCCCAAGTTTGTTGGGTAGATCCATGGTTATTTTTGCTTCTCTTCAGGATAAAAAGGGAAGTGGTTGTAAGAGGTTGTTCCACCCTCGTTCAAGTGGTACGTCTAGTGGATTGACTAGCTTGGACTAGTCGAAAAAATCCTAAGCTGAGAGGCTTGGTAGTGGTTTTCACTCGGATTAGATTTCCACTATAAATCAGGTGTACTCTGTGCATGAATCTCTGGTGCTTTATTTTTTGTTCTGTGCATATATTTTTAAAGCAATACTATTCACCCCTCACCTTTAATATTTAGTTACAATCCACAGGATATTCTCCTACTCTCACTTGGTATCAAAGCCTAGTTGCCTAAAAGATGTCAAAGTCATCTGCCGCCACATTCGCTGAGGGGCAATCTACTATTCGTCCTCTTCTCTTTGATGGGATGAACTATGGATACTAGAAGACTAGGATGCAGATCTTCCTAGAATCCATGGACTTCGAGGTATGGAATGTCATTGTTGAACATCGGAAGACTACGCTATCGGAGTTGGTTTTGAAAACCTGTCGTAGTTCGAGTAGCGAAAAACTCGGGTTCAACAAATAAAAGTTATACCGAAAAAGAAATCTCAGGTCGAACTTAGGAAGGCTACGTCGATAAAATTCGCAATTATATTTTTTTGTGTTTTTGTTTAAAAAGTGGAGTAATTACAATGAAATGGAATCAATATAAATAATAAGAGAGAGGGAGAAAACATTCACTTGATGTTGCAAGATGTTTGTACAACTAAGAAAGTGAGAAAATACATTAGAAAGCAGGAAAATTATTACAACTAGAAAGTAGGAAAACTTTACTCTAGAAAGCAAGGAAAAGGAATGGGAGAGAGAAGTTATCCTCCTCGACGATCGCTTGGAGGATGAGCCGGATGAGACAACCCCTAGAAGACGAGCAACGGAGCGGGAAGAAGAAGGTCAAAGTAGGAGGAACGAGAATGAGGCAGCACATCGTTGTCGTCGGGGGATCTACTTCTAGAATGGGGCAAAAAATTGATTTTAGCTCTTGAGGAGCATCCCAGGTGTGGGACAAGCTTCTCTTGAGCTTTGGAGAGGGAGAGAAGAGAAGGAAGGGATGAGAAATTCATATAAAGGGGGTCTCCTTTTATAGTTGCAAGGAGTGGCGGCATTTTGTATGTTACAATTTGAAAAACATTAATTAAGGACCTTTAGTGATGAACATAAACGTCACTAAAGGTCCGTCGTGGGCGATGTGTGCATGCGCCGTGAGCGCCCGCTCCTCCTCTCTGCCCAAAATGCCCGTGCACGTTCGTGCGTTATCAGCCGTCCGATCAAGAGATCTGACGGCTTAAACCATCCTCTCCAGCGTTACGCAACCGCGTGCGATCAAATGTAAGCATCGCACGTCTGATCGTGCGTGGGCACTATCGCTCGCTCAGCGTCGCTTGATGCGAATCAAACAGCTCCCATTGCATGCCCACGTTCTCGCTTGATTTGACTTGGCGACCGGGAGGATTCGAACACGCGCCCGCTCTTCTCATGAAGAGCGCTAGACCAACGCGCTATGCATGGCATTGTGTCGCACGGTGAGTTTGAGCGCGTGGGTCTGCAGCCGTTGGATGGGCATCCAACAGTGGAGAATTGTCGATCGGATGAAGAGGAAGGACAAAGGTGAGTCCTTGGGGCCGGTTGGGTAGTTGAGATGGCGCCATAAGGCGCCATCTTGGCCATCCATCTTCTGAGTATTGTAGACGGTGCCACAGGTGTCGGACTGGATTGATTTTCGTGCCGTTAGGCTGCGATCGTCGATCCAAATCAATCCGTGCAGTCGGATTTGTCATCTAAGGTGTGGATTAACACCATCTTGGCCCTTGATCTTTAGGGTTCCTCGATCTCTATCTGGTGCTACGGATGTCCGATTAGGGCGATCTTAGAGTCGTTGAACTCCAATCGTCACCCTGATCAGATCTGTACGGTTGGATCTTTGATCTGAGGCCCTGATAAAAAGTTATCCTATCCCTGACCATAAAAAGGAGACAATTACTATACAATTTATACAACTTGATCTAAATGCATGATTATGCTTGTTATGCACTATTTACAATGTATGAAGCTAATGTGACACTAAGAACATGTATTAATAGACATTTTAGGTTAATCAGATGTATGCACATCAATCATCACCTCCAAGTACACTCATCCTGAAATCGAGTGGCAATGACACCAGATCAAAAGAAGATGGCAACCCATAATGCTAAAGCTATGAATGCAATCTTCTGTAAGCTTTTGAGAGTAGAATTCAACTGCGTCTCTGCTTACAAGGCAGCCTACGAGATCTGGAGCATCCTCTAAATCACCCATGAGAGGACAACCAAGGTAAAAGAAACTCAAGTAAATTTACTAACATAGAATTACGTGCTTTTCAGGATGAAGAAAGGCAAGTCAACAAGGAGATGTTCACGAGGTTTATGGACATCATAAACTCTCTAAGAAACCTAGATCAGGAGATCAAAAATGAAGCCTTGGTAAGAAAGATACTTCGATCACTCACCAATGATTGGGAGACCAAGACTACAGCCATACAGGAGTCGAAAGATCTGTCTACCCTAAAACTAGATGATCTTATCGGAAGCCTTATGGCCTACGAAGTTCAACTCAGCACATGAAGGAACATGAAGATGAAGGAATAAAGAACTAACCACCGTGGCCTACGAAGGTATCTTGCCAAAGCAGGCAACGGGAACTAACCACCGTGGACCCAAACAAAAATGGGTACCAAAAAGTATTTTGCGATCTTGTTTTGTAGGTTCTGTAGATTATAAGAAGTGGACTTTCCAACAAATCAATGGAACACTGAAGCCACTTTATCAAACAAAGCCTCACAATCACAAACCAATGATAGGAAAGAGAAGAAAGAGGGTGGATAATGGACAACAGTTATTCCAAGCACATGATCGGCGAGGATGACCTATTCCTACAGCTCAACCGTCAGGAAGGTGGTACGGTCACATTTTGGAACAAGCACAAGGGTTGTGTTATTGATACTAGCCACATTGGTAACTCTTCTACCTCTTTTGATAACGTGTATTTAGTTAAAGGTTTAAAACATAATCTGTTAAGTGTAAGCCAAATATGTGATAAAGGGAATACAATTACATTCACATCAAAAGCTTTTAAAATTCATAATAAAGAAACAAAACAAATTATTATCAAAAGAAATAGGCATAAAGACATTTACACTATAAACTTCAACAAATATGACAATCTTGAATGTCTAGTCATATCCGATAAAGAAGCAACACTTTGACATAAATGACTAGGTCATGTTCACATGGGCAACATTAGTAAACTTGTGAAACATGAACTTGTCAAGGGTCTGCCAAAGATCAACTTCAAAAAAAGCAAAGTTTGCAATTCTTGTCACGTTGGTAAGCAAACCAAAAATCCTTTTAAACCAAAAAGGATGGTTAACACTTCTCAACCCCTGCAGCTACTTCACTTAGACTTGTTCGGACCAACCAAATCCAAAAGCCTAACTGGGTGCAGATACTGTTTAGTCATAATTGACGGCTTCTCTAGATTTACTTGGGTATCTTTCTTAAAAAGTAGAGACTTAACCATAGATGCCTTTAGCAAACTAGTTGGAAGATTATTGAATGAGAAAGGATCTAAGGTAATTAGGATTAGAAGTTATCATGGTGGAGAATTTGAAAATGAATCTTTTCGAATTTTTGTGATCATTATGGAATCAAACATGAGTTTGCCTTCCCTAGAGCTACACCTCAGAATGGTGTAGTTGAGAGGGAAAATAGGACTTTGGAAGAGTGTGCCCGCACAATGCTATGCGAGTCAAAGCTGCCTCGATATTTTTGAGTTGAGGCTATAAACACTGCTTGCTATATCCAGAATAGAACCTTGATCAGACCAATCCTAAAGAAGACACCTTTTGAACTCTATCATGGAAGAACACTTAGAATTTCCTACTTCAAGATTTTTGAATGTCGATGCTTTATACTTAACACTAAAGATAATCTTGAGAAGTTCGATGCTAAAACCTTAGAAGGGATTTTCTTAGGTTATTCAACTAGAAGTAAAGCCTATAGGATCTTTAATAAGAACTCTGTTGTTGAGGAAACCATGCATGTATCATTTGATGAAACATTAGTTCAACCTAAATCTTTTACGATTGATGATGATGACCAAGTACATGATCCATCAAACATTCCAGAAGAGGATATTTCTAATGAACTACCCAAAGATATCTCTTTTGTGAAAGATCATCCTATAGAACTGGTAATAGGAGAATTGTCAAAAGGAGATCAAACCAGATCTTCCCTTAACACACTAGCTTTTACAGCCTTTGTTTCTCAATTAGAACCTAAAAATGTTAAGGAAGCCTTCACAGACAACTGTTGGATTATTGCTATGGAAGATGAGCTAAATCAATTTAAGAAAAATCAAGTATGGGAACTTGTTTCAAAGCCTGAATAACAAACCATTATAGGAACCAAGTGGGTTTTTAGGAACAAACTTGATGAATCAGGAAATGTAGTTAAAAATAAAGCTAGACTTGTGGCTCAAGGATACAATCAAGAAGAAGAAATAGATTCTGATGAAACATATACACCTGTTGCTCGACTAGAATCTATTAGAATGTTGCTAGCTTTTGCAACCCATATGGAATTCAAACTCTTCCAAATGAATGTCAAAAGTGCCTTTCTAAATGGATTCATCAAGGAGGAAGTCTTTGTTAAACAACCTCTAAGATTTGAAGATCCAAATCATCCAGAACATGTATACAAATTAAACAAAGCATTATATGGTCTAAAACAAGCTCCACGAGCTTGGTATGATAGATTAAAAACATATCTAATTGACAATGAATTTAAAATTGGTCAAATAGATCTAACCCTACTCACTAAAAAGAGAGAAAATTACCTTTTAATAATATAAATATATGTTGATGATATTATTTTCGGTGCTACTAATGATCTATTATGCCAAGACATTGCAAAGGTAACGCAGGATCAATTTGAGATGAGCATGATAGGAGAACTTCGATTCTTTCTCGAACTTCAAATTGATCAACTGTCCTCTAGAATCTTCATATATCAAACAAACTACACAGCATAGATACTAAAGAAATTCTTGATGGATAAAGTCTATGGTAAAGAAACACCGATGGCAACTTCTACACAATTGAAAACTGATGACACAGGTAAATTAGTAGATCAAAAACTATACAAAAGCATGATAGGATCTCTATTATATTTAACTGCAAGTAGACCTGACATTCTATTTTGTACTTATTTATGTGCTCACTTTCAAGTAAACCCTAAAGAAACACATCTAAATGTTGTTAAAAAAATACTTAGATATCTAAACAACCACAAGACTTAGGACTTTTTTATCCGAAGTCAAACACATTGGAATTGTATTCCTTTTGTGATGTTGACTATGCAGGTAGTTTCACAAGCCATAAGGGTACTAGTAGAACTTGTCAATTTCTCAAAAATTCCCTAGTCTCTTGGTTCTCTAGAAAATAAAATACTGTATCACTATCCACAACTGAAGCAAAATATGTAGCAGCATCTTTAACTTGTTCACAACTATTGTGGATGAAATAGACATTACAAGACTTTGGCTTATCTTATAAGAATAACAAAATCTTGTGTAACAACACAAGTGCTATTAACCTATCCAAAAATCCAGCACAACACTCTAGGACAAAAAATATAGATATTAGACACCACTTTCTTAGAGATTATATCTTAAAAGGGAATATCAATTTAGAATTTGTCAGCATAGAAAATCAACTAGCTGATATATTCACAAAACCTTTGCCAAAGGAAAGGTTTAATCAAATCTGCCATTCACTAGGTTTATCTAGATTAAAAGAGCTTAATTAATTTGCCTAATGGATGCCATCATGGCATCATTAGATGATTAGATTATCTTTTCTTAGTTATTGTTGATTGCCATGTATAACTTAATTTTTCTTAGAACATTTATATTCTATGCACTGCTTATCTAGACTCTTTATTTATGCAGGAAGATTATCTCTCTCATTTTTGTGTAACCTTTCAAATTTTATAATTATAATTTTGTTGTCATCAAAAAGGAAGAGAATGTAAGCACCTCTGTTTTGATGTACCAAAATTATGCTTATTGCTAGACTAACATTTCAGGACTATCTCATATTAAAGCATTAAAGCATCTTTCAAGTCAAGTGTAGATAGTTGCTGATGTGTCTTTTCATCTTTATTTGAGTCTAGGACATTATTGTAAGGAACCTCAAATAAAACTCAAATATGGATTTTCCACGTATCTTTTCAAAACCAAGCTTTTAGGGTTATTGATCGACCAAATTAGTTAATTGATCAACCAACCAACTTCATTAACTGATCAAATCAGCCCATTTTAGAAAGTTGAGAAAAATTATTTTGATTGACCACTAAAGTCAATTGACCGATCAATCAGTGATCGACCAAATTGCCTTTTGATCGACCAATTAGTCTTAATTGATCGACCAAATTACCCTTTGATTGACCAATTAACCTTAATTGATTGATCAATTTAATTTCCTATCCAGGCAAAATTTTAGTATAAATAGAGGTCGTACGTAGCCCATCTTTTCATAACTTTCAAACAGAAACACCATTCAAAAATAGAGCCTCTCATGCTTATTCCAGAGGCTTTCGTGCCCCATTCTTCACGTTCTTCAAAAGTACGACACCTCGAACCTCTGCGAAAAATCGGTTTGATCCTTTATTGAGGTTCCATAAAAGTTATTCTTGTTATTCTATTTTGTTGTTTTGATTTATGGATCCCAAGTTTGTTGGGTAGATCCATGATTGTTGTTTTTGCTTCTTTTCAAGATAAAAAGGGAAGTGGTCGTAAGAGGTTGTGCCACCCTCGTTCAGGTGGTACGTCTAGTAGATTGACTAACTTGGACTAGTCAGAACGATCCTAACTTGGGAAGCTTAGGTAGTGGTTTTCATTCGGATTGGGTTTCCACTATAAATCAGGTGTATCTGTGCATGAATCTCTGGTGCTTTATTTTTTTATCTGTGCATATATTTTTAAAGCAATACTATTCACCCCTCCCTTTTAGTATTTAGTTGCGATCCACAGGATATTCTCCTACTCTCAAGGTTTGCAAGTCCCTTGCAAAAGGAAAAGAGTAGGAGAAGATATCACCTGAGAAAGGAAGTCAGGATAGATGTGAAGTTTTGCAGAACCTGAAAAAGAAAATGAAAGCGAAAAGGAAAATGTTTTTGGGTTACCTCCCAACTAGTGTTGTCTTTAATGCCATTTAGCCAAGCTTAAAGTGATGCATGGAAAATGGTCAATTGTGAAGACAGTTAGACGTGTGAATTCCCTGTAAAATGCAATTTTCCTCTTGGTCCCCTAAAAAGAAAATGGTGGATGTAGGGTGACTAAAATGAGTATGAAAAATAGAAGAAATACCCGAGTCTGGCCTAGGATTCAATTTAGGAAGAAGGGCATGGCAATTTGGTTATTCTTGGGAGGGGGTTGGGGGCCTGATGTTGTGGGAAACCTGGTGATTGTTGTGATGCTAGATTGATTGGACGTTGATTAATATGGTTCTGATTTGAGTGCCCACCCTGGTAATGGTTCCTCTGATTGATAAGGTTGGGTATGGGATGGGAAGGCTGATGTCCTGTAGGTCTCTGGGTTGGAGTAACCCCAATCTGATTATGGAGATTTGTAACAACATGGGTTATCTCCGACATCTAATTTTGCATCCCCTGCAAGGTTTTCATAACTTGGGCATTGATGTCTTCTTGGGATGGCCCAGGTTGATAGAAAGTCTGGTTTTACCCATACCCTCCAAATTGATTTTGTTTCAGAGAGGGCACCTGATTAGGCTAGGAGTGAGTCAGTAATTCCTCCAATTAGAGTTGGAGGGAGTTCTAAATTGCTCCTAGAGGGCAAAAATATTCTTAGTGGGGTTAGGATTTAGATAACTACAAGTCCCCAGGGAACCATATATAGCCTTGAAAATTTGATTATACTCAGCAGGGACAATATTGAGATTATGCAAGTTCTCTCTCTTTAGAATGTTAGGCAAGGACAGATGTGGAACCTGAAATTGCACTAGAGGGGGGCTGAATAGTGAAATTATAGAATATTGTAATACAAAAAAAAATTCAATCACACAATGTACTCAATTATTTTTAGGTGGAAACCCAAGATGGGTGAAAACCACCACCTAAGCCAATCTCTTGACTTAGGATTTTCGATCACAAGGTGATCAATCCACTAACCACACTACTTAAACGAGGGTAGTGTACCTCAATTACAAATCCCACCTCCGATCCCTAAACGGAGGTTTCTCCCTTCAAAATGAAGAGACGGGGACCCGACAGGCCGGATACCCAAAGTACAGAAATTAAGAAGTAAAATAACACCTATAGAGCACCCCAATAATTTAGTTGCTTTCTTATCTACTAAGCATGAAAAGAACTCCCTGATGATTTGCAAAATGGAGTGAGCCGGGAGTATGGATTTGCCCTTTGATCAGAGTATTAGCACAGCACAAGGGCAAGATGGAGCTTAGAGTAGAGAGCAAGAGATTTTTCTAATGGAATTGTATCTCAAGAGGTGTGTGTTTTGCCTAAGAGGAGTTGTAGTCTATTTATAGGCAAGTTTGGAACCTTCAAGAACACTTGGGAGAGCTCTTCTAGCCGTTGGAGACAAATCCCAAGAGTTTAGGATGAAATCCACACGAAACCAGGGCAATGATGAGTCTGATAGCAACATCAGACATCTAATTATATTATCAGACATCTTACAGGACGTCTGATTTTACCTCTGGTCGTCTAATATTGTAGGACATCCTCAACTGACTCTATTGGATCAAAAGAAGGACGTCTGATTATTTCATTGGACATCTAATGAATGGTGGATTCGTTCCTATTGTCATCAGATCCAAACAGGGTTCTAGGTTTAGAGGATCAGACGTCATATGGATGTCTGAGAACATTACCAAACGTCTGGAAACCTAAATACTGTTCCCTACTTCTTCTGCCAAAAGATTATGTGGCCGTAAAGAGATACGCACAGAAAATCATGGCCAACGGTTCAAAGGCAGACGTCTGGAAGTGTGTCAAGACGTCTGGAAATTGTTTTTGGCATTGACGAGGTCTAACGGTTAGTATGAGGACGTCTGAGTAAACAATCAGACGTCTGTTCAAGGTTATCGACGTCTGAAAGTGAAGTCCTTCGACTGATGTTTATGAGGAGACAAACAAAGGCAGAAATCTTTGAAATTAGACGTCTGATACACTTGTCAGACGTCTTAAAGTGGAAAATCAGACGTCTGACAATTGTCCTGGACGTCTGATAAAAGTATAAGTGTTGGGTTTTTGTTTCTAATTTATCCTAAGTGTAGAGAGCCTAAGTTAGCTATTTATAGGTTTTGTTTGGGGGCTCTTTACAATATTTATAGACTCAAATAAAATGAAAATTATAACCTTTGAAAGTTTACATGAAAAAGCCTAAGACCTAATACTTATGCTACTCGTCTTCATGCTTTTAATCTCCCATCTTGGAAAGCTTTTTGAAATCCTGCAAATATGTTATTACAGAGAGAAAACAATATGCTACGCTTTATTTTTTATTTCATTTTCTTCATTTTGTAAAATCATCAAAATATTATATACGAGTGGTTGAACTAACAATCTCCCCCTTTTTGATGATTTTCAAAATATAGCTGTAGGTTCCTATTTCCTCCCCCTAAAGGTTGTACTTGGTAGTCTTTATCTATTTAAGAAGTTTTTATATTATTCCTTAAGTTCTTACCTACATTCTTCTCCCCCTTTTTGAATATCATCATGAAGGGTTGTTAAAGGGAATTGAAATCCAAACTACAAGAGTGATATCTACAAAGTAGAGTGCATGAATAAAATTGCATGTTTAAAGGATGACAAGGCATTAAGGAAAATTGATTAGGAATAGAAATATTTAAGCATGGACCAGCTATTTGTTCCCAAAAATATTAAGTACGGGGTCAAGGCCCCTTAATACAAACTTGGAATAAAAGGCTGAAAAATAGAAGCGCTAAACTATTCTTCTTGATCTTGGAGGTGGCAGCGACGAGCGGGTCCTTGTCCCATCTGCAAGTTTTGAACATCTGATCTAAGTTCGTCGATGTCGCGGTGCATGCTTCCCATGTAGGTGTACATCTCGCCGGTTCGACGCAGCAGGAGGGAGATGCCGGAGGAGATGGAATCTGTGGCTAGATCCCATGCTTCATCAAAGCTCGAGTGGGGAGCTTCTATTTGAAGGGGCCGTGGTTCATGGAAGTCTGGAAAGGGTGGAAGGGGCTCTTCTTCCATGGGCTCGTCGGCGGGCTCAAGATGCTCCCTAAGTATATGCATCTTGGCGGCTATGGCCCGGTTGTAAGGCTCAATTTTCTTGTCAACTACTTGGTTAGTTATGAAAATCCGATGGGTTGAAAAGATTTTGGATAGAATAGACCCAAACGGAAGTGATGCCCCATGGTCTTCATTCATGACGCGAACAATGAGGCGGCAATAATTGAAAGGAATATAACGGACGGCCGCAAAAAGGAGCGCCTTGTGTTGGCGCAAGATGTAATCAAAACCTTCCGATTTGCTTAGGAGGTCCCACCGAAAAATGCGAGAGAGTAGACGTGGAAGGGGTTTGAGACTTTTGCACGGTAGGGTGCCAAGGTTTTCAACATATTTTTCAGGGAGAACTAACTCTTGATTGATGATTTCTGGGTCGTATTGCCTCAGAATATCATTGAAATCATTTCCCTCATTGGGGATGGCTAGAAGGTTGGAAATAGTTTCGGATGTGATGTGTATTTCACGACCAAATAGGCGGGTATGGAGTTCAAGTTCATCGTTGCTGTAGTCCTCAACGATGTTGGCATAAAAGAGACAGCAAAGATCAGGGAACACACCAAGAGTTCCAATGCTGGAGTGGAATTGACGGTCAAAATATTGAAAGCGATGGAGAGTTTGGAAGTGTTCCCGAAGGTTCAAATGGGCAAAATCATTCCAAACAATAAAACGAGGGCATTTAACTTTGGCATTCGCGAAACGACGAAATCGCTGCCTAGCGATGTCGCCCCACAATTGATCTGCCAAATAAGTGGAAGAGGAAGTGGAAGATCCCTCAACTTGCTTCCTACGGGAGGCATATTTGGTGGAATGGGCGGTTAGGTTTTTTAAAAAAAAATGGGTGGTGTTTTGAGGATAGAATACCTGCAAAAAAGAAACATCCATACAAGAACATTCAACCAACCAAACAACATTCACCCAAAACATAGATTCAAACAATGCAATCATCATTGAAAAAATGTGTGGCAGTATGCCTTGAGGCAATACAACCTGCCATGTATTTGTGGCAATATACCTTTGGATTCAAGCCACTAAAATGTCGGCTTGAACCTCATGAGGTAATACCCTTGTCATGGAAAATGCAGCTAGGGCTAACAGGGTTTTCTTGATCGAGGGTTAGGGTTCTAAGGCTGATAATGATATGAAATGTGCAAGTAGGTCAAGTGAATCAAGAAGCTACTAGATGTTGCAAGGTCGTGGGTAAAAGAAGGCATGGAGACGCCCAAGGAGTTGAGAGGGTATACCCACGGGAGGAGGGAAGCCTCCAAATGCGCGGTCGAGAGGCAGGGAGGACACGCGCAGAGGAGCAGCAGTTCCGTCAGTCGTTGAGGAGGCGCGACGGTCGTCTGGCGGCGAGCAGAACTTCGCCAACTGCTACTGTGGGTCGTCGGCTGTGAGGGAGAGCGGTAGGGATTTTGGAGCGGAGAGTGGGACCTTTGCTAAGGGGATCTTATATCCCAAGGTCACGGAGCAAGTCTCCCCCTGAAGTTGGGGAGATTTGCATTTCAAACCATCCAAAGAACACTCGCGATGTGCAGATTCTTCCCCGATCAGACGTCTGGGGATGATGTCAGACGTCGGGATTTGCCTGAGGGATTTTGGCCCTTTTCATGGCGACGTCTGTTTTATTCATCAGACGACAAACCAGACGACTAATTATATAATTAGACGTCTGATTTCTGCAAGCATCCTCCCCTGGAAAATGATTTATTTTCCAGGTTGTCGTCTGATTTCTTCCTCAGACGACACCGAAGACGTCTAAATCTAATATTAGACGTCCGATTTCTGCAGACTGACCTTCCTGGATTTTCGCCTAAAGATACAGGGTCGTCCGATTTTCCTGTCAGACGACCTATGCGATGTCTAACCACATATTCAGACATCCGATAGGTAGTACATGTTTTGTCTCCGAGATAGACGTCTGTCAACACATCTGGACGACGGAACAGACATTTGTGAGGGATTCCAGACGTCTGATATGACTGTTTTGTTAGATAAAATCATCGTCTGTCCCAGATGTTTAGACGACGAATTTTAATGTATAAGACCTCTGATGATTAAATCAGACGTCTGATATTAGACAGAATATGCATTTGGATGTTTGAACTGAGAATGAGGGCTTCTAACTTAGTGAATCAAGGTTCTATCTATTCTCATTACAAAGGAGGTTCCATTAAATCACTAAATTCTTCAAATATCACTTAGATTACATATGCCTAGTTTCCTACGTATATAATTAAAGCGATCATAATTCAAAGGTTTAGTGAAAATATCAGCTAATTGCACTTCAGTACAAATAAATTCAACTTCGATTTCTCCCTTAAGTACATTATCTCTCAAGAAGTGATGTCGAACATCAATATGTTTTGTGCGAGAGTGATGTACGGGGTTTTTTGAGAGGTTGATAGCACTAGTATTGTCACATAATATTTTTATCTTATTAAATATCAAGTTAAAATCCTTCAAAGTATTTTTCATCCAAAGCACTTGGGAACATGCTAGTGCGGCGGCTATGTATTCAGCTTCTGTAGTTGATAGAGTTACACTAGATTGTTTCTTTGAGAACCAAGAGACTAGTGATTCGCCCAAGAATTGGCACGTCCCACTAGTACTCTTTCTATCGGTGCGGCTACCTGCGTAGTCTGCATCGCTATATGTAACTAAGTTGAATTGTGGACTCCTAGGGTAGAATAAGCCATAATCAGATGTGTCAACTAGATATCTAAATATTCATTTTACAGCATTTAGGTGTGATTGTTTAGGGTTTGATTGAAACCTAGCGCATAAGCAGGTACTAAACAAAATATCAGGTCTACTGGAAGTTAAATACAGTAAAGATCCAATCATGCTACGATAGAGCTTTTGATCTATGGGCGTACCTGATTCGTCCAAGTCTAGGGAAGTTGTGACACTCATAGGAGTGTTCTTCCCTTTACTTTTGTTCATATCAAATCTCTTCAGCAACTCCTTTGTGTATTTTGATTGACACACTGATGAGAACCTCATCATGAGCCATAACTAGCTCATTTTGACCCAATACAAAGGATAAAAGCTCCTACATATCTCAAGGAAAAGCTTAACTCAGAGAATTCTGAGTTTGAGAAGAAAACCAGTCATAAGGGGTAAAAGTGCAATTTTACCAGTATAAACTGCATACAGGGTAATTCAGGGACCAAACACAGGTCAAAACAGCTTAATAAGAATAAAAGTGGGATGAGATGATCTAGCAAGGGCTACAGCACTTCCAAGGAACCAAATGATAATCTGTAACCCTAAAACAACCCACTTCAATTCACAAGGTTCGAGGCAAAGTAAAAATAGAATAAACCCTCTAAAATTCATAGAAAAATAATATCTAGGGTTTAGAACCTTCAATTTGGCCTTTAGAACCCATTTTGACCTACATTGAGAACCATGCCCAATTAATAACTTAATTTGGGTTTTTGCGCAAATTGACCGGTCAAACAAGGTTTAATATGAAAATAAAATTCACCATCAGATTCCTTAGGTCCTAATTAGTCATGTATAAAAACTTGAGCCTAAGAAGAAACCTCCTTGACCGACTTTACACTTTGGTCCTCATATATTTACTCTTTGGCCCTCAACTTTTGAACCCTCGCATTTTGGCCCCTAACTCTCCTTCGTTCTTTGCAATCAGGTCCCTCCTGCAAAACCCTGCCAGCACCATGCTCCGGCGACCTTGCGCGGAGCATGGCGCCGCGCAGGGTGAGGTGGGGGACCTGGCAAGTATACCGGGGGTGCCCTGCGTCGTCAGCCGTCGCAGGAGCACCCCCATGGTCATTGTAGCCCCCCATACCGGCCGTGCGAACGCACGGACGGTATGGGTTCATGTTCCGACCATTCTCCGGCGAGGGAGACACGTCGTCTCCCTCCGCCTTCCCCCCTGCTTCATCCCTATAAATACCCCCCGTCGCTCCACCGTTCTTCCCAGCCTGGATCTGACGGAGAAAACCCCCAACTTTCCTCTCTTCTCACTCCGGCAGACGCCCACCAGCTCCGGCGGTTCTTCCTCCTCCTCCTCTTCGCTCTGCCGCAATACCAGCAGCAGAGATTTCTTCCCCTGCTCTTCCCGCGTCGCGCAATACCGGCGCGCGCTGCCTCTGCCCCGTCGTCACCGCCGTCCTCCCCCCACTGGGCATCGTCTTCTCCGGCGACAGTCGATACGACTGTCGCCCTGTTCCTCCCCCTTCGTCCCTGCAAGTAAGTTAGACCTACTCCCCTTCTTCTCCTCTTTCTTTCCCCGCTTCCAATTTAGTCAATTAAACCCTCGACCGCTCCTGTTCACCCTCATCCTCTCCGCCTCCGACCACCCTCCGGCGAGCCGCTCCCATCACCTCAGCGACCCACACGGCTCGCCGACCACCGCAGAACCTCCGCCTCCTCACCCTGATCCTCTTCCGCCCCTCCACTTCCCACCAAACACCCTCTGCAGATCCACCGAACACACCCACTTCTTCGCTCACAGTTTGACCTAGGACGACCTGTTAGCTCCATCTCGCCCCCTGCAGACCCCCTGACCACCTTCGCCGTGCCACGGCGAAGGTCCCCCGCCTGTCTGATTTGGCCGAGAGGCCGTTCTATTGATTTCAGGTTCCAGGCCTTGACCGCCATTGGCGAGGAAGCTCGAAGCTTGCTTGAGGTTGCTCCAAGCCTAGATATCCCAGGTTGAAGACCTAGGCTGCGCGAAAGAGTCTTGCGCACACACCCTGGCCCTCAATTGGAGTTGCGAGCCTCAACAGCTGTTGCAATTGGAAGCACCATCCCTACTGCAGGCGTGAGAGAAATGGGGTGCGCGGATAGTCCCACCTCGGAAACTTCTGAAGCCACACACCCACATAAATTGCAAAAGTGCCACCATCTGTTTGCCTCAGTTACCACGGGGTGAGGTCCCTCTCACCCGACCCGACCCGGCCTCGTCCGTGACCACGCTCCGCGGACCTGGCCTGACCCGATTAGACTGACCTGCACTCCTCGCCCACCACGCACGCCGGTGGGCCTGGACCCGGGCCTGACCCGAACCCGATTACCCGGTAGCGCTCTGGGAGAGCTTCCGAAGAGTGATTTCAGAGAGAGAGATACGCGGGGGAGGGGGGTAGAGTAGGTTTTTGCCTCTTGACGAAAAAACTCTGAAGTGTGCAGGCCAAAGAAGAAGAAGCAGACCCGCTGAAGAAGAAGGAGCTGCTGCACTGTAGCAAAGGCATCGTTAAGTCGTCTCAGCACCGGGGCAGACGACGGAAGGTCAGCAGCCAGAGCAGGAAAGAAGACAGGCTGAAGAAGAAGGAAGAGCAACGGCCAACGCGAAAGAAGAAGAAGAGAGGTCAAGGCAGGTGAAGACAAAGAAGAAGAAGAAATGAAGAGAAGCAAGAAGCAAGAAAAGAAGAAGAAGATCTGAAGAAAAAGAAAGAAAGAAAACAAGGAAGAACAGAAGACAGAAGAAGAAGAGCACGAGGGGTAGATCTGAAGAAAGCAGAAGAAGAAGAAGAAGAACAGGAAGAACAAAAGACAAAGAGGAAGAAAGAAGAGAAGAAGAAGAAGCCAAATTTTCATCTCTCTCTCTCTCTCTCTCTCTTTATTTTTGTAATAGAACTTGTATATCTCTAGAATACAACTTGCTCCCTGAGTTCGACCTCGGGAACTCTTTTATTTTTCCGAGTAAAAAATTTTTATATGAAACGTTGGTAACAACCGGCTTTACTACAATGTTATAACAGAACCGACGTTTCATTTTGGCGCCGCTGCCGGGGAGCAACGGCTATTCTAGAGGTAAACATTCCTGTATTTTTTTTATTTCTGATAATCTCCTCTCTTTTGTGCAGCTACAGGAACTCAAGAAGACAAGCAACCACACCAAAGACAGGTAAATTTTTCCTCTCACTATTAACCCCTAAGCTCTAAAGAGGAAGAAAAGAAAAGAACAAGCAATATAGGGCTAACCTGTCTTCCATATTTAGTAACCATAAAAGTTGCATGTTTTCAACTCATTATTTCTGCACACTATTAAGGGTATTTAAGGGCTAACACATTCTTGCTTGAGCCCTAATTACCCAACAAAGAATTAACTGGACCTAGGATCCAACACTAGGGATTTAGAGACACACTCCTTAAGCAAGAATTGAGAAAACCAAATGAAGTGTGCCCAAGCCCTTGTCTGAAAATACCTATTCAAAGAAAATCTAAAACAATTGGCTCTCTAAACACTTGAACCCTAAAAGACAGGACCTAAAAGCTCTCAAAGAAAACATGAGGTAAAGTTGACCCCTTGGGTCAACCAACCTTAAATTAGGTCACTCTTTGCACTTAAAAGACTAAAGTTCAAGTGAAAACCTTAAGCACCCTGATCTTAAAATTGGTAGACTTAAGAGGTCAAGATCCCCATTCTGGTCTACCTGGAACCGCAGTGACAAGAGAGGTCGGGTGGGGGAAACCCTGTAACCCGTGGGGACGCTCTACCGTGTAGGGGTCTTCGCGGGACTCTCCCTCTCTGGCTGCCCAGGTAATTCTCAGGTGGACGATCTTTCTGATCAAGGGGTCCATCTGCCCCGAACCTCTATAGTCACCCAACAATTTTTGGGTGTCTTGATTGGGTCCAGCACCTGCTTATCTCATCCAGCCCTTCAGTATTTTTCAGGAGGTCCTTGAAACCTCCTATAGAAATTCACTCTCCCCGAGGCTAAGCCTCGGCTCCTTTGTTTTTGCAGAAATCATTCACATAGCCCCTCTTTCCTCTGATTCTGAACAAAATCCCCTTCTTCCATCTTGATTCAAACTTTGATTCCACCACCTGATCCAATTATGCAGCCTAATTACCTAGCAAGACTACCATTCAAGAAACCTGAATATCAGAGATCTATGAAAGATAAAATGATCGAGGATGCCATAAAATTCTATGAAAAAGAAGAAAAAACCTCAACACCAAGAGGAGATATTCAGGTTGATGTCCCAACAACCACATCCTTCATCATAAACTGTGCCCAAATTCTATTGACTGGAATTTCAAAAGGATCAACCCGAGATATGCTCATGACAGGATACATTGAGATGGAAAAATTACACCAATTTGAATACCTTCAATGCTTGACAAATCCTGTACTTTGGGAACAACACCAAGATGCCCTTATAAAACGGGTAGAAATGATGAAATCAGTAGAACAAATTATCAACCAGAAATACCCGTATAAACCAGAAACAGAGGATGAACCATCTTGGAACAGTATTAAGGAACAATTCAGTTTCCCAGATCTCGGGATTGAGGCACAAAGTGGTTGTAAAATCCCAACCCAGATAGAAGACAATGTTGAATTAGGTTGGGATATTGCAGGAGAACACAATGCTGAGCCAACCCTAGGCCGTAAATCACCAAGCTTAGAACTCCAAGACTCCTGCAATGACAAGATCAGAATTGAACCTCTGGAGGGTATAAATTTCGCCCCTTGTTTTGATAAGGTAACCCTCGAAGGTTATTCAGACTTAGGTTCTAATAATTCTACCCACATCCTAAGCCTAGAACCTAGATCTGAAACTTATTGGGAAGATTATGAGGCCCCTTATGAGAAAGATCAAATTTTTACAGAATATGATTCCGGGCCTTTATTTTATGAATGTCCTTTTCCAACACCCTCAGGAAATCTGATTGATTTTTCAGAAAACATGCCAATTTATGATACAGAAACTGAGGAGTTGGATGAGCAAGGTTTTAATGGGATCTATCCTACCAGCTTAGAGCTTGAACAGAACACCTTTTTGAGCCCAGAAGTGACATATAGGCTAGAACCCAGTCAGGCTGCTGATTCCACATCTGATGATTTGTGCTGTGGTGGAATTCATGATCATTTTTGCCAACTCTCCAACAATTTCAGATCTGACTATAATTGCGGAGAGATTCCCCTTCCTGAACACGCCAGGCCTATCTACGACCTCAGTTCACATGATTCTGACTCTGACTCCGACTCTGAGGTCCTGATTCCCGAGATCACCGATAACACAGAATCATTCCTTTTCGATCCTCAGGAACCAAAAACAGAAAATGCCAAGAGTAATTGCAACCAAGAATCCAAATTTTTTCTCGAATCCGATTTCTTTCACCCTACAAACACTCTTCTGGCATTTGATAGTTACCCAGAGGACTCTCCACAGAAAATCACCTATCATCTGTTTCTAGAAGAGCCCTCGTACACAATGGCCACCTCATCCGCACACACAAAACAGATCAAAACCTCTCCCAAACCCCGACCCGCAACCGGACTCAATTTCTATGCTGATCCACCTCTCACCGAGCCGATTGCATTTCCACATCGGGTTTCGAACATTGATCAGACTACATGCCATGCTCTATCATTCTCTGATCACCCCTGTAGGGTTCTTGCATCAACCACTGATTATCCTACGGGTCCCTACTCTGACCAGGCTGATTCGGCACAGCCAAACCCTGCGTTTACACTTCCACATCTATCTGAGCTTCATAGTTTATGGTGGGTTCCACACCTTTTTATCTACATCTATCAACCCACCAGATTGATTGGGTTTGGACTGCATCATCAGCCTGTTGATCTGAATAAGCACCTGGGTGGACCAACCAGGCTCTTAATCAAGGTGCTTGTCTTACAAAACTCTGCTGATTTGACCATCCCCTCTCCATTGCATTTCCCGCTTGGCTGAAGGCATCAAATTTAGCGCTCAACGGGAGGCAGCCCGTCATTCTCTTTGAAAACCTGAAACTTGTTCTGACAGCTTTTTGCACTTGAAGTTCACATTTTAGGACAGCCGACTCCAACTCAGATGGTTGCATCTGGGATTTGAAATCGTCCGCAAAAATTCAACCCGACCCATTCACTCATCCAAATTTCTGTCTTAAGGAATGAACTAAGACCCCCTAGGTTACAATGAGGACATTGCAAATCTTAGGCATGGGGGGGTATGAAAGTACAAAAACTTGTAAGAAAAGGTTTCAAACAAAAAAAATTCACATATGCCAAAAATACCATAAAAATTAAAAAATTTTTCGAAAAAGAATAAGAGGAAAAGAGGAGAAGGAAAATTTTGTGAAGGAGAAAAGAAACAAAATGAAAAAGGAGCACAAAATTATGAGAAAAAGTGATAGTCATTAGTAAGGAACTAAGGAATTAACCTAAGTTCTAGACCTCATTCGAGAAAATAACTGAAAAGTGCACAATGAGATTAGTAAGAATGCAAACCTTAGGCATTCTTGAATAGACTCTTAGTACCCATTAAGATCTGGACACTCCTCAAGAGGTTGAGGAAAATGAAAAGCTGAAGTATTAGGTCTAAGGCTTAGGGAGTATTCGGCCTCGTTAACTAATTTTTGGTTTACGGGACTCAGTAACCTAAGCACCCTAATCTCACACACAGCCCGGTTCAGTAAGCGTAAAAATCAGAATCACGCAGAAGCGTCGCAAAAATCTGAAAAGAACATCTAGAATAGGAGCGGCCGATCAACACAAGTTGATTTGGACGAGTTCCCAGCGCGGAGAGGCGGGAAATCCCCTCGAAGATGCGTAACAAAATATCATCTCCTCGGTGCTTGTCTCTTAGGATATTTACATATCCTACGGGGGGCATGTAAGCACTCTGCTGGTTCAGATTCCATGGATGGCATTATCTCGAAGTGTCAATTGCCAGGGTCTGGATTCGGCTACGGAATACCATGGATGGGATTATCTCGAAATCTCAATAGCCAGGGTTCCGGGGGTTGCCATGGGCAGTGCTATCTCGAAGCATCGATCGCCAGGAACCCTTGAGGATTGACGATGGGAGCAAGGAATCTGATACAGACCGTGTTGAAAAGCCAATCCTAGGCTAGAACTAAAAAGAAAAAGAGAGAGAAAACTCTCCAAACAGAAAAACTTTCTATCTCTCTCTTACAAAACGCACTGCGAACTGAGCCAGGGCTAAAATCATTTCAAGCACGGGTGCTTTAACCACGAAGTCCAATAAACCTTAGGTTAGTTCTTGTGGGCCTTAAAAACCTTTGCTAAAAGACTGAGGCTAAGGCTAGACAGATTTGGATCTTGACTGGTACTGGAGTACCTTTTAGGCCTATGATCAGCATTCTAACCTAATCTATGAAGGCACTTATCTAAAACTATTGAAAACTTCATGGTCTAGAACAAGGGTTGAAACCTTAAGTTTTTGCTAAGGGACTAGCAAAAGCTAGGCATGGGGGTATGATGAGAACCTCATCATGAGCCATAACTAGCTCATTTTGACCCAATACAAAGGATAAAAGCTCCTACATATCTCAAGGAAAAGCTTAACTCAGAGAATTCTGAGTTTGAGAAGAAAACCAGTCATAAGGGGTAAAAGTGCAATTTTACCAGTATAAACTGCATACAGGGTAATTCAGGGACCAAACACAGGTCAAAACAGCTTAATAAGAATAAAAGTGGGATGAGATGATCTAGCAAGGGCTACAGCACTTCCAAGGAACCAAATGATAATCTGTAACCCTAAAATAACCCACTTCAATTCACAAGGTTCGAGGCAAAGTAAAAATAGAATAAACCCTCTAAAATTCATAGAAAAATAATATCTAGGGTTTAGAACCTTCAATTTGGCCTTTAGAACCCATTTTGACCTACATTGAGAACCATGCCCAATTAATAACTTAATTTGGGTTTTTGCGCAAATTGACCGGTCAAACAAGGTTTAATATGAAAATAAAATTCACCATCAGATTCCTTAGGTCCTAATTAGTCATGTATAAAAACTTGAGCCTAAGAAGAAACCTCCTTGACCGACTTTACACTTTGGTCCTCATATATTTACTCTTTGGCCCTCAACTTTTGAACCCTCGCATTTTGGCCCCTAACTCTCCTTCGTTCTTTGCAATCAGGTCCCTCCTGCAAAACCCTGCCAGCACCATGCTCCGGCGACCTTGCGCGGAGCATGGCGCCGCGCAGGGTGAGGTGGGGGACCTGGCAAGTATACCGGGGGTGCCCTGCGTCGTCAGCCGTCGCAGGAGCACCCCCATGGTCATTGTAGCCCCCCATACCGGCCGTGCGAACGCACGGACGGTATGGGTTCATGTTCCGACCATTCTCCGGCGAGGGAGACACGTCGTCTCCCTCCGCCTTCCCCCCTGCTTCATCCCTATAAATACCCCCCGTCGCTCCACCGTTCTTCCCAGCCTGGATCTGACGGAGAAAACCCCCAACTTTCCTCTCTTCTCACTCCGGCAGACGCCCACCAGCTCCGGCGGTTCTTCCTCCTCCTCCTCTTCGCTCTGCCGCAATACCAGCAGCAGAGATTTCTTCCCCTGCTCTTCCCGCGTCGCGCAATACCGGCGCGCGCTGCCTCTGCCCCGTCGTCACCGCCGTCCTCCCCCCACTGGGCATCGTCTTCTCCGGCGACAGTCGATACGACTGTCGCCCTGTTCCTCCCCCTTCGTCCCTGCAAGTAAGTTAGACCTACTCCCCTTCTTCTCCTCTTTCTTTCCCCGCTTCCAATTTAGTCAATTAAACCCTCGACCGCTCCTGTTCACCCTCATCCTCTCCGCCTCCGACCACCCTCCGGCGAGCCGCTCCCATCACCTCAGCGACCCACACGGCTCGCCGACCACCGCAGAACCTCCGCCTCCTCACCCTGATCCTCTTCCGCCCCTCCACTTCCCACCAAACACCCTCTGCAGATCCACCGAACACACCCACTTCTTCGCTCACAGTTTGACCTAGGACGACCTGTTAGCTCCATCTCGCCCCCTGCAGACCCCCTGACCACCTTCGCCGTGCCACGGCGAAGGTCCCCCGCCTGTCTGATTTGGCCGAGAGGCCGTTCTATTGATTTCAGGTTCCAGGCCTTGACCGCCATTGGCGAGGAAGCTCGAAGCTTGCTTGAGGTTGCTCCAAGCCTAGATATCCCAGGTTGAAGACCTAGGCTGCGCGAAAGAGTCTTGCGCACACACCCTGGCCCTCAATTGGAGTTGCGAGCCTCAACAGCTGTTGCAATTGGAAGCACCATCCCTACTGCAGGCGTGAGAGAAATGGGGTGCGCGGATAGTCCCACCTCGGAAACTTCTGAAGCCACACACCCACATAAATTGCAAAAGTGCCACCATCTGTTTGCCTCAGTTACCACGGGGTGAGGTCCCTCTCACCCGACCCGACCCGGCCTCGTCCGTGACCACGCTCCGCGGACCTGGCCCGACCCGATTAGACTGACCTGCACTCCTCGCCCACCACGCACGCCGGTGGGCCTGGACCCGGGCCTGACCCGAACCCGATTACCCGGTAGCGCTCTGGGAGAGCTTCCGAAGAGTGATTTCAGAGAGAGAGATACGCGGGGGAGGGGGGTAGAGTAGGTTTTTGCCTCTTGACGAAAAAACTCTGAAGTGTGCAGGCCAAAGAAGAAGAAGCAGACCCGCTGAAGAAGAAGGAGCTGCTGCACTGTAGCAAAGGCATCGTTAAGTCATCTCAGCACCGGGGCAGACGACGGAAGGTCAGCAGCCAGAGCAGGAAAGAAGACAGGCTGAAGAAGAAGGAAGAGCAACGGCCAACGCGAAAGAAGAAGAAGAGAGGTCAAGGCAGGTGAAGACAAAGAAGAAGAAGAAATGAAGAGAAGCAAGAAGCAAGAAAAGAAGAAGAAGATCTGAAGAAAAAGAAAGAAAGAAAACAAGGAAGAACAGAAGACAGAAGAAGAAGAGCACAAGGGGTAGATCTGAAGAAAGCAGAAGAAGAAGAAGAAGAACAGGAAGAACAAAAGACAAAGAGGAAGAAAGAAGAGAAGAAGAAGAAGCCAAATTTTCATCTCTCTCTCTCTCTCTCTCTCTTTATTTTTGTAATAGAACTTGTATATCTCTAGAATACAACTTGCTCCCTGAGTTCGACCTCGGGAACTCTTTTATTTTTCCGAGTAAAAAATTTTTATATGAAACGTTGGTAACAACCGGCTTTACTACAACGTTATAACAGAACCGACGTTTCACACACAAAGGTTCCAATTTCGAGCTGAGTGATTTGCAAGCCTAAGAAAAACTTGAGCTCACCCATCAAACTCATTTCGAATTCATCCTGCATAATTTCTGAAAACTTTCTACACAGATTCATTAGTAGCACCAAATATAATATCATCTACATATATTTGAACTAATAAAATGTCTTTTCCTTTTCTTTTAATGAATAATGTGGAATCAGCTTCCCCTATAGAGAATTTTGCATTTAACAAGTAGTCTTTGAGCCTTTCATACCAAGCTCTAGGAGCTTGCTTTAGACCATATAGTGCCTTGTTTAATTTGTAAACAAAATGAGGTTTATCATGAGACTCAAAACCAGGAGGTTTTTTTACAAAAACTTCCTCCTTAATGAATCCGTTAAGAAACACGCTCTTAACGTCCATTTGAAATAGTTTAAAGCCAAGAAAGGCAGCATAAGCAAGAAGCATGCGAATTGATTCGAGTCGAGCTACGGGAGCATAGGTCTCATCAAAATCAATTCCTTCTTCTTGGTTGTACCCTTGTGCTACCAACCGAGCCTTGTTTTGAATAACCATACCGGATTCATTCAACTTGTTCCGAAATACCCATTTGGTACCTATTACCGTTTGCCCTTCAGGCTTAGGTACTAGATCCCAAACTTCATTCCTTTGGAATTGGTTGAGTTCTTCCTGCATGGCCATCATCCAAGTTTCTTCGAAGCACACTTCCTAGACACTCTTAGGTTCAACTTGAGATACAAAGGCGGAGAAACCAAAGGAGCAACTAAAACGAGATCGGGTTTTAACGCCATCAGAAACACGTCCAATGACTTGACTTTCGGGATGATCCCTTTGATATATCCAATCTTTTGGAAGATTATGGATATTGGAGTTTGGAATGTTAGACACATCAATAGTAGAATCATCTTCATCATCCATATTGACTCGGTCAATGGAGGAATGAGGAGATTCATCAAAGGAAACATGGAGGGTTTCCTCCACTACTAATGTGGTCTTGTTAAAAATCCGATATGCCTTACTACGTGAGGAATAACCAATAAAGATGGCTTCTTCACCTTTGGCATCAAATTTATCTAAATTAGAGCAGGTATTTAAGACAAAACATCGACATCCAAAAACTTTAAAATAACTAATTTTGGGTATTTTCCCATAGTATAGTTCAAAACAAGTTTTTCGCAATCTGGATCGAATTAAGGTGCGATTTAACACGTAACAAGCCGTGTTAACCGCCTCAGCCCAAAAGCACTTCGGTAACCCCGAGTCTATGAGCAATGTTCGAGCACACTCTTGAAGAGTACAGTTCTTTCTCTCAATCACCCCATTTTGTTGAGGTGTCCGAGGAAAAGAAAACTCATGAGCAATACCATGCTCTTGACAAAAATCATCAAACAAGGAATTTTCAAACTCGCCCCCATGATCACTACGGATACAAGTGATTTGGTAGCCTTTTTCAGTTTGAACTTTCCTACAAAAAGCAGAAAAGACGGAAAACATTCCTTCTTTGGATCTCAAGAAGGAGACCCATGAAAACCTCGAAAAATCATCTACAATTACAAGGCAATATTTGCATCCACTGAGGCTCTCATATTTTGTTGGTCCAAACAGATCTAGGTGAAGTAGTTCTAAAGGTCTTGATGTGGATATAACTTTTTTGCTTTTAAAACTAGATTTTATAATCTCACCTAATTTACATGAATCACAAATATGCTCATTTAAAAATTTTCCTTTAGGAAGACCTCGGACTAGTTCATGTTTAGCTAATTTTTGAACCAACTTCATATGAACATGTCCTAGTCTTTTATGCCATATACTTAACTCATCTTTTGCTATAAGACATTCATAAGTGCCATTTTTATCAAATTCTACGATATAAATGTCTTTAAATCTAGTTCCCTTAAGAAGGGTTTCATTGGTTAATGCATGCATAATTTCAAACATTTTAGACGTAAACACTACTTTAAAGCCCTTATCACATATTTGACTTACACTTAAAAGATTATGTTTTAGTCCTTTAACTAGAGAAACATTTGAGATGGGAGAGAGAGGGTTACCTATTTTACCAAGGCCAATAATATGGCCCTTGTGGTTGTTGCCAAATGTAACTGTTCCTCCATCCGTAGGTTGGAGGTCCAAAAATAGGCGCTTGTCTCCCGTCATATGTTTGGAGCATCCGGAGTCCATCACCCATTGGCCTCCTTGGTGGCGGTGGTCTCCTTGTCTTCCTCCTTGTAGACCTTCTTCCTCCTACAAAAGATCTTTGATGGTGACTTGGTGTTTCTATAGGTCTTTCTAATTTGAGTCGTCCATCCTTCATTTTGTATATCCAATTTTTGACATTATGATGTCCTTTCATCCCTACAAAACAAAGTGAGAGTTGTCTTTTCGGTATCCATTGTAAAGTGGATCCGTATTTGTTAGTGGTCCCCTTTAGAGGAGGGTCCTTTTTCGGCTCACTTTGACTAGGTTCATAAAAGCCCAGTCCAAATTTACTTGAGGAAGGTTTTTGATGGCCAATGAATTTGTCTAAGTTATCTTTCCCCTTTGTAAATTTGGCTAGGTCCTCAAGAAGTCGGTTTGACTTTTCTTTGAGATGATTTATCTCTATTTTCATTATATCTAGTTTATCTTCTAATGCCCTAATTTCTACTCTAAGTAAGTCATTTTCATCCTTTTTAAAGGAGTTTGATTTTTCAAGCACATGGATTTTGTCGAGTAATTCTTCTCTATCTAAAAATTTTTGTTCACTCATTGCTGTATACAAATCATTTGTTAATGACTCTTTCTCAATCATTAGATTTCTTATTTGCATATTTAAAGCAGTGGTTTCTTTTGTAAGAATTAGATTCTTTTCTTCAAGATCATTAATTAATCTCTTATTTTCTAAGTTTTCTTCTTTTAAAGCCTTGCTTTGGGTTTTTGTTTTCTTAAGATCTACATATAATGAATCAAAGGCATCTTGTAATTCATCTAAAGAGTAGGGGTTTACCTCAGGTTCCTCAGATTCAAACTCGGAACCATCATTTGTTCCCATTACTCCCAAGCATGTCGTTTCTTCATTTGTTTCCTCCTCCTCTTCTTCTTCGGAGGTGGAGTCATCCCACGTTGCTTGAAATGCCTTCTTCTTGAATCTTTTTTGGTTTGGAGATCTTCTTGTAGTCGGAAGGCTTCTTGGGTTTCTTCTCATCATCCCTTTTGAGTAAGGGACAATCTTTCCTTATGTGACCTCTCTTTTTGCAATTATAGCAAATTAGAGGTTCTTCCTCTCTTTTCCTTCCCTTGATCTCTCTTCTATTTCTGAGAAACTTTTTAAACTTTTCAGCTAATAAAACAATTTCTTCGTCATTGGTACTTACCTCATCATCCGAAGGAGCTTTGAAGGCTAAGGTCTTCTTCTTTAGCTCCGATGAGATTGATTTCTTCTTTTGCTCCATTTTTTATTCGTAAGCAATCAGATTCCCAAGTAGATTTTCCATGTCTAGGTCCTCTACTTGGTTGGCTTCTTCTATTGCCGTTACCTTCTATTCCCACTCAGGTCCAAGGGAGCGAAGGAGCTTCCCTTGAAGCTCCCCCTTTATAAATGTCTTTCCTAAAGACTTGAGGTTATTCACGATTAACGTGAATCGGGTGTACATGTCCCTAAGTCTTTCATTCTCCTTCATAGAGAAAGCTTCGAATTCCTGCGATAACAAGTTTATCTTTGAGGATTTAACTTTAGATGTACCTTCGTGAGTTACCTCCAAGGTTCTCCAGATCTCGTGGACGATTTCGCATTGGCTGATGCGGTTGAATTCCTTCGAGCTGAGAGCACAGTAGAGTGAGTTCATTGCCTTGGCATTCAGTCCAAGGTGACAGATTTGCTCCACTGTGTAACCTGTTTCTGGTTTCTCAGGAATGACGTATGCGGATTCGCATTTCTCCCAAATGGAGAAATCGTTGGCTTGAAGCCACATCTTCATTCTCAGCTTCCAGTAAGTGTAGTTGGTTCCTTCGAAGAGTGGTGGTGGAGTGGTGGATTGCCCTCCAATCTGCTTGTGGAAATGGCCTTCCCCTCCATGTGATCTTTCCGCGGATGTTACTCCTGTAGTTGGAAAACCTTGCTCTGATACCAAATGAAATTGCACTAGAGGGGGGGTGAATAGTGAAATTATAGAATATTGTAATACAAAAAAAAAAATTCAATCACACAATGTACTCAATTATTTTTAGGTGGAAACCCAAGATGGGTGAAAACCACCACCTAAGCCAATCTCTTGACTTAGGATTTTCGATCACAAGGTGATCAATCCACTAACCACACTACTTAAACGAGGGTAGTGTACCTCAATTACAAATCCCACCTCCGATCCCTAAACGGAGGTTTCTCCCTTCAAAATGAAGAGACGGGGACCCGACAGGCCAAATACCCAAAGTACAGAAATTAAGAAGTAAAATAACACCTATAGAGCACCCCAATAATTTAGTTGCTTTCTTATCTACTAAGCATGAAAAGAACTCCCTGATGGTTTGCAGAACGGAGTGAGCTGGGAGTATGGATTTGCCCTTTGATCAGAGTATTAGCACAGCACAAGGGCAAGATGGAGCTTAGAGTAGAGAGCAAGAGATTTTTCTAATGGAATTGTATCTCAAGAGGTGTGTGTTTTGCCTAAGAGGAGTTGTAGTCTATTTATAGGCAAGTTTGGAACCTTCAAGAACACTTGGGAGAGCTCTTCTAGCCGTTGGAGACAAATCCCAAGAGTTTAGGACGAAATCCACATGAAATCAGGGCAATGATGAGTCTGACAGCAACATCAGACGTCTAATTATATTATCAAACGTCTTACAGGACGTCTGATTTTACCTCTGGTTGTCTAATATTGCAGGACATCCGCAACTGACTCTATTGGATCAAAAAAAGGACGTCTGATATTATCTCATAAGACATCTGATCAAAAAAAGGACGTCTGATCATAATCCACCATTCATAAGACAAATCTGGCTATGCTGAATAAGGGGAGGGTTGGGCCCAAGCATTTCCCAGGAAAATCATTAGGGGCTTGTATAAACCCGCGCCTGGTCGTTTGACACTACCCCTCAGCCTGGAACCAGATACAGATGAAGGAATTGATACCAACTAAAGAAATCTTAAAACCTATGTAGCATGCCTAAGTTTGATGAAACCTTAGGGGTAAAGTTGCTACAAATTTTAATTAGGTCTAAGAGCTTAAAGTGCACAAGAAATGTGATGGCCGTTAATTGGGGTAATGCCCGATTATTTCAATTTTTGTATGTGAGAAAATTGGGTGAGAAGTGAGGCCCAAGCCAAAATAGGAGGTTTACAAAGAAGGATTTTTATGAAAAGAGTTTAGGGTTTGGATAAAATTTTTGTAGATTTTATGATTCTCGCTTTTTTAAGTGTTCAAACAAGTTTGAGGGTGATCACACAGTAAGACAATCAAGTTGTAAGTTGGTGAGAATCAATTCCTTTGAGTGCATGTGTGACTAAGAGAGAATAAAATCTCTTGGAACCTTGTTCCACATCTTGTTTTAGTGTTAACAAAATTATTATACATTAATGTTTGCAGTTAAGGGAAATTTCATATTTAGGTGAAGATCAAGGCAAATAGAGAATTATGTCAAGAAGCCATGATGGCGAGGAGGCATGATAAGGAGGAAAGATGTCGAGGAGAACATCATCTTCGATCTTTAGTTTTTTAAATTGGATTTTTATTTCCTAGAATAAATGCCTCTTAACAAACAAATATAACTTAGATCGTAAAATTAATTAGAGATAAATTAGGATTAATATTGCGATCATTTTTCAAAGAACGTACTCAATAGTTAATCTTTGTAAAATATTTAAATAAAGGTACTTGACAGCAAGTATTAGTACTGTTCATCAGTACCGATACATGCAAGGCACAGGTTTGAGCCTATGTCTCAAATGTAAACAATTACCGATACTAATCAAGAGTACCGATACCTAATGGTTATAGTTTGAAAACTCAGTTCTAACCTGGTCCTTACAAGTACCCGTACCCATGATGAGTACCAGTACGAGTAGGTCACAGTGCCTAGTGAGTCTCAAACTTGGGAGTCACAAGTATCGATATCCACGATTAGTACCGGTACCAGGACTCATATGTGCTAGTTGCAGAAAGATAGTGAGCAGCTAGTACTGGCACCTGTACTTCAATACCGGTACTAGCTAGCTGTTGGCTCAAAACTGAATGGCTGTAAAATTAATTTTGAGACCATGAACATTGGGATTTAAACCCCAATATCTAGTAGATGTATCACTAAGGTCCTAACTCTATAAAAAGACCCTAGGACTCTTAGTTTGCACACAAGATAACAAGGGAAAATTATAGGCTTTGAATTCCAAATTTTCATTATATTTTCAAGAGAGAAAGAAGAGGCCTGCCATTCACTCTCTCTACCTTCTTGCAAACTCAACGACGTATTTTTCTCACGCATCTACAAAGCGATTATGTTCATCCTAGGCTCTCAATTGGTATTATTTTTAATCATTGCTGGGAGGCATAGGAATTCTTGTTGTAAGATTTCTCTTTCTTACAACTATGGTTAATTTGTACTTGAGCTTTTGCTTGTTGGTTTGTAACAAACCCATTTCTTGTACTTGGGTAGAAGTAACTCGTTAATTACTTCATTTAGTAAATTGATTCCCTTAGGGTTGAGGGAATCGGGTTCAAAATCCTAAGTTGAGAGGTTTAGGTTGTAGAGTACCCAAGTGAATGGGGAACCACTATATATTTTGTGTCCTATTTCTGTGATTTGAATCTTTGTGCAAATATTTCTTGCTATTACTAATATCGAATTGAGTTTGTTTATGCACATAGCCATCCATATTAGATCCTACAAGTCGTATTAGAGCAGATTGCGAAGAAGATGTAACAAACCTCTTTGCAATGGCATCATCTACTACAAGGCATACTGAAGGACAATCATCAACCCATCCTCCCTATTTTGATGGGACGGACTATGGGTATTGGAAGAGGAGGATGCAAGTCTTTCTCAAGGCGATGGATGAGGAATCATGGACCCTTCTTCAAGAAAATTATTCAAATCCAGAGCCACAAGGAGTAGCATGGACGGTGGATCAGAAGAAGATTGTCAGCAACGCAAAGGCTATGAATGCACTTTATTATGCATTATCGAAGGAAGAGTTCAACCGAATTTCAGCATGCGAATCCGCATATGAAATTTGGAATACTCACAAGGTCACCTATAAAGGAACCAGTAAGAAGAAAGACAAAGAAGTTGACAGAAAAAAGATCTCAAGAAAGGCGTATAAAGCAAATTGGGACGACAGTGATTCCAACAAGAAATCCTTCTCCAAAGAATCCAAGGAAAATGAAGTCATCCATCTGTGTTTGATGGAAAACGACATCAGCTTAGAAAATGAGGTAGAATCTCAAATTACTTTTAATGAATTAAGTATATGAAGATTTGTATCATAAAGCTAGGTTAATTAAAAAGGAAAATAAAGTTTTGCATAATAACTATAGGACCTTGGAAATAGAAAATCATGTTTAGAAATAGAGTTAGATATGACAAAAGATACTAATTCACAATTGCATGCAAAAATAATAGAGTTAGAGGATATTTATGAGCATTTTGAGGGAACCTTAAACCATCTTAATACAACTACTAGGTTAAATACAGAATTTTGTGATTTTTTAAAAATCAAATTTCAAAGTAAAAAGAATACATAAAATAAATCACATGCACCTAGGCATGCATGGATGTACCAAAAGACCAAAAATCCCAAGAATTATAGATCTAACACTAAAAAGGTCTATAAATCTTAGGATTTGAAAGGTACTAACCCAAAAAGACCCACAAGAAAATGGGTACCAAGAAAAGACATTTTACATTATTGTGCAAGAGTAGATCAAAGTGATCAGTGGGCATTCAAGGCACACAACGAAACACTCCAACCGTTCTACAAATTGCATGAAGACCAAGAAAGATGGGCTAGTGGAGCTTGGTATCCACCTTCATCATTCTACTACTGGTAATTTTTTGGTATGATATTATTTTTACTCCATTTTTCGATGATTGATAAAAAGGGGGAGAAAAATGAAAAGAAAATAGTAATATTATTAGGGGGAGCATATATTGAGGGGGAGGATTAACTAGTTTAAATTTCCTTCATATAAAATTGCTAAAAATAATTTTTGTCATATAATTATCTATTTGCAAAATAGTTTTGTCAACACCAAAAAGGGGGAGATTGTTGAAATCTTGTTCTATATCTTGTTTTGGTGTTAACAAAATTATTGTATATTAATGTTTGCAATTGAGTGATATTTTAGATTTAGGTGATGATCAAGGAAAACAAAGAATTATGTCAGGAAAGCATGATGGCGAGGAGGCATGATGATAAGGAGGAAAGTCGTCGAGGAGGAGAAGATCATCTTCGATCTTTAGTGTTTTAGATTAGGTTTTTATTTCTTAGAATGAATGTCTCTTAACAAAGAAATATAACTTAGATCGTAAAATTAATTAGAGATAAATTAGGATTAATATTGCGATCATTTTCAAAGAACGCACTCAATAGTTAATATTTGTAAAATATTTAAATAAAGGTACTTGACAGCAAGTATCGGTACTGTAATGAGCGCGTGCCCCAAACGTCTTTTAAGACGTCTGGGAGGTGGGCCAGACGTCTGTAAATCAGTTATTCTGGCACGAGTCTTCGTCTGCGCGCCTCAGCGCACAGGCCCGCGAATATCCGATATTCTCTGCGGCTGCAGACGCTCTGCCGCGTCTCTCCCTCCTCCTCGCGTGGCCTTAAAAGGGCACACCTCCCCTCACTCCGTCATCACCGTCTCCTTTCCCTTCTCCTTCAGCCAGAGCGTGAGCACGAGCGCGAGGGCGGCAGCGGCGGCCGCAGTGAGCGCGGAGGAGGTGCGGCGTGTGAGAGCGGAGCTCTACCGTGAGGGCGAGCTCGCCGGAGCGGCTTGGCCGGCCGGCGGAGGGCGCAGGGGGCGTGGAACGACGCGGAGAGGGACCTGCTGCAGTCTGAGCAGCAGGCGCGCTAGGTGCGACGCGGGCGGCGTCGCGAGCGGAGGCCGAGTAGCGCCCTGATTCTGGAAAATTTTCCAGAATCAGACGTCTGGGTTGATAGGCAGACGGCGAGGACGACGTCTGGTAGCTTATACAGACATCTGAAAGGTGTGTATTCCGCTTTCTTCTTCCTTCCTGTCGACCGACCGTACTGAGGGAGGCAGTTGGCTATGCGCAGGTTCGCTGATTCGCCATCCTTTGCGAATCAGACGTCTAGAAGTTGTACCAGACGGCGGGAGTGACCTCCAGACGTCCGGGGTGACCATCGGACGTCTGGGAGATAGGACAGACGTCCCCACATACTTCTGGACGTCTGGGAAACCACGCTGGACAGGTAATTCTCTGATCCACTGTTTAACACGTCTGGAATAAGTTCCAGACGTCTGATTTTGCACAGTATCGCCTTTTTCAACCCGTTTATGGCCCGTTCGGGCTCCGTTTTCCGCGATTCGAGTTGCGTTCTTTTCAGAATTAATTCCTCTACCCGTCTACAGTAGCTATACACTGTTTTGAGACACTCCTTGTGTTTGATCGTTGTGATAGGACCTCGTTCAGTTGCAGTCTTGAGAGTCGCGGAGGCACGCAGGATTCCCGATCACGCCCCCATTACTCCCGTTGTACCTGGTAGAGTGGCTTAAGTTTATTAATAAAATCTGTTAAAGTATGGAACCATAACTAGAATCTAGGACATTGCATGAATCCTAGGAATGAGAAATGTATGGAATGATAGCTCCTAGGTGATGCATGAATCCTAGAGCTGGAAAACTAGTTGTATGCTAGATCCTAGGATGTGGCATGAACCCTAGGATGGAAAAACTAGTGGAATGTATAATACTGCAGTCTTCGAAAAATGGAAAGGAATATAAAGCTGCCAGTAAATTGAATTAACAGCTGCCTGTTATGAATAAAGAAACATGATTGAGATCATGGATTGTGAGAACGTGAAACTGGAAAGTGAAACATATGATGTTCTGAGATAAAGAGCTGGAACCCTACGGGGAATTAGGAGTGGAACTCCTGGAAAGAAAAAGGAATGGAACTGAGATGTAGTTTCTACTGTCTCTTGGGTACGCAGTACCAAGGGAAGTACCTGTACCTGTTTAGTGCAGAGTGGGGCCAGCCACCCCAGGGACCCGGGGTTAGGATTGGCCGCTCTGTACCGACTTGTTGGCCCTCGTGTACATAGTACCGAGGAGAGCTACTAGTGTTAGGAGAGTACTAGCTACCCCACGGGCCCCGGGGTTCTGCTAGCCTCCTTCACCGACTTGTTAGGCACACTAGGGCAAACCAGGGTAGTCAGGCGAGGGTGCGCGGACTGTGGAGGGGCAAGGCCCCGGTTTGGTTACTGTGGAGGGGTTGGACCCCTGTTACTGAGAGGGCTCTGGCCCGGTTCCATGCTGTGCTTTGGGCGCACCCGTTAACGGAAACGACTGACCGCGTGCCAGTGCGGGCTAGCTATCTGTGCGTTTATTGCACGTGCCGTAGTCACCGTTACGTCTGTCAGTGACCTTGGGGTGGTTGACTGAGGGTAGGATCACCACGGGGGACTCTCCCGGCCAGGAGAGCACCACGTGCTACTTCTACTTTTGGAAAAGACTGCAATCAAGATCGTTCCCACGAGGACATTCGAGATCAAGTAAAGGATCTGAGAAATAAATGAAATAGTGAGAAAATTGAAAGATGTGAATAAAGGAAGTAATAGAACATAACAGCTATTGTACACTCTACTGTTGCCTTTAGTTAGTTTGCCACTCTACTCAGCGTTTTGCTGACGTGTTACACTCGTTACCTTTTTCAGGACCAGGTGTTGAGCAGCCAGGGTCGGTGGCTGCAGAGGACGCTGGGCCGAGTAGGGTCCAGTAGAGTTTACCACAGTCTTTTGTACCTCTTTTGTTTCTGTTCTAGTGAGTAGTTTTTGTTTCCGCTGTACCTTCTTTACCTGCAGTTCTTGTTATATGATAAATGTTGTTCTACTATTGTGGTGGTACCTACTGTAGTAGTTTCTTTCCTTACGGTTGTACTTTCTTACTGTTAGTTATATTCATGCTGAATGTGGTTTATTTTACTGTCTTTTGGTTACTTCCTCGTTGGACGACTAGGTCTTGGGATTAGTCGAGTCGGTCCGGTTCTCGTGTCTCGTAGGGACTCGGGAACCGGGTCGTTACAAGATGGTATCAGAGCAAGGTCGTCCCAAGAAGTGAATCAACTGACTGGAAAATAACCAATTCACATGTTTATAGCTAGAGTAGCCACCACAACATATCTCTTGACATGAGCTCTTAGAAGTTTTGTTAGGTACCGTCTGTTTTGACGTTTCCGTGTTGTTTCGCATCTCCTTGCAGGAGATGCCTCGTCGCGGGACTGGCGAGACTGGCCGCGGGCACGGCCGAGGACGAGGTCGGCGAGGTGGACGTGCTGTCGTTGACTTCTCGGTGGACCAGCCACCACTCCCTGGCATCCAGGCCCAGGACCTCGCCAGACTGATACGGGATATTGTACGAGAGGAGCTCCACCCACCGCCCTGAGCACCTCCTCCTGGGGTTGCAGAGGGGGAGTCCTCTGTGGGACCACGCGATGGACGCGGCGCTGGACACGAGGGAGGGGATGGGCCCCTGCCGCCCCCACCTTCCTCCGACACTTCTGTACACGAGGCACCTTCGCCTGGAGGTGCACCAGCACCTCCCCCACAGCGCCACTTCGAGCTTTTCGGACAGTTCCGGAAGCTGAAGCCCCCCTCCTTCAAGGGGGATGAGGACCCGACCGAGGCAGAGGACTGGCTTGAGCAGCTGGAGAAGATCTTCGACACCCTTCGCCCCCCGGTGGAGTGCCGCGTGGCCTTTGCCACGTACCAGCTGGAGAGTGCGGCACACCGGTGGTGGAGGGCGGTCCGGGGACAAGAGAGGGACGAGCCGACGTGGGACCAGTTCGTCACCCTCTTCTGCGAGTAGTACTTTCCCCAGACGTGGCAGGACCAGAGGAGGCGGGAGTTCCACACTCTCCGCCAAGGGACGATGACTGTGAGCGCGTACCGCACGCGTTTCTTGGAGCTGTCCCACTTTGCAGCGACAACGGTAGCCACTGAGGAGGAGCGCCTTTGGAGGTTCACCGAGGGGCTCCGGCCTGCGATCCGGGGGTATGTCAAACCCCTGAAGCTGCCGACGTTTTCGAGGGTGGTAGAGGCAGCTATGACTTACGAGGAGACCAACCCGTCCGCGCGAGAAACTGACGGCGGGCGGAAGAGGCCCTTTCAGTCAGACTTCTCACAGGGCCGGCGAGAACGGAGACACGTGGCGTCCGCAGGAGAGCCGTCACGTTGTGCAGGGCCATCAGTGGCCTTTGGGGGCCCTCGACAGGGGCCAGTCGCCAACACCGGACCCCCGCCTAGCCGACAGTAGGGACTCACTGAGGGTGGGAGTCGGGTTCCCCTCTGCTACCAGTGTGGCCAGCCGGGCCACGTCAGGAGGGACTGCCCATCTAAGGCAGGAGGTCAGCAGATACTTCCCGTGCAGAGCACTGGAGGGCACGCAGGAGGCCACGGTTCCCAGGCACGAGGAGGAGGACAGCAGTCGCGAGGAGGGTACCGGCCAGCACCTACCCGTCCGACGCAGAGTGTGGCTGCTTCGTCCGCACCTAGAGCTGAGGGGCGTATCAACGCCCTAACACACAGGGACGCCAGAGCATCGGGATCCGTGGTAGCAGGTATGGTTTCAGTTTCTGGCAGACTCGTTTACACGCTTTTCGATTCCGGCGCTACGCACTCGTTTGTCGCAGCCAGTTTCGCAGTTAGTTTGGACCAGGATTATACACTGTTAGAGAATCCGTTCGTAATCAGAGGTCCGAGTGGTCAGCTGTTTGTAGCTGAGGAGGTGTACACGGGTTGCGAGGTCAGCGTCGGGGGACATAACCTGCCAGCTGACCTGATTATGATATAGATGGAGGACTTTGGTGTGATTCTGGGGATGGATTGGCTGTCCGCTTACCACGCCTTGGTAGACTGTTTTGAGAGGAAGATTGTCTTCTCCATTCCAGAGTTGCCTTCTTTCGAGTTTCACGGGCAGCCAGTGGACGGAGGTTTCAGGTGCATTTCGGCACTTCGGGCGGTGAGACTTTTGAGCCAGGGGTGTGAGGGCTTCCTAGCCTGTGTGGTGGCAGAGCCCAGCCCTGTGGCAGACTTCCAGAGCATCCCGATGGTCAGAGAGTTCCCCAACGTGTTTCCAGACGAGTTACCAGGACTACCGCCCGAGCGTGAGATCGAGTTTGAGATCTCACTAGTACCAGGGACCAGCCCCATCTCCACCGCGCCATACAGGATGGCATCGCTTGAGCTGCGAGAGCTCAAGTCCCAGTTGCAGGACCTTTTGGAGAAAGGTTTCGTGAGGCCCAGTGCGTCTCCCTGGGGAGCCCCGGTACTATTTGTGAAGAAGAAGGATGGGACCCTACGCCTTTGTGTGGACTACCGACAGCTGAATAGGGTCACCATCAAGAACGGATATTCGCTGCCGAGGATCGATGATTTGTTTGACCAGTTGCGGGGTGCCACGGTGTTTTCCAAGATAGACTTGAGGTCTGGGTACCACCAGTTGAGGATCAAGGAGACCGACGTCTCCAAGACAGCTTTCCGCACCCGGTACGGACACTACGAGTTTTTGGTCATGCCGTTTGGGCTGACCAATGCCCCCGCTGCTTTCATGGACCTGATGAACAGGGTGTTTAGACCGTACTTGGATCAGTTCATGGTGGTTTTCATAGATGATGTGCTCATCTATTCTAGAGATCGGACGCAGCACGAACAGCACTTGCGGATGGTTCTGGACACTCTGAGACGATGCAGGCTGTACGCCAAACACAGCAAGTACGAGTTCTGGTTGAGGGAGGTGACCTTCTTGGGTCATGTGATCTCTGGTGACGGCCTGGCGGTGGACCCCGCCAAGGTCGAGGTAGTGCTCAGGTGGGAGAGACCGCATTCAGTCACTGAGATTCGCAGTTTCCTGGGACTGGCAGGTTACTACAGACGGTTCATCAGGGGATTTTCACAGATTGCGCGTCCTATGACATAGTTGACCCGGAAGGACGTGCCTTTCGCTTGGACAGACGCCTGTGAGGCGTGTTTTCTGGAGCTGAAGGAGAGGTTGACCTCGGCTCCCGTGCTCACCATCCCTGATAGTAGTGGTGGGTTCGTTGTGTACACGGACGCTTCCTTGCAGGGGTTAGGAGGTGTGCTCATGCAGAGGGGTCATGTTGTCGCTTACGCTTCGCGGCAACTGAAGCCCCATGAGCATACCTACCCTACCCATGACCTAGAGTTGGCAGCTGTTGTCTTCGCGCTGAAGACCTGGAGGCACTACTTGTACGGTGAGACCTTCGAGATTTTTACAGATCACAAGAGCCTCAGATATCTTTTTGACCAGAAGGAGCTCAACATGAGACAGAGACGTTGGTTGGAGCTCCTGAAGGACTACGATTGCTGCATCTCCTACCACCCGAGAAAGGCCAATGTGGTGGCTGACGCCTTGAGCCGTAAGGCGCCCGCACGCTTGGCCAGTCTACAGCTACAGAGTTGGAGCCTTTTGGAGGAGGTGGGCAGTTGGCGACATCTAGAGTTACGAGGATACTGTGGGGCAGTGACGGTGACACGGCAGACCAGGCCAGAGCTGATAGACCGTATCATCACGGGACAGATGGCCGATCCGTACTTGCAGTCTTTGCGCGACAGAGTACTATCAGGGGACCCAGGGGACTTCTCTTTCACAGACCAGGTGTTACGCTTGAGGGGACGGTTGTGCGTTCCCAGAGACGAGGAGCTGTTGAGAGAGCTCCTGACTGAGGCACACGGTTCCAGATTCACCATACATCCCGGAAACACGAAAATGTACCATGACTTGAGATGCGAGTTTTGGTGGAGAGGGATGAAGTGGGATGTGGGTGAGTTCGTGCAGCAGTGCTTAGTGTGCCAGCAGGTGAAAGCCGAGCATCAGAGGCCTGCAGGGCCGCTTCAGCCGCTTCCAGTGCCAGAGTGGAAGTGGGAGAGCATCACCATGGACTTGGTGGTGGGCTTACCTGTTACCCAGCGGGGACACGACGCAGTCTGGGTAATAATGGATAGATTGACGAAGACGGCGCGATTCTTGCCGATCCGAGTCACTTTGGGACCAGCACAGTTGGCAGAGAGGTATATCCATGATGTGGTGCGACTACACGGAGTTCCGCAGGAGATCGTATCCAACCGGGATACCCGCTTTACGTCCAAGTTTTGGGCTGAGTTTCAGCAGGCCTTGGGGACGAGGTTGAGGTTTAGCACGGCTTACCACCCCCAGACGGATGGACAGTCTGAGCGCACGATACAGACACTTGAGGACCTTTTGCATGCCTGTGTACTGGACTGGAGGGTCTCTTGGGAGGAGCACCTGCCCCTGGCGGAGTTTGCATACAACAACAGTTATCACTCGAGCATCGGCATGGCTCCCTACGAGGCTCTGTACGGACGGAAGTGTACGGCACCTTGAGTTGGGTTGAGGTGGGGACCAAGTGGGAGGTTGGCCCCAGGTTGATCCGGCAGAGTCAGGAGGTAGTTGAGCAGATCCACGGACGACTCCGCACTGTCAGGAGCAGACAGAAGAGCTACGCGGATCGCAGATGCAGAGAGGTACAGTTCGAGGTTGGGGACCACGTCTTCCTTCGTGTTTTGCCCATGAAGGGCTTACAGCGGTTTGGGGTGAGAGGGAAGCTCGCGCCGAGGTTCGTGGGGCCCTTTGAGGTCCTGGAGCGGGTTGGACCCGTTGCTTACAGACTTGCCCTTCCCCCGCAGCTTTTTGGTGTGCACGACGTGTTCCACGTGTCCAACCTCAGGAAGTACGTAGCCGATTCCAGTCACGTACTGAGTCACGAGAGCGTCGAGGTGAGCGACGACCTGACCTACCCCGAGCAGCCAGTGCAGATCCTAGACCGAGCCGTCCGCCGGTTGAGACGAAAGCAAGTACCCCTGGTAAAGGTTTTGTGGAGGAGCCAGCGGTACGAGGAGGCTACCTGGGAGCCTGAGGCGGCAATGTGGGAGCGGTACCCGGAGCTTTTCGCGGGTACATCTTTTCGGACCGGCTTCGGTCCCCTTTAAGTTTGTTATGGTTTTTCGGACGTCTTTTCCCGCACCCTAGTTGGTGCAAGTTTCGGGGACGAAACTTCCTTTGAGTTTGTTATATTGTAATGAGCGCGTGGGCCAGACGTCTGACCAGACGTCTGGGATCGTTTCCAGACGTCTGGAAATCAGTTATTCTGGCACGAGTCTTCGTCTGCGCGCCTCAGCGCGCAGGCCCGCGAATATCCGATATTCTCTGCGGCTACAGATGCTCTGCCACGTCTCTCCCTCCTCCTCGCGTGGTCTTAAAAGGGCACGCCTCCCCTCACTCCGTCACCATCGTCTCCTTTCCCTTCTCCTTCAGCCAGAGCGTGAGCGCAAGCGCGAGGGCGGCAGCGGCGGCCGCAGTGAGCGCGGAGGAGGTGTGGCGTGCGAGAGCGGAGCTCTGCCGTGAGGGCGAGCTCGCCGGAGCGGCTTGGCCGGCCGGCGGAGGGTGCAGGGGGCGCGGAACGACGCGGATAGGGACCTGCTACAGTCTGAGCAGCAGGCGCGTGAGGTGCGACGCGGGCGACGTCGCGAGCGGAGGCCGAGTAGCGCCCTGATTCTGGAAAAATTTCCAGAATCAGACATCTGGGTTGATAGGCAGACGGCGAGGACGACGTCTGGTAGCTCATACAAACGTCTGAAAGGTGTGTATTCCGCTTTCTTCTTCCTTCCTTTCGACCGACCGTACTGAGGGAGGCAGTTGGCTGCGCGCAGGTTCGCTGATTCGCCATCCTTTGCGAATCAGACGTCTGGAAGTTGTACCAGACGGCGGGAGTGACCTCCAGACGTCCGGGGTGACCATCGGACGTCTGGGAGATAGGACAGACGTCCCCGCATACTTCTGGACGTCCGGGAAACCACGCTGGACAGGTAATTCTCTGATCCACTGTTTAACACGTCTGGAATAAGTTCCAGACGTCTGATTTTGCACAGTATCGTCTTTTTCAACCCGTTTAGGGCCCGTTCGGGCTCCGTTTTCCGCGATTCGAGTTGCGTTCTTTTTAGAATTAATTCCTCTACCCGTCTACAGTAGCTATACACTATTTTGAGACACTCCTTGTGTTTGATCCTTGTGATAGGACCTCATTCAGTTGCAGTCTTGAGAGTCGCGGAGGCACGCGGGATTCCCGATCACGCCCCCATTACTCCCGTTGTACCTGGTAGAGTGGCTTAAGTTTATTAATAAAATCTGTTAAAGTGTGGAACCATAACTAGAATCCAGGACATTGCATGAATCCTAGGAATGAGAAATGTATGGAATGATAGCTCCTAGGTGATGCATGAATCCTAGGGCTGGAAAACTAGTCGTATGCTAGATCCTAGGATGTGGCATGAACCCTAGGATGGAAAAACTAGTGGAATGTATAATACTGCAATCTTGGAAAAATGGAAAGGAATATAAAGCTGCCAGTAAATTGAATTAACAGCTGCCTGTTATGAATAAAGAAACATGATTGAGATCATGGATTGTGAGAACGTGAAACTGGAAAGTGAAACATATGATGTTCTGAGATAAAGTGCTGGAACCCTACGGGGAATTAGGAGTGGAACTCCTGGAAAGAAAAAGGAATGGAACTGAGATGTAGTTTGTACTGTCTCTTGGGTACGCAGTACCAAGGGAAGTACCTGTACCTGTTTAGTGCAGAGTGGGGCCAGCCACCCCAGGGACCCGGGGTTAGGATTGGCCGCTCTGTACCGACTTGTTGGCCCTCGTGTACGTAGCACCAAGGAGAGATACTAGTGTTAGGAGAGTACTAGCTACCCCACGGGCCCCAGGGTTCTGCTAGCCTCCTTCACCAACTTGTTAGGCCCACTAGGGCAAACCAGGGTAGTCAGGCGAGGGTGCGCGGACTGTGGAGGGGCAAGGCCCCAGTTTGGTTACTGTGGAGGGGTTGGACCCCTGTTACTGAGAGGGCTCTGCCCTGGTTCCGTGCTGTGCTTTGGGCGCACCCGTTAACGGAAACGACTGATCGCGTGCCAGTGCGGGCTAGCTACCTGTGCGTTTATCGCGCGTGCCGTAGTCACCGTTACGTCTGTCAGTGACCTTGGGGTGGTTGACTGAGGGTAGGATCACCACGGGGGACTCTCCCGGCTAGGAGAGCACCACGTGCTACTTCTACTTTTGGAAAAGACTGCAATCAAGATCGTTCCCACGAGGACATTCGAGATGAAGTAAAGGATCTGAGAAATAAATGAAATAGTGAGAAAATTGAAAGATGTGAATAAAGGAAGTAATAGAACATAATAGCTACTGTACACTCTACTATTTCCTTTAGTTAGTTTGCCACTCTACTCAGCGTTTTGCTGACGTGTTACACTCGTTACCTTTTTCAGGACCAGGTGTTGAGCAGCCAGGGTCGGCGGCTGCAGAGGACGCTGGGCCGAGTAGGGTCCAGTAGAGTTTACCACAGTCTTTTGTACCTCTTTTGTTTTTGTTCTAGTGAGTAGTTTTTGTTTCCGCTGTACCTTCTTTACCTGCAGTTCTTGTTATATGATAAATGTTGTTCTACTGTTGTGGTGGTACCTACTGTAGTAGTTTCTTTCCTTACTGCTGTACTTTCTTACTGTTAGTTATATTCATGCTGAATGTGGTTTGTTTTACTGTCTTTTGGTTACTTCCTCGTTGGACGACTAGGTCTTGGGATTAGTCGAGTCGGTCCGGTTCTCGTGTCTCGTAGGGACTCGGGAACCGGGTCGTTACAGGTACTACTCATCAGTACCGGTACATGCAAGGCATAGATTTGAGCATGTCCTAAATTGTGAACAAGTATCGGTACTAATCAAGAGTACCGGTACCTGATAGTCATTATTTAAAGACTCAATTCTGGCATGGACCTTAAAAGTACTGGTACCCATTATGAGTACCAGTACAAGAAGGTCACAGAGCCTAGTGAGTCTCAAACCTGGAAGTCACAAGTACTGGTACCCATGATTAGTACCGGTACCAGGACTCATATGTGCTAGAAGAAGAAAGACAGGGAGCAACTAGTACCGATACTTGGACTTCAATACTAGTACTAGCCAGCCATTGGCTCGAAATTGAACGGCTGTAAAATTAATTTTGAGACCATGAACGTTGGGATTTAAACCCCAACACCTAGTAGATGTACCACTAAGGTCCTAACTCTATAAAAAGACCCTAGGACTTTTAGTTTGCACACAAGGGAAAATTCTAAAGCTTTGAATTCCAAATTTCCACCATATTTTCAAGAGAGAAAGAAGCTTTCCATTCACTCTCTCTACATTCTTGCAAGCTCAATGAAGTGCTTTTCTCACGCATCTACGAAGCAATTGCATTCATCCTAGGCTCTCAATTGTTATTATTTTTAATCATTGCTAGGAGGCATAGGAATTCATATTGTAAGATTTCTCTTTCTTACACCTGTGCTTAATTTGTACTTGAGCTTTTGCTCATTGGGTTATAACAAACTCATTTCTTATACTTGGGTTGAGGTAATCTGTTAATTACCTCATTTAGTAAATTGATTCCCTCAGGGTTGAAGGAATCGGGTTAAAAATCCTAAGTTGGGAGGCTTAGGTAGTAGAGTACCCAAGTGAGTGGGGAACCACTATATATTTTCTGTCATATTTCTATGGTTTAAATCTTTGTTCAAATATTTCTTGTTATTACTAATATGGCATTGAGTTTGTTTATGCACATACCCATCCATATTAGATCCTACAAAATCAAAACCCTAGAATTCTAAATCGTAGTTATGTAACTCCTAAATGAAACTTTTTTTGTGAGATCTTTAAAAGTGGTGATCCAAAAAAGATAACAATACCACAACTTGATGTAAAATCAAACAAGGAATTTAAAAATAAGTTTTTTAAGATTTTAGTAAATTATTTAATATTTTTCTGGAATTTTTCCTCTCAATGGTGTCAAGAGTCAAAAATGATAGACTCGGAAGAATCACTCTGCAGTAGCCTCAATTGACCTAAAAATTTTTTGAAAATTTTATACGATGTAGATAATTTCTTAAGGTTTCTAGCAATATAAAGCTTTCCCAAATCTGATGAGTAACAAATTTATAAAATTCATGAACAGTAAGAAAATAGTAAGAAAATAAGGTTTGACCCTTCTCTAGCCCATGAAGTTTTTAACTTTTTCTATTGGTAAAAATTGTTTGAAAAATAGACTCAAGGTTCCTGACTCAAAGGGGCTTCCCTGGGTAAAATTTGGTGCTTTTAGGAAGCTTCTAAGTGCCCTAACTTGATTTTTGAAAAACAAAATAGAAGTTTGGATTTTCAAAAATCAAACACCAATAAAACTAAGGTGGTGGAAAAATGAAAAAAACAAGCAACCAAGTGATTGTTAGGGTTCCACCACCCTCAAATTTTCTTGTTTTCGAATTTTTTGATAATTTATAGATTTTTTTAGAGATTTTTTTTTACTTTGAAGAGAAATGGCCTAGGTGCTTATCTAAAGTACACGGGAAGAAAAGAAACTTGAAGGTGTGATTTCCCTACTTGGAGGGGGTGAGATCAGCGTGACGTAAAAAATGCGGAATTGAAAAAATACTAATCACACAAAATAAACAAACACACAATGTACATAATAATTTTTAGGTGGAAACCCAAACCGGGGGAAAACCACCACCTAACCCTCTCGAGTTAGGATTTTCCGATCAACCAAGTTGATCAAATCCACTAAACGAATCACTTTAAACGAGGGTGATTCAACCTCAATTACAACTACGCTACAAGTGCGAGGGTAGCATTCCTCAACCCCTTCTCTTCACAAGAAGGATTTTATCCCACGAAGGAGATAGGAATTCGCAAGGCGAATACCCAACCAAATAACAAAGATAAAGAAACAACAATCCTATAGAGCCAACAAAGTAATTTAAACCTAGCTTCTATAGGAATTAGGAAACTCTCCTTTGCAAGAAGTGCGTCGGATCGATGACGCGGGTGCGTGAGCCACGCGACGGGGCAACGTCGCTCTTCGTGTACGGCGGGAGAGCGGGTGCGCAAATGGAATTTAGCTCTCTGGATGATGGAACTTAAGCTTGGAGAGAAAGAGGTTTCTTGGACACAAAAGAGTAGAAAGTATGTTGCTTAGGTGTGTGTTGGTGTGAAAAGGCTCCCCTCTATTTATAGAGGCCTTAGGAAGGCTTTGGAAGGCTTAGGAAAGCTTCCATAGCCGTTGGGTGCAAAGCCCAAGAGAATCAGGCCGAAATCAGGGACAATGATTGCATTGACAGGGTAATCAGCCGTCTAATTATGGCATCAGACGTCGGAAGACCACTTTAAGATGTCTAAAAATAAGGTCAGACGTCTGATTTTGGGCGGGTCTCTTCCTGACTTGAATCAGATCTAAACAGGGTTCTAACGTAAGTCCATCAGACGACATACAGGACGTCTGGCACTATGTCTAAACGTCTGGAAACCTACTTTTTCATGGGAATGGATTTGCAACGGCTAGAAAATCTCTGAGAAGAGATTTTCGGGTCAGTCGAGGCAAAACAGTCAATTATCAGATGTCTGAAAGGGCTTAAGGACGTCTGATAAGGCTCTAACGGTCATATCCTTGAGTGTATGCTAAGAGAGCCAACGGTCCACTAATTGGACGTCTGGCAAAGTCATTAGACGTCTCCTAAGACGTCTGGTCTAAGATCTGGACGTCAGATTTAATCAGACAGAACTAACAACTCCAGCCTAAATGTTTATCAGACGTCTGAATCAACAGTCAGACGTCTTAAAACACATTATCAAATTCTGATCTTGTAATTAGACGTCTGGAAATGCTGTTTGAACCCTATATTGGTTTTCCAAGTATTCTACAGAAAACCTAAGTATCCTAGGGTTGTGCTGGTGTTCCTAGGACTACTGTTAGGGTACTTTGAGGCTCTTTAACATGAATCTAAGTAACAAAAATAAAGAGAAACAAAAGAAACGAAAAATACAAGGAGTACAAGAGAAGGAAATCTATCATATTCTTCATCTCCTTCTTCAATCTATCGCTCCTCGCGAATCTCCTCCGTTTTCCATCAAGCTCCTCCAATCCATCCTAGATGTGAGCTCGAACTCCGTCTGGTCACGTCTCCATTTGCAATTTGCCTGAAATCTAAGACTCCAAGTGCAAATGTTAAATGACACGTGTTTTGTTATCATCAAAACAAATGATCATTGTTCTCTAGCACCAACAGAAGGTTCCGCTCCAAGTGCTCCAAATCCCTCTTCCACTCCTAATTCTCTCATAAACAAAATGAAACACAAAATTCTTGAAGAACAAGTAGGTAAGAGAGAGATAAAAGATGTGACTAAGCTGTGCCTCCTCGGCAACGATGCCAAAAAGTGACTGCATAAAACACATGATTTGTAAGTTAGGGTTTTTATCATTAAGATGTGTATTTTGAAATCAACTTTTAAATTTATATTCCTAGATAGTAATGGTATCTAAGGTTGTCCAAGAGGCTAATATGTTAGTCAAATAAATGATTCTCTCTCTCTCGCCTTTCAAATCAACACCTCTTTCTGTATTTTGACTTTTGCAAATTTTTATGTTTGGAAATAAGCGAGATACAACTGCAAAAATAGAACTATGCTAAAGAAACTACACCTAACAACTAGAACCTAAGTGACAAGAGAAGTCTCCTCTTTTAAGCTCACCCTAGGCAAGTGCACCTAGGGTAATTAGAAAAGAGATGTGTGATGCACTAAAATAAATAAAGTTGGTACTTGAAATTGAGAATTCAAGAATGAAGAAAGGCACTTTGACATTAAGAAGAAATGTTTACAAAGTACCTAGGGAGCTCAACTAAGCAGAGGTGCCACTTAGTTAATCCTTAGGTAGATGAATGCTTAACAAGAATTAAAATGCAATAAAATAAAAGGCAGAAAATTCTCCTGAGTAGCTGAGGTAGCTATTGAACGTGCAAATTACTACGCTAACGTGTTTGGTTTTGGAAAACCTGTCGTTGTAGCTTAAAAGCGAAAAATTCGTGTTCAACAAATAAAATTTATACCGAAATTGAAATTCCGGGTCGAACACACGGAGGCGGACGTTTGATTTAAAAACTACGTGTTTCTTTTTATTTGTCACGAAGTAATTCAATTTAAAACTATCTAATTATTTACAATAAACAGAAGAGAGAGAGAGGGTAAGAGAGAAAGAATATTAGACATAAAAATCAAAAATGAGATGTAGAATAAATAGAGAATTTATCATTAAGGAGATTGTTCATTACAACTAGAAAGCATAACACAATTGCACTAGAAAGCGATAAATTTACTCTAGAAAGCATTAAAAGAATGGAGGGAGAAATGTCCTCGACGATCGCTTGGAGGATGAGCAGAACTACTCTAGAAAGCAGTAAATCTATACTAGAAAGCAATAAAAAGAATAGGGAGAGAGAAATCCTCCTCGACGATCGCTTGGAGGACGAGCCGGACGGGACGACGCCTGGACGAAGGAGGATGAAGCAGGACGAAGGAGGACGAAGCAAAAGAACGGGAACGGAGCAGCATGCCGTCGTCGTCGCGGGATCCACTTCCGAAGGGGAACGAAAATTTGGACTTTATCTCGCGAGAAGCATCCCGAGTGTAGGACAAGCTTCTCTTGAGCTTTGGAGAGGTAGAGAAGAGAAGGAAGGGATGATAATTTCGTATGGAGGGGGTCTCCTTTTATAGTTGCAACGAGTGGGGGAAAATTGGTCATTACATCTTTAAAACAATAAATGAGGGGTCTTTAGTGACGGATAAAATCGTCACTAAAGCCCCAACATGGGCGTAGTACCCGTCGCCCACACGCGCCTCCTCAGCTGCGCTCTTTCTCAATGCCCGCCCACGTTCTTTCATCCATAGCCATCCGATCGCGAGATCGGACGGATTCAGATGCGTCCTCGCCCGCTGCTGCGCGCCCCCCAGCGCGTACGATGGCTCGTCCTTGCCGCGCGTGCAATAGCGCGTGAACGCTATCAGTGGATCTGAGTCGCCCGATGACAATCCAACGCCTGCTAGCGCTCGCTCGCCCGTGCCTTTCTCCCCTTCGCTGCGGCTCGAACCCGCAACTGCAGCTCGCGATAGCACCCTCGACCGCTGTGCTACGAGGCGCGGATGGTCTAGCGGACGCTTTTAGGCATGGCTATCCACAGCCGTTGGATCGAGATCCAACGGCTGGGAGGGAGCGGGTGCAGGGACTTCAATGATTGTATGCGGCCGTTTGGGTGGCCAAGATGGCACCACGTGGCATCATCTTGGTCGTCCATCTTCTGGATGTTGTAGATGGTGTCGCGGATGTTGGATTGACTCGATTTTTACGTCGTTGGACTGCGATCGTCGATCCGAATTCATCAGTGCGGTCGGATCGATCATTTGAAGTGTGGATTTACACCATCCTGGCCCTTGATCTTATAGGGTTCCCCTATCACTATCTGATGCTACGGATGCCTGATTAGGGCGATCTTGGAGTCCTTGAACTCCAATCGTCGCCCTGATCAAATCCATACGATTGGATCTTTGATCCAAGGCCCCGATAAAATGTTTTCCCTGTCCAAGCACATAAAAGGAGACAATTAACCTCCATTTTATTCAAACTACTCTAAATGCAAAATGATGCATGTTATGCAATATTTATATCATGAAATGCAATCCTATGCTTAAGAACATGCATAAATATACATATTAAGTAGCGTAAATGTGTTTACATCAGTAGCCTTTGCTCCAAGAATGGTGGCTCCCAGACTTGAAGAAGACTTCCCTTTTGCTTCTTGCATTACTCCTCTCAAAGGTGGGCGTCCTCCACCCTTCTTTCCTACTACCTAGCCTTCCTCCCTAGATAGAAGCTTGCACCTTAGCATGGCACAATGTTTATCGCAAAAATCATTGTTTTAAGGAAATTCACGTAGTAGTATAGGACGAAAATCACAACAACACTTAAATTTATAAAACTCGAAATCAAGAAATGAGTCTAAGGTCGTTCGTAGGGAGCAAATTGAAAATTCAATCACTAATCACAATTACCAAGAGAGATATGCAAATATAATCAAAATATTGCATAATATAAATCAAAATAATATTGTAATAAAATCAGGAATCTGAGTGCAAAATGATGGGGTTAAAAGGGTGGGTTGAACCACCAATTTAACCCTAGTGTTAAGCTCTAACTTAATCTCAAATGTATAAATAGTAATGAACCAAAGTAGCCAACATAATCAAAACTAGCCAATCAGACGTCAGGTTAAAGGCTCAAACACCTTAACCCTAGGAGCCTCAACAGGAGCTAAAGTACAGCACCATAGAGAGAGACACAAGGGTCCCTCAAGCCTCAGAATGGCTATGTGTCGAGAGATGGGGGCACAATTCTCGAGGTGCAAAACCCTCCCCCTTCCTCTCAGATTCTCTTTTCTTTAGATCAAGTCAGATCTGGGTAATCGAACCCAAGCCCAAACTTGCATGGCGTGAACCGCAAGCGAGGGCATGAGTGCGCACGTGCAATGAGGCATGTATGGGACCTCACCCCATGCTCTCTGAGATGATGAGCTATGGGAACAAAATCACTTTATATCCTGTGATTTCTCTGGAACTGCACGATGTGGGACTATCTTCGCCCATTTCTTCCGCATGCACAACTGTAGCTTACAACTTTATTTTAAACTACCATGGGGGTTCTTCTCTCCAATTGGGAGCCTGGAGCATGTCACGGAGGGATTTCGCAGCACCTAAAGGAAGCAGCAAGAATGAAGCTGGTCGGAGAGTAGTGGGCAGAGTCGAAGATGACAGTGGTGATGGCGAAGCTCTGACGAATTACCTGAAACATGAAAATGGCCTTGCGACCCAATCATTTGTTCTTAGAAGTTTCGCCATGAGAAGGTGAGTGCGTTGTGGTGGATTTAAGGTGTAAGGTGGTCGGATTATGCCTATCGTGCTCGGGGAAGACAACTGATGGCGGTGGTGTTCGGTGGGGTGTAGGAAAGATCAAAAGCTCAAATTTCTTTGGGGCTTTTGATCAGTGAAGTGAGGCAATGCTCATGGACTTGGTGGCAAGTGGTTTCAAGCAATGTAATGTGCACGCAGCCTCACCGACGTAATGGAAGATGGAGGTGGAGCGATGCATTCGGTGGTCGAAAGTGATATTTAAGTATGTGGAAGTGAAAAGGAAAGGGAGAGGAAGAGATCGAGGGAAGTTAGGAGTTGATACTGACAAGGATCGAGGCCGACTATAATGGGTCAACGTCGAGGAAGACAAACGCTTTGGAGATGAGAATGTCAAGGAGGAAAGGTCAAGGCAGTTTATGCCTGGTACGGCGAGGAGCAGAAGATGTCAAGGAGGAAGTTCCCTCTGCCTATTGTATGCAACAGAGGACGATGAAGGAAGAATGGGGAGTTTGCCGGAGCTTGTCCAGAGCAGACCAGGGAAGGAGAAGGGTTTTTGGCCAAAAACCTCGCTTGAAGAACAGTCAGGAGTTGGGGGTTCCTTTTATAGGGCTCAGGATCGAGATCTAAAGCTCGGAATGAGGCTTGATTTGCTTGAAATTTGGGGAAAAATATCCCCAAAATCTCTCGTGCAAGCCTGATCTTTGGGTGCCAAATCAAGTCTCAAAAGGCGATTCAATAGATTAAGGAAGTCCTTGTGATCAATCACTCTAAGTTTGGAGGAGTTTGGTTCTAATTTGAGGGAGAAAACCTCCCTCGAATCTCACTACAGAAGCTGCATTCACACCAATGCCGAAAGGGACCGAAATGAAGAAAATGTTGAAAAGTTAAGGACTTTTTTGTAATAAACTCGAAACCTGAGGGGCTAAATTTAAGAAATAGAGTTTTAAAGGGCTAAATTACAAAATAGGCAAGAAGGACTCTAATTGGATTCAAATTTTGGCCTTAACCTAATTAAAACGTAAGGAATCTAATGGCAAACTTGGATTTAAGTTTTCACCACATTTGGCTAGGCAATTTGAATAAAAGCCCAAATTAAGGCAAATCCCATCTGAAACTCTATTCTAGGTCAAAATGGGTTAAGATGGTCAAACCAAGGGTATCAAACCTACTAAAATATTTTTCTATAAATTTTAAGAGGTTTAGATAAATTTTATCTTGACCAGAACCTCTTCAATCTAAGCAGGTTGATAATTAGGGTTTTATATGCTATTTTCATTCTTGAAATGCGTGAAATCCCGTTTCAGTCAGTGTTGACCCACTTTTTGCACTTTTAAGCTCATTTCATCTTCAATTAACCCTTGAGTGATCCCGTGGTTAATCTATGTTTGTGATGTGCTTTTAAAATTATAAAATTAACCCTGATTTCCTATTCTTCTCTCAAATCAGAATAATATGGAATTACGACCCTCAGATGATTATGTAGGAGCTTTAATTAATCAAACCTAACTAAAGGTGGTTAGTTAGGGAAATGATGGTGTTCCCATCATACAAGGAAGGAGAAGGTAACAAGGGGGCGAGTAGGTTACTCCCTTAATCTTCTTCTCTCCTCCTTTCTTGGTGGTGTAATGTATTGTGGCTATAGGTGTTTGCTAGGAAGAATTGTTGCTTACCAAGGATGGTTTGAAGGGTAGCATGGGGGGTCTTTTTATCGACTTGTAGGGATGGTGGTTAGGAAGATTCCTTGGCACCATGTAAAGGGGTGCCGAGAAGGGTGGCTTGGATTTTGGTTAAGAAGCTTCCTTGGCACCATGTGAAAGGGTGCCAAGGAGGGTGGTTTGGAAGCTTCCTTGGTGCCATGTGAAAGGGTGCCAAGGAGGGTGGCTTGGATGGTGGTTAGGAAGCTTCCTTGGCACCATGTGAAAGGGTGCCAAGGAGGGTGGTTAGGAAGCTTCCTTGTTACCATGTGAAAGGGTGCCAAGGAATTCATTTTAGGTGCCAATGGTTAGTGCTTTTAATGTACGTGGATGTCCATTAAGGTGGATAGGGAGTAGGGTAGGAGCTGGAGTAGTGGAGGAGCTAGCTAAGCTAGCTTGTAGCTTAGCTAAGTAAAGGAGAAGCTGGAAGGAGCTTTCCCGAGCTGTCTTCACACTTGTTCCTTGTGCCTTCCATACTGCCAAGGCTTTTATGACTTCCAAAGCATTCATCCCTAACAATCAAATGGTAACTACATAAGATAATATAAAATAAATGCTAATGCATGCTTTAAACCCTAAATGCAAATGCATGCTAAATGTAGTGAGATAATGCAATGCAATTGACAAAACCTTAGGAACTAGATGTGAATGGATATTAAGGGTGATGATAAACTGGCATTTATTAAGTTCTAGCTCTAATTAGGAAAGTGATTTTGATCTATTTTGCCTTTTTGCGAATGACTCGAACTCTCGTATTTCTATTCGAAAAATATTACGTGTTTGATTTCACATACAAATTCTAGAGTTTCTATATGCATTTTCTATGACGAAAAGTGATTCTTTGCAATCACATCTGCATTCAGAATAGTAACCCATTACCGTTTGTCCAGAGCCCAACCCATAAAATGCACAATGATTCTTAACACTTAAGTAGAAGCAGGAAGTAGAATAAATTGGGGGGATATACACTAGGTTCACACTTGTGTTGACCCCACAAAAATAAAAGTAGGGAGAAAGCTACCAGTCAAAAAGATAAACATTTAGGCAAAAAACTTTCACTTAGGGTCACCTAGGGATTGTAGAAACCTAAAGTCCATTTTGTTTTTCCACTTAGTGAGTTAATCACATTTTTCACATAAAGATGCTTAGCAGTTAGAGTTCTTTCGAGTCTTGGGTGGGTTAGGTAGCCAAAGAAAGCTGTCCTAAAACTCTAAACTCAAAAATTCCAAAAAATTTAGAAAAGAATAAAAAGAAAAAAGTATTTCTTCTCTTTTTGCGTGGAATAATGTGAAAACTTGGGTGGTCTACATTTTTGCAGACACCCTGGCACTGTTGAGTGATACAAAATTTACATGGTTTTGTAAGGAGGGTTTTTTAAATCATTACAGTGCATATATCCGATCAACTTTTAAAATTTGTAATCCTAGGTAACAAGAGTATCTAGGTCATCCAAGGAGCAATATGTTAGTTGATTACTTGATTCTCTCTCGCTCTCTTAAATCACCACTTGTATTTTTTATTTTGTAGTTTTTAGGGTTTTAAGGTATAATCGAGATTGCGAAGGCGTGAAATGAAATGAAACTGTGCCTAAGTGACAAGAAATAATCCGCTTTTCTAAGCTCACTCTAAGCAAGTGTTGCTAGGGTAATTAGGAAAGTGGAGTGAAGTGCACTAAATTAAAGAGCAACTACTTGAAATAAAATATGAAATTAAAAGGAAAAATAACTTGCTAGAAATGTAGAATTACAAGTAGCTATTTGCTTCAAAGTAAAACTAGCTAATACAAGAAGATGAAAATGAAGAAGAAGAAGAAAGGATCCTCTAATGGAGCTTGAGAAGAGCTTCCCTCCAAGTACGGCGGCTCTCACACTTGAAGAAGGTCATCTCTCTCTTTTCTGTTGGATGATGGTGTGCTTCTTCCTTCAAGTATCCTCCTCTAGTTCTCTCCTCAGGGTGGACATCCACCCTATCTCCTCCTCCTCTGCCTGGTCATCCTTCTATAGTGCTCCCAACTTGTGACACAAGTAAGAAGGGAAGAAGAAGAAGGCACCAAGGAGGCAAGGGATAACCTCCTTAATCTTTTTCTCTCCTCTTTGGCCGAAGATATGGTAGATAAACATAAGATATGTGTAAGCTTAGGATGGGAAACAATGGTGGTTGGAATGGGGTGGGGTTTATATAGAGTAAGAGAATGGGGGTTGGCATGGGATGTAGTGGAGGGTAGTTGTAGGATCTTTGTTGGAGAAGAGTTGGCACCAAGGAGAGGATGCGAGTGGTGGTGATTATGGGTTTGGGACACCCCTTGGTGGACATCCACCATGGAGGGATGCATCAATATTGGCACCAAAATGGGGTCTCCTAGAAGGGCTTGTTGGCACCAAATGATCAAGGGTGGAGATGGAATGGAGTGATGATGTGTAGGGTGGATACTAAAGGAGAAGTTGGCGCCAAAATGGGGGTGGTTGGAGGTGATTTTGGCACCAACCTTAAGGTGGCCTTTAGTGGTGGTTGAGGGGCTAAGGGTTGCCTATTATTGGAGACAAAATGGAGTAGGAGTAGGTGGAGCTAGGTAGCTTATTTGGTGGAGCTTTTAGGTAGTAGGGTAGTGATGTGGTCGGGACGCAGTTGTTCAATTGTGTCGTTATAGCATGTGTTCGCGACATCGGTTTTAATTAAAGATTGGATTTGGTGAGTCCAAGTGTCGAACATGAGGAGGCATGAAATTAGATTACTTTGTTGCTTTTAGTTGTCATAGGAAGTTTGGTTTGCTTGCAAGAAAATGAGAGAGTGAGAGAGAGAGAGAGAGGGAGAGAGAGTAGGGTTAGAGTTTGTCTTGAAATCACGACATTCATTCGAACAAGATGGAAGATATATACGAAACAACATCAACATTAACATTTAGCATGCAACTTGAGTTTGTTCACAACATTAACGTAGCTAAAAGCTTAAACAAAAGCAATATAAAACTAGGGTAAGGAGAGAGAGAGGAGGAGGCAAGGCGGCCACGGCGGTGGAGGAGGGCTCCGTCGGTAGCTTGACAACTCCAAGGTGTATGTGGAATGCTTGGTGAAGCTAGGAAGGAGCTAGGAGTAGGGTGGAAGGTGTGTGTGTATTCAATGCCTTTGAATGGGGTGGTTGAAGGGGTTTAAATAGGAGAAAAGGGCTTCTAAATGAGGTAAAGGGGGTTTAGCAATGTCCAGGACATCGCTAAACTCCTTCCAAAAACGTCACTGAAGCCCTCTAGCCACCGGTCCATTTAGGCATGCGTTCTTCTTCTTCTCAAGCCGCACCTGCGATCCATGTGCTCGCACTGTGGGCCATCTTTCGCCCGCGACGCTGGTTCAGATTGCGCTTGTGGAGCACGCGCCTCACGCATTATCGTGCGCACCCATCGAGCACTTGAGGGCACACCGTGTTGCATCCATCAGCACCACTCCTGCCCGCATCAACGGCTGAATTTCCCTCATGCATGCCTTCGCTGGCGATTTGAGCTTCGCTGCAGCTCGATCCTGCATCTGGTGTGCAGGGATAAGGCGCTGACCGCTGTGTTGTCTCCGCTAGTTTGTGCGAAAGTGAGATCAGGCACGGGGAGGTGTTGACCATTAGATAGAAATCCAATGGTCGGATCTAAAGCTGAGGCTGCTTGAGATCGCGAGGGCACGAGGGTGAGGGGTGCGGGCGGGCGAAGGTTGTGAAATCTCAGCAGTCCAATCGACGGATCGGACGACTTAAAGTTGCTGAGCATGATGAAAAGGTGGTGCACTGCGAATGAGGGCACGTTGGATGCTACCACATGGTCTCTTGTGGGCTGTTGATCATCAAATCAATGGCCAGAACTTCTTGGGCTAGTTGAGGGAGCTCCGGATGTCAGATTTGAGTGATTTTGAGTCTGTTGGACTCCGTTCATCATTCTGAATCCATCCATGCAGTCCGATTGCTCATTTGAGGCCTGTTTCAATACACACTTATACACATGGCCATTAAACATTGATTATAAGCAATTTTAATTTCTCATGCATGCAATGCTCCCAATCCCATTATGGTATATCATTAACGCACATATATCCTCAAAACTGACCCCAGTTGATGGAATTATCATCATTAGATGTAGAGTTATCAGGTAGTAGGGTGGTGGATGGCTATAGGTAGGGTTTAAGTGGAGCTAAGCTAGCTTAGCAAGTAGAGTAGTAGAGGAGGAAGTAGATGAGCTAGGGTTTTGGCTGGAGGAGCTGAGAAGAATCTTCATGGAATTGTAAGGTTGCTGAAGGGAGCTGCATCTGAGCTCAATAGATAGTTTAGCTAACTAGTTCTTTGCTAGCTACTAAACCAAGCAAGATCGAGCTGGCTTCTGTTGATGTAAGCTTAGGTGAGCTAAATCTGATCTTCTCCAAGACTACTAATAAATGCCAGTTGTTCATCATTTTTATGCCCTAAAACAGATCTAGCTCTTAGATTTTAACTCTACAAGATTGTTTCTGGGTTGCATTTAGGCATTACTTAGGTTAGGAATGCATTGCATTTCTTATTGTCTTTTTAATGCATTTACTTGAGTGTAAGGATAAGCAAATAGTCAGATCCCTAAAACCCTAGCACTTAGGAAGACAGAAGGTGTAAAGGAAGCTCATTCTAACTAGATTCTAGTTGAATCCAGCTCATCACAGCTGGATTCCAGCTCAACTAGGTTGGGTTTAGCTCATCTCAGCTCCATTTATCTCATCACAACTGGATGGTAGCTTAAGATAGCTCAACTCAACTTAAATCTGCTTGGTTCCAACTCAACTTAGTTGAGTCTAGCTCATCCTAGCTCCAATCAATTCACGTGGAGCTCAAGCCAGCTTAACTTAGTTGACGTAAGTTCACTTCAACTCTAGTCTAGCTCTCCCCAGCTCCACTCAACTCACAACAATTGAACTCCCTCCAGTTTAGCTACTACTTGTCAACTTAGTAGTGAAGCTAGCTTAGGAGTTCTCAAGAGAAGCAGGTCTAGCTCAACCCAGCTCTAGATAAGTTGAGACCAACTCAACTTAGATCTACTACTCAAGTTTAGCTACTAGCAAAAGAATTAGCTAGCTAAGTTGTGTAGCTAAGCTCATGAAAGACCTCTTTAGTCAGAATTAGCTCCAGGAAATTTTCTTTAGCTCATGGCTACCTTCCTCCAACTAAACCTTAACTCTACCTCCCCCCTCCAATATCTACTAGCTAAGCTAGCTTAGCTAGCTTAGCTTAGCTAGCCTAAGCTCCATTTAGCTCATCACAACTGAATGGTAGCTTAAGATAGCTCAACTCAGCTTAAATCTATTCATTTCCAACTCAACTTAGTTGAGTCTAGCTCATCCTAGCTCCAATCAATTCACTTGGAGCTCAAGCCAGCTTAACTTAGTTGATGTAAGTTCACTCCAACTCTAGTCCAACTCTCCCCAGCTCCACTCAGCTCACAACAACTGAACTCCCTCTAGTTTAGCTACTACTTGTCAACTTAGTAGTTAAGCTAGCTCAAGAGTTCTCAAGAGAAGCAAGTCTAGCTCAACCCAGCTCCAGATAAGTTGAGACCAGCTCAACTTAGATCTACTACTCAAGCTTAGCTACTAGCAAAAGAATTAGCTAGCCAAGTTGTGTAGCTAAGCTCATGAAAGATCTCTTTAGTCAAAATTAGCTCTAGGAAATTTTCTTTAGCTCATGGCTACCTTCCTCCAGCTAAACCCTAACTCTACCTCCCCTCTCCAATCATCTACTAGCTAAGCTAGCCTAGCTAGCTTAGCTTAGCTAACCTAAGCTCCATGACCATCCATCCTTGGTATAGCCACCACTAACCTCCCTCCTTGTTGGCCCCAAAAATGACTCCTTTTCACCTCTTCAACATGGCAGCAACCATGGTGCCATTTCACCACCAAAAGGCACATCCATCCACCACATAACTACCCTCCTAACCACCATAATGCTGGCACCAAAACTCATACAACCACCACCTATTTTGGCGCCAACTAGCCCCTACTTATCCACCCTCCATCCACCTTAATAACCTATCCCAACCATCTATTTTAGGCACCAACACACCAACCCTTCTAGAACCCTAGGTTGGTGCCAACCCATCCTTAACTTCACCTCCATACAACTCTCCCTTTTGGTGCCATTCAACCTCCACCCTCCATCACATAACCACCACCTGTCCTTACCCTCCACATACTCCACGCCACTTAACCCTACACCACCCATACTCCACTCCAACCACTAATAAATACACATAAATTCATGATAAAATGCTTATTTACGATAGTTTCTAAGCCTAGCATTGCATTCCATAAGTATAAATAGTTCATAACATGCATTACCATTGCAATTAGGATGATTTTTGTATATTGTATAGTAATTCCGACATTTTATGGCCAGGAGGCAATGTGACATCTTTACGGTCTTCGGATGAGAAATCCGGTAGTACAGATGGATCCAGAGCGACAATCACAGTCTGTCAGCACAGATATCACCTCGATCCGAGCATCATGGCATCCTCTGCAAGAAAAAAAAGGTGAATGCTCCAGATGATGCCACGTGGCACCATCTAGAGTGCCCAATGTCACCCGACGCCCTTCCAAAGTGGTATCCAACAAGCAATCTCAGTCGTTGGATGCAAAACCAACAGCTGAGAGCCCTCCTCCACGACGTGCCATAAGACGTCGTCTCGACCATTTGGATGGCTTGGCGTATTAGTTGGGCACTCAACCACCAAGTGAGGGATGCAAGTTTGAGACCTGTAAAGCCCCCAATTCACAATTGAGCACTTGTGCGCACGCCATCGCTCACCAGCAATGCGTGCCCGCATGCACTCCAGCACACAGAGCCTTAACGCAATCTACGGGCATGATGGAGGGACCATGCAACTTGCGCATGGGCGGACGTGAGGTAGCTATAGTGACGCTTCAGTTGGACCTACAGCGACGTCCTAGAAATCGCTAATTACCCTGTGTCCATTTTTCACCCCTTCCCATCCACTATATAAAGACATACACACCTCCCTTTCCTAGCATCTCTACCTACTCTACTCCCACCTACTCCTAAGCTCTAGTAGCCTACCAAAGCTCCATTAGAGCTTATTCCCAAGCTCCAAAGGCCTCCTATTATTGTAATGTTCCTATACCCCACCAAATATTCATCCTCCATCTCACCACCTTCATAGGAAGCCTCAGAGCCATCATCCCACCTCCATTCCAATAAAAGATCACCTCCAGCTCCTCATCCCCATTCTGAAGCCTTGGTGAAGCATTCCTCTACCCGGAATCCTCCTACATCTCACCTCCGTCATCCAGCACCTCACCCTCTTCGTCCAAGCTGCCACCAAGCATTGTCATCTCGCCAAACAACCGATTTGGGAGATTTCTTCTCACCCCTATCTCTTTTATATTTTAGCATATTGTAATAGATATTTGAATGACATTGTGAAATATCATATTTTTTTCTCCACTTTGTGAAGCTATCTCTCTTGTCTTTTCATTTCAAAGACACCAAAAAAATCACAAAACCCTAAAACACCAAAAAGAAACAAAACGAAGAGCAGATTTCAACAAAAGTAAATGTTGCCTCCCTATGTTCAACCTGGGACTCCCTTGTAGTTTCAGTTAAAAATTATATTTGATAACATGTTTTGCAAACTACAACGATAGGTTTCTCCTAACCCTGATTTTACTTCACCAAAACTCGTTCATCAACCACCACCCATACTAACCCTCCATAGTTGGTGCCACTTTATGGTGCCTCTCCACTACCATAACCACCATCCACATACCCCCTCCTTTAGTGCCAAATAACCCTAGCCTTAGGATCCTTAACCACCCCCTAAAAACCTATCATGGCCGTCCACATCATCCATGTCAACCTACCCCCTTCCTACTCCTATAAAAACACCATTAACCACCACCAAAAAAATCACCCTTGGCTACATCATTTCGTATCATTTCTACCTACATTCCACCCTACCCAATGACCAAGGAAAAGAGGAGAAGAAGAAGATCAAGGGGGTGCTCTTTCCCTCTTAGTGCCTTCAACTTCCTCCCTTCTTCTACCTTGTTTCCACACCAAGCCAAGGAGTCAAGCAAGGCAAGGAGGACGGCCAAAGAGGAGGAGAATCAAGGGTGGTCCACATACACCTTAGGTGGAGCAGAAAGCAAGCCATCTAGGCTTACAAGAAGGTACGCCTACCTAGGGCTTGCCAAGGGGAGGACTGATGGCAATGCCATCATTCATCATAACTAAATTAATTTAGTCAGAATCAAGAGAAAAATGATCCTAAATGATCACCTAAGGATCATAATTCCACTCTGATCTGATTTAAGAAGCCAGGGAAACAGGGATAATTTACTATTTTAACAGCACATCATAAATGTAGATTAACCATGGGATTAATCAAGGGTTAATTGAAGGTCAAATGAACATAAAAGATCAATAAGTGGGCTCACATTGACTGAATCAGGGTTTCACGTATTTCAAGGACCAAAATAGGATTGAAAACACTAATTATCAATCCTACTTAAATTAGAAAGGTTCTGGATAGGATTAAATCAATCTAAACATCATAAAATTCATAGAAAAATATTTCAAGAGGTTTATTACCTTCGATTTGACCATTCGAACAAATTTTTACCTAGAATAGAGTTGTAGACGGGAATCTGTTCTGATTTGGGCTCCTATACAATTTACCTAAGTAAACATAGTCAAAACTCAAATCCAATCTACCATTAGATTCCTTAGGTCTTAATTAGGTTGGCACAAAAAATTAGGTCTAATCAGAGTCCATCTTGACCTAGTTCGCATTTTAGCCCTTAGAAACTTTGTTTCTTACACTCAAGCCCCTAGGTTTCAAGTTTCTCTCAAAACGACCCTTAACTTTCTTGTCATATTTCCAATCAGGTCTCTGCTACCATTGGAGGTGTCAATAGGACTTCAGACTAAAGAACACCGACTTCAATCAAGGATTTCTCCTAGATTTGTTGATCAAATCCCTCCAAAATTGGAAAGATTGTCGAGTAGAAGGTCATCCACCATCTGAACTCAATCACAAATCCCAAAATCAATTCTAGAGCCATAGCGAACTTATGAAATTAGTGTGGATTTCTTGTGATTTTCACGAGGAATTTGCATAGATTTCGTGTAAGTCAAGGCCCCAGAACCCTCTATTTAAAATCCCTAATGTTCCTAGGTCCATTTGAGTCAGGTTACAGGCCAAATGACCTCTTCTTCCTCTCCTCCGGCCGCCTCCGTCGTGACTCCAATCAAAACCCTCTATTTAAAATCCCTGATTTTCCTAGGTCCATTTGAGTTGGGTTACAGGCCAAATGACCTCTTCTTCCTCTCCTCCGACCGCCTCCACCATGACTCCAGTGAGCTTCCTCGATCCCTTCTCTCCAACCACTCGATGATCAAATCAAGAGGCCCAACTTCTTCCTCACATTCCTCCGCTCCTTGCCAGCCACTGTAGGAGCCACCTACCCCTCTCATCCTCGCCAATCCCCTCACTGGAGGTATTCATTACTTCCACATCCTGCAAGGCACGCTGGCATGGAATTCCATCCCCCTTCATCCAATAGTTAGGTCTACCACACACTATCTCTCCAGTATAGCTCTAGGACCTTAGCACCCTAATTCCATCACCAAATCATCCTATTCCCTCTTGTCTTCTTCACAGCCAGTGAAGCTCCAGTGAGCTTCATATGGTCTCTATGCTCAACCAAATGACTCACGACCACCACCATAAGCTCCACCACACCGCATAGGTCAAAATCCCTAAACTTATTGAGAGTTTTGACCTATTTTCCACCCAACCAGACACACCCACTCAAAACCACCTCCTCCATCGTCGTTCAGCCGCCATACACGGCTAATCACCTCACCACCACCACCGTTGCATTCCTTGTAACTGACGTCTAACCTTGGTTAAAGTTACTGTGGAATTATTGAGAGTTGTACAGACGTGGCTAAGTGGTTTGGAACTACTGTTGAAACATTGAGATCACTATTAACCTTGGGATTTGTGCTTAATTATGGAATTTAATTGGTGGTTCAAACCACCATTTTTATAAGTCCATTTATCTTTTTGTTCCATTGATTCTGAGATACAATTTGCTACTAATAAAATATCTTTTTGAGTAGATCATTTATTCATTGCATATCTTCATTGTGCTTGAGTGTTGTGCTCATTTATTCCTCATATTTTAACTAGTGATTGAATTCCATATTTTCTCCCTGCGAACAACCTCGAAACTCATGATTTTTTTAGCACTTATAAATTTAAATGTCGTATTGATTTTCATCACTATACTACGACACAATATTTTCCTAACTACGATGACTTTTTATCGCAACAAGGACATCCAGGAGAGGGAATTCCTTTTGATTCTAGGGCAACCAAAACTAGAGTAAGAGTTCTAGGAAGCATCATCTTCATCATCACTAAGCCTTTCTTTACTTTATCATTTTTTGTCTTGCATTATAGTGTATGCATTTTGTTGGAGATTACAAGTGAGAACACTTCCCGCTTGTGAGCTCTCTACTTTTTATTAACCAATTTTTTATATAAGAAGCATTCCTCTACTATTTTTTTAGTTATACTATGTGATTATTTATTGTATTCTTGCTCCTCCATTATTCTAAGCCTCCGGTGCTTAGACTAAGTTGGAGAAGCAAGGCACTTGTTGCCTTCAAACTCGTATTTCTACTTCCCGCTTTTCTCCACATTCAGTGTTTGCCCATATCAAAAACTCTAAAAATTATATATTCAAAAAAACCAAAAAGAATGTTGATTTCCACCTTTCAAGCAAGAGATTATAAAAATTGCATTTCAACCTCCTTGGATGACCCTAGATCCCACCGCTACCTAGGTATTACAAAATTAAAAGCAATTGCGATTTCATGTGTTACAATGGCTAAAAATCACATTTAAAAATCACGCAATTTTCATAATCAACTACCTAGCTAGCTAAGCTAGTTAACTTAGGTCAAGTACCTAAGCTCAACCAAGTTGAGCTAAGTTGGTCTTCGGGAATTGGACTTGAGTTGGCCTGAGCTGGTTGAGCACTTCCTCAGTTGACTAGGCTTAGCTAGTTGATGGCAGTAGCTAATCCTAGTTACGTAGAGCTTCCATGAACTAACTTGAACTAGAAGGAGCTCAAAGGAAATGGGTTTATCTGAGTTTAGCTGACCTGAGCTGCCATCCAACTGAGCTCAGTTGAATGGAGCTGAGATGAGCTGGTTCAAACTACGCTAAGTTGGAATGAGCTGGTTCCAACTAGGTTGAGCTGGAATGAGCTAAAATCTAGCTGAGATAAGCTAAATTCAGCTGAGATCCAGCTGAATTGGGCATCTCCATCATCTTCTACCTTTCTTGGTGCTAGGGTTTACAGGATTTGACTGTCTGTTCATCCCTGACACTCAAATAAAGACATAAAAATACAAAAACAATGCAATGCATTCCTATCCTAAGAGAATGCCTAAATGCAACCTAGTAGTGAAAATACGAGATTTTGTAATTGCAGATTTTTATGTCTTTGCAACACCTAAATTGCAAACAACTTTTAAATTTGTAAACCTAGATAGTGGTGGTATCTAGGGTCATCCAAGGAGGCCAAATTGTTAGTCAACAAGATAATTCTCTCTCTCGCCTCTCAAATCAACACTTGTATTTTTATGATTTTAGTTTTTGTTGTTTTTATAGTTTTCAAAATATTGGGCACAATTGCGAAGATGATAATTACACTAAAGACTATGCCTATCAACTAAACCTAAGTGACAAGAACACTTTTTCTTCTAAGCTCACCCATGGAAAGTGTGCCTAGGGTATTTAGAAGAAGAAGATGTGGTGCACTAAGCTACTAAAAATATGAAAAACACACAAAACATAAAACATGAAATTGGAAGGCAAAGTTGAAAACTCATATTACTAGCAACTAGATGAAGTGTAGTGGAATGCTTGTTACATAAAAATAAGTAAAACATTAGCTAATACAAGAATTAAGAAAGATAAAGAAGAAGAAGAAGAGATCCTTTGGTAGAAGCTTTGGATGGCCCTTGCTCCAAGTGTAGTTGCCGTGCACTTAAAAAGGGTTCTCCTTGGCTTTCTTCTTTAAGTAGTCCTCGTCCAAGGTTTCATCCTAGGCAGGCGTCAACCACCTTGCTCCTCCTCTTTCCTGGCCATCCCTCCTAGATGAAGATTTCCTCCTCCTTGGCAGGCACAAGGGAAAGGAAGAGAGAGGAACAAGGCACCAAGGGGGTGGGTAGGGTTCCCCCTTGATCTTCTTCTCTTCTTCTTCCTTGGCATGGAATGTAGGTGGCTATGGGTGGAATTAACTAATGGAGAAGATGATTAGAAATTGGTGGGTATAAATAGGGTAGGAAGGCGGTGGTTGGCATGGGGTATAAATAGGATAGGAAGGAGGTGGTTGGCGTGGGGTGTATGTGTAGGGCTAGGATTAGGTTTAGGGGTGGTTATGTGGATCCTAAGGTGGGGGTTTAATGGCACCAAGTAGTGGGGTGTGTAGGTGGTGGTTAGGTTGATGGAAATGCACCTAAAGGTGGTGCCAACCATGGGCAGGTGCCTTGGTTTTGCCACCACCATGGGGGTTTCTAGAAGGGGGGTTAGGTGTAGGGTTGGGATGGCCTTAGGAGGTGGATGGAGGGGTGAGATGGACGGGTTTTGGAGGGAAATTTTTTGGTGCCAAAAAGGGGGTAGTTAGGGATAATTTGGTGCCAAAAAGGGGGTAGTTAGGGATAATTTGGTGCCAAAATAGGTGTGAATGTGTAGGGTTGGCGCCAAAATGGAGAAGAGGTGGAGGTAGCTTAGGTGGACTTAGGTAGGGTTAGTTGGTTGAGCTAGTTTGGTGGCTTTTAGGGTTAGGTTTTGGTGCCATGGAAGTGGACTAGCTAAGCTAACCTAGCTATGCTAGCTTAGCTAGTAGATGAATGGAGTAGGAGGTAGAGGGAGCTAGGGTTTTGGAGGAAGAACTAAGGAGGAGGAGCATCTAAGCTAATGGCTACTCAAGAGAGCTACAAGGAGCTACCTTAGTTAGCTTAGCGAGCTAGTTCTTTGCTAGCTGCTAAGCCAAGCTAAGATGAGCTGGCTTTTGCTAATGTAAGCTAAGGTGAGCTAGGTCTGGTCTTCCCGAAGATTACCAAGCTAGCTGGAGTAGCTAGCGTAGGTCAAGTAGCTCAACTCAACTAAGTTGAGCAGAGTTGAGTCTCCAGGAGCTGGACTTGAGCTGGCCTAAGATGATTGTGGTCTTCTTCAGCTGATTAGGCATAGTCAGCTGATGGCAACAGCTAGTCCTAGTCAAGTAGATCTTCCAGTGAACTGTTTTGAGCTGTAGGAGCTGGAATGGAGCTAGGATCAACTATCTTGAGCTAGTTTGGGCTGCCATCTAGCTCAAGTAAGCTGAATGGAGCTGAGTTGAACTAGCTGGAACTACCATTCAGCTGAGAAGAGCTGAATGGAGCTAAGAATGAGTTGATCCAGCTAGAAGGAGCTGGGACCCAGCTGGGATGAGCTGTATCTAGCTGAGATCCAACTGATGTGTGCTTCTCCTTCATCTTCTACCTTCTTGAGTGTCAAGGTTTGCAGGATCTAACTTTATGCCTATCCCTGACACTCCACTAAATTCATCAAAAATATAATAAAATGCAATACATGCCTATCCTAAGTAAATGACTAAATGCAACCTGAAAACTCATTTGCGGTGTTAAAACCCTAAGAGCTAGATTAGTTTAAGGGCATAAGAATGATAATAAACTGGCATTTATCACACCCCTATCCTTATATTTTGCTAATCTCTTAGCAAAACTATGTTCACTAAATGGATTTTTGGGAAAGGCTAATTTTTTTACTTTTGAGGAGGAGATCATGGGGCTTTAGTTGATTGAAAACATGAAAGGCACGAGATTTGTTAAGGATAAAACATCAAGATTCGCCTTTAGATCCAAAAATTAGATGAATCAGGATCAATGTATCGTTCAAAAATTCACAAGTTAACTCCTTGTTGATTGAAATGACCCAAAATTATTTTGTAGTCAGGATTTCCTTGGCTCTTGAATCTGACTCGCAACTTGCATAAATTTTAAAACTTGTGTGGGTGCTTTGTGAACGCCAACAATTATAAGATCATGTTTTTGAAATTCTTTTTTTTTGTCTCCCCCATACTTATTCCTAGCTTAATCTTACAACAGATGTATCAGGATCATCATTCCCATTACCAATCCTCGAAGGGGCTCTGGTGCCAACAATTCAAGATAATACTGTCCAAGATAACACCTAGGAGCTCACAACCCTAAAACATAATGCAGTGTAAAGGGGCATGCCAAGAGAACTCAAGCTCTTGCTTTGATGCTATAGGTAGAGCACCATCCAAGACACTTGAGTAGCAAAATGTACCTTAATGCTTCATCTAAAGATATGAAATATAGATGTAGAGTAATGCTGAGGCAGTAACATGTTGACATTGCATCCTCAAAGGAGGCTTTTTTCTCCTTCACGACAGTGGGAACTCAAACCAATCATCTGCTTCAGATTTTACTAATACTAAACAAGGGGATTTTGTAATTTTCTAAATGATTTTTTTAGGTGTTGGCTTTGTGTGTGAAATTTGACACAAGAATTTTGCAAGAGATGCAAGTTTTTGGGTTGGAAACTAAACCAAGTAAATTCCAGGTCACAAAAGAGATCAACTCACCTGAATCATCATGAGTTCAGGTGGAATTTAGAGAAACATAGTTGATCTATTCTAAAAAATAGACCCAGAAATTCTAACAATCAGATCTACACTCTAGTCCCATTTTTAAAGATTAAATCTCATTATACCTTAAAATGAATCTTCAACCTTAGCTCCAATTTTTCAAAATTTTCCTCAAAAAGTTTTATGATTTTTCTATTATGAAGATGCTTGCAAAAGAAAAATTGAATACTTTTAGGTTTTGAAAATCTTGAATCAACTCTTTTGTAATTTCTCTTACTTGTTTATATAATATACCGTTTCAGATTGCTATCGTAAGACAATAGCTTTCCTTTTTGTTTCAAAAAAAAAAAATCTTGAATCGATTATCAAAATTTAAAAACACCTCCCATGCTTATAATATGCAATGTCCTCATGGATTTAAGGGGAAAATAAATAACCTTAGTGATAGGCGATCGGATTCAGGATGGTCAAAACGTGGGAAAAGAAAGATAAAAAAGCATAGGAAAATTGATGGGTTACCTCCCATCCAGTGCTATCTTTTACGCCATTCACCTAAGCATAAAGCGATGCACGGAAGATGGACAATCATGTAAAAAATTGGGCATGTGAATGCCCTTATGAAAGATGTCTTCCTCTAAATCCCTGATTACGGAGCAATCATAGTTCTTAATTGACCTAAATTAGGCTAGGACTTAGCATAAGTTAGGATAATTCATGCATGCATAAGCATTACTAGCACCTTTACTGCTTTCTTTTAACTATGCATAAAATAATGCTATAATGTACTAATTAGGTACATTATGTCAATTGCAGGTAATAAGTTGATCAGAAGCTAGATTTGAAGCTGGATCTAAAGCTGAATATGAAGAATAAAGAATAACTGGTGTTGCAGCAAAGCTGGAACGGAAGACATAGATTAGATGCAGTAGTTAATAATGTAAGGGAGTTAAGGTATGCTATTTTATTAAGTAGGAATAAAGCAATAAATTGTGAAGAACTTAGGTCCATCCTAGCCTTAGGACAGCCTAGAAGCTTCCCTAAGCCTTAGACACCCTTAAATTAGGTCACTGTACCCTAGGAAGCCCTAAAACCTTATTTCCATCCTCTATCTAGATGTCCAGATGAGTTACAAAACGTCCAGAACCCTTAGTCACAACCCACGCACATAAAACCCAATTCTGCAGCATTTTAAGACATCCAGACACTTGGTCAGACATCCAATTTCTGCAGATAGAACCTTAATTCTACCCTGACTCTGATTAAACGTCCAAACAACAAGTCTAGACTTCTGATTTTTCACTATAAGACGTCTGGAATTGCTCTCTAGTTCCTATTTTTTAATTCAAGCTTAGATCCTGAATTCTTAGGTCCCTAAACTCAATTCCAACCCCATAGGAACCTAAATTAAGGTACCCTAACCCTAGTACATCACCTCTAGACCTCCCTAAGAACCTAATTAGGCCCTCACTAAACCTTATTGACTTGGATCATAGTCAATTTCATCAGCCTATTCAATTGGACTCATTGAGTCCAATTAAGCCCTTATCTCAGCACACACTGTCCAATTGGACTCAGTGAGAGTCCAATTGACCTAGACCTAACTTAATTGAGTTATTTTACTCTCAATTAGGTTTCCACACACCTAATTAAACTTGTATTAAGTTTAATTGCACTTTACCTTAGTGAATTAGGGTTTGCAACCCTAATTTGAGACCTACCTTGACCTAAACCCACTAGAACCTAACCTAATCAACCTAGCCACCTAAGTTTCGACCCACACACACCATCCACATGAAAATACCTAGCCCAGAGTTCTCTAGAAATCTCTACCATATGTTGTTGCCTTGGTTGCTAAAATTAGCAACCAAGAGCCATTCAATTTTTAGATCCACATTTGGTGGATCTGAAAACCACCATTCATCCTCTCTCTCACTCTCCCACGAGCTCCCACCATAGGCCTCTCTAGAGTATTCCATAATTCTCTAGAGAGCTTCCCTTAGGTCTATAAAAAGACCTAAGGGGTGGCACTTTGGACCCATCCACTCTTGGCTCCATTTTAGCTTAGCTTCATTCCACCTCCACTCCACCTTCATGAGTAGCCTCACTATGGCCACCACCATCTCCACACCAAGATGTTGGATCACCTCCTCAACCTCTCTCTAAGGGCCGGCCTAAGCACCATTGGCCGCCCCTCCTTCTCCTCTCAACCAAGTCAAAGGCCATTAGAGCCCACCTCTGAATGCCCTTAGTTCTGATATATTAGATTATAGTTCTTCATAGTTTTACTGCTTTATTTACTGCTTAATAGTATAGCTCTATATTCTCCCCCAATGATGCATGAATAATCCCCCCTTAGATTCATGTATGCAATCATTTTATGCTAGCTAGATTTATGTTTTCAAGCATTACTCTACAAGCTTTCCATGAGCTTTATGTTGCAAACACCATCATGAATCAATGAAAATATTTTTCTATATATATATATATATATATCTATTTGTGAAAATCACTATGAGCCTTGTTGCAATATTTTTGTGTGATTGAAGTTGCATGTTTTAATTTATGATACTCTGGCAACTAAGCATGTCGTGCATAAATACAAACTTAGCATAAATCAACATGCGATTTTGAATAAGTAAAGCAAGAGAGATCGATTTCAAATTTGCATTTCCATAAACGCCTCCCAGTGACTAATGACCAGGACTCAAGTTTGGTTATCTTAGAAATTATTTTTGTTGATCGTATTTCACAACTGTACTATGACACATTTTTGATCAAATACATGTTCTACGATCCCAACAATCCCCTAAAAGATGAGTGGTAAAAATATGGGGATCAAAATAAAATGGAAAAATGGAAGAATGACCTGAGTCTGGCCAAGGTTTGAGTTCATAATGAAAGCCAAACTCAGGTGGGTCGGGTGGTAAGTCCAAGGGAAAGGGAATGAAAGAAGAGTCAGTGTGATAAGGGTCAAGTGAAGTTAGTGTGCGTGTGTTTGGTGAGAAATCAAGGAGTAAGATTGAAGACAAGGCCCCAAGTCATTGATGTTGCTGCCCATTGATTCAAAGTCAGAATCCTAGAAAAAATTATGGTTGGGAAGAGTATCCACTAGCATTGCCTCCTCCACAAATTAGATATTTCTATATCTGAGTGTTCGAAAAAATTATCATCATGGAATCTCCTGGAGGATTTGAAAATATCTAAAGTGATAGTTTGGCCTGCGTAAGTGATATCCATTTTTCCTGAATGGCAATTTATATTTGCTTTTGTAGTCGCCAAAAAGGGTCGTCCAAGAATTATAGGGACATTAATTAGAGATTCGGGTACCTCATTGTCAAGGACCAGAAAGTCTATAGGGAAGACACAGTTCTGGACTTTGACAAGAACATCCTCAACAATCCCCTAGGGTTTGATTGCAAATCAGTCGGCTAATTGTAAGGTATCCTCAACAGGTTTGAGATCACCAATCTTAAATTCTTTGAATAAAACCATGGGGATGATATTGACTAAGGCACCAAGATCGAGAAGGGCACAGTTGAAAGTGGTTTCATTAATAATTACCAAAATCAAAGGCACATCTGGGTCTTTCATCTTAGGAGACAGCTTACTCTGTATAACAGAGCTTATTGTCTCCGAAAGATGCACCTTCCGTAGGTTTTTAGTTTGCCTTTTGGGAGTACAAATATCTTTCAAAAACTTGGCATAGGCAAGTATGTATTTGATTGCATCTAAGAGAGGGATGCTAATTGCCCAAATAAATCTAAGTTCTTTAGTTGTGGGCTCAGATTTCTTTTTTTTATTGCTGGTGAAGTGGAGAGCTTGGGGAAAAGGGACAGGAGTCGTGTCATGTGATTTTTGTGTGTCTTTTTCTTCCTGAGTGGGGCGAGAGTCAACTTTCTTTTGGGATGGTCGGGTTTTATCATTTTGGTGTGAAGGCCCAGGATTGGTAATAGTTTTCCCACTCCTCAATGTAACTACATTTGCGGTTTGGTTATTCTTGGGAGGAGGTTGGGGGGTTAGTTGTTGATGGAAACCGGGTGAGTGTTGTGGTGTTGAGTTAATGGAAGGCTAGTTATGGTGGGTTTGATTTAGATTTTCGCCCTAATATTGGTTCCTTTGATTGATAGGGTTGGGTATGGGTTGGGAGGGTAAATGTCCTGCAAGTCTTTGAGTCAAAGTAACCCTAATTTGGTTACGGAGATTTGTAACAATAAGGGTTACTTCCGACATTTGATTCTACATTCCCTACAGGGTTTACATAATCTGGGTATTGATGTCTTCTTGAGATGGCCTAGGTTGATAAAAGGTTTGATTTGACCCATACCCTCCAAATGGGTTTTTCTGAGAGGGAATCGGATTGGTCCAAGAGTGAGTCGAGTAATTCCTCCAGCTAAAGGAATTTCTAATTTGATCCTAGAGGGCAGAGATATTTTTAGTGGGGCTAGGGTTTGGATATGTGTAGGTCCTCGGTGAACCATAGAAAGCCTCAAGAAATTGATTTTTCTCAGTAGGGATAGTATTGAGATTATGCAAGCTTTCCCTTTTAAGTAAGTTAGGCAGGGTTAGATGTGGAGCTTGTGGAGCCTGTTTGGGTGTGGTAAGTCTTTCCTCCATCTTCTTCTGGTTCAATTGCATCAGGTTGAGTCGGTGAGCAATTAATTGGAGATCATCTTGGGTAACAGGGATAGATTGAGTGCCTATCTTATGAACACCGAACTGCGGATTTGTAGTTCTGCCAAAGGTGTTCATGGATGCATGACTAAATGAGTTTTCACTCATTTCTTCAAATAAGTCATAGGCACTTTCAACATCCTTACTTAGGAAGTTTTCGCCACATGATGCATCGATGAAACGCCAAAGTTGATCTTCTAATCCATGGTAGAAGATCTAAACGAGCTACCATAAAGGAACCTCGTGGTGTAAGCAACTTCTTAAAAGATCTTGGAACTATTCCCAAGCATCATGTAGAGTCTCACCAAATTTTTGTTGGAAGGTTGTAATATATCTTCGCAAGGAGTTGGTATGACCTATGGGGAAGAATTTTTTTAGGAAAGCACTTTTAAGCTGAGGCAGGTTGTAATAGGTCTGCCGATGGTTCTAAACCAATAAGCAACCTTATCATCAAGAGATAATGGGAATAGCCACATCAGCCATAGATATTCTCGAACATTGCGGGAACAAGTTGTTTGTGAAGGAGAGTAAGCTCCTCAAGGTGGTAGAATGAGTCTTCCCTAGAAAGGCCATGGAAATGTTTAATCAGGTTTAGAACAGCTGGTTTGATAGCAAAGTCCCCTTTTGGAATGACCACCCCTAGTCTGTCCTCAGTTGAAAGGATCACAAAAATCCTTGAGAGGAACGGAAGCTACTGACGGGGTGGCAAGTTTTTCCCTTGGTTGGCTAGGTTCGTTACAATCCTAGCCAACCGTTGTTGGTTTGCTTACAGTTGAGCCAGATGCTCAACCATCATAGAGAAGGGATTAGGCAGGGGGCTTGATGTTGTTGTTGTTGCATCTCAACATTAGGTAGCTCTAGGCCAGGTAAATAGGGGGTGGAAAAATCAGCATAAGGGTTAGATTGTGGGTTAGAAGCGGCTTGAGATGTGAATGTGGATAGGTTGGTGGACCTATTTTGTTGGTTTTCCATTTTTTTATGCAAATGAGAGGAAGAATGAGAAAAAAGAGATCTTTTTGTGTGGGGGGCAAAATAAAGTGGTCCCTCCAAGTGGGGAGTTTAGGACCGCTGCCCGTGCATACAATGGAAGAAATGGGGAGGATAGGAGGGAGTGATGTGAAGAAGTGTGCAATCAAAAAATACAAAATTCTAGACTTAACTCAAATGTGACTCCGTAAAAATTTACCTAAGACTTTGACCACCCAAGGAATAAGAAATCAATAGTAGATAATCGTTCCCTCAACAATTCTAGTTAGGGCAAATAAGGAGAGGTTGGGCCCAAGAATGTCCCAAGAAAATCACTAGGGGCTTGTATAAACCCGCACCTAGTCGTTTGACACTACCCCTCGACCTAGCACCAGATATAGATGAAGGAATTAGTACCAACTAAAGAAATCTTAAAGCCTAGGTAGAAGCCTAAGTTTGACGAAACCTTAGGGGTCAAGTTGCTACAACTTTTAATTAGGTCATGGAGCTTAAAGTGCACAACGAATGTGATGGGAGTTAATTGCGGTAATGCCCGATTATTTCTTGTTTAGGTGTGTGCAAATTGGGCAGGAAGTGATGCCCAAGCCTAATCAAAATAGGTTTTCCAAACAAGGATTGTTTTGTTGTTGAAGTGTTTTAGGGTTTAATAAAGATTGAATGTCTTTTAAGGTTCTCTCTTGTTAAATATTCAATCGAGGTTTTGAAATTCCATAAATAATAGCAAATAAGTTTTTGTTGGTGGAAGTCAATTCCTTTGAAGTTGATGTGACTAAGAGAGAATTTAAAACCCTAATGTGGAAATCTTATATATACAACACTTGAAAATGATTCTCTTTTTGAAATATTTAAAAGTAGTGATCCAAATAGGAAAAGCAATACCACCACTTGATGTAAAATCAAACAAGGAATCCAAAAATGATTTTTTTTAGATTTTAGGAAATTGTTTGATATTTTCTTGAATTTTTTCTTTGTACTGGTATCAAGAGTCAAAATCAATAAATTCAAGAAATTAATTCTACAGAAACCTCAAATGACCTCAAAACTTTTTGAGAATTTTATATGATGTAGATAATTTATCAAGGTTTCTAGAAATATAAAGTTTGGCCAAATCTAATGATTAAAACAATTTATAAACTTCACTAACACTAAGAAAATAGTAAGGGAACAAGGTCTAACCCCTATTTAGCTCGTGAATTTTTAAAATTTTTCTCGTTGGTAAAACCTTTTGAAAATTGGATCCAAGGTTTCTAACTCAAAGGGGCTTCCTTGGATGAAAGTTGATGATTTTAGGAAGCTCCTAACTACCTAAACTTGATTTTTGAAAATCAAGATAGTAGTTTGGATTTTCGAAAATCAGACACCGATAAGGCAAAGGTGGTGGAAAAATGAAGCAAACAAGTAGCACAATGAATTTTAGGGTTCAACACCCTTAATTTTTCTTATTTTTGATAATTTAAAGATGTTTTTGAGATTTTTGTTTTTGTTTTTGAAAAGAAATGGCCTAGGGTGCTTACCTGAAGTACGCGGGAAGAAAACAAAGTCCAAGCTTCCACTCCAAGTGCTCCAAATCCCGCTCCCACTCCTAATTCACGCCTAAACAAAATAAAACACAAAATTCATGAAGACCTAATAAAGCAAGAGAGAGATAAATAATGTGCCTAAGCCATGCCTCCCTGGCAACGGTTTCAAAAAGTAGCAAAAATATGCGATTTTGTAATTGCAAATTTTTTTGTCGTTGCAACGCGTAAATCGCAAACAACTTTTAAATTTGTAAACTTAGGTAGTGGTGGTATCTAGGATTGTCTAAGGAGGCCAAATTATTAGTCAACAAGATGATTCTCTCTCTCACCTCTTAAATCAACACTTGCATTTTCGTGATTTTAGTTTTTGTTATTTTTATAGTTTTCAAAATATCGAGCACAATTGAGATGATGATAATTACTCTAAAGACTGCCTATAAACTAAACCTAAGTGACAAGAAGAAAACCTTTTCTTCTAGGATCACCCTAGGTAAGTGCACCTAGGGTAATTAGAAGAAGAAGGTGTGGTGCACTAAGTTACTAAAAACATGAAAAACACAGTAAACATAAAACATGAAATTGGAAGGAAAAGTTGAAAACTTGTATTACTAGCAACTAGATGAAGTGTAGTGGAATGCTTGTTACATAAAAATAAGTAAAACACTAGCTAATAAAAGAATTAAGAAAGATAAAGAAGAAGAAGAAGGGATCCTCTGGTAGAAGCTTTGGATGGCCCTTGCTCCAAGTGCAGTTGCTCCACACTTAAAAAGGGTTCTCCTTGGCTTTCTTCTTCAAGTAGTCCTACTCCAAGCTATCCTCAAAGGTGGGAGTCAACCACCTTGCTCCTCCTCTTGCCTAGCCATCCCTCCTAGATGAAGATTTCCTCCTCCTTGGCAGGCACAATGGGAGAGGAAGAAAGAGGAACAAGGCACCCAAGGGGTGGGTAGGTTTCCCCCTTGATCTTCTTCTCTTCCTTTTCTTCCTTGGCGTGGAATGTAGGTGGCTATGGGTGGAATTAACTAATGGAGAAGATGATTAGAAAGTGGTGGTTATAAGGGGTATAAATATGATAGGAAGGTGTTGGTTGGCATGGGGTGTATGTGCAGGGCTAGGATTAGGATTAAAGGTGGTTATGTGGATCCTAAGGTGGGGGTTTAATGGCACCACGTAAAGGGGTGTGTAGGTTTTGGTTAGGTTGATGGAAAGGCACTTAAAGGTGGCACCAACCATAGGGAGGTGCCTTGGTTTCAGTGCCACCATGTGAGTTTCTCGAAGGGAGGTTAGGTATAGGGTTGGGATGGCTTTAGGAGGTGGAATGTGGGGTGAGATGGAAGGGTTTTGGAGGGAAATTTTTGGTGCCAAAGAGAGGGTAATTAGGGATGTTTTTGGTGCCAAACATAGGTGGCTCTTAGTGGTGGTGGTGGTGTGAAAGGGTGTGTAGGGTTGGCACCAAAATGGAGTAAGGGTGGAGGTAGCTTAGGTGGACTTAGGTAGGGTTAGTTGGTGGACCTAGTTAAGTGAGTTTTAGGGTTAGGTTTTGGTGCCATGGAAGTGGATTAGCTAAGCTAACCTAGCTATGCTAGCATAGCTGGTAGATGAATGGAGTAGGAGGTAAAGGAATCTAGGGTTTTGGAGGAAGAACTGAGGAGGAGCTTCATCTGACATGTATTGGAGCTGATGGCTACTGAAGAGAGTTGTGAGCTACCTTAGCTGGCTCAGCTAGCTAGTTCTTTACTAGCTACTAAACCAAGCGCAAATGAGCTGGCTTCTGCTGATGTGAGCTGAGGTGAGCTGGGTCTGGTCTTCCCAGGGATTACCTAGCTAGCTAGAGTTGCTAGATTAGGTCAGGTAGCTAAGCTCAACCAAGTTGAGCTAAGTTGAGTCTCTGAGAGCTGGACTTGAGCTAGCATGAGCTGGTTGAGGCCTTCTTTAGCTGACTAGGCTTAGCTAGTCCTAGTCAGGTAGAGCTTCCAGTGAACTGCTTTGAGCTGGAGGAGTTGGAATGGAGCTAGGATCAACTGTCTTGAGCTAGTTTGAGCTACCATGCAGCTAAGGTGAGCTAAATGGAGCTGAGGTGAACTAGCTAGAGCTACCATTTAGCTAAGATGAGCTAAATGCAGCTAAGGATGAGTTGATCCAGCTAGAAGAGTTGGGATTCAGCTGGGATGAGTTGGATTTAGCTGAGATCCAACTGATGTGGGCTTCTCCTTCATATTTTGCCTTCCTGAGTGTCAAGGTTTGCGGGATCTGACTTTGTGCATATCCCTGACACTCCAATAAACTCATCAAAAATATAGTAAAATACAATGCATGCCTATCATAAGTAAATGCCTAAATGTATCTTGAAAACCCATTTGCATAGTTAAAACCCTAAGAGCTAGATTAGTTTAAGAGCATAAGAATGATGATAAACTAGCATTTATCACAGCCCAATACCATAATGTACCTTGAAAAACCTAGGAACTACATGTCATTTTTAGGCTAAGGATTGTAATAAGCTAGTGTTTATCACACCCCCATGCTTTATCTTTTTCCTAATCCCTTAACAAAAGTTTTTTTACAAATTTGTATTAGGGAAACTAATTTTTTTTTTTTTTGAGAACCATTTTTACAGGACTTTGGTTGATTGAAAAATAACGAAGGTACGGGATTTGTTAAAGATAAAACATCAGGATTTTTCCATGGATCCAAAGGCTAGCATGAAACAGGATCTTCGTATCTACCCAAGAATTCAACAAATTTACCCCATCTAATTTCAATTATCCCATCAACCATTTTTGTAGTAAATACCTCCTTGACCTAAGAATGCGATCCAGAATTGGCGTAACTTTGAAAATTCAAGTGTCAGTGCTTTGTGGTTGTTGCCAACATTTTTTGGAAAGAAAATAAGGTCATGTTTTTGACATCATTTTTTTTTCCTAAAAGAGAACAAATGTTTATTTTGTTTTCTCCCCCATGCTTAGCCTTAGATTAGCCATCAACAGAAATGTGTCAGAATCATCATCCCTGTTATTGATCCTTAAAGAGGCTCTTACTTCAATGCTATGAAAGCACCATCCAAGACTCCTATGAGAGCTCACAACCCCAAAACACAAAGTGGTGTAAAAGGGTGCTCCAGACTAACTCAAGCTCTTGCTCTGACACTATGGGTAGAGCACCATCTAAGACACTTGAGCCACAAAATGCACTTTAATGCCCCATCTAAAGATATGGAATATAAATATAGAGCAACGTCGAGGGAGAAACATGTTGGCATCACATCCTAGAAGGAAATTTTTCCTTCTCCGTGGTAGGGACTCAACCAATCAAGACTGTCTCAAGTTTCATCCAAAACTAAAAATAGGGAAATTATTTTTGCAATGTTTTTGGTTTGTAGGGTTTTTGTGTGTGCAAAACTTTTTGACAATTGAGTTTCAAAAGGAATTCAAAATTTTTGGATCGAAAACCAAGTCAAATACTATTTAAACTACTAAACGGAATCAAGGCCAATTGGTTTCTTCAAGGGTTAAGGAGGATTTCTATAGGAGATACACTGATCGAATCTAAATTTTTAGACCTAAGAAGTCTAACCAAAGGATCCTTGGATTTGTCCTAAAGTTTGTTAAAAATTAAATTCCATGTGTACCTTTTTTGAAAAAAAGTTTCAACCTTTGCCCGTGTATTGAAAAATTCCTCAAAAAGATTTTGAATTATTGTTTATTTGCTTGGGTTTTTGAAAACTAAATGCAAAAAAAAGAAATGTAGGTAGTAGAAGGAAAAAAATTTTCTTTTATTTTAAAATTTTTTTTGTTTTTAGGTTCTGTAAATCCTGAAAAGATCGACAAAATTTAAATCATCTCCCCATGCTAAAGTATGCAATGTCCGCATGCATAAGGAGGGTAAAAAGGATAGCACCTAGGGTCGCAGGCAAGATATGTAGAACCTGGGAAAAGAAAAGGAAAAAGGAAAGCAAGAAGGACATCCGATGTGAAGCGCATCAAGGTTCATTGGGAATGTCATAAAGATAGTGAGTATTAGAAAGTAGATTTAGAGAGTTGTCAAGATAGGGCTTTAATCACTGACCATTGATTATCGAAGATAAATTTTTTTTAGGAACAAGAATGTTGATAGTGCCATGTGGGTGACTTTGAAGGACAATATAAGAGCCGATCCATTTGGATTTCAATTTACCAAGAAAAAGTCGTAATCTTTCATCGAAAAGCCACATACGTTGGTTTGGTTCAAAAGATTTCCAAACAATATATTTGTCATGAAAGAGTTTAGTTTGGTTTTTATAAATCCAAGCATTTTCGTATGCAAAATGACGTAGTTCTTCCAATTCGATTAATTGTAATTTTTGATGTTTGCCGGTGGCAGATAAATCCATGCTAAATTGTTTTATCACCCAAAAAGCCCTTTGTTCGAGTTCAATCAAAAGATGGCATGCCTTGCCATAAACAAGGCAAAAAGAAGTCATGCCAATCGGAGCTTTGAATGTGGTTCTATATGCCCATAAAGCGTCGTCCATCTTGTTGGATCAATCTTTACTATCAAGTCGAACCATTTTTTGTAAAATGTTTTTAATCTACCAGTTTGATACTTTAGCTTAGCCGTTAGTTTGGGGGTGGTAAGGAGTAGAGATTTTGTGATTACCGCCATACTTAAAGAGAAGCTGACAGAATTGAAAATGAGTAAAATGAGATCCTCCGTGCTTGATAATGGCCTTAGGAACTCCAAATCTTGAAAAGATGTTTTTCCTTATAAAATTAATGACTACCCGATGATCGTTGGTGCGAGTGGGTACTGCTTCAACCCACTTGGAAACATAATCGATAGTGACTAATATGTACAAGTACCCACAAGAAATGATGAATAGTCCCATGAAATCAATGCCCCACACATCAAAAATCTCAACTTCTAAATTGGGTTGAGGGGCATCATATCCTTTTTTGTCATGTTGCCGATGCTCTGACAACACACACAGGACCAAACAAAATTTTGAGCATCTTTGTGTATGCTGGGCTAGTAAAATCCAAAATTCAAAATTTTGGCTGCAGTCTTTTTACTTGAGAAATGTCTACCATAGGCCATCACATGACAGTGGTTTAGAATACCATGAAATTCTGAATCGGGAACACACTGCTGGATGACATGGTCAACACAAATATGGAATAGATCAGGCTCCTCCCAAAAGTAATATTTAATGTCTGCAAAGAACTTATCCCTTCTGGATTTAGGACAGTCTGTAGGGATTCAATCAATCTCAAGATAATTCACAATTGAAGCATACCAAGGGAGGTTAGAGACTGCTAACAGGGTTTCATCTAGGAAAATATCTGGGGGAGGGGGGAAGCACGTCATCCATTGTGAGACGGGAGAGATGATCATCCACAACATTTTGCGAACTTGCTTTATCCCTAATTTCCAGATGAAGTTCCTGGAGTAAGAGAATTCATCGGATAAGGTGGGGTTTCGCATCTTTCTTGGTCAGCAAATATTTCAATGTTGAGTGGTCTGTGTATATAATGATGTGTGACCCCAACAAATAAGATCAAAATTTTTCAAGGGAAAACTCAACGGCAGAAAGTTCTTTTTCAGTGACAATATAGCTCTGTTGTGTATCATCCAAAGTTTTGCTAGCATAATAGATAACAACGGGCTTCTCATCAATGCGTTGCCCTAAAACCTCCCCTACAGCAAAATCAGAGGCACCCATCATAAGTTTGGAACCTAGTTCCACCTCTCTTTTATGTTTTGGTGTTAACAAAATTATTTTCAATCTAATGAGTTTGTGAAGTGATATTTACAATGAAAATCAAAGGATTATAAGTGTGGACGATGACAAAGAAGAAGATTAAAGTGGATGAAGGTTTTGTTGGTGTTTATTTGTTGTATTTTATAAGTTTGTATGTCTCCTAAACAAGAAAAAATTGACTTAAGAAGTAAAATCAAAATAGGGAAAATTAGATATCAAACCTACGTATAATCATTCGTTTGATAAATTAAAATTGTTTCTTAGTTATGCTAATAGTTTAATTGAGTTTGAAAAGCACTAAAATTGATTAAAAGCGTTAATACTAGGTACTCGTAGCAAGTATCAGTACTGTTCATAAGTACCAGTACCTGTAGGGCACAAGTTAGAGCCATAGCCTCAAACTATGAACAAGTATTGGTACTCATCATGACTACCGATACATGTAAGTCACAGTGCTTGTTTGATCTCAAAAATATCACAAGTACTGGTACCCATGATGAGTACCAATACCTGGTGACATAGTTGGTACTCAACTAAAAGCACTGAGTACTAGTACCTATGATTAGTACTAATACCCACACTCTATTGTACTAGTTGCTGAGTAACTGTGAGCAGCTAGTACCGATACTGATGTGCATACATTTGATTAACCAAAAATGTCTATTAATGCATGTTATTAGTGTCACATTAGCATCATACTTTGTAAATAGTGCATAACATGCATAATCATGCATTTAGATTAAGTTGTATAAATTGTACAGTAATTGTCTCCTTTTTATGGTCAGGGACAGAGCGACTTTTTATCAGGGCCTCGGATCAAAGATCCAACTATACAGATCTGATCAGGGCGACGATTGGAGTTCAACGACTCCAAGATTGCCCTAATCGGACATTCGTGGCACCAGATAGAGATCGAGGAGCCCAAAGGATCATGGGCAAAGATGGTGTTCATCCGCACCTCAGATGACAAATCCGACCGCATGGATGGATTCGGATCGATGATCGCAGCCTAATGGCGCAAAAATCGATTCAATCTGACACCTGTGGCACCATCCACAACACGTAGAAGATGGTCGACCAAGATGGCACCACGTGGCGCCATCTCAACCTCCCAACCGGCCCCAAGGACCCACAGCGATCATTCCTTCTTTACACGCCCGCTCGATCTCGACCGTTGGATGCTCATCCTACGGTTGCGAAGCCGCGCATACAAAACAAGCGCGCGACACAAAAGCACCCGCAGCACGTTAGTCGAGCACGCTTTGCAAGAAGAGAAGACGCCCATTCGAGCCGCAGATGCTTCAAATTGAAGCGTGGGCCAGCAGGCGTGCGGGCAAGCGGAGCTGTGCGATGGAGATCATGCGACGTGGAGCAGTCGATAGCACCCACGCGCAATCAGACGTGCAACACTAACGCGAGATCACACGTGGGCACACGGCGCGAGTAGGGATCGTTTAAGCCATTCGATCTCTTGATCGGAGGCGAGGATAAGGCCTTTAGTGATGCATTTATCCGTCACTAAAGGTCCTAAATTAATGTTTTTCAAATTGTAATGACCAAAATGCCCCCACTCCTTGCAACTAGAAAAGGAGACCTCATCCATACGAATTTCTCATCCCTTCCGTCTCTTCTCTCCCTCTCCAAAGCTCAAGAGAAGCTTGTCCTGCACCCGAGATTCTCCTCAAGAGATAAAATCAATTTTTCTCCCCCATTCCGGAAGCGGATCCCACAACGACAATGACGTGCTGCCTCGTTCCCGTTCCTCCTGCCTCGACCTCCTTCTTCCTGCTCCGTTCCTCGTCTTCCAGCCATTGTCTCGTCCGGCTCATCCTCCAAGCGATCATCGAGGAGGATAACTTTTCTTTCCCATTCCTTTTTCCAACTTTCTAGAGTAGAATTTTCCTGCCTTCTAGTTGTAGTAGTTTTCCTGCTTTCTAGTATAATTTCTCGCTTTCTTAGATGTACAAACATTTCACAACTTCAAGTGGATGTTTTCTCTCTTTCTCTCTTTCTCTGATTGTTTATATTAATTCCATTGCATTGTAATTACTCCGCTCTTTAAATAAAAATAAAAAAGTATATAATTACGAATTTTGATCGATGTAGCCTCCCTGAATTTGACCCGAGATTTCTATTCTGGTATAAATTTTATTTGTTGAACCCAAGTTCTTCGCTATTCAAACTACAACAAGTTTTCAAAACCAAATCCGATAGCGTAATCTTCTGACGTTACAGCATTTTGGCACCATTGCCGAGGAGGCAACAATTTTTCGATCTTCTTTTTGCATTGCACGCACTTTACTGTCTTCTAACTTGCTTTCTCTTGTGTCTATTGTTTTGCAGAGACCTCCATCAGGGAATCATCAAGTGGTAGATTAGAGTAAAGTGCAGTTGAAGATGACTGTAAGTGCTCCCCATTCTTCCCCCTCCATAGATTTTATTTGTCACAATAAATTCAAATTCCAATTAACCTAGGTGTTTACATAAATCCTAGGATTAGTTTGGCTGTTTGGATTTCCTCTCACACTCACATTTCACCCTCGCTTATAAAAAAAGAAAAACAAAAAGATAATTTTGTGGGGTAATTTTCAACATACACACAACATACACTCACATTCAAGGCACTTAACCTACTTGATTTACTTCTAATCAACCGGATTCTGATCTATGGAACCGATACACATAAATCAACACATAAAAGAGTAGAAACCATTCTAGGTTAACCATATCTGTGTGCATAACCTAGTGGTACAGTCATGGCCAATTGTTTGAGTTGTTTGGGCCATACCACTCAACCTAAAATCAACTCACCAAGTAGCTTCTTCTTAGTGTTTTCAATCTAGGTTCATACCAGGCACTCCACTTTATTTCTGATTTTAAAGGAAAGCAATCTTCACCTGTGCTTGAAAACCTGGTTTGCCTCAAACTTGATTGAAATCAACCTAATTCTAAACCTTAAAAGCTACTTAAGCAAGATTTGAACATTAAAATCTACTCATCACAAATAATCTTGCTTGAAAATCCTAGTTGTGCACGCACTTACACATACTCAGCTGATCATTAAGGGCACAACCTATTTTAAGGGCCCACCACATTCTATAAGCATTACAATCCCAGGCCTCAATAAAATCGAGTAGACATTGGCCTTAAGGACTGATTTGCTCTTCGGGGCCTAGTCTAAGATTATTTACGATTAACCTACTTGTACTGATCAATCTAATGTCAAGCTAGGGGAGTAGCGTCAAACAACCGCGGCTGGGGGGTACACTAGGAACCAAAGGCGCAAGCCGAAGGAAGAACCTTCTCCCCAGTCCTCCTAACTAGTTGGATTGAGCAGACACAAGTAGAGTAAATCATTTATAATCTTAAGGCAGGTTATGAGAGTCTGTAGATCCTTAAGCTACCCCACTTAAGGACATGCTTGTTTTGTTGTGCTGCAGGGTTCTTATCCCCAGTCCTTTCGACCTTTTCCTAGTTTATGCTGGGAAGAATGTCATTGAATCCCCAATTGGAAGGACAACTAGAGTATTCTAGGAGGCGTAGATTGGATTTTGGCCAAATTTATCCCATGGTCGATCAACAGCCTCCTCTGCCTCAAGTTCCACAAGAGGTATTTCAAAGGCAGCTGGAACAAATGCAGAGAATGCAAGAATGGTTCTAGAGAATGCAGGGCACTTACCCCTTGAAGGATTTTCATGATCCTTCAAATTACGGGGAACGACCTGGGGTCCAGATTCCTATCGAAGACGTAGAAATCAAGCCCCAGGTGTTAAGCCTGATCAAACATTTCCATGGGCTTGGCTCTGAAGACCCGTTTCAACACTTGGAGGACTTGACCACTTTGGTCCAAACCACCAAGGCGCGAAACGTGAATGAAGAGCAAATGATCATGAGGCTCTTCCCCCACTCTCTTAGGGATAAAGTCGCTCATTGGTACAGGACTATAGGAAGACCAATTGCAACTTGAAATGAGTTGAAATCGGCCTTTCTGAAGAAATTCTTCCCTGTCGAGCGTATCGATGCTTTGAGATGGACAATCACTACCTTTACCCAGCAGCATGGGAAGTAGTTTCATGTGGCCTGGGAGCAATTGCAGGACCTATTGCGGAGGTGTCCACACCACGAGGTGCCAAAATGGCAACTCATGCAGATCTTCTACCACAGGTTGACTGAGCAACTCAGAAATCATGTGGACGCTTCTTGTGGAGGTAATTTCCTCAACAAAGATACAGATAGCGTGCACGATTTGTTTGAGGAGATGAGCGAGAATTCGATCAATCATGCCTCCATAGATACTTTTAACTGGTCCTAGCAGCCTAGATCGAATGTTAATGAAGTCCATGACTCTCATTCATTCGATATGGAATTGATTTGTAATAAACTTGATAAGGTGGACTTGGTTGCAAAGAGAATGGAGTGGATGGCTGGAAACTCAATGAACAACTCTCGATCCACACAATCCCAAAATTTAGGATTCCATTCGTCGTGAGCTCCTTCTGGACGGGAGTTCGTGAATCAACTTAATGCGGCTCAACCTGCGAGCCAGTATTATTCGAAACCCCACGGGTTCCAAACTGGGGCCTTTGATCCCAATTTCTCTGATCCTTCCCTTTCTTTCTCTCCATCCTCACCCTATGAGGATGTTTGTGCTGTACAGGAGAATGTTAGATCCAGCCCCTACTCCAATGCTTATAATCCAGGTTGGAGAAACCACCCTAACTTCTCCTGGAAAAACCTAGGGTAGCAGACCCAATTCCGACCCAGCAACTATGCTCCGCAACAACCAATGGGTCAGGGTCATGTTTATACTCAGTTGCCTCCGAATCAGGTCAATCAGCCAGCTTGGAATGTCCGTCAACCCGTAGGGCAGGCTGATTTGAACTAACAAATGGTAGAGATGCAAGGATCCATGCTCCAGCTCATGCAACAAATGAAAACCTCGCTGGACAACTTGTAAATCAGGCTCATAGCTAACTCTCGTCAACCTAAAATGTCTATTAATGCATGTTCTTAGTGTCAGATTAGCATCATACATTGTAAATAGTGCATAACATGCATAATCATGCATTTAAATTAAGTTGTATAAATTATACAGTAATTATCTCCTTTTTATGGTCAGGGATAGGGCGAATTTTTATCGGGGCCTCGGATCGAGGATCCAACTGTACGGATCTGATCAAGGCGACGATTGGAGTTCAACGACTCCAAGACCGCCCTAATCGGACATCCGTAACACCAGATAGAGATCGAGGAACCTTAAGGATCATGGACCAAGATGGTGTTAATCCACACCTCAGACAACAAATCCAATTGCACGGATGGATTCGAATCGACGATCGCAGCCTAACAATGCGAAATCGGTTCAATCCGACACCCTTGGCACCATCCACAACACTCAGAAGATGGACAGCCAAGATGGTGCCACGTGGTGCCATCTCAGCTGCCCAACCAGCCCAAACGACCCGCAGCGACCTCTCCTTCTTCACCCGCCTACTCAATCTAAATCGTTGGATGCTCACCCAACGGTTGCGAAGCCACGGACACAAAACAAGCACGCGACACAAAATCGCCCGCAGCGTGTTGGTCGAGTGCGCTTTGCGAGAAGAGAAGACGCCCGTTTGAGTCGCAAGCACTTCAAATTGGAGCGTGGGAGAGCGAGCGAACAAGCAAGCGAAGCCGTGCGATGGAGATCGTGCGACGTTAAGCAACCGATAACGCCCAAGCGCGATCAGACGCGCGGCACTAACACGAGATCGCACGCGGGCATGCGGATGTGCACGTGCATTGCGCGATGCGGAGGCGAGGAGGCACGTGGCACACATACATGAAGGCCCTGAATTAATATTTTTCAAATTGTAATGACCAAAATGCCCCAACTCCTTGCAACTATAAAAGGAGACCCCCTCCATACGAATTTCTCATCCCTTCCTTCTCTTCTCTCCCTCTCCAAAGCTCAAGAGAAGCTTGTCCCACACCAGAGATGCTCCTCAAGAGATAAAATCAAATTTTTGCCCCCATTCCGGAAGCCAATCCCGCGACGACGACGACGACGTGCTGCCTCGTTCCCGTTCCCCCTGCCTTGACCTCCTTCCCACTCTGTTCCTCATCTTCCAGACATTGTCTTGTCCAACTCATCCTCCAAGCGATCGTTGAGGAGGATAACTTCTCTCTCCCATTCCTTTTTCCAACTTTCTAGAGTAGAATTTTCCTACCTTCTAGTTGTAATAGTTTTCCTGCTTTCTAGTATAATTTCTCGCTTTCTTAGATGTACAAACATTTCGCAACTTCAAGTGGTTGTTTTCTCTCTCTCTTTCTTTCTATGATTGTTTATATTGATTCCATTGCATTGTAATTACTCTGCTCTTTAAGCAAAAACAAAAAAAATATATAATTATAAATTTTGATTGACGTAGCCTCCCTGAGTTCGACCCGGGATTTCTATTCCGATATAAATTTTATTTGTTGAACCCGAGTTCTTTACTATTCAAACTACAACAATAGGTTTTCAAAACCAAATCTGATAGTATAGTCTTCCGACGTTTCAACAGATACCACAACTTTAGTATTAGTACCAACTAACTGTTGTGCCAAATCTGAATGGCTATTTTGTGATTAATCTTAATTCTAACATTTTAATTACTCTCCCAACGACTAGGGAGCGTAGGAGGGTTGCTTAGTGGTCTATAAAAAGACCCTTGAGAGCCATCTTTAAAAAAATACAAGAATCAAAAACCTTCCTTGCTTACAGAATTCATATTCTCTCCATTTTAGCAACAAGGGTGATAGTGCTTGTTGCCTTAAGCTTTCAAGAGGACTTCTGAATTGCAGCATGTTCTTTTGGCGCATAATTTAGTTCTCTACAATTTATTTTTGCGCACTGATTTTCATGCTAGCTATTATTATATAATATTGCTAAAGATATTTTTGTTGGAGACTTAGGATTCTATTTGTAAGCTTTTATATTTCTTGCTTACACCTGTAATATCTTATTCTTATTTATTCTTGTAATTAGGTTGAGGAAATGATGATAACATCATAATCATCCATAACTAGCTTAAATTAGTTACAATCAAGAGACAAATGCTCCTACATAACTACCAGAGAGTCGTAATCCACTGAAAGTCTTTTCTGAGAAGAGTACATTAAATCAGGGTTAAATCTGCAATTTTAACAAAACATCATGAATGCAGAATAATCATGGGGTTTCTTAGGGGTTAAAATAAGGTCAAATGTTCATTAATGTCTAACAAGAGGATCCATACAAACAGAAATGGGTTTTCGCACACTTCGAGAGTCAAAATAGCACCCAAAACCCTAATTTCAAACCTACTTAATTAATGGAGGTTCCACTCAAGATAATTCATCTAAACCTTTTAAAATTCATAGAAAAATATTATATAAGGTTTAGTATCCTTGATTTAACCATCTGGACCTATTTTGACCTAAAATAGAGTCTCAGACAGGAAGTTGCCCTAATTTGGGTTTCTACGTAAATTACCTAGTCAAACTTAGTCAAAACCAAAATCCAATTTCACCATCAAATTTCTTGGGTGTAAATTAGGTTTGTACCAAAATTTGGACTTAATTAGAGAACATCTTAACATAGTTTGCATTTCAGTCTAGTTAAACTCTTTTCTATCTCACACCAGGCCCTAGATTTTGAAATTCTTGCAGATAGGTCCCTAAGTTTCTCTTCATCTTTTCAAATAGGTCCTTGTTGCCATTAGTGTGAATAGAAGCTCCACCGTTGATATTCGAGCAAGAATTTCTTACTCGATTATTAATCAAATAATCCGAAAATTGAACCGGAGATTCCTTGAGGAATTCTCTTCCAAATGAGATTGGGCATGAATCCTATTTCCTTCCTAATCTCCCATGCGAACGCATGGAAGATGTGGGTATCCCACAGGTGAGAATTCTTCGAGCTTCCAAGCTTGGAATGCCCCCTTGAGCCCTATAAAAACACCCACGATACAAACCTCACCTCAGCTTGGTTTTGGACTGGATTCCACCCTCTTATCCTCTCTCCAGCCAAACTCTTCGCAAGCTCCAGTGAGCTTCTCCATCCACCTTCTTCGCCAGCTACCACAGACTATAGTCAGCCGGTTCTTCTTCCTCAAGCTCCTCCACATCTCACAATACAAGCAGGCACTGCCATCCACCGTCTTTCTCGTCGTTCTCCATCAACAGAGTCCTTCCTTCTCTAGAGCTGGCCATACCATACTCGACGCTCTTCCTCCCCTTTCATCCGATTAGGTTAGCTCACTTAGGTTTCTCTCTCCCTCTACACTCTTTTCCTCTCTCTAAACCCTAGTGTTCACCCACGATCATCGACCTCCCCCTCCGTCTTCCTTCGCTCTGACCCATCTCCGGCGATGTTGCGAGCCTGCTATACGCTACCATTCCCCAAGCCATAACTCCCATTAGCTTCACCTCATCCACTCGAACCAAACCCCTCTACTTACTCATCGTTCCACCCATCAAATCGATCCACCAAACACCACATCCTCCGCACTTCATCTCCATCACCGTCTGCCCTCCACACACCACCAAACTGTGTGCAAACACCGCCATCATATTCACCAACACCAGGCGATCCTCCTGAGGTGATTTAATGTGGCCGTGAGGCTGCCCTTTGTGTTTTAGATCTTTGCTGTGCTCCGCTGCCACCATCGTCTCCAGCCTTATTCATCAAGCTTCGGCCACGAGAACTCCAGAATTCACCTCTAGGTCACGCGGACGCCTTCCAAGCATCTATCCAGGCCATCAATTGGAGGCCTCACCAGCGACATCACCTCCAATTCAACGAAGTTCTCCCTACTGCTGCTATGCAAAGGAGGGGGACTAAGATAGTCCCACCTCATGGAGTAAAGAGCGTGCGCGCATGCTTACTATGTTTTTGTGTTCTAGCCTTATCTCTCAGTAACACGAAGGGTCGGGACCCTCACTACCCATCTCACCCACTAACCCGACCTACTTCACTCCCTGCCTGCGACCCACGCACGTAGTCTTGGACACTGTTTGAGATCGGAATACCCAAGTATCTGGATCTGATCAGACCAGGGTTTTGAGAGAGAATGAAGAGGATTTATGAGAGAGTGGGGGAGGGTTTTCCTCTTTTGTGCTCTGTGCGACATTTAGTCACTGAAGGCCTTGGCTCTCCTATGCTGTGAAAGAGAAGGCCTGAGAAGAAGAAGAAGAAGAAGAAGGGAGGAAAGGAAGGCTCGTGTAGAAGGAAAGAAGAAGAAGAGAAAGGCTTGGAAAGCCTTGTGCCTGTTCTTACTGATGATCACTTAAGTCATCTGTAGGGAAAGTCTGTCGTCTGGTTAAGCATTATTGGAGATACTATTGCATTATTTAAGTACTCTGGTTAAAGTTAAATTGATTATGGGATGCATGCTTAATTAGAGATCTAATTAGTGATTCAAATCACCACTTTTTTTATTCTCTCTATTCTTTTGTCTCTAGATACATTGGATTTCATTGAATAACTAATGTGGCAGGTTATTATTCATTGAATATCTATTTTAATGCTTAATTACTTGTGCTCATTGATTTTGAATGAGATTTATGTTGTGAATTCCACATTTGTTCCCTGTGTTCAATCTTGGACTCCACTGTAGATTCTGAGTTATAAATTTTATCTATTTTCAAGTGATTTCGACTTGCTACGATGATTACATCCTTTAAAACATCGATTTCACCCGTAAATATTTTGGCATCATTGCCGAAGAGCAACGCACAATTCACACATTGATTTTATCTTTCTCTATTGTTATCTAAGCACTCTTGCCCTGTTTGTTTGATTGTGATTTTGCAAGGTACATCACGAGGAGATCTTCTGTGCAAATCAACCACTCCCAAGGCAGGTAATCTCTCTTCTTCCATAATCATTCCCTTACTCTTTGGAAGAGAGAAAAAGGAAACAAAACTAAGTAGGATTCATCTGCCTTACTTTTTTAGTAAATATCACTTAAAAGGCAAGTTTCCTGATTTGTGAAAAAAATTCACATTTGATTGAAGGCTGAGACGATTCTGATTAGAGATCCCTACCCAAATTTCCTGGACCTACTAGGGATTTACGCTTAATTCAAATCATCTTGGACTACTCACCTTCTTGTTTGAGTCCAAGGTGTACATCTTGAGATTAAATTGGACTTGAATAGAGCCAATTAAGGTTTCTACTCTAGGGTTTTGAAGTGTTAGTTCACATTTGCCTGCATAAAAGGAAACATACCCTCCCGCATTTATGTGCCACCCAAGCCCTTGATTGAAAAGAGCTAATCAAGAAGAACCCTAAAATCAGGCTTTAAATTCACTTAAACTCTAAAATTTTGGACCTAATAACCTAAGAGTCAATTCAGGGTGATCTTTGGGTCTTGACTCAAATTTCATTCTCCATCTTTTAAGGCAGGTCAGGTGAAGTTGGTCTACTTTGTGGGCCACTCAACCTCCAAATTAGGTCACAAATCAAATCAACTTCTAATCAAGTAAAATCCAAGACACAAACTGGGCTCAAATTGGTAGACTTAAGGTCTCAATTTGCACATACCGGTCTACTTGGAATCGCAGTGACAAGGAAGGTCAGGTGGGGAAAACCCTATAACCCGTGGGGACGCTCTACTGTGTAGGGGTCTTTGCGGGAATCTCCCTTCCTAGCTGCCCAGGTAATTCTCAGGTATGCAGATTTTTAATTCAGAGGTATTATCCGCCTCGAAACAAGCCTTAGTCATCCAAAAATCTTTGGGTGTCTTGATTGGGTCCAATTCACATCCAGTCCCTCATCCTTTCTCTAGAACACATACACAGGAAAGGTCATTAGGTTTTTAACCTAAGAGACCTCATTAGATATTCTACAGGGATTTATGATCTAATCTGATTACTTCAATTTGAATCTAAATTTGATTCTGAATCCTGATCCACCACCTGATTTGAAAATGAAACCTAGCAATTTAGGAAGACCAATTAGGAAACCTGAACCCCAAGTGATCATAAAAGAGAAAGTGATTGAGGTTGCCCTTAAATATTTTGAAGATTATCCAACCAGCATGATTCAAGTAAATGTCCCAGAAATAATAAAATTTATTTTGAACCGTGCTTGTCTACTGCTTAATTAAAAAATGGTTCAACCTAGGAGACCCTCATACCAGAATTCAATGAAGATTGGGAATTGCATAGCACGGAGGGTTTACATTGCTTTGCAAATCCATCACTCTGGGAAACACACCAAGATATCATTGAGCAACGTGCAAATATTCTAAATTTATTGCTACAAGCCATTAATGAGACATCTTGGAGTGATTCCAAAGCCTTTCCAGAGCCTGGGTTAGACACTCAGAATTGTTGTGGACCCCCAACCCAAATGAAATTAGATATGAACTATATACAGAATGACACACCTGATCTTGAGATGGGTTGAGAGGATCCAATTGCAGATGTTCTTAATTCTGAATCAATCGTAGAAAGCCTTGAAGCTAGTCCATCAAGCCTAGATTCCCCAGACACCTGTAATCAGAACCTCTCGAGAATGTAAATTCCGAATCTTATCCTATTAAGGTAGTTCTAGAGAATGATTCTAACATCCCAATAGAACCTAATCTAAATTCTAGTGACCCAACACCTACATTTGACCTAGAATCTAAATTCGAGCCTATTTGGGATGATAAAGAGGCCCAATGTCATTAGAATCAGATTTTGAAGCTAGATTATGATTGTGGGCCTGTATTTGATGATTACAGCTCTCCAACCACCTCAGAGATACAGATTGATTTCTCGAAAATCAAACCAAATTATGATACAGAAATCGAGGGATTGGAAGAGATAGGATTCGATTGGGTCTATCCTAGGAACCAAGAACCTGAGCCTATGCCTAATAAGGACACCTCTTTGAGCTCAAAATTGGAAATTAGGTTAGATTCAAGTTAGGTAGCTGATTCTACACATCTTGATTCATTCTATGGTAGAAAACCCAATCTGGAATCAGGTTCAAAAATTGATCTTTGCAAATTCTCCGATGATTTCGAATCATACTCTGATTTTGGAGAGCCTTTGTTTCCTGACGATTATGAACCAATTTACGACCTCAGTATCCATGATCCGTTCTTTAACTCTGACTCTGAGGTCCTTGATCCCAAGATCATTGATTCAAAATTAAGTTCCATTGAGATGGAATCATTCCTTTATGATCTGCAGGAATCAGAAACAGTAAGTGCTGAGAGTGTTTGCAATCCAGGATTCGAATCTTTTACTAACTCAGATTTCCATGATCCTATAATCACTCTCCAAGCATTTACCTTTGATTTTGACGAGCATCATGAGAACCCTCTAGATGAACCTACCTTTGAATCTTTTCTAGAGGAGCCCTCAACAGACACAGATCTCGTAGAAGCCACACCTTCTGATCTACACATAGAGCTTCGCGAAACTCGATCACAACCCCAACCCGCCACCAGAATCAACTTCTACTCTGATTCACCTCTCTCTAATCCGATTGCATATGATTCTTCTTCATCTTTCGATCGAGTTTCAAATATTGATCAAATAGATAATCACTTCCTATCCTTTTCTGAACCTATCAGTAGGGTTCCTACATCCCCTACAGCTCCATTTTCTTTTGAGGATCCCTACTCTAACCAGGTTGAATCGACTCAGACAAACCCTAGATTTTCACCTCCAGATCTCTTTGAGCCTCAAAGTATCTAGTGAGCTCCACATCTATTGATTCACATCCATCAACCCACCAGACTTATTAGGTTTGAGCTGCATCATCAACTTGTTGATCTGAACAAGCTACTGGTTGGACCAACCAGGCTATTAATCAAGGTGCTTGTTCTACAACACTCTTCTGATTTAACCACCCCTTCTCCTTGATCACCTTCTGCTCGACTGAAGGCATTCAATTTAGCACTTAACGAGAGGCAACCCATCATTCCAAAAACCTGAGACCCTTCTGATCATCTTTTGAGTTACACTCCTATTGCACTTTTGAGTTCAGTTTTAGAATAGCTGACTCCACCTTTGGTACTTGTATCAAAGCTTGAAATCATCCACAACTGTCATCCCGACCCATTCACCCACCCTTTGATCCTATTCTAATCCTTGAACCAAGCTGATTTCTTACCCTTCGATTTACAATGAGGACATTGCAAAACTTAGGCATGGGGTGTGTTAAAGTGCAATAGATGAAAATTCAATTCTCCGAGGGGCTCTCACAAAAAAAATATACATATTCAGAAATCAAAAAAATAAAAAAATTGAAAATGAACAAAAAAATGAAAAGGGGGAGGAAAATTTTGAGAATTGATTGCATATCATTCATGAGGAGAAAAAGAGGAAAAGAATTCAAATGTTAAAATGGAGCAAAAACAAAAACAAAAATGAGAGTCATTAGCACTTCATTATGGAGATTACTTAAGTTCTACCTTAATCAAAAAGAAAAGAAAAATTAAGTCCTGAAGAAATAAAGAGACAAAGAGATTAGTACGAGTGTTGATCTTAGGCCTCTTGGACTTGTTTTAGGGCATAAACATTCACGTATCCGTTAAGATCTGGATTAGTCCTCAACAGGTTGAGGAAAGTGTGAAGCTGATGTATTAGGTCTAAGGCTTAGGAATTATTTGACCCCGTTGCCTACCCTTTGGTTTGTGGGACTTTGTAACCTAAGAACTTAAAATCACACACTTAGTCTAGTTCAGTGCACTTAACAAAGAAAAAAATCTGCTAAAAGTGTTCTATTCTGAAAAATCATCTCAAAGATCTAGCTTAGGAGTAGCTCGACAACACAAGTTGATTGGATGAGTTCCTGGTGCAGAGTGGTGGGAAATTCCCCTCGAAGATGCATAATAACACACCGTCTCCTCGATGCTTGTCTTCTAGGATATCTAAATATCCTACCGGGGGCATGTAAGCACCTTGTGTTGGTTCAGGTGCCATGGGCGAGATTATCCCGAAATGTCAATTGCCAGGGTCATAATTTAGCTACAGAACTCCATGGGTGGCACTATCCCTAAGTGTCAAAAGCCAGGGTTCTGGGGTTTGCCGTGGGCAGTGCTATCTCGAAGCAGTGAAAGCCAGGGACCCTTTGAGGATTGATGGTGGGACAAGGAATCCGATACAGACCGTGTTCAGGGCCAATTCAAGGCTAGATTTAGGGAAAAGTAAAAAGAAAAGAGAGAAAACTCTCCAAATGAAAATTCTTCTATCTCTTTCTCTTACAAAAAAATGCATTAGCAAACTGAACCTGGACGTGTTATGTTTATGCACAGGTGCTTTAACCGCTGGGTTCAACGAACCTCTAGGTAGTTTTTGTGGGCCTTAGAAACCTCTGGCTGAAGCTGGTCAAGTATGGATCTTGATTGATACTTGAGTACCTCTAGGCCTACTATCAGCATTCTAACCTAATTCTAGAAAATCGGACAGATCAGGTCTATGAACATAAATGCATGATCAAGAACTCTAATTCTTTCCATAGGATTTTTCTAAGGGACTAGCAAAAGTTAGGCATAAGAATATGATGATAACATCACCATCAACCATAACTAGCTTTAATTAGTCACAATCAAGAGACAAATGCTCCTACATAAACACCGGAGAGTCGTAATCCACTTAATATCCTTTCTGAGAAGAGTGCATTAAATCAAGGTTAAATCTGCAATTTTAACAGAAGATCAAGAATGCAGAATAATCATAGGGTTTCCCAGGGGTTAAACTAAGGTTAAATGTTCATTAATGTCAAACAAGAGGGTCCATACAGATAGAAATGGGTTTTCACGCACTTCGAGAGTCAAAACAGCACCTAAAACCCTAATTTCAAACTTTCCCAATTAAAGGAGGTTATGGTCAAGATAAAATTCATATAAACCTTCTAAAATTTATATAAAAATATTTTATAAGGTTTGGTATCCTTTATTTGACCATCTGAACCTATTTTAACCTAAAATAGAGTCTCAGATAGGAAGTTACCCTAATTTGGGTTTCTACATAAATTACCCATTCAAATTTGGTTGAAACCAAAATACGACTTCACCATAAGATTCAATGGGTGAAAATTAGGTTTGTACCAAAATTTGGGCCCAATCATAGATCATTTTGACCTAGTTTGCATTTCAGTCCAGTCCGACTCTTTTCTATCTCACACCAACCCCTAGCTTTTGAAATTCTTGCAGACAGGTCCCTAAGTTTCTTGAAATCTTTGCAAATAGGTCATTAACACCATTGGTGTGAACAGAAGCTCCACCTCTGAGATTCGAGTGAGGATTTCTTGCTCGATTCTCAATCAAACAATCCCAAAATTGAACCAGAGATTCCTTGAGGAATTTTCTTCCAAATGAGACCAGCCATGAATCATATTTCCTTCCCAATCTCCCATGCGAACGCATGGAAGATGTGGGTATCCCACAGGTGCAAAATCTCTTAGCTTCCAAGCTTGGAATGGCCCCTGAGCCCAATAAAAACACCACCGATGCAAACCTCACGTCCCTAGATTGGTTTTAGACCGGATTCCACCCTCTTCTCCTTTCTCCAACCAAACTCTCCACAAGCTCCGGCGAGCTTCTCCGCCCACCTTCTTCACTGGTCTCCATAGACTATAGGCAGCCGGTTCTTCTTCCTCAAGCTCCTCCACGTCTCACAATACTAGCAGGCGCTGCCTTCCACCGTCTTCCTTGTCATTCTCCATCAATGGAGTCCTTCCTTCTCCAGTGCCAGCCATACCATACCCGATGCTCTTCCTCCCCTTTCGTTCGGTTAGGCTAGGTTACTTAGGTTTCTCTCTCCCTCTACTCTCCTTTCCTCTCTCTAAACCCTAGTTTTGAACCACGATCACCAGCCTCCCCCTCCGTCTTCCTTTGCTATGGCCAAGCCCCGGTGAGGTCGCGTGCCTGCTACATGCCACCATTCGCCAAGCCACAACTCCCATTAGTTTTGCCTCATCCACCCAAACCAAACCCCTCTACTTATTTGCCCTTCCACCCATCCAATCGATCCACTGAACACCACATCCTCCGCGCTTCATCCCCATCATCATCCGCCCTCCACACACTGCCAAACTCCATGAAAACACCACCATCACATTTGTCAACACCAAGCGATCCTCCTGAGGTGATTTAATGTGGCCGTGAGGCTATCCTTTGTGTTTCAAGTTTTCACTGTGCTCCGCCGCCACCGCCATCGTCTCCAGCCTTATTCATCAAGCTCCAGCCACGAGAGCTCCAGAATTCACCTCCAGGTCACATGGACACCTTCCAGGCATCTCTCCAAGCCATTAATTGGAGGCCTCACCTGTGACATCACCTCCAATTCGACGAAGTTCTCCCTGCTGCTGCTTTGCAAAGGAGGGGGACTAAGATAGTCCACCTAGTGGAGTGAAGAGCGTGCACGCATGCATATTATGTTTTTGTGTTCTAGCCTTACCGCTCAGTAACAAGAGGGGTCGGGTTCGTCACTACCCATCTCACCTGCTAACCCACCTACTTCACTCCTCCCCTACAACCCACACACACAGGCCTAGACACTGTTTGAGACCTGAATACCCAAGTATCTAGATCCGATTAGACCTGGGTTTTGAGAGAGAAGAAAGAAGTGGATTTGTGAGAGAGCAGGGGAGGGTTTTTCCCTCTTGTGCTCTGTGTGACACTTAGTCGCTGAAGCCTTGGCTCCCCTGTGCTGTGAAAGGGAAGGCTTGAGAAGAAGAATAAGAAGAGAAGAAAGGAAGGCCTGTGCAAAAGGAAAGAAGAAGAGAAGGGCTTTGAAAGCCTTGTACCTGTACTTAGTGATGATCACTTAATTCGTCTGAAGGGAAAGTCTATCATCTTATTAAGCATTATTTGAGATACTGTTGCATTATTAAAGTACTATGGTTAAGGTTAATTTGATTATGAGATGCATGCTTAATTAGAGATCTAATTGGTGATTCAAATCACCACTTTTTATATTCTCTCCATTCCTTTGTCTCAAGATACATTGGATTTCATTGAATATCTATTTTAATGCTAAATTACTTGTGCTCATTGGTTCTAAATGCGATTAATGTTGTGAATTCCATATTTGCTCTCTGTGTTCGACCTCAGACTCCATTGTAGATTCTAAGTTATAAATTTTATCTATTTTCGAGCGATTTCGACTTACTGCGACGATTACATCCTTTAAAACATAGATTTCGCCCGTAAATAGGTAAACCATTAATTACCTTGTATTTAGTAAAGTGATTCCCTCCAGGTTAAGGGAATCGAGTTAAAAATCCTAAGTTGGAAGACTTAGGTACTAGAGTACCCAGTGAGGGGAACCACTATATATTTAGTGTTTAATTTCTGTGGCTTGTATTATTTGCATTTTTTTTTTACACTATTGATCCCCCCTTCTAGTGTGCTTGTGTTCTTAAGATCCAACAGGTGGTATCAGAGCAAGGTTGCGAGAAGACATAACAACTCGACTCACAAATAGCATCGTCTTCAACCAAGCACACCGAAGGCCAATCATCCACATGTTCTCCCTAGTTTGATGGGATGGACTATGGATACTAGAAGAAGCATATGCAAGTGTTCCTCAAGTTTATGGATGAGGAAGCTTTGATGCTCATTCAATCAAGATATTCAGATCCAAAGCCACAAGAAGCAGTAGCATGGACGGTAGATTAGAAGAAGATGATCATTAGCAATGCGAAGGCGATGAATACACTTTGTTGTGCATTATCCGAGGAGTTCAACCGTATCTCGACTTGCAAGTCCACATACAAGATATGGAACACGCTTCAAGTCACATACAAAGGAACTAATAAGGTAAAATAAACTCGTATCTCTATTCTAACGGAAAGTTATGAGTATTTCAGGATGGAGAAAGGAGAGACGATCAAGTCTATGTACACAAGATTTGGGGAAATCGCCAACCCCATGAAGAACCTTGGAGTGAAGTTCATGGAAGAGCATCTTATAAGAAAGATATTGAGATCTCTTACAAGCGATTGGTCTCTGAAATCCACAACAATTCAAGAGGCAAAGGATATTTCAGTCCTTCCTCTTAACGATCTAATTGGAAGTCTCATGGCCTATGAGGTTCAACTGGAGACCATGAAAAAATATAAGGAGAAACCCATAAGCAAGAAGAAAGATCTTGCTTTCAAAGCCTTAAGGGAAGAGTCAAAGCTCGACAACTCTGACTTCGATGAAGAAGAAGAGCTTGCTCTTCTAACAAGGAGATTTTGATGGTTCAAATGAAAGCAAGGTAAAAGAGTGAATAACTTTTCAATTGATGTAGTGTGTTTTGAATGCAAGAAAAAAGGGCATGTACGAAAGGATTGCCCATTAATCAAGAAGAAAAAAGAAGAAAAGAAAAAAGAAAAAGAAATTGAATGGAAGAAGAAGAAGAATTCAAGAAAGGCATATAAAGAGACTTGGGATGATAGCGATTCCAACACAGAATCCTCTTCTGAAGAATCCGAGGAAAATGAAGTCGCCCATTTATGTTTGATAGCAAATAACGATAGCTCGAAAAATGAATTAGAATATGAAATCTCATTAATGAATTGTTGCAAGCATATAAAGATTTATATCACAAGGCTAAGTTAATTAAAAAGGAAAATAAAGTTTTGCATAGCAACTAGAAGACCTTGGAAATAGAAAAATCATGTTTACAAATAGAGTTAGATATGGCAAAAGATGCCAATTCACAATTGCATGCAAAAATAATAGAGTTAGAAGATATTTATGACCATTTTGAGGGAACTTTGAATAATCTTAAAATAACTACTAGATTGAATATTGAATTTTGTGATGCTTTCAAAGCACAATTTCAAAGTAAATAGAATACACAAAATAAATCACATGCACCTAGGCATGAATAGATTTATCAAAAGGCCAAAAATCCCAAGAATTATAGATCTAACAAAAGAGAGGTCTATAAATCTTAGGATTTGAAAGGAACTAACATTCAAAGACCCAAAAGAAAATGGGTACCTAAATCAGATTTATTAAACTATTTTGCAGGCCAAGAAAGACAAGTGGATCCTAAACAATAGATGTTCCAAGTACATGATGGGACACTCCCACCTATTTATAGAGTGGACGAGAATTCAAGATGGAGAACACCTCAAGTTGGGCGATAATAAACGTTGTTGCATTATTGGTGAAGGAACAATAGGTAATTCAACTAAGTACATAATGTACTTTTAGTAGAAAATTTTAAACATAACCTGCTTAGTGTTAGTCAAATTTGTAACAATGGTTACGGTGTATTATTGACATAAATTGGATCTAAAATATTAAAGAAAGGATCTAATATCATTTTAATTGAAGGTTTTAGATATGAAAATATCTATACTCTTCACTTTTCACAGGAGAAATTTGTGAAATGTCTGCTTGCCACTTATGTTGAAGTGGATTTATGGCACCGTAGGTTAGGTCACATAAATCACAAACACCTAAATAAACTAGCCAAAAATGAGTTAGTAAGGGACCTACCCAAACTAACTTACAAAATGGATGCATTGTGCAAATCATGTGAACTCGGAAAAATGTACAAGGCTTTTTTTAAATCAAAAGACTTAGTTTCAACCACATGCCATTTAGAATTGTTACACCTTGATCTATTTGGGCCTACACAATTTGAGAGCCTAAATGGATTAAAATTTTGCCTAGTTATTGTTGATGACTTCTCTAGGTTCACTTGGGTCATCTTCTTAAAACATAATGATGACTCATTTGACTCCTTCCTAAGTCTTGCTTGAAGACTTCAAAAGGAAAAATCTTCCACTCTTAGACTTAGGACTGATCATAGGGGTGAATTTGAAAATGAAAAGTTTTCAAGTTTTTATGTCAATTCTGGCATATCCCATGAATTTTCATTTCTTCGGACACCATCTCAAAATGGTGTTGTAGAGCACAAGAATCGCACTCTACAAGAATGCTCCCGAACTTTGCTCTTAGAGTATGTGCTTCAAAAATATTTCTGGGCTGAAGCCATTAATATGGCTTGTTATGTTCTTAATCGAACTCTTTTAAGGCCTATTATTAGGAAAACTCCATATGAGCTATATTATGAGAAGTCTCCTAGGATTTCATATTTTAGGATATTTGGAAGTCGGTGTTATTTATTAAACACCAGAGATCGACTTGATAAGTTTGATGCTAAAAGTGATGAAGGCATCTTTATTGGCTATTCAACCAGAAGCAAAGCTTATCAAGTTTTGAATAAAAGGACTTTTGTAGTAGAAGAAGCCCTGCATGTTTCACTTGATGAAACAACATTAGGAGAACCTGAACCAAATCAACTAGAGTCTAATGATGAGGATACTCCCTTCATAGATGTATCAAAAATGGAAGATGCACGAAATGTACATGATCTTTGAAAAGAATGGGTAAGAATGAGAGATTTCCCATTTCAGAAAAATATGCAAGAGAAAAATAATATGTCATCGTTGTACGAATTGCATTGCGGAAAAATCCCAAATAAAAAATATTTAACAGTCAAAACTACCCACAAAAGTTAGGTCGTATCCATAGGGAAGTACAAACCAATAAACTCACCAACACATAACATTCATGTTCGTAGATATAAAAAAAATTATTATGCAAAAATATTCATCGAATCCTTTGCATCAATCAATGGAGAGGTAACTTATTGTAATACTAACAATTTAAGCAGAAATTGAGGTTACGTATGCAAATGTGCCACAATAAATTAACCAAATGTTTCAATAGTTCATCTGATAATGGCATAATGCATAATTTTTAATTGAACCATGCACGATAGCGAAATAGGGGACATCGTTCCCCTTGTGTGTTGGTGCATGAGATTGTCTTTTAGAAATATGCATCGTAGTATAGGACAAAAATTGCAACAAGACTTAAATTATAAAACTCGAAATCAGGAAATTGAGTCAAGGTCATTTGCAGGGAGCAAATTGGCATTTAAATCACTAATCACAATATCAAGAAAGATATGCAAGATTAATGCTCAATGTAATCAAAATAATATTTCAATAAACTCAAGAGTGAGATGGCAAAAAGATTAGGTTAAAATGGTGGTTTGAACCACAAATTTAACCTAACAATTAAGTTTTAATTAAGCCAAATAAACTAACAGTATTTGCAATCAAATCAATATTCAATATCAGAACCAAATCAGACATTAGGTTTAGGCTTCAGACACCTTAACTCAGCACCTCAAACAACCAAGGCAAAGCACCATAGAAGAGACACAAGGGTCTCGCAGGCTAAGTGCTAACAGAGGAGGGCAAAAATACCAAGGCAACAAAAACCCACTCCTCAGATTTCCTTCAAAATCGAGTCAGACCCGGGTATCTGGGTAAACAGATCCAACCCAGACCCGTCAGCGGGCGAGGGTGCATGAGCGAGCATGTGCATTGGGGCGTGCATGGGGAACCTCACCCCCCGCGCATTCGAGGCAAGCAACCTTCTTCAAATTTGCGTAACATACTCCTTCGGGAGTCCTAACATCCCCGAGGTGGGACTAAACGCAAGGGCTTCTTCACGTGCTGCAGCAAGAACCTTCTCGAGCAATTGCCGCTGCTAGCCTCATTGAATTGGTGTTCCACTGCGCTGCTACTGCTATGATGAGGGTTTGGAAAGCTTCAGGACTTGAAGCTCCTTCGATTGTGAGCCGTAGCCGGTCTAGTGAAGGCTGAAGATGAATGAATGGAGTCGAAGAACACGCTGGTAGCGACAGTGCTCCAATGATGATACCTAAAAAACAAATATGGGCTATAAGCCCAAGTTAAAATGTCCACTATGATCGCCGAAGCACAGAGAATGTGGTGTTGGTCGTGGATTTGTGCAAGGGTGCATATGAGTGAGCAGTAAAGACCGAGCAAGTGGACTGTGGTGGGTGAGTTCAGGGAGGAGTTCCAGTGGACAAATCCCCCAATAAACTTGAAGCTTTTGGTTGCTGGGACTCGTGGATGGTTTTGGTGGTGGTAGAAGGGTGGTTACATGTGTTTGGCACCGGCGTGAGCTCGCTGGAGCTCATGCCGGACGTGGAGAAGATGGGGGTGAGCTGGTATGTGTGATGGTGGAAACAAGGAGTTAAGGGCATAAGAATGATCTAGAGAGAGAGAGGGAGAGTAGGGGACTTAGAGAAAGGAAGAGGGTGAGGGTACCCAGCTGTGATGGGTCAGAGCTGGAGAAGGTGAAGACTACGGCGAGGGAGCGACGAGGTAGGAGAGGTCAGAAGTGGCCGATCTTTGGCTGGGTGCAGTCACGAAGAAGAGGCGAAGAAGATGAGCTGGTCAATTTGACCATTGGCTGGCTAGATGAAGGAGGTGGAGAGACTCACCGGAGCTCGAAGAGATGTCGACCGGAGGAGAGAAGCGATTGTTCTTGGCCTTTTCTGAGCTAAGGAGGATGGCTATGGTACGAGGGCACTTTATAGAGCTCAGGATAGAGCTCTAAGCATGGAAAATGGTCTGATTTGATCGCAAAATCAAGGCAAAATATCGCTTGATTTCTTCAAGCTCGTTCGAGCTCCAGGGTGCGAATCAAAGTCTCTGATCTGGTTCGATTGATTGGAAAATCACTCATGATCAATCCCTTCAAATTTGGAGGGATTTAGTCCTGATTTGAGAGAGAAATCTCTCCATGAATCTCGGTTGGAAGTGTGTTCCCACTGCCAATGGTGATAGGGACCTAACTAAAGAAAATGATGAGAAGTTAGGGGCCTTATGTAATAAACTCGAAACCTAAGGGGCTAAATGTAAGAAATAGGATTTTAAAGGACTAAATTGTAAACTAGGTCAAGATGGACTCTGATTGGGCCTAAATTTTGGCTTTAACCTAATTTAGACCCAAAAAATCTAATGGTGAACTTGGATTTGAGTTTTGACCATGTTTGACTGAGCAATTTGGACAAAAGCATAAATTAGGGTAAAATTCCGTCTACAACTATATTCTAGATCAAAATAGGTTCAAATGATCAAACCAAGGGTACCAAACCTCTTAGAATATTTTTCTACAAATTTTAGAAGGTTTAGATGAATTTTATCTTGAACAGAACCTCTTTAATTTAAGCAGATCTGAAATTAGGATTTTGGTATACTATTTTGGTTCTCGAAACACATAAAACCTCATTTCTGTCAGTGCAAACCCACTTTTTGGACTTTTGAGCTCATTTGAGCTTTATTTAACCCTTGAGTAACCCAATGGTTAATTTGTGCTTGTGATATGGTATTAAAATTACATAATTAACCCTGATTTCCCATTCTCTCAAATCAGAATAATACGGAATTACAACCCTCAGATGATTATGTAGGAGCTTTTATCAATCATACCTGACTAAAAGTGGCTAGTTAGGGCTTATGATGGTGTTCCCATCATACTCCCATGTCTAGCTTTTGCTACTCCTTAGCAAAATCGTATGGAACAAGCCAGATCTCTTGGTCGAATGTAACCGTCAAGATACCCTACTAAGCTGCATCTCTAAAAATTAGATCAAAATACCAACAATAGGACTACAGGTACTCAAATACTGTCCAAGATCCAGACCTGAACAACTTCATCCTGGGTCTACCACAAAGTTTCTAAGGCCTGCAAAAACTGCCCAGAGGTTCGTTGACCCCAGCAGTTAAAGCACCTGTGCATAGACGTATCATGTCTAGGTTCAGTTTCCCAGTGCATTTTGATAAGCGAGAGATAGAGAAGGATTTTTTCATTTTGAGAGTTTTCTCTCTTTTCTTTTTATATTTCCCTAAATCTAGCCTCGGATTGGCCCTAAACATGGTCTATATCGAATTCCTTGTCCCCACCATCAATCCATGAAGGCTCCTTGGCAATAGATGCTTCAGGATAGCACCTCCCATAGCAACCCCTAGAACCATGGCTTTCGACACTTCAAGATAGTGCCACCCATGGCATTCTGTAGCTAAATTTAGGCCATGGCAATCGACATTTCAGGATAATGCCATCCATGGCACCTGAACCAGCACAAGGTGCTTACATGCGCCCGATAGGATATTTAGATATCCTAGGAGACAAGCACCGAGGAGATGATATGTTACTACGCATCTTCGAGAAAAAATTTTCACCTCTCCACTCTGGGAACTTATCCAATCATCTTGTGTCTTCGAGCCGCTCCTAAGCTAGATCTTCGAGACTACTTTTCAGAATAGAATACTTTTGTCATGATTTCTTTATTAAGTGCACTGAGCCAGAATAGTGTGTGGATTTCTGGGTACTTTGGTTACCAAGTCCCGCAAACCAAAGGGCAGGGAATGGGACCAAATAATCCCTAAGCCTTAGACCTAATACATCAACCTCGCACTTTCCTCAACCTCTTGAGGACTAATCTGGATCTTAACGAATACTTGAGTGCTTAAACCCTGAAACAAGTCCAAGAGGCCTACGGTCAATACTTTTCACTAATCTCCTAAGTTTTATCCTTCTAGGTATTAATTCATCATCCGATCCAGGATAGAAGTTAGGTAAATTCCATACTCAATTACAATGGACTATCTCATTTCTTTCTTTTTTATTGCACCTTTCTTTTATTTTCTTTTCTTTTCCTCTCTCCTCCTCAATTGTTTTCAATTTAGCTCACTTTGATCTCTCCTTTCCTCTTCCTTTTTTTTCTTCTTTTTTTTTGATGAAACCCCACCATGAATTAATTATCACATCATTTTGCACTTTAATACCCCCCCATTCCTAAGATTTGCAATGTCCTCATTGTAAATTAGCTAGGTTCGAGTTTAGTTCAGATCGTACATTAGAGCAGGTAGGCGGTGAAAGGGTCAGAATGATTGTTGTGAACAATTTCTAGCTATGATACAAGTATCAAAGGTGGAGTCGGCTATTCTAACAGACAAACCCTAAAGTGCAATATAATTTCAACAAATAGATGATCAGAAGGGTCTCGATTTTTTCAAAAAAGATGGGTTGCCTCTCGTTAAGCACTATGTTTAATGCCATCAGATGGGCACAATGAAGCTCAAGGAGAATGGAGATCAAAAGAAACTGCAGCCAGATTTGAGTCAATGAGTTCGATGAACGATTTGAGTCTCTGACCATTCACGACAAAAGGTTCTGATTTGTGGTTGAGTTCACTGATTTCGATGGCTCCATTTCCAAACACTTGTCTCACGAATGGTCCAATCCATTTTGATCTCAGTTTTCCAGGGAAGAGCTTGAGTTTGGCATCGAAGAGTAACACTTTCTAACTAGGATGGAAAGATTTTCGCAAAATGTGCCTGCTTGGAAGGCTTTGACCCACTCTTTATAGATTCGCTAGTTCTCATATGCATCATTACGTAATTCCTCGATCTCGCTCATTTGAAATCGGTGGTGAATTCCAACCCTCATGAGATCCAGATTGCACTTCCGTACTGCCCAGTAGGCTTTGTGCTCCATATCTATAGGGAGGTGACATGCCATACCATACACAAGTTTGAATGGAGATATTCCTAACTGGGTCTTATGGGCTATCCTATAGGCTCACAAGGCTTCTAGAAGGCAAGTAGACCAATCCTTCCTGTCAGGCCGAATAGTAACCTGAAGGATCTTCTTGATCTCCCGATTTGATAGCTCAACCAATCCATTAGTCTGGGGGTGATAAGGAGTCAAAATACAATGCGACAGCCCATACTTTTTCATCAGAAGCTCAAAGTGCACATTCGCGAAATGAGACCCGCCATCGCTGATGATGGCTTTTGGAACCCCAAATCTAGAAAAGATGTTCTCCTGAATGAACCGAAGAACAACTTTATGATCGTTTGGTCTAGTGGGGATGGCTTCGATCCACTTCGAGACGTAACCAACAGCAAGTAAGATGTACTCAAAGCCATTGGATCCTGAAAAGGGTCCCATGAAATCAACTCCCCAAATTTCAAAGATTTCACACAAAATGATCGGATTCAAGGGCATCATATCGTGTGGGCCCATGTTGCCAAGGGTCAGACAACGAGCACATGCCATACAATAGGATTGTGCATCTTTAAACATGGTAGGCCAACAGAACCCACATTGGAGGATTTTCGCCGCAGTTTTACGCCCAGAGTAATGGCCACCACAGGCCTGGTCATGACAGAATGAGATGACCTCGTTGACCTTATCAGCGGGAATGCATCTCCGGATCACCTGGTCATTACCGATGTGGAATAGATACGGGTCTTCCCAGACATAATACTTGCCATTGGAAATCAGCTTGTCTCGCCTAGAAGTCACCCAAACAAGCAGGGCATTCCCCTTAACAAAGTAGTTCATGATGTCAGCAAACCAAGGAAGTCCATTAATGGCAAGGAGATGTTCATCCGAAAAGTGCTCAGTGATAAGTTCGGATGGGTCGATAACTGAAGAAGGAAGGCAGGACAAATGGTCAGCTACCACATTCTGCTTTCCCACCTTGTCGCAAATTTCGAGATCGAATTCTTGCAACAGTAAGATCCAAGGAATTAATCTAGGCTTCGCATCCTTCTTCATGAGTAAGTGCCTTACTGCAATGTGATTCAAGCATATGATGATGTAGGAACCCAGGAGGTATTATCTAAATTTCTCTAAACCAAATTCTACGACCAGCAGCTCTCTCTGTAATCGTGTAATTACGCTGAGCCTCATCTAGTGTCTTGTTGGCGTAATATATGACCACCGGTTTCTCGTCGATTTTCTAACCTAGCACCACTCCTACTACTTAGTTAGACGCATTGATGGGAACACTATCATGAGCCCTAACTAGCTCATTTTGACCTAGAAAAGATAACAAAAGCTCCTACATAACCAACCGGAGGTTCTAACTCAATGAATAACCATTCTGAGAGAAAAGCAAGAAACAAGGGGTAAAACTACAATTTTACCATTGCTGTACAACAATGGGCTTTCTCATGAGCTAAACATAGGTCAAATGATCTTAACAAGATAAAACAGGGTCAGACAGAAAAGGGTTCATGTGAATTCTAGGAATTAAATGACTTCTAGTAACCCTAAAACAGACCCACTTGATTTGACAAGGTTCTGCTCATGATAAAATTCACATAAATCCTCTAAAAATCATGGAAAAATATTCTCTAGGGTTTAGAACCTTCAATTTGGCCCTTAGAACCTACTTTGACCTAAATTGGGGTCAGTCAAATGTTTGCCCTAAATTAGGTTTTTGTGTAAATTACCCAGTCAAATGTGGTCAAACCCAAAATCCACCTTCACCATTGGATTTTTTACGTTCAAATTAGGTTTATACCAAAATTTAGACCTAAGGGGAATTCACCTTGACCTACTTTGCAAACAGGTCCAACCCAATTACATTTCTACCTCTAACTTTTGAAAACTTCTGCAGAACCCCCCTATCTTTATCTTCATTTTTTGCAATTAGGTCCCTCCACCATTATAGCGGAGGGAATCCTACTCCAACGAGGTTTCGAGGGAAAGATCTCCCTATTTCCTCAGAGAATCCCCATCAAATTTGAAAGGGAGATTCTCTGAGAAATCTCCTCCAGTTTGAACACAATTCCAGGCTTGATTTGGTACCCAATCTCTCATGCGAATGCATGAGAGATTCAGATCTCATTTGACCTTCCATCTCCGGCAAGGTTGCCGTGCTTGGAAGCTTGGCTTCCAAGCACGAAACCTTCCTCCAGAGACTATAAAAGCAAACCCCAAAGCCCTCCTCATCCTTCAAGCTTAAAATTTGCCTGAGCAACCCTCTATTTCGTTTCTCCCCCCTCCAGCCAGTGACTCACCAAGATCCAACGACCCCCCTCTCTCTCCCTCATCGCTATGCCACAATACCAGTGGCAGGGTTCTCTTCCTCCTCTTCGTCCACGTCGCGCCGCACCAGCCGATGTTCCTGCAGCCCCTTCATCATCGTTGTCCTCCTCCACTGAGTGCTTCGTCTCCGACGACGACAATACTAGTCAGCTGCCTTCTCCACATCCCCCTTCATCTCCCTACGCACAAATAAGTTCTCTCTCTGTTTTCATCATTTTTCTCTCTTTATTTCTTCAAAACATGCCTCGACGCACGCTACCACCCTCACCTTCCTCATCTCCAGCCAGACCTCCGACAAGGCATTCCCGTCGCTCCACGCCTCCATCCGCCTCGCTTACTACCCCATAAGCATCGCCACACTCCACTGACCAAAAACCCTTGCTCCACTCACCATGCCACACCCCCATAACTCCCCCCGAACACACCCACTTTCACGCACACAGCGTGCCCTAGGCACGCACACTCCGGCCACCCAACGCGACGTCGACCCTCACACTACCTTCGTCGTGTCTCGGCGAAGCTGTCTGAGCCTTTTGACGAGGCCGCAAGGCCATTTTTGTGGTTGACAGGTTTAGAGGCCCGCTGCCATTAAAGTAAGCAAGAAGCTTGCTTAGGAGCTGCCCCCGGGCCTCCTCACTCCAGGCTACGGGTCCCAGGTGTGTGGAATCCCTTCGCACACAACTCCAAATGAGCAATTGGCACTGAAGCCCCATGTAGCTACTGCAATCAAGGAGACTCCTGTTGCAGGCGTTCGCGAAGGAAGGTGGGACAACATAGTCCCACCTCGGAAGCTGACAAGAGGACGCAGTGGGATAAATTGAAAAAGTGACATAGCCTCTTCGCCTATTGATCACGGGGTGAGGTCCTACTCACTCCTCTCACAGCCTCGTCCACGGCACTGCCCACGTGGATCTGGCCTGACCCGTATACCCGACCTGCACTCCTCGCCCACCACCGCACACTAGTGGGCCTGGTCTTGGGCGTGCACCCAACCCGATTACCTGAGAAGCGGCTCTGGGAGAGCAAGCCTAAGAGAGAAAGAGGAAGAGAGATCGCGGGGGTAGGTAGGGGTAGGTTTTGCTCTCTCGCAGGCAAGGAGAAGAAGAAGAAGCTGAAGAAGGGCTGAAGAAAGAGAAAGAGAAGGAGAAGGAGCTAAAGGTAGAAGAAAGAGGAGCCGCAGAGAAAGAAGAAGAAGAAGAAGAAGACAAGGGCCAGAGCAACTGAAGGCAAAAGAAGCACAAGCACGAAGAAAAGAAAAGAAGAAGGAAGAAAGCCAAAGAAAGATCAGAGACAAAGAAGAAAAAAGATCAAAAATGGCACTATAGCAATCACAAGTTTAAGACATCTAATTTACAAATCAGACGTCCATTTTTTTTGTGCTCTTTATATACATTGATCCAGTGTCTTTATATTTAAATTTTTACATTGCAACTCTGATTTTCATTGCATATTCAATTTCTCAAAGTTGTGCTCTTGATTTTTAAACCCCAATTTGCTCCTTGTGTTCAACCTTGGATTTAAAACTTTGATTAATAAAATTTATTTGTTTTCAAGCAATTTCAACTATACTACAACGCATCGATTTTAAAACATTGATCTCGCCCATTAAACATGCATCACACATGATCTCAAAGGGATGGGACCAATCAGGAGATTGTAGGATCAATGCTTGGGTGACTCGGTCATGCAAGATCTCAAACACGTGAATGCACTCACTCATCATCTCAAAAGGCATGTCCTTCAAGAGGAGATTCTTCAAGGGTCGTGCGATTTTGGAAAAATCAGATATGAATCGACCATAAAAACTGACGTACCCCAAGAACGATCTGATGTCTTTGACCGAGTTAGGCATAGGTAATTTGGAAATCAGATTCACCTTAGCCTGGTTGACCTGGATGCCTCTCTCAGAGGCAAGGTGTCCAAGAACGATGCCCTCAGGAACCATGAAGTGGCTCTTTTCCCAGGAGAGAACCAGGTTCACTTCGATGCATCTCTTAAGGATTTGGACCAAATGCAAGAGATAGTCATCGAAAGATTCACCAAATACCAAGAAGGCGTCCATGAAGAGTTCAAGGTAATTACCTATCTTATCTTAGTATATGGCTAGCATGCACCACTGAAAGATGGCGGGTGCGTTGCATAGCCCAAAAGGCATCCTGCGGAATGCGTACATACCATAGGGCAGGTAAAGGTGGTCTTTTCCTGATCTTTGGGATGAATTGCAACCTAATTATATCTGGAGTACCCATCCGGGAAATAGAAAAATCAGTTTCTCGCTAGTTTCTCGAGAATCTGACCAATGAATAGAAGCGGGAAATCATCTTTCTTCATGGAGGCAGTTAGTTTCTGATAGTCTATGCAAACTCTCCGTGAATTTGCAATGCAGGTCGGGATGGTCTCTCTAGATTCAGTCGTAATAATGGTGAGCCCTGCCTTCTCAGGCACAACTTAGATTGGGCTCACCCAGAGGCTGTCAGAGATTAGGTAGATGATACCAACATCTAACCACTTGATGATCTCTTTCTTCATGACCTCCTACAGATTCAAATTGAGTCTTCTATGCATCACTCGAGATGGTCGTGAACCCTCTTCAGTGTAGATATGGTGTGTACAATACGAGGGACTTATACCAATTAGATCATCGAGCATCTATCTGATGGCTTTTCGATGCTACTGGAGAATAGAAATCAACTTTGTTTCTTGATTAGGTGTGAGTCGAGAATTGATGATTACAAGAAATGTTTGATTGGAACCCAAGAAGATGTATTTCAAATGATCTGAGAGGGGTTTCAGCTCCATTATCAGGTTATCAGTAGTAGGTGGGGGTTCGAGATGAGCCTCAGAAGATAAAGTGGGAGCTACAGGTGAATCTAAATCATCTTTAGGCTCCTCTATCTGTGGGTCAAGATCTTCTCGAGGTTGAGGATCAGGGATAATCGAGTTTTCATTTGTAACCGGGCCTCAACCATAGAACTACTGTCGCAGACTTCTTCAATCGCCCCATAGATTATTCCTTTCTTAGCCTTAAAGATATCAATCTTCAGAGTCTTGTTCCTAAATTTCAACTCGATCTGGCCCTCTTCACAGTTGATATTTTCCCTAGCTGTGGCTAGGAACAATCTCCCTAAGATGATCGGTGTATTTCTTAGGTTTTCAAGAGTATCCATGTCTAATACGCTGAAGTCCACTGGAAAATAGAAATCTCATAACCTAACTAGAACATCCTCAAGAACTTATCTAAGTGACTTGATCGATCTATTTGCTAGCTGCAAGGTCACCTCAGTTAGTTTGAGCTCAGTTTCCTCGAAATGGTCTAATAAGGATGTAGGGATCAGGTTTGTGGAGACTACTAAATCCAATAAGGCTCAATCGAATTCTAGGTTGCCGATCTTACAGGAGATCAATGGGGTGCCAAGATCTTTTGCTTTTTGTGAGAGTTTGCTCAGGATAATCTAGCTGACTTGCTCAAACAATATGATCGGGCTCCCGTCTTTGTTTCGCAGCTTACTCTTCAGTGTACATAAATCCTTTAGAAATCTCGCATATGCTGGTACGTGGTGGATCGCATCCATTAAGGGGATGTTTATCTGGACTTGCACAAAGAGCCTATCCAGATCTTCCTCAAGTGCCACGGGTTTTGGTTTCCTCTTTCCCTTGTCAAGGCCATTGGAAATGGAACCTCTGTAGGTTCCTCTAGGATAGGCTCTGGATTTGGGATAAGGGTATCCTGGATAACCATCCTAGGGTTTGGCTCAGAACTACCAAGCTTGGATATGGTGGATCTTGAGTCATTTTGCCACTATAGGTGGTAACAGAATTAAGGCTAGCTTGGCTTTGGTTCGGAGTCAGCAAAAGAGGTGGTTCTTGCTAATATCCTAAAAATGATGTCGAAGCCTCCATCTCGTCGGGTGATGGAGCAAAAGGGGCCTGATATACGTAGTGATCTTGGCACTGATTTGGGTTTACATTGCTCCTCTGGTTCAGCACGTTATACAGATTCGGCAGAGGTTGAGATGGGAGTGCACTAGGTTGGCCAGACCCAACCATCTATGCGAGTTGATTTCGAACCTCTGTGATCTCATCTTTGTGCTATTTTTGCATAGCCATGTTGGTATTTTGAATGTCAACCAGGGTTTGTAAAATCATAGTCATTTGACCTTCCCTTGACGGTCTGGATTGGTAATTCAGGTTGGACCTAGGCTGAGTGGGTTGATATGGGCATGGAGCCTGTGGTCAGGGCTGGAATTGAGATCTCAGGTTCTAATTATTCCCTGACCACACAAAGTTGTGGCGATTACACCATCCAGGGTTATAGGTGTTTGAGAATGGATCATTTTGGATGGCGTGGAACTCTAGGGAAGTTAGAATACGAGGGTTCAGAGTTCCCCCAAGTAGAGTAGGTGGGTTCGGAGTTTCCTCCGAAACCAGGATCAGATGGGGGTAGATACGGGTCCATCCCCTGGTGAGAGTTGTGGTAAATGTTATGCACAGCCTCCCTACCTGAGGGCAATTGTGCATACATGTTCTGCTGTGCAGCGGTGGGTCTCTACAAATGTTGAATCAATTCGACCACCTTTTTCACGATGATTAAGACCTTATCCAAGCGACTGGCCACCAATTCCAGATCAATGAATGCAGATAGGCCTTGAGTCTCGTGTGCCCCTCACGTGTTTGTCAATGAATGGGTGGTCATCCGGTCGAACACACCCATAGATTCATTGTTTATGGAGTTCTCACACATGTTCTCGAGAATCTCCCAAACTGTATCTTCATGTTGACCCATGATGTTTCCACCACAGGTTGCATTGACAAAGAGCCTGATATCCTCACGGAGTCTCTGGTAAAAAAATTGGACTTCTTCCCATTTAGGAACTCCGTGATGGGGGTATTTCCGCATGAGATCCAAAAGGCGGTCCCATTACTCATGAAGTGGTTCTCCTGCATTCTACGTAAAGTGCGTGATATGGTGCCTCAAAGCATTCATTCAACCAACTGGGAAGAATTTCTTCAAGAATTCAGATTGAAGCTCCTCCCATGTGTTGATCGGATGGGTCAAAGTCAGATACCAGTGGGCAGCTTTATCCATGAGAGAGAAGGAGAACATCTTCATAAGTAAGATATCCTGATTTTGAACAGGTGAATTGAAGGTCTGGGCCAAATGTTTTAGCTGCTTGATGTGTTGGAAGGGATCTTCGGAGTTCAAGCCATGGAATTTTGGGATAGCATGAATCAGATTCGGCTTGAGTTTAGTATCAAGTCCTCTAGCCGGGATTTGCCCCTTGGTTCAATTGCCACCACACTAGGATTGTAGTGATCTCACATTTGAGGACATTGTGAAGGGTTCATGAATGCCTAAAATAGATCATTGAGGTGTTGTAGCTAATTCTAGAGATTGGGTTCTTCTTCTTAGTTCTCCATGGATGCAGATGAAGGAGATCTGGGCTCAGAAGCAGAAGAGTCAGAAGAGATGTCAATCTAATCGGGTGGTAACACAAACAAGTGGGTCAAGGCCTAGCCTCGACGAGAATGGACTACTAATGGTGGTCTCAAGGGTGGTCTTAAGGACCTCCTCCTGAACCTGCACTAAAGAGCCAAATGAGGGATAGAATGTGTGATGGACCAAATCAAGGAACCCAAAAATCTTTGGATGACTAAGGAGGTTCAAGGCGGATGATACCTCTTGATCAGAAAGTCACTCACCCAAGAATTACTTGGGCAACCAGGAAGGGAGAGCCCCGCAAAGACCCCTACATGGTAGAGCATCCCCACTAGTTACAGGGTTTCCCCCACCCGACCTTCCTTATCACTGAGAATCCAAGTAGATCGGAATGAGCAAACTTGACCCCTAAGTCTACCAATTTTATTTCTAAATATGTATCTTGAATTTCACTTGAACTTTAGAATTGATTGTGATTTGTGACCTAATTTGAAGGTTGGTTAACCCACAAAGTGGGTCAACTTCACCTAACATGTCCTAAAGCTTAGGATGAGTTGGGTAAAGAACCCAAAATCACCCTGAGTGATTTGTAAATCGATTATTAAGTCCCAAGTTTTAGTAATTCAAGTGATTGTTAGAGCCTTCATTTAGGATTTGCATGATTATGTCAATTCAACCAAGGCTTAGGTAACACACAATGTGGAAAATCAATTCTCTTTTAAATTAAGCAAGTGTGTTTTCCTAAAATCCTAAAATGGAAACCCTAATTTGGCTCTGTTTTCTAGGTCCAATTCTTTCCAAAATTGGCACCTAGGGCTCAATCAAGAAGGTGAAAAGCCCTAAGAACCTTTAGTCCCTAATAGGTGTAGATATCTAGATGGGGATTTCTAATCAAACCAACTCAGGCAACTCAAATGATTAATTCTATGAAATAATGCAAGTTGAACCTAATTGATTTTTATTTTTAATTCCTTCCAAAAATGAGGGGCTTAGGAAGAAGGGAATGAAGTTACCTACCCCATGAGTGGCTGTTGTATGACTGATCTTCTCCCGTGTACCTCGCAAAATCACAACAGATAAAATAAGGCAAGTTAGTATCAAATCAAAATTGTAATAAGTGAATGAAATGCACGTTGCACTCCAACAACGGTGCCAAAATGTTGGTGCACGAGATTCGTCTTTTAGAAATATGCATCGTAGTATAGGACAAAAATCGCAACAAGACTTAAATTATAAAACTTGAAATCAGGAAATTGAGCCTGAGGTCATTCACAGGGAGGAAATTGGTAATCCAATCAATAATCACAATATCAAGAAAGATATGCAAGAATAATGCTCAATGTAATCAAAATAATATTTCAATAAACTCAAGAGTGAGAGGGCAAAAAGATTAGGTTAAAATGGTGTTTTGAACCAAAAATTTAACCTAATAATCAAGTTCTAATTAAGCCAAATAAACCAACAGTATCCGCAATCAAATGAATATTCAATATCAGAACCAAAACAAACATCAGGTTTAGGCTTCAAACTCCTTAACTCAGCACCTCAGAGAACCAAGGCAAAGCACCACAGAAGAGACACAAGGGTCTCTCAATCTAAGTGCTGAGAGAGGAGGGTATAAATATCGAGGTAGCAAAAACCCCCCTCCTCCTCCTTAGATTTCCCTCAGAATCATGTCAAACCCGGGTGTCTAGGTAAACAAATCTAGGCCAGACCTACCAACGTACGCGAGGGGTGAGGACGCGTGAGCGAGAGCGTGTAAGCACATGCGTTGGGGCATGCTTGGGGGACCTCACCCCCCGTGCATTCGAGAGAAGCAGCCTTCGTCAAATTTACGTAATATACACCTTCACAAGTCCTAACGTCCCCGAGGTGGGACTAAATACAAGGACTTCATGTGCTGCAGTAGGAACTTCCTTGAGCAATTGCAACTGCTGGCCACGTTCAATTGGTGTTCCACTGCACTGCTACTACTAGGATGAGGACTTGGAGAGCTTCAAGACCTGAAGCTCCTTTGATTGCAAGCCACAGTCGGTCAAGTGAAAGCTGGAGATGAACGAATGGAGTCAGAGAAAATGGTGTCAGTGGCAGTGCTCCGACGATGATACCTAAAAGACAAATACGGGTTATAAGCCCAAGTTAAAACATCCACTATGATTGTCGGAGCGCAGAGAATGTGGTGGTGGTCATGGATTGGTGCAAGGGTGCGTATGGGTGAGCAGCGAAGTCGGAGAAAGTGGACTGTGGTGGGTGAGTTTGGGGAGGAGTTCCAGTGGCCAAATCCCTTAATAAACTTGGGGCTTTTGGTAGCTATGACTTGTGGATGGTTGTGGTGATGGAAAAAGGATGGTTGCATTGTGTGGTGCCGATGCAAGCTCGTCGGAGCTCGTGCCAGACGTGGGGAAGATGGGGGCAAGCCGGTGTGTGTGATGGTGGAAACAAGAAGTTAAGGGCATAAGAATAATCTAGAGAGAGACGGAGAGTGGGGGACTTAGAGAGAGAGAGAGAGGGTGAGGGCACCTGGCTGTGATGGGCAGGAGCCGGAGAAGGGGAAGACGACGACAAGGGAGCAACAAGGAAAGAGAGCTCGGAAGCGGCCAGTCTTTGCCTGCAATCAGTCGCGAAGAAGACGAGTCTGTCAATTTGATCGATGGCTGACTCGATGATGGAGGCAGAGAGACTAGTCGGAGCTCGAAGAGAAGTCGACCAGAGGAGAGAGGAAGAGATGGTTCTTGGCCTCTTCTGAGCTAAGGAGGACGACTAAGCTACGAGGGCCCTTTATAGAGCCCAAGATTGACCTCTAAGCATGGAAAATGGCCTGATTTGGCCAAAAAATCAGGGCAAAATATCCCTTGACTTCTTCGAGCTCATTTGAGCTCCAAGGTGCAAATCAAGGTCTCTGATCTGGTTTGATTGATTGGAAAATCCCTCAAGATCAATCCCTCCAAATTTGGAGGGATTTGGTCTTGATTTGAGAGAGAAATCTCTCCAAGAATCTCGATGTGAAGTGTGTTCTAACAGCCAATGGCAGTAGGGACCTAATTGAAGGAAATGATGAGAAGTTAGGGGCCTTTTTGTAATAAACTCGAAACCTCAGGAGCTAGATGCAAGAAATAGGGTTTTAAAGGACTAAATTGCAAACTAGATCAAGGTGGACTTTGATTAGGCCCAAATTTTAGCCTTAACCTAATTTGGACCCAAAAAATCTAATGGTGAACTCAGATTTAAGTTTTGACCATGTTTGACAAAGCTATTTGCATAGAAGTCCAAATTAAGGTAAAATTCCATCTGCAACTCTATTCTAGGCCAAAATAGGTTCAGATGATCAAACTAAGGGTACCAAACCTCTTAGAATATTTTTCTATAAATTTTAGGAGGTTTAGATGAATTTTATCCTGACTAGAACCTCTTTAATTTAGCAAGTCTGAAATTAGGGTTTTGCTGTACTATTTTGGTTCTCGAAATGTGTGAAACCCCATTTCTTTCAGTGCTGACCCACTTTTTGGACTTTTGAGCTCATTTGATCGTTATTTAACCTCTGAGTAACCCCGTGGTTAATCTGTGCTTGTGATATACTATTAAAATTACAGAATTAACCCTAATTTCCCGTTCTCTCAAATCAAAATAATACGGAATTACAACCCTCAGATGATTATGTAGGAGCTTTTATCAATCATACTTGACTAAAAGAGGCTAGTTAGGACCTATGATGGTGCAGTCGCGGAGGTGGCCAACGGTCACGCGCTGGTGTAGGAGTGCTACCCTGCGCAAGGGTGCGCATGATTGTGGTGGTGCGCCTAGGTCGCTGGCAGTGGTGAGGAGACGCATGTGGTGGAGTATGAGCAGTGCTAAGGGTGCACATGCGATTTTCGTGGTGTAGGGAAGCATGCGAGAGCACACACGGAGAGGAGGCTAAGGCATGGTGGCGAACGGTGGAGGGCACGGTGGCGAAAGTCACGATCGATGGTTGTTGTCGACGAAGAGGAGCGCAGTGTCCCTGGATGCCACGGTGGCAAGGAGGATGATCAGATGCAATGATGAACAACGAGGCAGATCACGGTGGTGGTGTTGGCACTATCACCGCCGACCATGGTGGTGGTTCGCGGTGATGTTGGTCATGAACGGCTTGCAGTGGTAGATGACGATGTAGAGATGTAAGTTGTCACAGTCTCTGGAAAGGACGGAGCATGGTCGAGGGCGAGACACAGTGGAGGTCTGGAATGGATGTGGAGAGGGGGATTCCTCCCCATGGAGGATTATGGTCCTCCAGAGGTCGTCTAATTAATGTGCACTTATTCATGATAAAATGCCTACTTATGTTAGTTCCTAAGCTTAACATTGCATGTAACATTGTGAATAATGCATAACATTCATTACATTGCATTTAGAATGATTTGCAAAATTTCTATATTAATCTTTACATTTTGTGTGGCCAAGGGATAATGCGACATCTTTGCAGGTTTCAGATGAAAAATCTGATCGTACGGATAGATCCGGAACGACGATCATAGTCCGACAACGTAAAAATCATCTTGATCCAACATCCATAGCAGTCGCAACAAAGGAATGAAGATGGACGGCCCAAATGGCACTACGTGGCGCCATCCAGGCCATCCAACATGGGCCACAACTCCTGCCTTACCTCAAGAAGAGATCCCAACCGTTGGATCTCAATCCAATGGTTGAGATTCATCACTGTGCGCCACTCAATTCCAAAGGAGAAGGCTTGATGAGATCTCAACCGTTGGATCCTCATCCAATGGTCATCGATGTGTGATCCTCAATTCAAACACTCGACACAAACACAGCCACAGCGCAGCGGTCGACGCCTCTACTCACCACACGCAGAAGACCGATCGAAGCCCTGCGTAGATTTAATCCGCCGAACACGCTCAGGTGAAAATTGAGTCGTCGATGGGTGATCAAGCGGCGAAGGAAGTGGCAACGTGGCACTCTGAGAGCCAAAAGATCTACAGACGCGCGATAATGTGCGGAGGAACACCGAATCACATGTGTACATTTTGGGGCACTCACTTAAGACAACTATGAGCGCTATCCTCCATTTGATCGTGAAGAGGCGCAATGCGTGCATGTTCAAAATGATGCGAAAGTGAGATCCAAGCGCTCTCCTCAACCAGGCGATCGGATCGGACGGTTGGCATTCTCCCTCACCAGCATAGGCATAAAGCACACGATTTGAAAGTGTGTGATCTACTCTCGCTCTCCACCCTCTGTTGGACATTTAGCGGCTACAGACGCTCTAGCACCTTCCAACTGCGTTGCACGAATCGCCAGCGCAAGTGCGTGATGCGTCCATGCGTGGGCCGCGACGCGCACAGCTATGTGCGGGAGGTGCATGCGCGGCACGTGTCTTGTGTGCAGCAATGGATGCAAGGCCATGGAGGACCTCTTCCCTACACCTATTTAAACCCACCTTCACCTTCCCATTGGCCTTTATCTCTACCTATGCTATTCCCACCTATCCAAGAGCTCAAGAAGCCCACCAAGCTCCCAAAAAGCTCCATTCCCAATTTCTAAGGACACCCTATTAGTGTAGAGTCCTATCCCTCCACCAAATATTTCTCCCACATCACATCCATTTCATAGGGAACCTTAGAGCTGTCTCCTCACCTCCATTCATGTAGATGATCACCTCCACCTCCTCTTCACCATTCCCATGACCTTGGCGAAGCTTTCCTCTAGCCAGATTTGTCTTGCATCTCATCCTTGACGTCGAGCATCTCTCCTCCATCAAAGCTGGCGCTAAGCACCATCATCTCGCCAAACATCCATTTTTAGAGATTTCCTCTCACCTTTATCTCTTTTAGTTTACTTAGCTTATTGTAATTGTAATAAACATTATTTCATCTCAAGTTATCAAGTTGTGTTTCATCTCTCTACTCTCTTTATTTAGTTTGCAAGTGGTTTTATCATTTCCTAAAATACAAAAAAAATAACAAAACCCTAAAAACACCAAAACGAAACAAATCAAAATGCGGATTTCGAGAAAACAAACATCGCCTCCCTCTATTTGACCTAGGACTCCCTTGGAGTTTCGGTATAAATTTTATTTGATATCTATTTTTGTTACTACAACGACGGGCTTTTCAAAACCCTAACTTTTTCCTTGCGAAAACACACTCATCATTTTAGAACAGTTGCCGGGGAGGCAACGGAATTTTGTTTCTTTTTCCATGTTTCTTGCATTTACTTACTAACTAACCCCACTTTCCTCTGATTTGCTATCTTGCAGGTGTCCTAGCAGGAAAATCTAAGTGCGGTAGACTGGAGTAAAGTGCCAGTAAAGTGGTTTGTGAGTGCCCCAACATTCCCCCCCCTGCACTACTCCTCATCCACTACATAAATATCCAAGACTTAATCAACTTAGGTGTTTGCTTAAACCCTAGGATAGAAATTAATTGTCTTGTTTGCCACCTCTACTTATCTCATCTCCGCATATATATAAAGAAAAAAAAAACTTCTTCTGATTGTGGGAAAAAATTAACATACACACCACATACACCCACATTTGAGGCACATAACCACTTTTGATTTTATCTACTCAATCGGGATTCCGACCTGTGGAACCGAGACATGCACAAATCAACACATAAAGGAGTATTAATCAGATTAGGATAATCACTTTTTGTATGCCTAAATTAGTGGTGCATCAAGGCCATTTGGTTGAATTGCTTGGGCCGCACCACCTAACTTAAAACCGATTCGTCTTGTAGCTACCCTATAGGATTTAAATAATTAGGTCAAGCCAAGCACTCCATATTTTCTTGATTTATAATGGAAAATACTTGAACTCATACTTTCAAACTTAGTTTGCCTCACAAAACTTGGTTGAATACACCTAATATTTGAATCCTAAAAGCTACTAAGCAAGATCGAACCCTAAAATTCACTTCATCCTTAATAATCTTGCTTGAAAACTTTTGGTTGTGCACATACACACATTCTCAATGAATTATTAAGGGCACAACCCATTAACAGGTCCCATTACATTCCGAAAGCACTACTACCCCAGGCCTTAATTAAAATTGGATAGACGTTGGTTCTAGGATTCATAGAATCCATTTCAGGGTACTCTCTTGAACATATTTCGAATTAGTGACATCTGCTTGCTTCAAAAGGTGCTAAGTTGGGGGACCCGATTGTCAAACAACTTAAGCAAGTAGGGGTTTGGCATAATTAGCGACCCTCGGGACACGCTCCCCCTGCTTCGTCAACCCAACTTTACCATCTTCGGCGGCAAGGACAACATCAAATTCATTACGTGGTCAGAGTTTATTTCTGAAGCATAGGTCCTTAAGCTACCCAATTTAAGGACAGGCTTGTATTTTTTATGCTACAGGGTTCCATTTTCCCCATCCTTCCGACCTCCTTCCAGTGCATACTTGGAAGGAGGTCATTGAATCCTCACTTGGAAGGATTTTTAGACCATTCCCAGAGGAGGAGGTTGAGTTATACCCAAGCAAATCCCATGGCTGATCAACAACCACCTCCCCTGCCCCTGAACCAGCAGAAGCTAATTCAGAGGCAGTTGGACCAGCTGCAGTAGATGTAGGAATGGTTCCAACGGATAAATGGTCAGGGCACTCAACCCTTGAAAGATTTTTATGATCTTTCAAATTACAAGGATCGTCCCGGCATTGTGATCCCTGCTGGTGATGTTGAGATCAAGCCCCAGGTTTTGAGTTTGATTAAACACTTTCATGAGCTTCACTCAAAAGACCCATTCCAACATTTGGAGGAACTGATCACTCTGATTCAGACCACTAAATCGTGGATTGTGGATGAAGAATAGATTCTCATGATGCTTTTCCCCCATTCACTCGGGGATAAGGCTGCACATTGATACCGTACCATTGGAAGACCGATTTGAAATTGGCCTTCCTAAAGAAATTCTTCCCAATTAGACGAACCAATGCTTTGCGACGAGCAATTACCACTTTCAACCAGCGACCAAGGAAACCGTTTCATGGGGCCTGGGAGCGATTCTAGGATCTGTTGCGGAAGTGTCCACACCAAGAGGTGCCTAAATGGCAAATTGTGCAGATATTTTATCACAGGTTGAATGATCAACTCCATCATCATGTGGATGCTTCTTGCGGAGGCAATTTCCTCAACAAAGAAGCAAATAGCATGTATGATTTGTTCGAGGAAATGAGCGAAAACTCTACAAACCACGCCTCCATGGAAACCTTCAACCGACCCCAGCAAGCTAGATCAAACGCCAATGAGGTCCGAGATTCTCATACATTTGATATGGAATTTATCTGCAATAAATTAGATAAGGTGGATCTAGTTGCTAAATGAATTGAAGAGTGGATGTCCGGAAGCCCTAATACTTCTAGATCCACTCAATCCCGAAGCTCGAGATTCCATTCTTTGCAAGCTCCTATGAGAAGGGAGTTTGTGAACCAACTTGAGTTGGCTCGACCTTCGAGCCAACACTTCTCAGAATCTTATGGGTTCCAAACTGGGGCCTTTGATCCCAATTTTTCTGATCCTTCTTACTCTTCATCCTTATCTTATAAGGATGTTTATGCTATACAAGAGAACGCTAGGTCCAACCCTTACTCGAACTCCTATAATAATGGTTCAAAAAATCACCCTAACTTCTCTTAGAAAGATCAGGGGTAGAAAATCCAATATCAATCCAACAACTATGTACCACAAAAACCAATGGGTTAGGGTCATGTATGTACTCAACTGCCCCCGAATCGAGTTAATCAGCCCATGTGGAACACCCAACAACCCACCGGGAAGGCTGATTTAAACCTGAAGATGGTAGAAATGCAAGAGTCAATGCTCCAGCTCATGCAACAAATGAAAACTTCGTTGGATACCTTGTAATCCAGACTTAGTGCAAATAACTAACAGCTCGAATCTCTACCATCACAACCTGTATCAAACCCAAGGAATGTATAGAACCAAGGCGCTGGGCCGCAAGGTCTAGTAATGGTGGGGAGCCGCATGCTCAAGCTCATGTTATCTATCAAGTTACCCCAGTCCCTTCCGGAGTCAACGAAACACCAACTATAACCAACCGAGAGGCTCCTGTTTTGCCCAACCCTCCCCAAGGCACGAACCAAGAGAACTTTGCCACTGCAAACACAATTACCTTGAGGAGTGGCAGTAGACACAAGGGTCCCATTCATTCCCAAATAAATTCCATTAGGACCCATAATAAGAATTTTAAACTCCCAACTAAGAATGCGATCAACAGAAAATCAGAATCTGATTCAGTAGTATGTTGTTGCAAGGGCAAATGCAACAAGCCGAAGGAGAAATTAGAGGAAAGAATATCTTTGTTACAGTCTTTCAAATTGATAATCATTTTACTCCTTGTGGCTATTGGATCAATTCCCGCATACGCTAGATTTCTATTGAATTCATACAAAGAGAAGCGTAGAGTGGAATCTAAAAACCCTAGGAGAGTAGTCTTGTCTGAAAACACAAGCACACTAATCATAAACATGCTACCCTCTAAGAAACATGACCCAGGAGCCCTGCTAATTTCCTGCACAATAGGAAACATTACTTTTGATCGGGCCCTCCTCCACTTAGGTGCTTCCATTAATTTGATCCCTACCATACTTCATAGGAAACTGGGTCTACGCCACTTGAAATACACTGACATAACCTTGCAGTTGGCTGATAGATCAATTACAAAACCAAGGGGAGTTATGGAAGATGTTCTAGTCAAGGTCCATGATTTGCATTACCTTGTTAATTTCATCATCCTTGACATGGAAGCACCTAAACAGCTCAACCACACCCTGATTATTTCAGGAAGACCTTTCTTGGCCACCGCCAAGGCAAGGATTGATTGTGAATCAGGAAATATACAAACTGCCTCAAGGAATAAAACAAATTGATTTAATATTTTTGAGGTCTCAAAGAAAGATAAAATTAAGTATGGTTGGATTGAGGAGCTCAGTAAAATAGAGGACGTACTGGCTATACACACATTAGACAACCCCCTAATGGCTAAGCCAACCCAAACTCAGGAAGAAAATCATAAGGTAGCAAGGATAATTGAGGATAATAAAGACATGCAACCAATAGTGGCAAATTGGGATGAGGAAAATATTCATGAAATTAGGAACTTGTTGGAAGATTCACCTGATCAAGTTAAAACCCAACAACATCCTTATCCTGAATTTTTAGAGATTGAGGTTCAGATAATGGGTGGAAATCACAAAGATCAAAATGGTTGGATCAAGCACCTAGATTTTGAGGGTAAAATTGAACTTTGGGGAGAAACTCTTGAAAAGCTTGGTATTCTAGAGTACACACATACATTACAAACTCCCAACACATCACAAAAACCTCATCATCCTTTTTTGCCCAACCATAGCACACATCCTGCACCTACTCAAACCTCCTCTATTTTGAGTCAACAAAACTTCTTTTGGACACCATTTGGGCTCTCCCTACATCACTAGCTTGTCACTTTCATAGATCATCTCTTTGGCAAGCCCACTTCACCCTTTGTGAGCCATATTTTGGGTCTTGAAAATTTTGCTCTTGCAACCTCAATGTCTATAATTTTTGTTTGAGGACTATGCCTAGCTGAAGGCAATAAACTCAACATCTATACAGTTTGTTTTGGAACTGCCCAGATTTTCACGGAATACAGGTGATATTTTTTCTATTATGTCCTGTTTCATGCTTTTATTTTACAATGAGGACATTGAATTAACTAGGTATGGGGGGTGGATACATTATGATTATTTTGTCAATTTCATAACAGTAGTTTCTTATTTTTCTCCTTAAAAAAAAAAATAGAATTAAGAGAAGAGAACTTAGGCACTAAGAGTTGTTAACTTTAGGAGATGATACTTTAAAGTCTGAACACTTAGACTCTTCAGGTCTTCGGACTTAATCAGCCTGGGTGTCCACTAAAATGTGGACTTGGTCTTGAGTCCTTGCCATCTTAATTCTATTTTAATTTGGTTAATAATTGGGGCAAACAGTACACGACTTATCAACCCACTCTCTAATTTGAGAGGACTTTAAGTCTAAAGCATCTAAACACTTTTTACACCGACTCACTTTTCGGAGGTTTTTATGGAAATTAGGTAGCTAATGAACTTTCTAGGATAGTATGGCTGGCAAGTTGTCATGGGTAACAGCCCATTAGCTGATTATCCAGAGCCTAGCTACATGATCATACTCTTTCTACTGCCTTTAGGTAAACCTTAGATTAGGGAAGCTACCTACTCAGAAAAAGAAAAAAAAATGATACTCAAAAAAAAAAAGGAGAAAATAAAATAAGCCACACTTCACCACACGAGTATGGCTGGTAAGTTCCGTGGGTAACAGCCCATTGGCCGGTTGTCTAGAGTCCAGCTCACAAAAATACACAAATAATTTGCAAAACACCTAGGGAAGAAGCAAGGAAGTAGAATAAACCGAGGAGATATATATTGGGTTCTCCCTTATGTTGACCCCATAAAAAATAAAAAAGTAGGGAAAAAGCTACCGATCGGAAAGATAAACCTTTAGGTAGAAACTCTTTAGGTCACCTAGGTTTGTAGAAACCTGAAGTCCATTTTAACAGCCACATAGTCAGTCTATCACTTTTTCACGTTAAGATGCTTATAACTTAAAGTTCTTTTCAAGTCTTGGGTGGGTTGAGTAGCCGTAGAAAGCTACCTCAAAACTCTAAACTCAAAAAAATCCAAAAAAAATTAGAAAAAAATGTATCTTCCCTTTTCAAAATAAGGTGAGGAGTTGGGCGGTCTGCATTTTGGCAGACACCTGAGCACTGTTGAGTTTTTATAATTGGGTCCTTAGTTGAAATTTTCTCATGTGATAAACAAATCTTGCCTAAGTGATCAAAACCTGATTCTATTTTATGCATAATATTTAGGTTAGTTTTGCTAGGGACCAGCAAAAGATAAGCAAGAGGGTAAGATAAATGCGCACTTATTCATGATAAAATGCTCACTTATGTTAGTTCCTATGCTTAACATTACATGTAACATTGTGAATAATGCATAACATTCATTACATTGCATTTAGAATGATTTGCATAATTTGTATATTAATCTTACATTTTGTGTGGCCAAGGGAAAATGTGACATATTTGCAGGTTTCGGATGAAAAATCTGAATGTATGGATGGATTTCAAATGATGATTGCAGTCTGACAACGTAAAAATCATCTCGATCCGACATCCGTAGCACTCTCAACAAAGGAACAAAGATGGATGGCCTAGATGGCGCCACATATTGCCATCCAGACCATCCAACATGGGCTGCAGCTCTTGCCTTACCTCAAGAAGAGATCCCAGCCATTGGATCTTAATCCAACAGCTGAGATTCATCGCTGTACACCGCTCAATTCCAAAGGAGAAGGCTTGATGAGATCTCGATGGTTGGATCTTCATCCAACGGTCGTTGATGCGTGAGCCTCAATTAAAACACTCGACGCAAATGCGGCCGTAGTGCAGCTGTTGACACCAATACTCACCACTGCAAATGATTGATTGAAGCCCCGCACGTGGATTTAATCTGCTGAACATGCGTAAGTGAAAATTAAGCCGTCGATGGGCGATCGAGCGGTGAATGAAGTGGCGACGTGGCGCTTTGAGCATCGAGAGATCTACACACGTGCGATAACATGCGGAGGCACGTCAAGTCACAAGCGCGTAATTTGGGGCGTCACTTAAGACAACTGTGAGCATTCTTCGCAGTCTGATCGTGGAGATGCGTGATGCGTGTGCATTGAAAATGATGTGAAGGTGTGATTCGCGCTCTCTCCTCAGCCAGGCGATCGATATCGGACGGCTAGCATTTGCCCTCACCAGCATAGGCATAATGCACGTACTTTGAGAGCATGGGATCTACTCTCGCTTTAAATCCTCTGATGGACATCCAGCGGCTACAGATGCTCCAGCACTTTCCAACTACATTTCGCGGATACACCAACGCTAAGCATGCTATGCGCATGCGTATATGCTACACTGCAAGTAGTTGTGCGTGGGCGGTGCACGTGCGGCGCATGTCTTGCGCACGGCAGTGGATGCAAGGTCATGGAGGATCCCTTCCCTACACCTATTTAAACCCACCTTCACCTTCCCATTGGCCTTCATCTCTACCTATGCTATTCCCACCTATCCAAGAGCTCAAGAAGCCTAGCAAGCTCCAAAAAGCTCCATTCCCAAGCTCTAACGGCACCTTATTAGTGTAGAGTCCTATCCCTCCACCAAATATTCCTCCTACTTCACATCCCCTTCATAGGGAACCTCAGAGTTGTCTCCTCACCTCCATTCAGGTAGACGATCACCTCCACCTCCTCATCACCAATCGCACAAGCTTGGTGAAGCTTTCCTCTACCCGAATTCGTCTTATGCCTCATCCCCGACGTCCGGCATCTCTCCTCCATCCAAGCTGCCGCCAAGTGTCGTTATCTCACCAAACATCCATTTTAGGAGATTTCCTCACACCTTTATCTCTTTTAGTTTGCTTAGCTTATTGTAATTGTAATAAGCATTATTTCATCTCAAGTTATCAAGTTGTGTTTCATCTCTCTACTCTATTTAGTTTGCAAGTGGTTTTATCATTCTCCTAAAATACCAGAAAAAAACAAAACCCTAAAAACACCAAAAGGAAACAAATCGAAATGCGGATTTCAAGAAAATAAACATCACCTCCACGTGTTCGACCTGGGACTCCCTTGGAGTCACGGTATAAATTTTATTTGGTAGCTATTTTTGTGACTACGACGATGGGTTCTCCAAAATCCTAACTTTTTCCTTGTGAAAACACACTCATCACCATCCGTCCTGCTTATGAAGAGAGAGCATCATAGAGAGAGATTTGAGGGAGAGATTTGAGGGGGAGAGAGAGAGGAAGAATAAGGAAGGCATGATCAAGATTTTATGTGACTAAAAGAAGCACGATAAAGGTTGGAGGGAAAATAAGGAAGGGAATGCCATCAATTAATTGAGAGGTACATAGGGATGCACTAAAAGTGGTTCCATTGCTATTTTTCCTAGAACAAAATCTCGACATTACTATGGTGTCTCAAATTGAGATTTGATGTGGTGTCTTTGTCTCTAAAATGAATAATTAATCCCTCCATATAAAGATTAATGCAATTAATGCATGAAATGATAAATCTAAAGCTCACATAATTTTGTCAATATCATGCATACTTTAAATTAATCTCTTGCTCCAATAACCATATTCTTAGGCTCTAATTTAGTCCACTAAAGTGGACCTATCAAATACCCCCATGCTTAAGTTTTGCTAGTCCCGAGCAAAATCATATGGATCAGATCAAGTCTCAAGGCCGAATTTTATCATCAGGATGCCCTATTGTGCCGCTCCTCTAGAGACTAGATTGAAATACCAACTCTAGGCCTAAAGGTATTCAAATACTAGCCAAAATACAAACTTGACCAGCCTCATCCTTGGGTCCACCATGAAGGTTTCTAAGGCCCGCAAAAACTGCCCAGAGGTTCATTGACCCCAGCAATTAAAGCACCCGTGCATATGTGCAGTAAGTCTAGGTTCAGTTTGCCAGTGCATTTTTGGATAAGAGAGAGATATATATATTTATTTTGAGAGTTTTCATTTTTTTCTTTTTAAATTCCCCTAAACATAACATTGGATTGGCCCTAAACACTATATGTATCAGATTCCTTGTCCCCACCATCAATTCTCGCAGGGTCCCTAGCAATCGATGCTTCGGGATAGCGCCGCCCATGGCAAATCCCCAAAACACTAGCTTTCGACACTTCAGGATAGTGCTACCCATGGAGTTCTGTAGCTAAATTCAGACCCTGGCAATCGACATTTCAGGATAATGCTGCCCATGGTACTTGAACCACCACAAGGTGCTTCCGTGCCCGCGGTTGGATATTTAGATATTCTAGGAGACAAGCACTGAGAAGATGATATGTTATAACACATCTTCAAGGGGAGTATTTTTTCATTCCTCCTCTTCGCATTGAGAACTCGTCTAATCAACTTGTGCCCTCGAGACGCTCCTAAGTCAAATTTTCGAAAAAACATTTTCAGAACAGACACTTTTTTGGTATTATTCTTCATTATGTGCACTAAACCAGACCGGTATGTGATTTTTTGGTGCCTAGGTTACCTAGTCCCACAAACTAAAGGGCAAGCAACAAGGCTGAATACTCCCTAAGCCTTAGACTTAATACATCAGCCTCGTAGCTTCCTCAACCTCTTGAGGAATAGTCCAGATCTTAACAAATACGTGAGTATTTAAGCCCTAAATAGACCCAAGAGGCCTAAAGTCACTATCTCTCACTTGTCTCCTCTCTAGCACTTCAGGACTTAATTAATCATTCATTCTAGCCCAGAACTTAAGTAACTCTTCCATAATAAAATGCTAGGACCAACATAATTTTTGCACCTTTTCCTCTCTCTCTCTCTTCTGCTATTTCTTTTTTCTTCTCAATATGCCTGCAATTCAGCTTACAATGATTCCATCTCCTTCTTTCTCTCTTTTTTTTCTTTTTTTTATGCAGTAAGGATGCCCTAACTGCATGTAGAATATGTATACATGCTATGAACAACCTCAGGTTATACCCCCCTATGCCTAAATCTAACAATGACCTCATTGGAAAGCAAAAGCAAGGAAAGAGATTACCTGAGGTGAAGTTGGGATGTCTCCCAATGGTGATTCTCGCATATCAGGCTCTAAAAGTAAAGTAGAAGGGGATCCAAAGAAGATACGTAACAAACCTGCCCTAGCAACTAAGTAACCCAAGATGTTGGCAAGCTGGTGATGTAGAGTGATGCCAAAAGTTCGCCAAATGCAAGTGAAAATAGGGTACTCCTGAGCTCTAGTTGGAGTTTTCATGTAACAGATATGAATAGTGACCTTCGAGAGTGTGCGGCGAGAAGGCAAAGGCTCCTCAAGAAAATATATGTGGGAAAAAGAGGGTGTGAAGAAGAACACCCTAAGGATGATGGGCTGACATGGACAAGCATTGATCCATACCCGCTACTCTACCACAAGATGTATTGGTCAGGTTATCCCCCTATAAAGTAGGAATGTGAGCAGAGATTTTAGGAAGCTGTTTCCGCAGGAGTGTAAGTCTCTCTATTGCGGGGTGGGGAAGAGGTCAAAGAGGGCATGAGAGGTTCAACATTCTTCCTCGACAACCATTCCAGTTCCTAAATGTCATCAGAAGCATCCTTAGTTATTGATTAACTTTCATGTTGCCTATCATTGGTGTGTGCATCCTGGAATGGGCCCAAATGTTCATCTTCCAAATTGAACCGATCAAGGGAGTCGCCTATTTCATTATCATGTAAAGGTGGGTTGGAAGCAATAGGAGTGTGAGTGTCATCAACAACGACATCCCTAGGTTCTTGTTCAATGCTAAGATCCTACCCCTAGGATGTATAGATTCCTTCATCAAGAGTAGCAATTGATTCCTTTTCTTCCCAATGTTTGAGAGGATGATCTTTGTAGTCAAAAGTAGGTAGGAATCCAAATTTGGCTAAATCAGTAAGATCCTCAAGGGGTAAGTCCTTGAACAAAACATATTCCCCCCTAGATTCACCCCATACTCTGAGTCTGGGTCCCTCAAAGTCATCATCAACCTCCTCTACACTTCTTCCCTCTTGTCTCTTAGACTCAGGCATATCTTCAAAGCTAGGATCAAGTATTTCAAGTGTTTCCTTATCTTCCTCAAAAATCAAATCTTCATGTCCCTAAGACCAATATTGATCGAAGTCTTCCAATTCAGTATCAATTTCCTCAGGGTCAACTATCTTGGGTACTTGTAAATCCTCAGAATGGTCAATGATAGGTGTTGGTCCCCTAAGTAGAGGATCGTGGTTATTATCACCTCCTTCAAATATGATTTCGTTCGACATCCAAGACTCCTGGAATTTATTAACTTCAGAATCACAATCCTCAGAGAGATCTAACTGAGGTGCAAGGTCCTCAAAGGTGTAAAATATAGGTTCGGCATCCCTAGGATGGGGTGCAGATTCCACCTTAAAATCCAGAATAGGAATTAGGTTGACTGTTTGACTGTGACCCATTTCATCAAATGTAACAAAGATACTGTCATTCGGGTTGAGCTCATCTAATGGGACCATCTTCCCCTTTTTCTGACTCCAATTAAGATCAAGTGGATAATCACCAGGATTGCCTTCTGGTGGGCATATCTCATGGAGGGCATCTAAGTGATAGCTATTCCTCAAAATAAGATCCCTGTTGTCATTATTTTCCTTGAAATTATCTTGGTAATCGGGGTTATAGAGGTAGGGATCAGAATGGACTATAGGAGGATCGCTAAGTTGGCTAATCTCTTTAGTTAATCTTTTACTATTCCTCAAAATCTATCCCATAGAATCCATCATTTCTATCATAAAAGAGGAGAGGCTACTATCAGATTGGGGAGGATAGTCAATCTCAAGTTCAAGTTTCCTAGGAGTATCGATCCAACCTCAATAAGCAAAATCGTTAAGGGCGGGTGGGTTGGGAAAGCCATGGGAGAGCTAAGGCTAGGATACCCTTCTCCTAGATTCTGCTCATCATCACTAGGTTGGAGATTAATCAGACCAATTCTCTTATAATAGGAGTAGAAAGGATCCTAATGCTCATTAGATCATGGATAACTGCAGGTCATGGGATTGGGATTTGGTGTTCTGGGGTGAAAGTAAGTGAAGTAGCTATTGTACTCCATTTACGATACAACTAGGAAAACATACCCCAATCAAATGTAATGCAATGGGACTCTTCATTTTCTTAGAGCAGATTTGAGTCAACCTCCAATCTACCCCTCAAAGTTGTCAAATGGGGTCAAGTTTGTGCCCGTTCGTTCCCACTTTAATGGTATAAGAGAGGGCTGTGACTTAAGATCCCTGACAAGCTCTCTGGAGAAGAACAAAGATCAATTATGCTCTTTCTTGATGGTTAAAGAAGTTGCACAATCAATTATAGGCCCTGAGTCGACCTTCGCATGCCCTAGGACCTATACCTTGCTTCAATGATACTCTCAAGTAACCTAGTGAAAAGTTACTCAAGGATGGAACTAAGGGATGCAAGTAGGGTGAACCCTTCCTTTGAGGCAACACGAATGCAGTGCCTCTTAACTACCCTTTTGTTCTTTTAAGGGGTGTCCCCTTCCTTAAAGTATCAAAATACTTGGTAACAGGATAATATCACTACCACAAAGTGAAATAGGAGGGTCTGCACCGATGAAGAGATCAGTGCCTATAGCCTTAAGAGACCTAGACCTAGTGCGGTGCCTAGTGTGTATGCTCAATGCCAGAAGTGTGCATCACACTGCAAATCAGTTTACTTTTTAGGAGAATCACACACAAGTCCCTTTTGATCAGATCAAAAGTGATTTTGATTTTAAGGTTGAATTTGATTAACAATCCCAATTTCAGTTAGGTGACCACTGAATTAGGTCAATTCAATCAGTTTGGTGATCTTGAAATTAAATCCAAATGCAAATGCGTGAACAAAAGCTGGATGAAAAGATAGAAAGGTATACCTGTCTCCAACAATCTTCGTGCAAATATGTATGCAATGCAAGAGAAGAGATTTAGTATGCTGCTCAATCACCCCTAAATGCACGCACCTAAGGGTATGCAACTCCCAAATAGGCAGCTCAATATTTTTTTCTTTTCTTTAGGGTAGGCAACTAGATCACCACAAATAAATAGCCCTAGTTGCTAAAGAAAGTGGGGACAAATCCCCAGAAATCAACCCCAATGCTACAAGGTTGAGAACACAAAAATGAAATAAGATTCGCGATGAAGAAGAAACCCCTATGAAAGTAGGATCTAGGTCTCCTCTTTGCATCCTCTTAGTGTGTATGGGCATTGCTCAAAGTCAACGTTGTCGTTTAACTACGCATGTCGTCTCATCAAATTCCTCACACAGAAAAGATAGAGAATGGTAAGATAAATGCGCACCTCAAAATAAATCAGAAATAAAATCCGGTGAACCTATTACATTTGTTGCTTCCTTAGCAACGTGCCATTTGAACAAGAGATTTTGCTTTTCAGAAAAATATGTCAGAGAAAAATAATATGTTCTCGCTGTACGAATTGCACAGTGGAAAAATCCCAAATCAAAAATATTTAACAGCCAAAACTAACCACAAAAGTTAGGTCATATCCACAAGAAGGTACAAACCAATAAACTCACCAACACGTAACATTCATATTCGCAAATATAAAAAAAGAATTATTATGCAAAAATATTCATCAAATCCTTTACATCAATCAATGGAGAGGTAACTCTTATTGTAATACAAACAATTTAGGTAGAAATTGAGGTTACGTATGCAAATGTGCCATAATAAATTAACTAAATGTTTCAATACTGCATGTGACAATGGCATAATGCATAATTTTTAATTGAACCTTGCATTATAGCAAAATAGGGGACTTCATTCCCCTTGTGCGTATGAAGAGGGGGCACGATCGGCCGCATCGTGCTAGGAGGAGGTCGAGGATGCGGAGAGGAATCTGATGCCAGTGGTTGCACAAAGACCAGCGGTTGGAGGACAGGAAGGGAGCCGTCGGTAGTGGGGTTAGGCACACACATACTTGCACTATCGTTTGCGGTTCTGAGGGGGTGGCTGTGCTCATGAAGGTGAGGCGAGCTCGATGAAGTTGACAGTGCGGAGTTTCATGGCCAGAGGTGGCGGTTGCGAGTGGAGGAGTCACGGTGGAGTTTGGGGTCTTCTTCTGTTAGTAGAGAAAAAGAGGAGGAGGCTAAGCGTGCAGGAAGGCACTGGCAAGTGCTGGTGGCTGTGAGCGCCAATGGGTGCGTGCTTAGCTACTATAGGCGTTGGTGGTACGCACTTGGTTGCTGCACGCGTAGAGGTTGGCTGACAGCGAGTAAGGTGGGTGGCCTTCTGCTGAAGCCGAGGAAGAGCGGGTAGCCATCGGCGTGGAGGCTACACCTCTGTTGGCATTGGTACTCGCGAAGGTGGCCGGTGGTCGCGCGCTGCTATGGGCAGGCTACCATGCGCGAGGGCACGCGCACTGTGGTAGTGCGCCAGGTTGCTGACGATGATGAGGAGATGCAGGAAATGGAATATGGTCGTGGGTTGAAGTAGTTGCACCTGTTCTACTGTTGTAGTGGATGCATGGTACTGAGGGTGCACGCACGGTTGTGGTGGTGCGAAGAAGCATGCGAGAGCATATGCGGAGAGGAAGCTAAGGCACGATGACAACGACGGAGGGCACAGAGGCGAAAGTCGCAGTCGGTGGTTGTTGTCAACGAAGAGGTGTGCAGTGTCACTGGAGGCCACGATGGCGAGGAGGATGAGACGTAGTGATGAACATCGAGGTGGATCACGGTGGTGGTGTCAGTGCTGCCACCGCCGACCATAGTGGTGGTTCGCGATGATATGGTTGGGGGTGCATCACAGTCGCCGTCGTGAGTGGCTCGCAGTGGTGGACGACGATGTGGAGATGCAAGTCGTCACAGTCTTTGGAGAGGATGGAGCGTGGTTGAGAGAGATGCGGTGGAGGTTTGGAGGGGATGTGGAGAGGGGGCTTCCTCCTCGTGGAGGATGATGGTCCTTCAGAGGTTGTCCATCCTGCTCATGAAGAGAAAGCATCAAAGAGAGAGATTTGAGGGAGAGAGAGAGAGAGAAGAAGAATAAGGAAGGCATGATCGAGATTTTATGTGACCAAAAGAAGCACGAGAGAGGGTTGACGGAAAATAAGGAAATGCCATTGATTAATTGAGAGGTACATAGGGATGCACTAAAAATGGTTCCCTTGCTATTTTTGCTAGAACAAAATCTCAACATTACTATGGTATCTCAAATTGAGATTTGATGTGGTGTCCTTGGCTCTAAAATGAATAATTAATCCCTCCATATAAAGATTAATGTAATTAATGCATGAAATGATAAATCTAAAGCTCACATAATTTTGTCAATATTATGTATGCTTTAAATTAATCTCTTATTCCAATAACAATATTCTCATGCTCTAATTTAGTCCACTAAAGTGGACCTATTAGGATACAGCACAAGAATCACCCTCAATATCAAATTACTAGTAATATTGAACAAGGTGTAAAAGCCCGATCTCGATTAAGGGCTAAGTTTGTCGTTAATGTCTTTGTTTCTCAAACTTGAACCCAAGAAAGTTGATGAGGCATTAAAGGATGAGTCTTGGGTTGTAGCTATGCCGGAGGAGCTACTTCAATTTACAAGGAATAATGTATGGGACTTGGTACCCACTCCTGAGGGTAATTCCATTAATGGAACCAAGTGGGTGTTCCGAAATAAATTGGATGAATCTGGTACAGTAATCAGGAATAAGGCCAAACTTGTAGCTCAAGGCTACAACCAACAGGAGGGAATTGACTATGATGAGATGTTTGCTCCTGTTGCCCGCTTGGAGTCCATTCGGATGCTACTTGCTTTTGCAAGTGCAAAGGGCTTCAAGTTATTTCAAATGGATGTCAAGAGCGCATTCCCTAATGGCTATATTAGGGAAGAAGTTTTTGTTCATCAGCCTCCCAGATTCGAGGACCTAGCACACCAGAGCATGTATTCAAGCTCAATAAGGCATTATATGGATTTAAATAAGCTGCTAGGGCCTGGTATGATCAACTTAGGTCCTTCCTTCTCCTGCATGAATATCGTATTCAAGTTGTTAATTCAACTCTTTTTGTAAAGGAAGAAGGAAATGACATCCTATTGGTCCAAATATACGTCGACGATATCATATTTGGATCAACCAAGGAGTCCCTGTGTCAGCATTTTTGTAAGACTATGAAGAGTGAATTCGAAATGAGTATGATGGGTGAACTCAAGTTCCATTTAGGCCTTCAAATCCATCAATTGGGCACAAGTATCTACATTAGTCAAATAAAGTATGTTCTTAAAATTCTCAAGAAGTTTGACTTTGAAAATGTAAGTGGAAAAGAGACTCCAATTGCTCCATCTACTTCTCTTGGTGAAGACTTATCCGGCAAGAAGGTAGATGAAAAGAAATACGAGGGTATGATAGGTTCACTACTTTACCTTACAACCTCTAGACCTGATATTCTTTTTGTTACATGTGTATGTGCAAGATTCCAGTCCAAACCCAAGGAATCTCATTTAAACGTAGTAAAAAGAATATTTAGATACCTAAATAACATAAGAGATCTTAATCTCTTTTATCCTAAAGCACAGACCTTAGACTTATTGTCCTATAGTAATGCAGATTATGCAGGGAGTTGACAGACCAAAAGAGTACTAGTGGCACATGTCATTTTATTGGAGAATCTCTAGTATCATGGTTCTCTAAGAAATAGACATGTGTTTCACTTTCTATGACTGAAGTAGAATACATTGCTACTTCACTTGCTCTCAGGTCATTTGGATGAGAAAGACTTTGTCCAATTTTGGATTATTTTTGCACAATCTAAAATTCTATGTGATAATACAAGTGCAATCAATCTATCCAGAAATCTGGTACATCATTCACGTACCAAGCACATAGATGTTCGACATCATTTTCTTAGAGATAATGTACTTCAAGATGCCATTCACTTAGAATTCATAGATACCCAAAATCAATTGGTAGACATTTTTACAAAGCCTCTTGCAACAGAGATTTTGCATCATAAGAAAATTAAGGCTTTATACAATTAAAGAAATTCAAAATTAAATGATTGATTTCTTATAACTTGTTTGTAATTATAAAAAACATGAGGGCTTAACTATAATTTGCCCACTTTCGCTAATAAGGGGTATACTATAATATTTCCATATTTTTGAAAATACCAGAGTGTTGTTTACAATGTGGTTGTTTAACTTAGGATGTTGATTACATTATTTTTCAATACCTAAGTTTTTAATTCACATCTTCTTAACCTTCTAAATGTCACATGACCCCTCTTATATAAAAGAGTGCAAGCATAAAGACTTGCCTCATTTGTGTTCCTTTCAAAACCCTAGCACCCTTTCTCTTCAAGACCTCCTCCAAAGAAGATCTTCATCTCCAAGGCTCTCCTCAAGATTTTGAGGTAATTTCTATATCACTTGTTGATTCCTACTCTCCTAGCAAGTGGTTTTCTTTTCAAGATCTTGGTTTTCATTCCGTGTTCCTGCTACTGCATTTTTTTGTTGAGTACCAACAGGTACCACTACCCATTATGGGTACCGATACCCGCTGGTTGCATCAATGCCTGCTATAGGCAGCAAGTACCGATACTAATGTTCTGTACTGATACCCACTCATTTGTATGGTTAGAACTGAACCCAACCAATAACGATACAGACAACCAATACCAGTACATGTAGGCTTATGTGTGTAAGCACGCATGAATGGAAATACTTGTGTTCTTTATTCCTAATGTGATTTTTCTGCCCATTGTTGCATGTTCACAGATGGCACCTAAATCTAAGAGTAAGGGAAAAGCACCTCAAGATGCATTCCACAAATTTTGCATAAATGAGGATGCAAGATCTAAATTTGATTGGTATAAGGGCCTTAAGCTTCATTATTGTAGGCTTGTTGAGTGGAAAGATTTTTCCTTACATCTTTATGGTTTTATTACCAGTCTATCTGAACATCTCATGCATTTCTTTGATGAGTCATTCTTTGCTAATGTTCCTGGAGTCTACCCTGATGTCAATTGCCTATTTTTTGCTAACCTCCAAGAACAAGAGAATAGAGGTCATCTAGTTTTAACCTCCACTATCTTTGGTCAAAAAGTAACTGTCACACCAAAATTTCTTTCTACTATCACACAATGTCCAAACAAAGGTCATGCATTCAATACTCCTAAAGAAAAATTTACTACCTCTCAAATGCAAGAAACACTTTTGCTCCCAAATTACTAGGGAAAGTCATTGGTTGCACTTAACATGACTTTGTTTTATAGAGTCTTATTTAGAATATTAGCATGGAATTTAAGGGCCAAATATTCGAGATTTCATAAAATTCTTGTAGATATTTTACCTTTAATCTATGTTATCATTACAAGTTTCCCTATCAACTGGAACACGGTATTCAATCATTCCTTTAAACCTCTTTATCGTGCTTCTGCCCTTCCTCTTGATATACTTGTTTCTCAAATTCTTATCAAGAGTAGGGTTGATCTCTCCAACTTTACCCCGCTTAGAAAGGTGGTCTACTTCAAGTGGTCCACACTCAGGAAAATAGGAGTAAAGCCTATTGGAGAAGAATCCTCAAGTGATGATGAAGAAGAAGATGAAGTTGATCCTAATGCATAATCTTCTTCCCATCAAGTTCCTGGCTCATCCTCTACATTTGTTATAATGGCTTACCCTTGTCCCAAAGCTGAAATAATTTGGGTTTATTTGTCTCACGTACCTGGAACCAACCCTACCATGCAACTATATCAGCCAAAATCTCTCAAATCTTAACTTTGGTATCCATCACATGGAACGCAAGTTCCATGAGCTTTCTCTTTCTATTAAGTCCTCCCATTTTGCTTCTTCTACTCAACAACCTAAGCAACGAAAGTGAACTCAACCAAAGGAACCCAAAGAATATAGTGAAAGAAGGCAAAATCATTTTCAAGACCCATCTCAAGTCTCTTAACAAATAGAGGAAGAACCTACTCTTAGTGATGATGAAGAGGAAGAAGACATTGATGAAGATGAGGATATTCCGTCTGCTGAAGATGAAGATGAACTAGCGGGAGATGATGAAGAGGAACGAGATGACAAAGATGAAGATGATAATGACGACAATAGTGACGATGATGACAATGGCGACGGAAACGTCGTTCAAACATATATTAGAAAAAGAGTTCGCAAGTAGTTTAGTTTCTAGTTTTCTATTATGTAGTTTGGCATATTGATGTAGGCACATTTATTTAGGTTAAAATACCTATTTATGCATGTTCCTAAGCTTAGATATCCATTCCATGTTATAAATATTGCATAGCATGCATCATTCTGCATTTAGAATAGCCTGTATAAATTTTAGGTTAATTGCATCCTTTTATGGCTAGGAGAGGAGATTTAATTCCAAAACTCGGATTAACGATCCGACTATATGGATCTGATCAGGACAACGACCGAAGTCCAACACCTTCGAAATTGTCTTGATCGAAGTCCTGTAGCACCTTATGTAGTATGAGGAAGATCAATGGCCAAGGGACTAGGTGATGCAATTCGGAGCTTCAAATGACAAATCCGACCCCACGAATGGATTTGAGCCAACAATCGCAGCCCATCAACGTGAAAATCGACTCAATCCGACTACTGTAGCAGCCCTTACAAAGGAAAGAAGATAGATGGACCAGAATGCACCACGTAGCGCTATCCAGGCTGCCCATGAGCACACACGCACCACAGCAGCGCGTGCAACAGCAAGCGCGAGCGAAGCGTGTAGCGCGCAGAGGTAGTCAGCACCAGCGAGCACGCAATATACAAGCATGCAAAGTGCGCACGCGAGCGTTGCGCATGGGGCGAGTGAGCTGGAGCTTTAGCGACACTTGTGGCAGATCTTCAATGACATTTATGTTCGTCACTAAATGTCCTATGTACAAAATGGATCCTTTCCTCCACTATAAAAGGACCCCTAACCCTCCCATTCTTCTTCATCTCTTCCTTTCTTTCCCTCACCACCTCCAAGACTCTAAAGAGAGCTTCTCCTAAGCCCAAGATGCTCCTCTAGACTAGAAAACCAAAATATTTTCTCGCCTCTCACCCCCATTCGTGGAGCATCCTGTGTCATCCTCTCACCACCATCCGAAAGAAGATCCTCACCGCGACACCATTCTAACCCATCCTCCTTCCTCCACCACCATTCTCCTTCCTCCATCTTCCTGCCACCTTCATCCAGGCGACGTTAGAGCGAGCCATCCTCCAAGCGACCATCGAGGAGAACTCTTCTCACCTCTCTCTATCTTTATCACTTTTGTAGTGTAGCTTCCCGCTTTCATATCTGTAGCAAACATTATTTAGCTAAATATTAATATTTTCTCTCTCTCTTTTACTTTGCAAGTAGATTAGCTAGATAATTATGTTGTCAACCTAATCTCTTGTCTTATAAAAATTCCAAAAAACCAACAAAAGATAAGAAATAACAAAAACAAATAAAAGCGAAATGCGAATTTCAAAATCAAACATTCGCCTCCCCGTGTTTGACCTGGGATTCTCTTTCGAGTTTCGGTTATAAATTTTATCTGGTTAGTGGATTTCTAGGCACTACGACAGCGGGTTTCCAACTTAAATCTTTTCTCATACAAAAGCCTGCTCATCATTTTGGCGTCGTTGCTAGGAAGCAATGCTCTTTAGTTCTTTCCACTTTTTTCCACCATACTTAACTTTTTAGCTCACTTTGCTCCTTTCTTTCTGTGATAACAGGTACCCTTCCAAGGCAGGCCAATACAGATATATCAAAGTAAAGTGTGGTTAGAAGGTTCTGTAAGTATGTCCCACCACTCCCACCGTAGATTTCATTTCTCCATGCTAATAACTCAAACCCAAATCAGCTTAGGTATTCGCATAAACCTTAGGTTAGATCTTGGTTATTTGATTGTCACTCAATTCACCTCACCCACCGGCATAAATTAAAATAATAAAAAAAACTATCTGATTGTGAGATTTACTGAAAGTTACACACATTAAACACCCACAACTCCTGAACTAAGGCACACCACTCTACATTGATTCTACCACTTAACTGGAATCTGATTTGTGGATCCGGTACACCTTAACTCAAAACACAAATGAGTAGAAAATTTGAATAGGTTAAATATTATTGTGTGCCTTAACTAAGTGATGCAACAGGCCAATTACTTGAACTGTTTGAGCCACACCACTCAAATTAAAAGTGATTCATCTAATAGCTTGCCATTTAGGGTTGATTGTTACGGCTGAACCAGGCACTCCACATTATTTCTAATTTTTAAATAAATATATCTACACCCGTGTTTCCAAAACTTGGAGTGTTCTATTGAACCTTGATTGAACCAACCTAAGAATTAAACTCTAAAAGCTACTAAACAAGGTCAAACCCTAAAAGACACATCATTAAAATCTTGTTTGAAAGCCATTGGTACCAACCCATCTAAAGGGCTCATCATATTCCAAGAGTACAATCATCCCAAGCCTTAGTTAAAATTGAGTAGACATTGGCCTTAGGATTCATTGAGTCCATTTCAGGCTGTTCTCTTGAACGCATTTCGAATTAGTGACGTCTGCTTACTTTAAAAGGTGCTAAGTTGGGGGGCCCGATTGTCAAACAACTTATTCAAGCAGAGGTTTGGCATAATTAGTGGCCCTCGAGACATGCTCCCCCTACTTTGCTAGCCCAACTTTACCACCTTCGGGAGTAAGGACAACACCAAATTCATTGAGTGCACAAAGTTCATTTCTGAAGCATAAGTCCTTAAGTTACCCAAATTAAGGACAAGATTGATTGATTGTATTGCAGGGCACCTTTCTCTATTCTGTTTTCCCTCCTACTTCACCATATATGCTTCCACATCCTACACACATTTCCAATCCTACCCTCCTACCAACACTTATCCTCAAGATGATTACTATCCCGACTCAACTTATGATTCCTCATCTCTTAGTCGGGATAACTTTGATTGGGGATATGATTTTAGACCTCAGTGTCCAAGGCCTAACCCTGGACAACAAGACTATGATTATTATCCTTCTTATGCCTATACTGATTATAGATCTCCACCTTATAATGATCAACCTAACCTAATGTACAATCAAGAAAGATATGATGATTATAACACCTACCCTCCCCAGTATTCTACTTAATATAGGTCACCACCTCTCTTTGAACAACCCGAAACAGCCTACTATCAGGGAGGACCCCTAGAACCTCAATTTCTTGATTCCCCTAGTTTTAACCCAAACCCACCCAACCCTGAACCGAACCATTCAGTTCAAGTGAACCAGGTCCAGGATAGGGTGTTGGCTAACTTGAGAAATACTATACAATATTTAGAAGCTCAGCCAACACCATGCACTGAAGCATTGGAGCCTATGATCAAAATGATTGATGAGCTTAATAGTTCTTTATTGGATTGGCTCCAAGATGTTAAGAATAGGGACCCAAGTGAGCTTTTACTTGGGAAATTATCAAGATTGAGGATGAAATTCGTGGTTGCCTTAATCCAACCTTGAGATGATTCCCAAGACGAACCCCCTTCAAAAGAGCCAATGTCTGAACTCGCTCAAGCACTTGTCAGGGGGGGGACACATTCTCTGAGATCGAGGATGACCAGGTTGGTCTAGAGCAACCAATCAAGGATGATGTGATTTTCTCACTCGAGATCCCCGAGCTAGGGAACAAGGAAAAATGTCTCTATGGACTAAGGAACATCATACAATCTTGAGACATATATAATGAGAGTCAAGAACTCTTTGATTCTGAGGGTGAAGAATATTTAGGTGAAGTCTCACTTGAGCTTAGTGAGGATGATTTTAGTGAGACTAATGGGCCTAAAGAATCTGATGAACTATTTGATAGCCCAATCATTAAGAATATGGTCCAGTTGGGGCCAACTTGGAGGATCCAAATCCTGATTTATTAGAAGATTCAATCAGTACCCCATTTCTCTTCTGCACCTTAAAGAATATAGTGATGATCTTGAAATTGTCAAACCCAAGTCAATTCTGATTCAGCCACAGTTATTGGACTTGGATGTATCACATGGGGTGAATGATATGCTTGAGGTCCCGAAAATCGAGCACTTGAACTTGAAGGATAGAAATTTGGAAATAAAATATGGCAAGCTACTTCTGAGGGAAAGACGATTTTGTATTTAAGGGTTCCTGTTGACCTAAAACCACCTACCTTCTACCAAGACCCTTATGATAATTTTGACATTGAGGATGTGCAACCCAAGTACATCATAATTGACTATCTTTCTTAGATAAACTCTAAGTGGACATATGAACCTAGTAAATCATATCTACCCATTGTCCGACACTTTAGTCTTGGGTTGCACACCACCAAACCTCAGGCCCAGCCCCGCAAACACAACAATCTTCGATTCTAGGTGATTTTCATTCAGAACCTTAAAACTACATGACCTTGAAGCAAGGGTCTGCACCATAATATGGTCCACATCTATGGACACTTGTTGGCAGGTCCTGAGAACAATATTTTGATTTTGATTTTCACCTGCACTTGTGAATTCTTAACCTCTTCATTGTTTGTATAATATGCATAGCTGAAGGCAATAAACTTAGCACATGTGGATATTCCATTTCTCTACGGAGTTGATCAGAGCTTCACAAAATTTAGGTGATATTCTCTTTATTTCTCCTTTTTCATGTCTTTATTTCTACAATGAGAACATTGCATCATTTAGACATGGAGGGTGGATACTTACTCCCAAAAATATTTTGTTAGCTCCGTGGAATTTCTTTTATTTAAAAAAAATTAGAATTAAGAGAAGAGAACTTAGGCATTAAGAGTTGTTAACTTTAGGAAATGATACTTTAGGACCTGAATACCTAGACTCTCTAAGTCTTCGGGCTTATTCAGCCTGAGTATCCACTAAAATGTGGACTTGGTCTCGAGTCCTCACCAAGTTAATTTATTTTAATTTGGTAAATAAATTAAGGTGATACGTACACGACTTATCAACCTACCCTCTAATTTGAGAGAACTTTAAGTCTAATCATCTACACACTATTTGCACTAAGTCACTTTTTGACGATTTTAATGGAAATTAGGTAGCTAATGAACTTTCTAGGATAGTATGGCTGACAAGTTATCGTGGATAATAGCCCATTGGCCGGTTGTCCAAAGCCCAACTACATGACCATACTCATTCTACTACATTTAGGTAAATCTTAGATCAGGAAAGTCACCTACTTAGAAAAAGAAAAAAAATGATACTCAAAAATAAAAAGAAAAAATATAAAAATAAACCACACTTCACCGCACGAGTATGGATGGCAAGTTACCGTAGGTAACAGCCCATTGCCCGGTTGTCCAGAGTCCAACTCACAAAAATGCACAAATAATTCCCAAAACACTTAGGGAAGAAGTGGGGAAGTAGAATAAATCGGGAAGATATACACTGGGTTTGCCCTTGTGTTGACCCTATAAAAAGATAAAAAAAGTAGGGAGAAAGCTACCAATCGAAAAGATAAACCTTTAGGCAGAAACTCTTAAAGTCACCTAAGGTCGTAGAAACCTGAAGTCTGTTTTAACGGCCACTCAGTGAGTCTATCACATTCAAAAAGATGCTTATAACTTAAAGTTCTTTTTGAGTCTTGGGTGGGTTGGGTAGCCGTAGAAAGTTGCCCCGAAACCTTAAATTAAAAAATTCAAAAAATTAGAAAAGAAGAAATTAGAAAAAATGTCTATCTTACCTTTTCAAATAAGGTGAGGACTTGGGCGGTATACATTTTGGCAGGCACCCAGGCACTATTGGGTCTTCATAGTTTAGGCCCTTAGTAGAAATTTCCTACTATTAATAAACAACTAATGCCTTAAGCAATCGAGTCCTAACTTCATTTTTATACATATCATATAGTTTAATTTTGATAGAAACTAGCAAAACATAGGTATGTGGGTATGATGTAGACACATCTATTTAGGTTAAAATGCCTATTCATGCATGTTCCTAAGCTTAGATATGCATTCCATGTTATAAATATTGCATAGCATGCATCATTCTACATTTAGATTAGCCTGTATAAATTTTAGGTTAATTGCATACTTTTATGGCCAGGGCAGGAGATTTAATTCGAAGCCTTGGATCGTACGGATCTGATCAGGACAACGATCAAAGTCCAACGCCTCCGAAATCATCTTGATCGGAGTCCTGTAGCACCTTATGCAGTCCAAGGAAGATCAACGACTAAGGGACTAGGTGATGCAATTCAAAGCCTCAAACGACAAATTCGACCGCACGGATGGATTCGAATCAACAATCGTAACCCAACGACACGAAAATCAACTCAATCCGACTTCTGTAGCAGCCCCTACAAAGGAAAGAAATGGCCCAGATCACGCCACGTGGCACTATCTAAGCCACCCATGAGCGTGCACGCACCACCACACACACGCAACACACAGGCGCGCGCAACAGCACAGCGCGCAGTGCACGGGTGTGCGTAGCAGCAGGTGCGCGCGGAGCGAGTAGCGTGCGGAGGTAGTCAGTGCCAGCAGGTGTGCAGAGTGCGTGGGTGAGTGCCGCGCAAGGGGTGCGTAAGCTAGAGCTTTAACGACACTTGCGGTGGATCTTCAGCAACATTTATGTCTATCACTAAATGTCCTATGTACGAAATGGATCATTTCCTCCACTATAAGAGGACCCCTTCCATTCTTCTTCATCTCTTCCTTTCTTTCCCTCACCACCTCCAAGGCTCTAAAGAGAGCTTGTCCAAAGCCCGGGATGCTCCTCTAGTGTAGAAAACCAAAATATTTTTCCACCTTTCACCCCCATTCATGGAGCATCCCGTGGCCGTCCTCCCACCACCTTCCGAAAGAAGATCCTCGCCGCAATGCCGTCCTGCCTGTCCTCCTTCCTCCACCGCCGTTCTCCTTCCTCCAGCTTCCCGCCACCTTCATCCAGGACATGTCAGAGCGAGTCATCCTCCAAGCGACCGTCGAGGGGGACTCTTCTCACCTCTCTCTATCTTTAACGCTTTTGTAGTGTAGCTTCCCGCTTTCATATCTGTAAGCATTGTTTAGCTAAATATTGATATTTAATCTCTCTTACTTTCCAAGTAGATTAGCTAGATAATTATGCTGTCAACATGATCTCTTGTCTTATAAAAATTTCAAAAAAATAAAAAAAACAAATAAAAGTGAAACACGGATTTCAAAACCGAACGTTCGCCTCCCCATGTTCAACCTAGGACTCCCTTTTGAGTTTCGATTATAAATTTTATCTGATTAGTAGATTTCTATGCACTACAACGACAGGTTTTCAACTCAATCTTTTCACATACGAAAACCTGTTCATCACATATGAACCTTTATTCAAACTTGTTGTATGAGACTATTTAGTTTGGTTGTTTGTTATGATGTATGAACTCCAGATCTGTTTGAATTCTTTAGATCTATTTTACTTACTAATTTCTTCGCATATTTTATCAATGCTTGATCATCATTTATGCCTATTTCAATGTTGGTGTTTATTCTTTTTGTTTACTTGACAAAAAGGGGGAAAAATTGTAAATACTCATATTTAACAAAGGAAGCTTAGTTTGATGAGGAGGTTTCACTCATAGTGGAGTTTTTTGTATTCCTTCTCTTATGAAGTTTCAATCTTTAAAATATGTGTATTTCTTTTGTTTTGTCAACACCAAAAAGGGGAAGATTGTCGGAACCTAGTTCCACCTCTCTTTTATGTTTTAATGTTAACAAAACTATTATAAATCTAATGAGTTTGTGAAGTGATATTTACAAGGAAAATCATAGGATTATAGGAAGTGTGGATGATGACAAGAAAGAAGATTAAAGTGGATGATGATTTTGTTGGTGTCTATTTGTTGTATTTTAGAACTTTGTATGTCTCCTAAATAAGAAAAAATTGACTTAGAAAGTAAAATCAAAATAGAGATAATTAGTTATCAAACTCACATATAATCGTTCGTTTGATAAATTAAAATCATTTCTTAGTTATACCAATAGTTTAATTGAGTTTTAAAAGAATTAAAATTGATTAAAAGTGTTAATACTGGGTACTTGGAGCAAGTACCGGTACTATTCAAAAGTATCGGTACCTGCAGGGCACTGGTTTGAGCCATAGCCTTAAATTGTAGACAATAAGTACCGATACTCATAATGAGTACTAGTATCTATAGTGTTTACAGGTTGTGGAGACTGGTCATGCCTAAACCTTACAAGTATTGGTACTCATCATGAGTACCGATACATGTAGGTCACAATGCTTGTTTGATCTCAAACCTATGAGTCACAAGTACTGGTACCCATGATGAGTACCAGTACCTGGTGACTTAGTTGGTACTCAACAGGAAGCATTGAGTACCGGTAACTACGATTAGTGCCAATACCTAGGCTCTGCTGTACTGGCTGCTGAGTAACTGTGAGCAACTAGTACCGGTACCAACTAATCATTGTGCCAAATCTAAAGGGTTATTTTGTGATTAATCTTAATTCTAACATTCTAATTACACCCCCAATGGCTAAGGAGCGTAGGAGGGTTGCTTAGTGGTCTATAAAAAGACTCTTGAGAGCCATCTTTAAAAAAATACAAGAATCAAAAACCTTCATTGCTTCCATAATCCACATTCTCCCCATTTTAGCAGCAAGGGTGATAGTGCTTGTTGCCTTAAGCTTTCAAGAGGATTTCTGAATTGCAGCAAGTTCTTTTGGTGCATAATTTAGTTCTCTAGAATTTCTTTTTGCGCACTGATTTTCACACTGCTATTATTATATAATATTGCTAAAGATATTCTTGTTGGAGACTTAGGATTCTAGTTGTAAGCTTTTATATTTCTTACGCCTGTAATATCTTGTTCTTATTTGTTCATGTAATTGGGTTGAGGTAACCTATTAATTGCCTTGTATTTAGTAAATTGATTTCGGGTCAAAAATCCTAAGTCGGGAGACTTAGGAAGTGGAGTACCAAGTGAGGGGAACCACTATATATTTGGTGTTCAATTTCTATGGCTTATATTATTTGTAAATTTTTTTTACACTAATCATCCTCCCTTCTAGTGTGGTTATGTTCTTAAGATCCTACAATAAGTTCGAAGGGATGATTCCAATCAGGTCCTTATAAGATCGGTGCCTCAGTAACTTCTTTCTTCAACTACTCAAAGCTCTCCAATAACTAGTGATTGAAGTTAAAGGGTTAGTCTTTCATAAGAAGTTGACTTACGGGTTTAGAGATTTTGGAGAAGTCTTCGATGAATCTACAGTAGAACTCCACATTCCCTAAAAATGAGCAAATCTACTTAACAGAACTTGGCGGCAGGTGTCCGACGTGTAAATCGCATTTTAAAAGATTATTTAGCGGTAGTATAGTGCGAAAACACATAGACAAATAAATTTATAAAATCCAGTGAGTGTCGGGTCGTTCGCAGGGAGGCAATCACAATTTATGCAGAAGCTTTTCAATAGAACTTGCTCTAAACAGATATTTATATATGTATATATGTATACGAATCAGATATCATTCATTCAGAAGATCAAAATTTTATTGTAATTAGATAGAGTTTTCACAATAGAGAATGCTACTAGAAACAGATATATAGATAGCTAGAGAGAGAGAGAGATAGAGAGAGAGAGAAATAGAGAGAGATGGAAGGAGGCAGAGAGACAACACCACTTGTAAGATGCTTGTGCGAGATGCAGCAGCACCTCAGATCCAGAGCGCCAAGATGAAGGTTGAAGAGGAGTTGCAGAGGAACGGAGAATCACAGAGAAGGTGGAAGAGATGTCTGGAGTTGATGGCAGGAGTTGATGGAAGACATGGCAATTAATGTATTATTCCTAAGTTATGCTAGAATCTAGCTTAATTCAGGTGTTTTAGGTTGCATGATTGCTGTGCAATCACACACACATGCCTAAATCTTGCTAGTCCCTAGCAAATGCAAGACTAAATGCAAAGTGGTCCTACATGACTAATTTTTATCAAAAGTTTGACTAGTGGTTTATGTCTTTTGTTTCCATCCGAAGCTTTAGTAATCCAGATAATCGTGAATGTGTTTTATTGTAGCCTATGCAACAGATCCAAGTGAAAAGCCAATCCACCTCTAAAGCTTGTACTTAACCCTTAGTAAAAATCTATTGGGATAGGCAAACTTCTCCACTCGAGGTTATACAATAATTTGTAAATTCAACCCCAACCTTTAGCTTAAGTACAAAATTTCTAAGTCAAGTAAATTTGTATTTGGTGGCTCATACTCATCTGGTGCTACAAATAGACTAGTACTTTAGAACCTAAATTTCTAAATTATTAAATAATTCAACTCAAAGAGAGGCGGAGAAACTGTGCTCTCTTTAGTTCCTTTGTACTCATTCTTTCTCTTTCTTTCTCTTTCTTTTTCTTTTTCTTTTTCTTTTCTTTACTTTCTTTTTGAGCTCACAATCTCGCCAAATTTATCAGTATATTTGGTGGTCTCTCCTGCCATTAACACTTTAATTGGGTTCAGATAACTCTATGACTAAGTTAGTATTTCTCAGCTCGTATTCAGGTGGCCAGAAATACAGAAAAGTAGGTGTATTTTGTAGATCATGAGGGTGGTAGGTGTTGTTGCCTCATTACATTTGAGATAAACTCTATCTCATAAACTCATTTTTTCTATTCTTTTCTTTTTCTAAATTTTTTCTATGTATATATATTCTTTCTTTTCTTTTCTTTTCTTTTTCCTCTATTTTTTTCTATAAATATACATATATTTTTTTCTCTTTTTTTTTCACATCCAAATATCTACTAACGCAACATATATAGCATACGAACTTTTATTTACGAGGCATTATTCGGGATTAGGGGTGTTCAAGAGGATATCGAGTGGCTTATTTGGTGGAAGTGCCTATTCTCGGCACCGGGAAGGAATGGATATGACAGTATATTTCTGACCTTGACATTAATACCCTCCTTCAACTGAGGATTCCGTAAAGGACGATCGTGACCATTCACCTCAGTCCTAATTTTATCAGAACCCACTCTCTACGTATTTGCCTTATTTGGTGGCTCTCAAGAGATTCGCACTAAGAACTTGCGTGCGGAAACCAAGAGTGAAAACTTTGCCTAACTCCGAGTATCATTATCTCATTATCCAAAGTTTAAGATTCCTCATACTATCCTGCATCAGTACCCCTTCTGCTCTCACCACACACTTGTTTGGTAGATCTGTTAGAAGATAGTTTGTTTGACTCCCTAGTTACTGTCCAATGGTTCAGGAGAAAAAGCACTACTTCTTCTCAACAAACTAAAGATGTTTATTAGTCTTCACAGAGGATCCATTGTAAATTCTGCATGTAAATGTGAAATTATACTGGATTCTAAACTCAAGATCATCTTAAGAATAAATCCCTAATAAAACCTTAATAAAAATTCTTTATAACTAAATGCATTTTTTTTTTGACATAAAAATTAGACATGTAATGTCCACCCCCCCATGCCTATTCATTACAATGTCCTCATTGAAATGTATGCATAAAAATCAAAATATAATAAGCAAGAGGAGGGGATATCACCTGACTATGCTTGTTGATCCAGGTCAACATAAATGCAGGGGATGAAAAACTACTTGTAATAAATACTGGGTTGCCTCCCAGCCAGCGCTAAGTTTAACGTCATTTGCCGGACTTAAACCCAAACATATGTAGTTCGATATTATAGGTTAAGAGAAGAAGTAATTATTGTTGCAGGGGAATTTAAGATTAGTAGAAAGATATGATCATTTGGTCCCAAAATCAGTGATCCACAAATGCGGACCAGCTGATGATGCAGCCCTATTCCAAAGAGTCTTTCTGATTTAAAATATGAAATAGGGTCGGGTGGATGAGGTTCAAATTGCAGAGCATGTCTGTCAATCCAGTTCCATAATTCAAGAAGAGGTGGTATAGGGTCTGGATTGAAATCGTGATTTAGAATTAAATATGGTTCTGAATTAGAGTAATAAGGGTCTTCATAAAGGTAGTTGATATCGAAAATCATGAGTTCTCCAGGCTCTAGGTCATATGAGGACAGGGGTAGAGTTGTGTGGAATTCGTCAAAATCTTTATCAGAAATTTCCTCTTCCTCGTCCGAAGTCACTTCTTCTGAGTCAAGCCATCCATTTGAACTAGTTGGCTTATAAGTTCTTCCACAGTCCATTATGTGTTGATCTTCTTCCTCTGGGGTTACTTCTTGGTTCATGTCCTTAGATTGTCCATTTTCTTGAACTCCCTCAGAATTCAAAAGTTCTTGAATTTCAAGGTGGATGTATTGAAGAATCTTTATATTATTATATAATTCCTCATAAGTTACTCCCAGGAGTTTCTCAATCTCACTAATGTCCTGTTCAATTTGATTTTCCATGGGAGATGGTAGATCAGAATTATCCTCAAGTACATCCCCTTGCCCTTCGTGTTGATCTTGAGCTTTGGCAGGATTCAGATCATCTTTAGTGTGACTTGCCAAAACTTGTTCAATTGCTCCTACAACCTCGATGGAACCATAATTCACCTTATTCTTTTGGGAAGTTTTAAAGATATTGAGTTGACAATTTTTACTTCCAAAGGTGATGTACATAATCCCCGTCTCACAGTTGATTAGAGTCTTCACAGTGGCCAAGAAAGATCTCCCTAAGATTATCGAGGTATGGTTTAGGTTTTCTAATGCCTCCATATCCAAAACAAGGAAGTCCACAGGATATTCAAAATCCCCCACTTTTATAATCACATTTTGTAAAAGGCCCTTTGGAATTTTGGTTGACTTATCAACAAGCTGAAGGGTAACATAAGTGTGTTGCAAGGGACCTAAATCTAGCTCTTCATATAATTCTGTGGGAATTAAGTTGATGGAGGCACCAAGGTCCAGTAAGGCTCGATCCAAGATGAAACCATCTATTTCACATGAGATTAAGAGAGTCCCTAGATCTTTCTTTTCAAGAGGGAGCTTATTTAGGATGATGGCTTTGGCTTGTTCAGAAATCACAACCCTTTTTTATGATTTGACCTGCCATTTCGGTGTGCATAATTCCTTTAGAAATTTCGCACAGGCTGGGATGTTCTCAATAGCCTCAAGGAGTGGTATATTTACATAGACTTGCTTTAGAATCTCAAGCCACTCCTTAGATTGATCGATTTTCTTTTTCCTAGGTTTGATCAAGGCTTCAGAAAAAGGTGCTTGAGAAAAATCATGAGTATTCAAATCCTGAGTCTTATTTTCTAGATTAGCTTGGTCTCCCATGTCAGATTCAGGCTCCTTAAGATCTTGGTAAGATTTTAATGTAGAAGGATCTTGGATTTGTTTCCCACTTCTCAAAGTGACAGCATAGGCATGTACATTAGGGTTAGAAGGGTAAGGTGAGTTTTGCAAAAAGGGTTGAGCTTGGGTTGGGTCAGGGTTAACAAAACCTGGTGGGTGCTGGGGAGCAAGCTAAATTAGGTGTGCTTGTTGCTCCCGTGTGTTGTGCCGATTAACCCTATTGAAGTTCCTTGGGATTGGGATGGGTTGGGATGGCAACATCCCATGTTGTCTATCATCATCTAGTTGGTCTAGTTGTCCCGTCAATTTTGTTCTCAATTGATTCATTTCTTCCTTATGCTTCAAATTCATTTCTCTCATTTCTTTAAGGACTAAAGTTAGATCAAAGGGCTGGTTTTCCTATGTAGGTTGTGGCTAACATGTGTGTCGTTGTTGTTCGTGGCATAGATCGCGTAGAAAATTAGCATGTTCTAGTATAGCGCGAAATACGTCTCGAGCAAATAAATTAACGGAACTTGGTAAGTCCCGGTCGATCACAGGGAAGCAGAAAGCACTCTTGATTTCATACATTTGTTCTCAATATGATTACTAAATAATAGAAATGATCAATCATAATATCCACATTATAAAGAGATTGAATTTGATATACATGCAATAAACTAAAAACATGAATGTAAACAACTACTACTGTAACAGAATAAGGGCACCACGGGTGGTTCGTAGTGGCCTTTTGGAGAGGTTGAGAAGAGCAGCAACAATCCTTCGGGGTGGCCCAACAGATGCTTCAGACGAAGGTGCAGAGACGGATGCAGAGAAGATGGGAAGAAGAGAAAGAGGTTGAAGAAGGAGGAAGAAGAAGAATTAAGAGAATTGCCTTTCTAAGGGGGCCCTTAGGCCTCTTTCTATAGCTTTAGTGAAGGGCAATTAAGGTATTTGGCCCCTTAAATCTGTGCAAATACTTCAGATTAATCAGATTCGTTGATCCGGACATCAACGGCCCTGATTAAGCCTTCCACGTCCTTTTATCCTCGGTTTCATCTGGTGCTGCCATGTGGCAACCTGTCGAGCGTCAATCCTCCATCACATAGCTATAGATCTTCCTCGTGTGTGCCTTCGTTTCCACTCCTTCGCCGCTCGCCACTTTTGAGTGCCGGATCGTCAGCCGTCAGATCTTACGATCGAATGGCTTAAACGCACGCTCCATCGTGCCTTTGAATCCTAAAGCGCTCGCACGTGCGTCTCCACATGCGTCATCGCGCACGTTCTTGATCCAGCGCCTCAGTGCCCACCACGTGTCTGCTGTTGAGTCACCTGATGAAGATCCAGCGGTTAATTGCGCCCACGCTTGCCGCTTCTCCCGATTTCACATCGAGCATGCTTTGATCCCACGTCGCCCGCTATCTATTAGGCGCCCTCTCCACTATGCTACGCACGTGGATTGTCGCACATTCCATTTCTTGTACGACTACTCTCGGCCGTTGGATGGGAATCCAATGGCCGAGATCTCTCCTGTACGTGATGAGGTGGTTGGAGGCAGCGACATGACTGCATCGCGGTCATTGGATGACGATCCAACGGCGTGCGATTCTCCTTTCCAAATTGGAGTGCAGTGAGGGGTAGTTGCAATGGCACCACGAGGCACCATCGTGGTTGTCTATCTTCTCCTTATATATGATGATGTACGCCTTCGATTAAGTTGATTTCTACGTCGTTGGACTGCGAACGTCGATCCGAATCTGTTGAAAGTGCTGAATCGATGTTTAAAAAGTATTGCGTTGTAGTACAGTCGAAATAACGTTCAAAATAGATATAATTTTATTACTCGAAAGAATTTCCAAGGTCGAACACAGGAAGCAAATTGGTATTTAGAAATCAAGATCATAATTTAAATTGAAAGAAATTGCAATAATAACAGTATCAGAGGGCAAAAATATGAAAGTAAAATGGTGATGTAGATCACCATATACTCCTACAATATCACCAAATGATTCAATATATAAATATGCAATGAGACTAGAATCTATCGTCTGATTCTTTAATCAGATGACTTAAAGTGTCTGATCTCCTTTCTTTCTCTTCTCTGTCTTCTCCTTCTTCTCATTTGGCTTCTATTCTGATTTCCTTTGCTTTTGTCTTCACAATTCTTCTCTTTCTCTTCTCTGTTTCTCTCTTTGTGCTTTGGCTTCTTCTCTTCTTCTTCCTTTGCCTTCTACCTCTATCTTCTCCTTCCTTCTTCTTCTTCTTTCCTTCTTCATCTCCTACCCTTCGCCTTCAGATTTGGCCATCACCTTCTTCAGCCTTCTGCCTTCTTCTCTTTCTCTTCAGCTCTTGCTTCTTCTTCCTTCTGGCTGCGACTAAGTGTTGGCCTGAAGAACCTGTAGCAAAACCTACCCTACCCGCACGCAACTCTCCTCTCTTTTCTCTCTTAGGATATGCTCTCCAAGAGCCACACAGACAATCGAGTAATCGGGTTGGGTGCATACCCAGTGTTGGTGCTAGAGCACCGTGATCGTTTGTTTTGATGATAACAAAACATGTGTCGTTTAACATTTGCACTTGGAGTCTTAGATTTCAGGTCAATTGCAAATGGAGACGTGATTAGACGGAATTCGAGCTCGCATCCAGGACGAATTGGAGGAGCTTGATGGAGAATAGAGGGGATTCGCAAGAAGCGATAGATTGAAGATGGAAGGACAAGAAGAATAGGATAGAAATCCATTTTATTCCTTTCATGTACTTTTGTCATTATTTTTTTGCTCTTTATTTTTTACTTAGATTCATGTTAAAGAACCTCAAAGTACCCTAACAGTAGTCCTACGAACACCCGCACAACCCTAGGATACTTAGGTTTTCTGTAGAAAACTTAGAAAACCAATATAGGGTTCAAACAGCATTTCCAGACGTCTAATTCCCAAATCAGACGTCTGATAATGTATTTTAAGACATCTGACTATTGATTCAGACGTCTGATAACGTTTAGGCTGGACATACTTAGTTCTGTCTGATGAAATCAGACGTCCAGACCTTAGACCAGACGTCTTAGGAGACGTCTAATGACTTTGCCAGATGTCCAATTAGTGGACCGTTGGCTCGCTTTGCAAACACTCGATGATATGACCGTTAGAGCCTTATCAGACGTCCTTAAGCATTTACAGACGTCTGATAATTGATCGTTTTGCCTCGACTGACCTGAAAATCTCTTCTCAGAGATTTTCTAGCCGTTGCAAATCCATTCCCACGAAAAAGTAGGTTTCCAAACGTCCAGACATAGTGCCAGACGTCCTGTATGTCGTCTGATGGACTTGCGCTAGAACCCTGTTTAGATCTGATTCAAGTCATGAAGAGACCCGCCCAAAATCAGACGTCTGACCTTATTTTCAAACATCTTAAAGTGGTCTTCCAAACGTCTGATGCCAGAATTAGACGTCTGATTACCCTGTCAGTGCAATGATTGTTCCTGATTTCGGGCTGATTCACTTCGGCTTTGCATCCAACGGCTATGGAAGCTTTTCCAGGCCTTCCAAAGCCTTCCTAAGGCCTTTATAAATAGAGGGGAACCTCTTACACACCAACACACACCTAAGAAACACAAGACACACCTTGCAATACACTTTCAAACCATTTTGTGTCTCTCATGCTCTCCAAGCTCTAATTCTTCATCTAGAGAGCATCAAGCCTTCGCGCACCCGCTCTCCCACCGTAGTGGCTCACGCACCCGCGTCATCGAATCGACGCACTCCTTGCAAAGGGAGTTTCTTAATTCCTATAGAAGCTTAGGTTTAAAATTACTTTGTTGGCTCTATAGGATTATTTATTATTTTATCTTTGTTATTTGGTTGGGTATTCGCTTTGCAAATTCCTGTCTCCTTCGTGGGACAAAATCCTTCTCGTGGAGAGGAGTTGAGGAATGCTACCCTCGCACTTGTAGCGTGGTTGTAATTGAGGTTGAATCACCCTCATTTAAAGTGATTCGTTTAGTGAATTTTGATCAACTTGGTTGATCGGAAAACCCTAACTCAAGAGGGTTAGGTGGTGGTTTTCACCCGGTTTGAGTTTCCACCTAAAAATCTTTGTGTACTTTGTGTGATTGTATTTTGTGAGATTGTTTATATTTTATTTCCGCAATTATTACGTCACCCCTCCTGGTAGGGAAGAATCTACACCCAGGACCAGGCCCACTGGCATACGGTGGTGGGCGAGGTGTGTAGTCAAGTCAGGTCAGGCCAGGTCCACGGAGCGTGATCGCGAACGAGACTGGGTCGAGTGAGAGGGACCTCACCCCATGGATCTGAGGCGACAAGGCTATGTCACTTTTTCCTCTTATCCAGATGCGGGCAGTCTTCCACTTCTGAGGTGGGACTAAATGTTCCACCTTCCTTTCGCGTGCGCCTGCAGAGATAGCCCTCGCGATTGTAGCAGCCGCAGAGGTTTTCGACTCCAATTGAGGGCCAGAGTGCATGAGTGAGGGGCTTTCGTGCACCTGGGACAGTAGCACCTAGGCTTGGTGCACCTAGAGCTGCAGCAACCTTGCTTCAAGCTCCGCAACAATGGTGGAGAGGCGGCAAACCTAAAATCACAAGATCGGCCTTGCAGCCACGTAAAAATGTTCAGAGAGGGTCGCCGAAGCACGACGAAGGTGCTGGGGGTGTTGGTGTGGCTCGGGGGTGCCTGTGTGTGTGGGTGTGTTCGGTAGGGTGCGTAAGTGAGTGGCACAATGCGTGGAGTGAGGGGAAGTGTTCAGTGGAGTGAGGGGAAACTTATGGACTTGTCAGCGAGGGTTGGGATGGCCTGTGGAGGTGGAGCGGCCTCGCCGGAGTAGATGGTCAGAGATGGAAGGGATGGAGGTGACAGAGGTCGGCAGTGGTCGATTTTGAAGAATAAAGGGTGTAGAAGAATGTAGAGGGGAGAGGAAGCTTATCTGGGAGGTGAAGAGATGAAGGGGGCAAGTAGAGGCGTCGGGTCTGGTGTGGCCGACACCAAAGACGAAGGTGGCTCCGGTGAGTGGAGATCGACGAGGACGAAGAGAGGGAAGGACCTGTGGGTACGGCAAGGTGCGGACGAAGTCAAGGAGGAGGAATCCACTGCAGGTATGGCGGTCGGACAACGAGGAGGAGCAAGAAGGGTCGGCGAACGTCGAGGATCCTACAACCGTGAAGGGAAGAGAGGAATTAGGGGTGTTCGTGGCCAAATTCGAGCGTGAGGAGATCGGAGAGGTCTAGGTTCCTTTAAATAAAGCTCTGAAGGTCAGTTAGGGCTTGGGAAGCAAGCTTCCCAAGCAAGGAAAGCTCACTGGAGTTGGCAGTCGTTGAGATACCCATATCTCTCATGCGTTCGCATGAGAGATTGGGAGGGAATCAGATCTCAAATGAGGGTTCAGACAAGAGAGAATTTCTCAGAGGATCTCCCTACCAACTTTGGAGGAGATCCTCCAAGCAATCAGGGAGAACTCTCCTTCCAAAGCTCGTCGGAGTAGGATTCCTCCGCTATAATGGCAAAGGGACCTAATTGGAAAAATGATGAAGAAGCTAGGGGGCTTTTTGTATGGGTTTTTGAAAGATAGGGGTAGAAATGTAATCAAGCTGGACCTTTTCGCAAACTAGGTCAAGGCAAATTCATCTTTGGTCCAAATTTTGGTACAAACCTAATTTAGACCTAAGGAATCCAATGGAGAAGTTGAATTTTGGGTTTGACCACGTTTGACTGAAAAATTTATATAAAAACCTAATTTAGGGTAAATATTTGTCTGAGACCACATTCTAGGTCAATATGGGATCTAATGGCCAAATTGGAGATTCTAAACCCTAGATAATATTTTTCTATAATTTTTAGAGGGTTTAAGTGAATTTTATCCTACTCATAACCTTGTTTAATCAAGTGGGTCTATTTTAAGATTTTAAGAAGTCATTTAATTCACAAAACTCACACAAACCCTTTTCTGTCTGATCCAACCCACTTATAATCTTATTAAGACCATTTGACTTTTGTTTAGCCCTTAAGAAAATCCGTAGTGTACTGCATTGGTAAAATTACAGTTTTACCTCTAGTTTTTTAGTTTATTCTCAACAAGGTTATGCAGCAAATTAGAACCTTCAATTGGTTATGTAGGAGCATTTATTCTCTCAATTAGGTCAAAATGAGCTAGTTAGAGCTCATGATGGTGTTCCCATCAGGATCCATCCATGAGGTTGGATTTGTCATCTGAGGTCCGGATATTCTTCAATTTCCCCTTGGCTCCTACTTCTTCTGCAGACTCCCTAGGGTGCTATGGGAGTCTAATTGATGCACTCTTGGAAGCGCTGAACTCCCGTTATTATTCTGAATAGATCCATAAGGTTGGATCGATCATCCGTAGCCCTAGATTACCTGCAATTAATAATACCTCTCAAATAGAACATTATTATGTATAAAACATATAAATCATCTACGATGCAAAGTACGATGTGTATGCATGCAGAATCCCATGTTAAGCTAGGTTCTACCTTAATTCAAGTGAATTAGGGTTTATGATTACTGCGCAATCATACCCCCATGCCTAAATCTTGCTTGTCCCTACTAAGTGCAAAACTAAATATATTTTATCAAGAGTTTACTACAGGTTTATTTCTTTTTGTTTCATCCAAAAATTTAGAATCCAAATAACCATATTTTATCAAGAGTTTACTACAGGTTTATTTCTTTTTGTTTCATCCAAAAATTTAGAATCCAAATAACCATGAATAAATAATGTTGTAACTTATGCAACGGATCCAAGCAAAGAGTCGATATACATTTAAAGCTTGTACTTAACCCCTAGTAAAATTCTATTGGGATAGGCAAACCTCTTCTCTCGGGGATATAAACTATTCTCTGATTTTAACCCTGAATTTTGACTTAGATACCAGATGTCTGAGTTAACTGGATTTGTATTTGGTGGCTCACTCTTTTCTGGTGCTACATAGAGGCTAGTATTTCAGAATCTAGATTATTAAATTATTGAATAACTTAACTTAGAGAAGGGCTGGAAAACTGTGTACTCTTTAATCTTTTGTACTTTTTCCTTTCTCTCTTTCTCTTTTTCTTTTTCTTTTTCTTCCTGAGCTCACATCTTACCAGATTTGCAACTGTATTTGGTGGTCTTACATGGCATAACACTTTAATTAGGTTCTAATAACCCTACGACTAAGTCAGACTCCTTAGCCCATATTCAAGCAGTTAGAAATATAGAAAAATAGGTTAAGGCTGTATTTGGTAGTTTGTGGGGATGGTAGGTGTTTTTGCCTCAAAATATTTTGACTTACATAAATCAAACTTCTTAACATAACACTTTTTTTTTCACAAGCAAATATCTCTTTTGCATGCTTTTTCTTCTTTTTTTTTATTTTTTTTTATAGATATCTACTAGCATAATGTCGCTACCAACATAACATAACACAACAATTCAACACGCCATACATACTTTTATTCATGGGGCATTATTTGAGATTTTTGGGGATGACCAAGAGGATCTCAGGTGGCTTATTTGGTGGAAGTGCCTACCCTCAGCACCGGGAAGGGAATGGATAGGATGATGTATTTCTGACCTTGACATTAGTACCCTCCTTCAGCCGAGGATTCCGTAGAGGACGGTCATGACCATCCACCTCAGTCCTAGTTTTATCAGAACCTACTCTCTGTGTTTTTGCCTTATTTGGTGGCTCTTATACAAAATTTCTCACAGAATTAATACGCAAGAACTAAGGACGAAAACTATGCTCATCTACGAGTATCATTATTCAATTATTAAAGATTAAAGATTCCTTATAATAGTCTTAGAGCACCAGTAGACTCTCAACAAGAAGATGGTTCACCTGACTCCCTAGTTGCTGTCCAAGGGTTCAGGAGAAGAAGTAATGTTTCTTCTCAACAAACTAGAGATATCTATCAGTTTTCACAGTGGATCCATTGCAAATTCTACATGTAGATGTAAGGTTATACTGGATTCTAAGCTTAGGAATCTACTAAAGAATAAATCTTTAATAAAACTTCTTAATAAAATAATCCAATCTCCCACTTGTTGGCAGAAAATTCTCAGCTTTATGGACTACCCCCCCCCCCATGCCTAAGTGTTTGCATGTCCTCATGCATGAATAAAAGCAATAAGGCAGGGTGTATGAGGATAGAAATCACCTAAAACTACTTCTGAGTTGTCATTCAGCTTATGTTATCACTGCAATGCCATACACAATATGCAAAACAATATACGAAACAATATGCGAAAATGAAATATGCTATGTATATATTGTATGTATATATGTATATGTGCTGAGTTTGACACCTCCAGCTGGGCAACTCATCAATCACACATCCTCAAGAAGATGTATCGTTTGGTCAGCAGAAGGAGGTTCCTGGGCAAAGAATGGTTCGAGGCACTGGCCATTAACCGTAAAAACGTGCCCAGATTTCAGGTCTCTAATTTGGACCACCCCATTAGGATACGGGTGGACCACCAGAAATGGCCCAGTCCACTTGAACTTGAGCATTCCAGCAAAGAATTTGAGTTGGAAGTCAAACAACCAAACCTACTGGTTAGGTGTGAACTCCTTCCTTCGAATGTGTCGATCATGAAAAGCTTTTGTCTTGTCCTTGTATATTTTTGCATTTTCGTAGGCTTCCCATCTAATCTCTTCTAACTCGCTGAGTTGGAGCTTCCTTTCATAACCTCTAGCCTTGAAGTTAAAATTACACTTCTACACCGCCCAAAAGGCACGGTGCTCCAGCTCCACAGGAAGGTGACAGGCCTTTCCATACACCGTGCGGTATGGTGACATTCTGAATGGGGCCTTGTACGCGGTCCGATATGTCCATAGTGCATCAATCAACCGATCGGACCAATCCTTCCTATCAGATCTAATTGTCTTTTTAAGGATAAGCTTGATTTGACGATTTGATACTTCAGCCTGCCCATTGGTCTGTGGGTGATACGGGATAGCAATGTGGTGCTGCACCCCATATTTCTCCAATAATGACCTGAAATGGGCATGGATGAAGTGGCTTCCCCCATCGCTTATTAGGGCGTGGGGAACTCCGAATCTCACAAAAATGAATTCCTGGACGAAGGATATAGCAGTCTTATGATCAGCTCGTCTTGTCGGGACAACTTCTACCCACTTTGAGACAGTCTACTACAAGGAGTATTTATTCAAAGCCATCGAGTTCGAGAAGGGGCCCATAAAGTCGATGCCCCCAAATGTCGAACACTTTTACGACCAGAATGGATTGGAGAGGCATCATATCTCTCCGGATCATAGAACCGACTGCCTGACATCAATTACAGCACTTGGTAAACTCGTGTGTATCTCTAAAAATGGTTGGCCAGAAAAAACCCGACTGCAAAATCTTTACAGCAGTCTTTCGGCCCGAGAAATGACCCCCACAAGCATCACTGTGGCAGAAGGATAGCACACTAGAGATTTTCGAATCAGGGACGCATCTACGGATAATCTAATTAGTCCCAATGCGAAAGAGCAATGGGTCATCCCAAAAATAGAATTTAGCCTCTGATATAAATTTGAGTTTTTGATCCTTAGATAATCCTGCAAGTAGCCTGCCTGTGACGAGATAGTTTACTATATCAACATACCAAGGAAACTCAATAGAGTTGATAAATAGTAGAGACTCATCTGGAAATCGATTTGATATCAGCAAGGAGTACGGAATGTAGTCTGGGTCCAGCCGAGACAAGTGATCCGCCACAACATTATATGCTCCGGCTTTATCATGGATTTCGACATCAAACTCCTGCAAAAGAAGGATCCATCTGATAAGGAGGGGTTTGGCATCCCTTGCCAACAAATGCCGGAGGGCAGAATGGTCAATGTAGATGATAACTTTGGACCCGAGTAAGTATGAAATAAATTTCTCCAACCCGAATACCACAACTAGCAATTCTTTCTCAATGACTGTATAGTTATGCTGAGCCTAGTTTAGCATTTTTCTAGCGTAGTATATTATGAATGGATGGCGCTCCCGACGCTGGCCAAGAATGGCTCTGACAGTGAAGTCAGAGGCATCACACATCATCTCGAAGTCAAGAGAGCAATCGAGAGGTTGGAGAATAGGTGCACTTGAGACAGCGCTTCGCAAGGTCTCGAAAGTGCTGAGGCACGAGGAGTCAAAATCAAAGGGCGTGTCGGTTACCAGAAGATTCGTTAATGGACAAGAAATTTTCGAGAAATCTCGAATGAATCTTCGATAAAATCCGACATGCCCTAAGAATGATCTGATTTGCCTAACCGAGCTAGGCGGAGGTAATCACGAAATGATTTCAGACTTAGCTCAATCGACCTCGAGTCCATTAGAGGAGATCCTGTGACCTAGTACGATGCCATCCCTCACCATAAAATGGCTTTTTTCCCACGAAAGTACTAGGCTAACCTCTATAGATCTCCTCAGAATCTTTGTAAGGTTATCAAGACAAGACGAGAAATGGTCTCCAAACACAGAGAAGTCGTCCATGAACACTTCTACGCAGTCCCCGATCATGTCTGAAAAGATGGCCATCATGCATCGTTGAAAAGTAGCTGGTGCATTGCAGAGACCATCTTGATCTTCCAGGTTTATTGCAACTTGATTGTACCCAAAGTATCCATCCAGAAAGCAGAAGAAACTACTCCTGACTAGTCATTCTAGAATCTAATAAATAAAGGGTAAAGGAAAATGATCTTTTTTGGTAGCTGAGTTTAGATTCCTATAATTAATGCAAACCCGCCAAGAAGTCATGGTGCGGGTCGGGATGGATTCGCCCAATTCATTTTTTATTACGGTGAGTCCCACCTTTTTGGGCACTATCTGAATGGCACTCACCCACAGGCTATCGGAAATAGGATAGATAATACCCACGTCCAGCGATTTAATGATCTCCTTCTTGACAACCTCCAACATATTTGGATTTAGGCATCTCTGAGGTCGTCTCGACGGTCTCACCCCTTCATCAGTGTAGATGTGGTGAGTGCAATATGAGGGGCGAATTCCATGGAAATCAGCAATGCCCCACCCGATAGCAGCCCTATGGCTTGCGGAATAGAGATCAACTGGTGTTCCTAATCCAGAGTCAAGTGAGCATTGATAATCACGGGATATGTGTCACTTTCTCCCAGAAACACATACTTGAGCAAATCAGGTAAGGGTTGTAACTCTAGTAGCGGAGGGTTGGGAGGGGATTTATGCAGGGGAGGAGAGGAAGCAACAGGGGAAATTTGCTGATCCTGACCAATGAAGAATCCGTCTGCAATTGTCATATAATCCTGCCTTAAGATATCAGTGCTGGATAGGACAGGATAGTAAGGATCAGGGGTGTTAGGAGCGGATGAACACCCATGACAACCAGATCCATAGCACGAAATGTCTATGTCATTAGTCTCAATCCCATGTGGATCACGATCTAAGACCCCTAATAGTGAAGATGAATGTGCCATTGGGTCACTGTAGAGGAGCCCAATGTTCCCACAGAAAGCTAAATCTTCGTCTTCACTATCCTCCTCAATTAAATCGCAATCAAAGTTCTTTGATGCCCTAAAAATGTCCAGTCTAAGCTTTTCGTTCCCCAAGGCAATCTCCATGCATCCTAATGCACAGTCGATGTTTGCACGGGCGATTGCCAAAAATTGGCGACCTAGAATAATCGGTGCATTACGGAGATTAGGAGGAACCTCCATATCAAGAACAAAAAAGTCCACTGGAAAGCAGAATCCTTGGACTTTTACAATCACATTTTCAACCACCCCCCTCGGCATTTTTACCAATCGGTCAACCAACTGTGGTAACCGAGGTGGGCTTTAACTCCCCAAATCAAAATCGATCAAATACTGCGATGGAAGTTAGGTTGATGGACGACCCCAAATCAAGAAGGGCCCTATCAAAAGGGGAATCCTGTAAAAAGCAGGAAATCAATGGTGTGCCCGGGTCCTTTTTTGGCGGTAAGTCAGCTAAAATAACTGCGCTAGCTTCCTCAGATAATACCGCCTGTCGTCCAATTCTCTATTGTCTCTTTGGAGTACAGTAGTCTTTAAAGAACCTAGCAACAGCAGGGATGTGATCTATTACTTCGAGGAGAGGGACCTGAATGTGAACTTCCTTGAACATAGATTTCAGGTCCTAGAAATTCCACATGTCCTTTTTCCGTGCTGAATCTCACGTTAGGGCCACGGGAAAAGGGATGAGAATTTCAGGGTCTAGGGGCTTCTTTCCTTTATCTAATGAAGATGACTTGTGAGAGGAAGAGGGTTGTGAGCCATCTCGTGGTAGAGCGTAGGAAAAATCATTACTTGCTTGCCTATGTAGCGCGTCCTGTGTAGTCTTTCCACTCCTTAAGGTGACAGCTTTTGCATCGGCGTGTTGTCCATGCAAGGGCAGAGGGGTGGGTTCGTCTGGATACACAAGGTTTGGCAACAGAGGTGGCTGACCGAGCCCATAACCAGGTGGTGAGAGAGGAGCTTGAATAACAGCGTGTGCCTGCCCCTATGATGCTTGGAATCTAGGCGGGGTGCCCTGATTGTGCACATATCTCGAGTTTAGGATAGGTTGGGAGGGAAAAGCCTCCTGTGATCTATGCTCCTGCATCATCTAGTTTTGTGTGTTCTGTACGCTCTGTATTTGGTCAGCCATTGCGTTTATTATTTGTAGGTTGTCATGAGTAGATTTCTAAATTGATGCCTACAATTCCTCCTTTAGCGACTCCAAAGGGTTGGCCTGCTTTGGAGGGTAGTTGGCAGCTTGGTGCAGCGGCTGATAGATAGAGCATGTCTATTACTGCTGAGACAGGAATGGCTACTGCCTAGGATACGTGTTCTGCGCATTCCCGTATTGTCTAGTCTGGTAGTGTCGAGCTTGACTCAGTCTCTATGGGCTACCAAACCAGGAGAAATTGGGACGCAGGCACCAACCCGGGTTATATGTTTCAGAATACGGGTTGTTATGCCCATAACCCTGAATGGCATTGACATCTTCGTAAGCCTAAGACGTCTCAGATGTGAATTCATCAAAAGAATACGCACTTGCATCGTCATGTGGTGCGTAACCCTGATTGTACGGTGCCAGATCCACACTTTTCATAAGTTCCTGGCATGCAGGATCCTGCGGAGATGGAAAGAAAACATCCTAAATAAACGGATGTGTACGAGCAGAGGAGGCTCGGGATGCTTGAGAGGAGTAAGATGGAGCGGTGCTGCCAGAAGATCCAGATCTCGTTCGCATTAATTCATCGAGCTTCTTATCAAGTAGATCCACCTTATCCAGCTTTTTGGTGATAATGTCCATGTCGACTCGGGCAAACTCGGCTTGAGCTTCGTGGACATTAACTCGTTGCTATCCAGGTCGCTAGAACTAGTTCATTGAGGCAACGTTCATCAAGTTCTCTACTAAGGACTCGAACAGTTCAAATGCGTTGTTCTCGTCCTTCATAAGAAAATTCCCACCGCTAGATACATCGGCCAGGTACCGATGTGTGTCATCCAGCCTATGGTAAAATACTTGAGCGAGGTGCCATTTAGGTATACCATGGTGTGGACACTTCCTAAGAAAATCATGGAATCTGTCCCAGGCATCATGAAGCTTCTCTCCAGGGCCTTGGGCAAAGGTCGTGATCGTGCACCTCATAGCATTTGTTCAATCGATCGGGAAGAACTTTTGGAGGAATTCGCGACATAATTCCTCCCAGGTTCCAATTGGCCTCCCGATAGTCTTGAACCAATAAACAGCTTTATCCTCGAGATAAAAAGGAAAAAGCTTCATGAGAACAATATCTATATTCCAGGTTCAAACTGACTCTGCAATCCAACTCAGGTCTTCGATGTGCTGGAAGGGATCCTCATTCGAGTTTCCATGGAAATGAGTCCGAATCAGACTTATGATATTCGATTTTAACTCAAATGCATCTCCGCCTGCGGGAATCCAGACCTGAGGTGCTATGATTGTTGTCGCCGGATTGTAGAAGTCACGCAGTTGTTCTCCGCGTGGTGAATGCTGCATCCTATCGAGTGTTGTGAGAATTCGGTCGATGCTCTGCTCATATTTTTGTTCTGTTTCCTCGACCCTAGCTTCCATACGAGCCATTGGGTCCTGATTCTCAGGGTCCTGACAAACTCGAGGACTGGGATTTGCCATCTCAGCTAACCGGATGGAAGAATGTTGAGAAGAGAGGCTGGGCGAAAATCACCTTTCCCGCCTTAGGTTTAGCTCCCAAGGTCACGCAAGTTCATGTCTTAACGACCTTCTTCCTTGCATACACCAACTAAAAGGGTTGGTGTAGTCAACCAGAACAGGGCTAACGCCTTGTTAATCAGAGTGGTCCTTTAGATTAGATGACCGGATTTTTCGTTTAAGATTGTGTTATTAAAAATTCGACGAGAGACCGACTATAAGGAATTCCTGCCTCTCAGGTTAACCCAGCCAGTCTGGTCACGAGGGGACAATGAGGAAGGTTCTTCCTTCAACTTTTGCCTCTGATTCCGTTACCCCGTAGCCGCAGTCGTTTGACACTACCCCGCAGGCTTAGTCACTAGGTTTTGCAAGAGGTTGGAATTACTCAATAGTTTCAAGCCAAATGCAAGTTATTTGATGTATTTTCATGAATTTTTAACTTGTTTCTTCAATTTAGAAGATGGTTGGTGGTCCACAAGGTGACTCGCCTCACCGACTAACTTTTGGGCTCGTCGGAGTCCAAGTTAGTCTATATGGTCATATTGGCTCATGCACTTCTAAGTTTTTCAAATTGAAGACCACAATTCAAGTGTATACTCGCATCACCCGCTGTCTGTTAGGCACCCTCTCCTTTGCGCTACACGCGCAGATTGTCGCGCCTTCCATTTCTTGTGTGGCTTCTCTCGACCATTGGATAGGAATCCAACGGTCGAGATCTCTTCTATGCATGATGAGGTAGCTGGAGGTGGCAACGTAGCTGCATCACGACCGTTGGATGATGATCCAACGGCCCACGGTTCTCCTTGCCAAATTGGGGCGTGGTGAGGGGCGACTGCGATGGCACCACGTGGTGCCATCGTGGTCGTCCATCTTCTTCTCCTTGTATCTGATGATGTAGGCCTCCAATTAAGTTGATTTCTATGTCATTGGATTGTGAACATCGATTCGGATCCATCCATGCGGTTGGATTTGTCATCTGTGGACCGAATATTCTTAAATTTCCCCTTGGCTCCTGCTTCTTCTACGAACTCCACAGGGTGCTACGGGAGTCTGATTGATGTGCTCTTGGAAGCGTTGGACTCCAGTCGTTATTTCGAATAGATCTATAAGGTTGCTATCGGCTCATGATAGCATTCCTCAATGTTTCAAAAAAAGAAAAAAAACCTCTCAAATAGCACATTATTATGTATAAAACATATAAATCATCTAAGATTCAAAGTACGATGTGTATGTGTGTAGAATACCCATATTAAGCTAGGTTCTACCTTAATTCAGGCGAAATAGGGTTTATGATTAATGCACAATCATAAACCCTAATTCACCTACTAGGTTGCCCATAAGTGTTTGGCTTAGTCAAGTTAGGACCTTAGGCGGGTTTCTGACTTGACCAAGCAAAATTAGGATGGTTGCACCATCTAGGGTTGCAAGTGTTTGAATAAGGCTCATTTCTAGTGTAACCCTGGAGTGCATTCACATCCTCAGGATAACTAGGCATTAGCCTACCTATTTCAGAATTCGAGGGCATCAAGGTCCCTCCTTGGTACCTAGAAAGAGATGGGTCCAAGTACAATTGGCTCATAGGTGGAGCCATGGTTAGGTCATTAACGTTGTGCACTATTTCTTGACCTAGAGGGTTGGGGAATTGGTTGTGGGTTACCATGGGCACTCCTTCGGTAGGCATAGGTTTAATCCAGATTGTGTACCTAAGGAATTCCTGCCCTTTAGAAGATTATCCAACTTCTTATCCAAATTCTCTACGTTCTTTCCCACGAGTTCCACGTTGTCTAATCGTTGTGCAATTAATTCTAAATCAACCAAGTGTGAATTATTGTTAACTTCATAAACTCCGCTCCTTGGTTGATTAGCTCTGTTAAAGGCAGACATTGAGTCATTGCTGAGGGAATTTTCACTAATATTCTCGAATAATTGAAAGGCTCCCTCAGCATCTCAACTCAGGAAATTACCCCCACATGCTACATCAACAAAATTCTTCAGATTATCACTCAACACATTATAGAAAATATGGCCCAAGTGCCACTTCAGAATCCCATGATGGGGGCATTTCCTAGCTAAATCGTTGAACCTCTCCCAAGCCTCATGTAGTGTTCCCCGGGGTTCTACTTAAAGGTTATTATGGCACAGCTAAGGGAATATATTTTTCCTATGGGGAAGAATTTCTTTAGGAATGTGCTTCTCAAGTCTTCCTAAGTTAGGATTGGTCTACCACTTGTTCTCAACCAATGTGCAGCTCTATCTTTCAAGGAGAATGGGAACATCTTCACCATCAAGTACCTTCATTCATGTCCCTAGGGCCAAAAGTTCTTCCTATGTGTAGGAGCTCTTCAAGGTGGTAGAAGGGATTATCTAACTCACGGCCATGGAAGTGGGGAATCAAGTTAATGATCTGAGGTTTGAATTCAAAATCTTCCCCATCCTGAGGTACCCTAACAAAGGGTTCAGGTTAGGCATTAGGAGGGCTCTAAAAGTTACGGAGAGGACGATCTGCCCTTCCATTTTGGAGTCGAGTAATGGCCGACACTATGACTTCCATCTGTCAGTCATGATGCTGGCCCAGCTTAGTGATTTGCCTTTGTAAGAGAGCCATAGGATCCAAATTTTATTCATCAAACTCTTCTTCCTTGTAATGACTAGCCATTAGAGAGGGTTTAGATTCAGATCCTAGATAAATAGGTCTTCTCTTAGGATTCTTTCTAATGGTGGTAGCAAATCAAGATTTTGAGATCTTCTACCTTGCATACACTAGAAGAATGTATGTAGATGAGAAGGAGAAGACAGATGAGAGAAACCCTGCCCGATCAATGCAAGCAATTAAACTGGTCCTTAGAGTGTCAACCCTAATTAGACCTGATCCTGGCTCCCCAAAACACGACTGGGTTAGATCAACCTTTGAATTACTTAGCTGGCCATAAGAGTAGGACCCCCTAGGACACCCCGCACGGCAGGACACCACTAAGGGTTAACATGGTTACCGCACTGACCTTTCTTGTCACCAGTGGGTCCAAGTAGACAAGGCCTTGACCTTAACCCAATCTAGTTTCAAGTCCCCAAGTCTATTAGTCCTGCTTAGGGCACGTCTACTCAGTTTTAAGCTTGGGTTTGATGTGCTTTTGGAATATGATGGGCGTTAGGGGGGTGTTTGCCCTTAAGATTTATTTCAGAGATGTGAAGTGTGCAGGCAAAAGGGTTTATAAGCAATTTTTCTTGATGAAGTGAATTTTAAGATTCAATTGCCTGTGTTAATGCATTTTAGGGTTCACTTGAGTTAATTTTTTAATCAAGGTTTTGATGAGTTACACAAGAATTTTGCAAATCCCAATTTGTTTGATAGATTTCCTTTAAATATGGAAATGCAAGTGTGCTCTACCCTTAATGTGAAACCCTACGCAAAGATATTTCTAGATAATTCTTTTAAGTTCAAATTCAGGGACGTGGTGCGACCCAAGAAATGCAACAAATTGGTCCTATTGCACCACTAACTAGACACTCAGAAAATATTTTTCAAGAATTTTTAATACACGTTTTCTATTTTTTATTTAAAGTGTATTGAGGGTTTTCTAGTCTATTTTGACCCCTAGTTCGTGATTGGATAATTCGTGCAACCAACGTGCAAAAGATATTTTTTTCAGATTTTTCCTAAATTCTTAATTAACTCAGAAATTCAATGCCTTAAATTTCAAGTCAATTGAAGTTGTATAAAAATTCCTATGATATTTTGAACTCAAAAAAATCAGGAACAGTAACCGAATTGGTAACAGATCAGCGTATGAATTTTAAAAATTTTTCTATAACTTATATTTGCTCAAAATTTGGATATGTTGTTTTTGAGTTTGAAACCCACGTCCAGTAAAAATTTGAGAATTTTTTGACATACGGATCTTCAAGAACTGAATTTATAAGTTAAGATTTTATCTAAGCCCGAAAATCACTAACAAGAGAGATTTTTTTTTTTAAATAAGCAAGCAAATTCTAATTAATCCTAATGTTCAAACAAATCCTAAATCTAACTAATCTAACTATGGGTTCTTACCTGAGATTCAAACCTGCACTTTCTCCATTGTCGTGTCTGGTTTAGATTTCATTTTCTGCACACACGAAATTAATAGCAAGTTAAAAATCTCAAATACATACCGAAAAGTTTCAAAAATTTCCATTGCCTCCCTGGCAACGGCGCCAACTTGTCCAGCATGTAAATCACGTTTTAAAAGATTATTTAGTTGTAGTATAGCACGAAAACACGTCAACAAATAAATTTATAAAAGCCGATGAGGGTCGGGTCGTTCGTAGGGAGGCAATCACAATTTATGCAGAAACGTTTCAATAGAACTTGCTCTAAACAGATATTTATATATGTATATATATATACGAATCAGATATCATGCATTCAGAAGATCAGAATTTTATTGTAATTAGGTAGAGTTTTCACAATCGAGAATGCTACTAGAAACAGATAGATAGATAGCTAGAGAGAGATAGAGAGAGAGAAATAGAGAGAGATTGAAGGAGGCAGAGAGACGACGTCGCTTGTAGGATGCTTGTGCGAGATACAGTAGCACCTCAAATCCAGAACGCTGGAATGAAGGCTGGAGCAGAGTTGCAAAGGGATGGAGAATCGCAAAAAAAGGTGGAAGAGATGCCTGGAGTTGATAGCAGGAGTTGATGGAAGAGATGCCTATGAATGCATTATTCCTAAGTTATGCTAGAATCTAGCTTAATTCAGGTGTTTTATGTTGCATGATTACTGTGCAATCAGTAGGTGTCTAGAAATAGCATCGATCTTTGCTTGATCTACCGCAATTCCTTCATTAGATATAACATGGCCCAAGATGACGCCTTCCTGGACCATGAAGTGGCTTTTTTCCCAACTAACTAAATTGACCTCTATGCACTTTTGGAGAGTCTTGTTATGGTTAGCAAGACACAAATTGAAAGAATCTCTAAAGACAGACAAGTCATCCATAAAAATCTCTAAACCATCACCTACCAGATCTAAAAATATTGCAAGCATACACCTTTGAAAGTCACAGGTGTTAAGTTTAAAATCGCAAAAATAGTTTATTCTCGTCGTGGTATAGACATGAAATAAGACCTAAATAAAAATAATAACGAGACTTGTGATGAGTCCCGGTCAATCACAAGGAGGCAAAAATAGCGAAATGATTCTAATTTTCTTGTGCTTGCAAACCTACCTAGAATCGTAGTTCGGTTTCCAGATTACGCAAAATCATCTCCCTGGTAATGTTGTTAATGCGAACAACGTGCACATGCATGAGGAAGATGATGAATGTGAATGTGTGTGTGTTCGTACACACGATCACTACAATGCAAATACTACCAATCGCATTTATGTCAAGTGCTAAATCATTTATGCATTCCGATACTGCCATGATTTTTTTTTTTTTGAATAAAGACATAATCATCAAAACAAGATAATAGCTTTCCATTTCAGGAATCATTCATGTTTACAGAAATGAAGCTAGAAGAATGCTTTTACATAGGAAGGAAATCTAATATAACTACTACTAAGCCACCAAAAAACCATCCAACCAGGAATGCTCAGGGAGCCGTCAGCACTGGACGATGGTGGTGGCTAGACCAATGGCATGGAGACCCATCCAGACCATATAGAAAGGAGCACACCTATAACCCAAGGAGAACCTAGGTGTGCCACTAAGATGGAGAATATACTAGCTACTTGCAAGCAATAAATGTAGAATATAAAGCAATAGAAGAACTACTATAACTATCAGAATCAAGGGCACCAAGGGTGGTCCTTGGTGGCCGTTTAGATTGGAGGTGGAGGGAGGGAGGAGGACGGCCACAAGGTGGTTGTGGCCAACCTCTTGGAGGTGGTGGAGTGCGTGGATTAGAGGAGGAGGGATGTAATAAATGCCAGTTTATCATCATTCTTATGCATTAAAACAAACCTAGCTCTTAGGATTTTGCTCCGCAAACAGGTTTTTGGGCTACATTTAGGCATCAATTAGGGTAGGCATGCATTGCACTTTTTATTGCCTTTTTAATGTCTTTTTGTGAGTGTTAGGGATATACAGATTGCCAGATCCCTAGAACCCTAGCACTCAGGAAGGCAACTGGTAAAGGAGAAGCCCAAACCAGCTGGAACTCAACCAGATCCAGCTCACCATAGCTGTATTTCAGCTCACTTGAACTAGGGTTAGCTCATCCTAGCTCCATTCAGCTCATCTCAGCAGAATGGCAGCTTAAGAGAGCTCATCTTAGCTCACCCTAGCTCTAGTCAGCTCAGATCAAGCTCAACTTAGCTGAATCTAGCTCATCTTAGCTCCCATTAGTTCACAGGGAGCTCTAGCTAGCTCAGCTAAGTTGACTGGAGTTCAACTCATCTCAAGACCAGCTTGATCCAGCTCCACTCAACTCCAGCCAATTGAAGATGACTTCATTTCAGCTCAAAAAGCTCAAGTCCAGCTCTCGGGGATTCAGCTTAGCTCAACTTAGTTGAGCTGAGCTACCTTAGCTACCTCAACAAGCTTAATCCTCCCCGGGAGCACCAAACCCAGCACACCTCAGCTCCTTGTGGTAGAAGCCAGCTTTCTTTAGCTTGGCTTAGCAGTTAGCAAAGAACTAGCAAGCTAAGCCAGCTAAAGTAGCTCCATGCCATCCTCTTCAGCAGATGCCAGCTCCATTTCAGCTCCAGACTTCTTCTGTCTAGCTCCTCTCCATAAACCCTAGCTCCCATTGCCTCCTCCTCTACTCCATTACTAACTAAGCTAGCTTAGCTTAGCTTATCTTAGCTAGGCCCCAACTCCCTTGCCATCCACCACCTACAACTTAACCCTAACTAGTTCCACCAACTAAGCCCACCTAGTCCACCTAAGCTCTACCTAGTGCACCCTTGTTTTGGCGCCAACCCAAGCCATCCCTTCACCCCTCAACCTCCTCCAAAAGACACCTAAAGTTGGCGCCAAAACCTCCCTTCTAGAAGCCTCTCTTTTGGCTCCAACTTAAGACCCCATCATGGCCATCCATCCATCCACCAAATACATCCCAACCCTTCCTTACATGGCGCCACCTAACCCCCTTCTAGAAGACCTATTTTGGCACCAACTTCAAGGGACACCACCACCATAACTACCTCCCATGGCACCCCCTTAGTTGGCGCCAACTAACCCTAGCCATAAGATCAAATTAACTACCCATAACCACCACCTAAACACATCCTATCCATCCACCTAACCCACGCCTACTATCCCCCTCTCCACCTTTATAAATACCTATCATATTCCACCAAAAAATTCATCCTCCATTTAGTATAATTCCACCCTACAACCACCATATCCATGGCAAAGGAAGAAGAAGAAGAGAAGAAGATTAAGGGGGCATCCTACCCACCCCCTTGGTGCCTTCTTCCCCTTTTTTTCTTCTCCCTTGTACCACGCCAAGGAGGAGGAGCACTCCCCCACTAGGAGGACAGCAAGGCAAGGAGGAGCAAGGGTGGTGCACGCCCACCCTTGAAGGAGATCATTGAAGGTGGTAGCTTCCACCTTGGAGGACACCATCTTGGAGGAGAATAGCAAGGAAGGAGAAGGAGGAGCCCTTTTCAAGCATAGGAGCCACTAAGCTTAGAGCAAGGAGCTTCCCCTCTTCACCAACAATCCAGGAGGACTTGTGTTTTATTTTATTTGTAGCAATTATCTAGTAGTAGAAGTATTCATCCACTAGGGTTTTTTGTAAAACACTCTCTCTTTCAATCAAAGTTTCCTTCTTTAATCTTTTGTTTCCTAGTCTTGTAGAATTCTTGTTTAACCATTTTCACTCCCTCTCCCTAATTACTCTAGGCCTTCATGTGCCTAGAGTGAGCTTAGAGAGAGGCTCTACTTGTCATTATAATAGTAGTGTAGTGGATTAGTATAGAGAATTTTCTCGCTATCAACAAACTCGCCTTGTTCTCGTTATTTCAAAACCTAAAAAAAATCATATATATATATAAAACACCAAAAAGAAAGTTGAGTTCGATTTCCAAGCAAGAGACGTATTTTTGCAAACATTTGTCCTCCTTTGACATCTCTAGATACTCCCCTATCTAGGTTACAAATTTTAAAAGCGAATGCGATTTCGCGTGTTACGACTCTAAAAACCCTAATTACAAATGACGCTAAAATCTGCATCAGGATGGCTATGGGGGGTGGAAGATGACAAAGGTGGGTAGCCAAAATGGGGAGCGTTTTTATAAGGAGATGGGGGCCCTTAGGGTTGGCATTGTAAGGCTCTAGAAGGGGGGCCTTAGGCACCAACTTTAGGAGGCATGAAGTGGTCTTCTTAGATTCACTTTTCGGGGAAGAAGTTGGGTCTGTGTGTGGACTAAGTGGGATGCTATTTTCGATGGAGAGAGGAGGTGGGTTGCATTGGGTTTAGTCCTAAGTGGGTTAGGTTAGACTAGGTTCTAGTAGGTTGGGTCTAGTTGGTTGTGTCCTAGTCTAATTAGGTGTAAGCATGTGTAATTGGGTTAGGAAATTCTTAATTAGGTTCTTCATCAACCTAATTAAGTTGTGGGTGAGTCAATTGGATTCTAATTGGATCCAATTAGACTTGCATGGGTGGAATTGTATCCAACAAGTCCTGTGTGAAATTGATTGTATTTGGGTGCAACCAATCAACTAGGTATGCACCTTGACTAGGCTAGGTTTACTTGACTCTAATTAGGCTCATTGTAGTCTAATTGATAAAGGTAGCCTCCAATTGGGTTCCATGAGCCCAATTAATCAAAGGGTTAGCCCAATTAACTCACATTGAGTCAAGCAAGTTTAGTGTGAACCTCATTAGGTTCTTAGATTAGGATTAGGGTCTAACCTAATTAGGTTAGGGTTAAAGGTAGTGGCATAGTCTTAGGAGGTCTCTAAATAGGTTTCCTAAGGCGTATAATAGGGTTTCTAGGTCAAAGGAGGCAAGCTCAGGCTTCTAGTTCCAAAAACAGGAACCAAAGAGGATCTCCAGATGTCCAAAAATGTGGTCAGATGACTTATACTTCAAAGTTGGATGTCTGAAGAATAGGTTGGACGTCCAATTTGTATCAGTATTGGAATTAGGTTCTTGCTAGAGTTTCTGCAAAGATTTGACATCTAGACACACTGTTTGAACATCCAGAACTGTGTTGGAAAGTGAGTTTAGGGTTTAAGATGGAGATATCCCAAGTGAGGGATGTGAGTAGGGATAGTCTGGGAAGAAACATGGATAACACTATCCATGTTTTGGGTTTTTAGGCTAAATTAGCCTAATAAGAGGCTGGCTTAGGGAATGGGTTATGCTAAGTTCTTCTTTACTTCAATTTCTACAATTATTCTTATAAGTAACGTCGTCTACCTCCTTACTCTCTGTCTTCATTTCTTCTTTATTCCCAACTTTGTTCTAAGCTTCTGCTCCACCTCTGCCACAACTCCAGCTTCTATCTAGCTTTTATTCAACTGCAAGCCATCTCCTAAGCTTCTTATTATCTGTAAATACAATTATTTACTAATTAGTAAGGTAAAATAGCTTTATTCTATGAACAGCTAAGTAAAGCAGTTATGATGCAACATATTGAGCTTATACATGTATTATTCCTAAGTTAAGCTAGGATCTAACTCAATTCAGGTTGATTAAGTCTTATGATTGCTGCACAATCATACCCTATGCTTAAATTTTGCTAGTCCCTAGCAAAACCAACATACGAAAATCTCACGTGAGAGATGCAAAAATCAAATACAGGGAAATTTTTCTTTTATTTATTTACAGGAGCAAAGTGAAGATGAACTCTCTTATTTATTTACAATATAACTTTATTTTAAAATGAGTTGTTAAGGAATCAAGCGAGTTGGAATCAAAAACCTTAATACAATTTTTCACCAACAAAAAGAAATCACGGACAGTTCCTTAACGACAAAGACTTCAACAACTCTCGAGTACCGACTCAAATTCGGACCACCTAAATCAAATCAAGAACCCTATTAGCCCGCAAACTTGGGTCATGAGAGTAACTTTCCCTCACTTGGTCTACCCACCCAAGATTTGAAGTGAATGTGAGAAACAAGCATCTTGTGTATGAAATAGTTTTGACTCATCGTAAGGGACAACTAGATTGACTCCTAGCATTCAATAAAACTTAGAATATTTCTAAGCTCTCACTTGGACAATCCTGGCTTTGGTTAAGCCATACTAGAATTTGGTACCTTTCCCCTCATCACTTTTCTACCACGAGGTCAACACACTAGATGTATATCTCCCCTGCTAGACCCATTGGTCTCTTATTCTTAATTTTTGTCTCTGTATTTTTTTCTCTTTTCTCTATAGGATAAACACCCATTTGTAGCGAGGTATTTTTATTCTGAGATGGAAGGGGATAGCATCCACATGTAGTGAGATGCTTTTATTGGGTGGAATGTGTATATATATATTTTTCCTTTTTTCTATATATTTTTTTTTTCTCCTGATTTTTTTGGCTGAAAATATTTTTTTTCTCTCCAAATCATTTTTCTAGGTGAGTGGCTCTCCTTCGTCCATTCTAAATGCATCCCCTACAAACAAGGATAGCCCTCAGAGCTAGAAATCCAGCAAGGTCATTAGATCTGCAGGACTAGACTAAATCTTATTGACCACTAAGGACTCAATAAGGTTGTCCAAAAGACGAGTCTGTGCATAGTGCAATTAAAGATGCCTGGGACTCAAAGACCATCCAAATCAATGGGTAGGAAGATAAGTCATTCACTTATCGCCCTTATGACTTAATACTTTAAGCTTTTTCAGGTCCCTTCAAAAACTCGGGCAAACCAATCCAAATTCTAGTAAATACTCAAAAAATTAAGTCCATTAAGACCTGAAAAGTCTAGGCAAAAGACTTTGTTCCACATTTCTTAAAGTCGATAAATCCTTAGAATCGAGAATTCTCGATTCCTCCTAACTTAAATTCCAAAAGCAACACTGAAAACAGACTTCTTTTTATGAGAACCTTTCCATATTGGATTTTTACATAATTGCACTTTAATATCTCCCCTCACATGGGTTCACATTTAGCTTGGTTCATAATTTTAGAACAGATCATGTGAGCAGATGAGTTGGAAATGGCTATTGCAGATAATTTCTAACTCCAATGAGAACATTGGAGGTGGAGTCGATTGTTCTTAAATTAGGAATCCTAAAGTGCAATAAGAGTGATGTCCACAAAGAATGCAAAAGGTTTTTTTTTCTAGGTGTAAGCAAAAATTATTCAGTGTAAGTGTACTACCCCTCCCCCCCACGCCTAATTCTTTGCATATCCTCATGCATGAATATAATGAAAATAAATGAAAGATAAGAGGTATAAAAGGGTAGAAATCACTAGGAGTGGCTCCTAAATTTTTCGTTCAGCTTATTCCAACATCTATGACATGAGTCACAACAAATATGCTATACATAGAAGGATATTTACATATGTATAAATGTTGAGTTTAATGCTTCCAGCTAGGCGAAAACTCAATCACATGTCCTCAAGAAGATTAATGATTTCGTCAATAAGAGGAAGTTCCTGGGCCACAAATGGCTTAAGGCACTAGCCATTTACAGTAGAAACATACCCAATTTTTGGGTCTATAATCTGAACCACCCCATTAGAATATGGGTGAATTACAAAGAAAGGGCCAATCCACTTGGACTTCAACTTGCCCGCAAAGAATTTGAGCTTGGAATCAAATAACCAGACTTGTTGGTTAGGTATGAAAGATTTTCTCTGGATGTGGCGGTCATGAAAGGCCTTGGTCTTATCCTTATAAATCTTTTCATTCTCATGAGCCTCCCACCAAATTTCTTCCAATTTGTTGAGCTAGAGCTTCCTTTCATAACCTCCTACATCAAGGTTAAAATTACATTTCTACACTACCCAAAAGGTATAGTGCTCCAGCTCAATCGGAAGGTGACAGGCCTTTCCATACATCATGCTGTATAGCGACATTCCGAGTGGGGCCTTGTATGCTGTCCAATATGCCCATAATGCATCAATCAGTTGATCAGACCAATACTTCCAGTCAAGTCTAACCACCTTTTGAAGGATGAGTTTGATCTGGTGATTAGACACCTCAGCCTACCCATTGGTCTACAGATGATATGGGTTAACAATGCAGTGATGTACCCCATATTTTTTTAATAATGACCGAAAATGGGTATGGAGGAAGTTACTCCCTCCATTACTAATCAGAGCATGGGGACAACAAATTTTGCAATGATAAATTCCCTCACAAAAGATATGATAGTTTTATGATCAGCTCACCTCGCCGGGCTAGCCTCAATCCACTTCGAGACATAATAAACTGCGAGAAGAATGTACTCGAAGCCATGCGAGTTTGGGAATGGACCCATAAAATCAATGCCCCAAACATCAAACACTTCTATAACCAAGATAGGTTGGAGAGGCATCATGTCTCTCCTAGTCATAGAACCAACCAACTGACATCGTTTACAGCATTTGGCGAATTTGTAAAAGTAGAATTTGGCTTCTGACAAGAATTTGAGTTTTTGGTCCTTGGATAATCCCACGGGTATCTTGCCTAAAACAAGATAATTCGTGATATCTGTGTACCAAGGAAACTCCAATGAATTTATAGCCAACAAAGATTCATCCGGAAAATTATCGGATATAGGCCGAGAATACGAAATGTGGGCTCGGTCAAGTCAGGATAAGTGATCTGCTACTACATTATGTGCTCCGGCTTTGTCACGGATTTCAATATTAAATTCCTACAACAGAAGGATCTATCTGATCAAGAGGGGTTTGGCATCCTTCTTTACCAACAAATGCCAGAGGGTGGAATGATCAGTAAAAATGATCACCTTGGACCCAAGAAGATACGAGTGAAATTTCTCCAACCCGAATACTACGGCTAGAAGCTCCTTCTCAGTAACCGTGTAGTTACGCTGAGCCTCATTCAGCATTTTGCTAGTGTAGCATATCACAAAAGGGTGGCATTCCCAACGCTGGCCTAGAATGGCTCTAACAGCGAAATCAGAGGCGTCACACATATCTCAAAATTGAGAGACCAGTCAGGTGGCTGGAGAACAAGGGAATCAGATATAGTGCTTCACACAATTTCGAAAGTGTTGAAACACAAGGAATCAAAATTAAATGGGACATCGGCTACAAGAAGATTCGTCAATGGGTGAGCAATTTTTGAGAAATTTCGAATGAATCTTTTGTAAAATCCAACGTAACCCAAGAAGGATCTAATTTGTTTGACCAAGATAGGTGGAGGTAATCGGGAAATAACATATCTGTTTGCGAAGATCCTACGATAGTATTATGCCATCCCTCACCACAAAATGGCTTTTCTCCCATGAAAGTACTAGGTTAACTGCAATGCACCTCCTCAGGATCTTAGTGAGGTTATCAAGACAAGACTGAAAATCATCTCCAAAAATGGAGAAATCATCCATGAATACTTTTGCAAAATCCCCAATCATGTCAGAATATGGCCATTATACAACATTGAAAAGTCGTGGGTGTGTTGCAGAGGCCAAAGGGCATTCGCTTGAAAGCGAATGTTCCAAAGGGCCACGTAAAAGTTGTCTTGTCCTGATCTTCCGTGTTAATCACAACCTAATTGTATCTAGAGTATCCACCTAGAAAATTGAAGAAGCTTCACCCGGATAACCTTTCTAAGATCTGAAGGAAAATGATCCCTTTTGATAGCCATGTTTAGCTTACGATAATTGATGTTGACTCGCCACGAAATTGCGGTGCAGGTCAGGATGGATTCACCTTTTTCGTTCTTGATTACAATGAATCCCACCTTTTTAGGAACAATCTAGATGGGACTCACCCACTAGCTATAGATATAGGATATATAATATCAACATCAATCATTTGATGATCTCCTTCATGACAACCTCCAACATATTCGGATTTAGCCGTCTTTGAGGTTGCCAAGAAGGTTTCGCCCCTTCATCCATCTATATATGATAAGTACAATAGGAGGGATGAATATCGTGGAGATTAGAAATACTCCACCCAATAGCAGCCCTATGTGCTTTATGAACAGAAATCAATTGTTGCTCCTGTTCTTGGGTTAAGCGAGAACTGATAATAACTAGGTATGTCTCACTATCACCTAAGAACACATATTTTAATGAATCAGATAAGGGCTTGAGTTCAATCACCAATGGAGGAGATACAAAGTCATCTGCAGAAGAAGATTCCCTCAGGGAAGGAGAAGAATCAGCAGCATGTATCTAATAATCCTAATATGCATTACTATATTCCGCACCTGAAGGAAGGTCGACAGGGACTACATCGGTGAGGAAGTAGAATTCAGAACTGGCACTATTATGACCATCGAGTCTGAACAAGGGTGAGTGTGGCCAAAGGTCGGTACCTAAGTGTCTCCTCAGGTATCCCAGGTCTTCCCCCTGCATGGAGGAGACAAAAATTGAGCTCGTGCTCCCTACACTATGGTTTGGAAATGCCATCAAGGGCAGACATGGATCAAGGATCCCATCCGCGTGTCTCTCAGGCAGACCAAAACCATCCAGAACACTCATGCCATCTCGAACCAACAGGGGCGAGTCAGAGAATGATGTATCGGAATAATCAGAATATACATAATCTGGAGTGTCAAGGTCAGAGAGACACTTCAAACAATCAAATACTAAGGATGAAATGTGCAGTGCGTCAATCCCAATCCCATGTAGATCAATGTCCAAAAACCTTGATAGTGAAGATGAATGAGACATTGGGTCACTAAAGAGAAGCCTAATGTTTCCACAATAAATTGGGTTCTCATCTTCACCATCCTCCTCAATTAGATCACAATCTAAGTTCTTCGATGCCTTGAAAATGTCCAATCTAAGTCTTTCGTCACCTAGAGCAATCTCCATACAACCAGATGCACAATCGATATTCGCTCGGGCTGTCGCCAAAAATCTGCGACCCAAAATGATAGGTGCATCAAAGAGATTAGGAGGAACCTTCATGTCTAATACGAAAAATTTCGCTGGAAAGTAGAATCCACGGACTTTTACAATGACATTCTCAACCACCCCCCTCGATGTTCTCACCGATCAATCAACCAACTGAATGGTTACCGAGGTGGGCTTTAACTCCCCAAACAGAATCGATCATATACAACAATGGGAGTCAAGTTGATGGACGAACCTAGATCTAGAAGGGCCCGATCAAATGGAGAATCCTGCAAAAAGTAGGAAATGAGTGGTGTACTAGGGTCTTTCTTCTTTGGCGGTAAGTCAACTAAGATAACTGCGTTGGCCTCCTTTAACAAAATTGCCTGTCATCCTATTTTCTGTTGTCGCCTCAGGGTACAATAGTCCTTAAAGAACTTGGCGACAGTAGGAATGTGATCTATTTCTTCGAAGAGGGGGACTTGAATATGGACTTCCTTGAACATAGATTTCAGATCCTCAAAATTCGTCGATCACTTTTTCTTCGCTAAATCCTACGTGAGAGCTCCAAGAAAAGGGACGAGAATCTCAGGGTCTACCAAGGGTCATTTGCCTTTATGCATCTTAGGAGGCTCATGATCAAAGTGGGAGTGGGAGGATGAACCATCCTGAGGTGGAGGACAACAAGAATCATGACCCTCCTACCTACGTAGTGGGTCCTACATAATCTTCTCGCTCCTCAAAGAGACATCCTTTGCATCGGCGTACTGTCCTTGAGGTGGAGGAGCGAAAGGGGCGGAATAGGTCAAGTTTGGCAATAGAGTAGGCTAACCCAAGGGGTAACCAGGTGGTACAAGAGGTGCCTGGAGTACTGCATGTGCCTATCCCTGTGGTTCTTGGAACCTAGACGGGGCGCCTTGGTTCTGCACATGTCTCGAGTTCGAGATAGGCTGGGAGGGCAAGGCTTTCTATAATCTATGTTCTTGCAGCATCTGGTTCTGCATACTTTGGAGGTTCTGTATCTAGTTTGCCATTACTTTCATGATCTTCAGATTTTCATGGTTCAATTGCCTCACTGATTCTTTCAACTACTCTTTCAATTCCTCCAAAGGGTCAGCCCACCTTGAAGGGTGAGTGGAAAGAATGTACAATGGCTGGTAAATAGACCGCGACTGCTGTTGGGACGGGAACGACTGCTACATTGAGTACGTGTTCGGCACATTCCCGTATTTCCTAGTCTGGTGTTATGGATCTTAATTTGGTCTCTGTGAATTACCAGACCAGTAGAAGTTCGAATGCTAGCGCCAACCAGGGTTATACGTCTTGGAGTATGGGTTGTTATGCTCATAACCTTGGATAGCATTAACATCTTCGTAGGCCGAAGATATTTGAGACGTATATTCGTCAAGGGAATACACCCTCTAATTATCATGAGGTGCGTAACCCTAATCATGAGGTGACAAATGCAAATTATTCACAGGTTCCTAATACGCAAGATCCCACAAAAATGTAGATGGAGAGGATACATCCCGAGTGAGCATGTGTACTCAAGTAGGAGGGGCTCGGAATGCAGAAGAAGGGTGAGATGCAGCAACATTTCCTAGATATCCTGGATGAGAACGAATCAACTCGTCAATCTTCTTATCCAGCAAGTCTACCTTATCCAGCTTCTTGGTGATAATGTCCATGTCAGCTCAGGCTGACTCTGCATGAGCCTCATGAGTAGTAACTCATTGTTGTCCAGGTCGCTGAAATTGGTTCATGGAGGCAACGTTCATGGAATTTTCTAGTAAAGACTCGAATAACTCAAAGGCGCTGCTTTCGTCTTTAGCAAGGAAGTTCCTGCCACTAGATGCATCGGCCAAATACCGATGTGTATCAGTAGACCATGGTAAAAGATCTAAGCAAGGTGCCATCTGGGCACACCATGGTGAGGACACTTCCGAAGGTCATGAAATCAGTCCCATGCATCATGTAACTTTTCCCTCGATCCCTGGGAAAGTCATGATCACCCACCTCATCACATTTATTCAACCGATTGAGAACTTTTGGAGGAATTCTCAGCGTAAATCCCCACAAGTTCCAACTGGCCTCCCAATGGTCTTGAACCAGTATGCAGCTTTATCCCTCAGCGAGAACGAGATAAGCTTCACGAGAACAATCCCAAAATCAACATTTCTGGGTCAAGCCATTTCAACGATTTGACTCAAATCCTCTATATGCTTGAAGGGATACTCATTCGAGTAACCATAGAAATAAGTCTGAATCAGATTTATTATGTTCGGCTTGAGCTTGAATGCGTCTCTGTTGGGATCGTGAAATCGCGGCTTTTGATTTTAAAAGCGTCGTAGTATAGCATGAAATTTGATTCAACAAACATTTTTATAACGAGACGTAAGTCCCGGTCAATCTCAGGAAGGCGAAATATGGCGACTTTGATTTTGACTTTTATTACAATTATTTTCTTATGAAGAGAAACAGAATTAAAAACAAAGCTTCATATATAGATGATCGATTCTAGATACATGCTTCAACTACTACTACGAATGCAAATAAAGAACAAGAGTATAGAGAGATGAGAGTAGAGATGAGGGCACTGATGGTGCTCCAGTGAGGAGTGCTTCGGTAGCCTTAGAGAGCTTCAAGGAGAGTAGCAGAATCGGCCCCTTTGGTGGTAAGGGGGCGATTTGGAGGAGCTTGGAGGAAGAGCTCATAAAGTGGCTTTAGAGAGAAAGATTGCTTAGTGGTGGAATGCCTCCAAAATGGGGAGCCTTGGGTCCTTTTAACAGCCAAAATGAGGGGCAAAATGGGTCTTTTAGAAGCCCTAACTGTGCCAAGAAGCCAGATCGAACGAGAACCATCCGATCATAGATCAAGGGCTCAGATCATGTCCAAATCATGCCTCTATCACACCTTCAAAGAGCGCTACCACCAGATGCTGCGACGTGGTGCATCCGTTGTTGCATGATCACCATGGCACGGTCGAGAGCCTACCAAAGCCACTGCCTCATGTTCTCATCGCACGCATCGCACGCACTCGATTACAGCCGTCCGATCTAATGATCAATGGCTCTGATGAATCCACATCGCGCACTCAACACGTGCTGATTGCGTACCCACGTGTGATGGTGCATCATCACGCGCGTGTGCACCCAAAGATCATTTGATGTGCCGTGTGGTTGCTCGATTTCCATCCAACGCTCCAATTTTGCATTCCTTGCGTCGAGCGCGATTTAGCCTCCCCTTGCATCTCGAATGGGTGTCCTCCACTCTACATAAAGCACTCAAACAACGTGTTGTGTATGTGTTTGTGTTGCACTCTTGCCTAACCATGCACGCACCCTTAGCCATTGGATGACGATCCAATAGCTGAGATGAAGCCACCTTTGTGAAGCGCTGGGATGGCTACATAGTGTGTCTATGGCCATTGGATGAACATCCAACGACCCACAAAGCTTGTGGGATCACCTTCAGAGAATGAAGGCACAGTGGAGAGCCATTGGGGTGGCACCACATAGTGCCATCCTAATCGTCCATCTTCCCACCTTTGTAGATGGTGCTATAGGACTCTGATTGAGGTGATTTGTGCATCATTGGACTGCAATCGTCGCTCCAAGTCCATCCATATGGTCAGGTTGATCATCCGCAGTCCCAAATCATCTGCAGTTATTATTACCTATCAATTAGTGTATTAAAATAGCATTATTCTCTACACATCCAAATAACTCAACTAAGATGCAAATATGCTGCTTATGCATGCATTATTCCTAAGTTAAGTTAGGATCTGACTTAATTTAGGTTGATTAGGCCCTATGATTGCTACGCAATCAGTCTCCACCTACGAGAACACAGACTTGAGGTGCCAAGACTAGTGCAGCCAGATCGTAGAAGTCCTGCACTAGTTCTCCTCATGGTGGATGCTGCATTTTGTCCAAGGTGTTCAATATTCGATCTATGCTCTGCTAGTGTCTCTCTTCAAATGCCGCGACATGGGCCTCCAAACGAGCCATAGGATTCTGATCCTAGGGACCAAGGTTTTGAAGAGGGTTAGCCATGTCAGTTAACGGAATAGATAGGTGAGAAGAGGAAGGAGGCGATGTAAAGAGTTGCCTACGTCGCCTTAGGTTAGGCTCCCAAGGTCCAACCAACTCAGGTCTTAACGACCTTCTCCCTTGCATACACCAACAAGGGTTGGTGCAATCAAGCCAGTAGGACAAAGGCCTTGCAATCAGATGTGGTCCTTAAAGTCAATGACCAGATTTTTCACATGTACCTTCAAATTCCTGAAGTGTATTTATTATAAAACTAACTGAAGATGATATCCATTTTCTAAGCTAACCCAACCAGTCTGAATATGAGGGGACTAAGAGGAAGGTTCTTCCTTTGACTTGCACCTCCGGCTCCTTGATACCCCTTAGACATGACCGTTTGGTACTACTTCGCAAGCTTGGTCACTAGGTTTGGCTAAGGAAGTTGAGATTACCTAGTAGTTAAACAACAAATGTAGGTTAAGATGAGGTGATTTTAATTAACCTTACATCCACTTGTTGACCTAATAGCCTAAATTTTTTTGATTGAATTGGGTAAGGTGGTCAACCAAGTAATTAGGCTCACCCACTAGGCAATGGACTCAAGTGAGTCTAACCCAAGTCAACTGATCAAAACCCTAAAAGTGGCACCTAGGGCTTATGCAACTTCTAACAGAAATTAGGCAGCAGACCAATCAACAACTTGAAAATATTCTCTACAGCAGATCCAGAATCCAAATTGAATGAAAATTGACAGGTAGATTCCTTTTAAAATTATCTTTCCATAAAATTTTTACCATTTGGAATGATTTAATATTAATTTCTAACTGACATGGGGTCGGATAAAGTAGATTGACCTCTTATTAGGTTTTCATGTTGAAATAGTAACCTAAATCCAAAAATTCAATAAAAATATTAAAATGAAAGCTTGTTTGGACAGCTTTCATACCCCACAAATGTCACATCAATCAGATTTATATGTTGTCCACTATGTAAATTTTTAAAATTCGTATAGTGCAAAATTTATCAAATAAAAGGTGGCGTTGGAAAGCTATTTTGAAAATTCACATTTAGGACGAATTTCAAAATTTTTGGATAAATAAATATTTGACAAAATAATTTTCAAATCATGGAGAAATTGCTATCCGAATTTCCAGAAATAGCAATGAGGCTTTAAAGAGTGATTTTGAAATGTAAAGGCCTCTTTTACTAAAAAAGTTTTCTTGTTTTTTTCTCTTTTTGAGAAACCTTTTTTTTATTTTTTATTTTTTTACTTTTTGTTTTCTTTTTTTTTAACAAACAACTTATGATTCAACCAAAACCCTAAGATCTAAGGTAGAGGGTGTGCACCTGTCTAGATCTCCACCTGTGATTGATGTGTGCGTGGATTCCCCATTTAATTTCCTACACAACAAAAAGTACGCAAATGCAAAGATGTTAGAAATGATATCACAAATCAGAAATCATATTCGCCGTGCCTCCCCGACAACGGTGTCATTTGTTAAGTCTAAAATTGTGAAAATAGTTTATTTTCGTCATAGATAGACATGAAATCTGACCTAAACAAAAATAATAATGAAACTTGTGGTGGGTCTCGGTCGATCTTAGGGAAGAAAAAATAGAGAAATAATTTTGATTTTCTTTTTCATGCAAATCTACCTAGAATCGTAGTCTGATTTCCAGATCACGCAAAATCATCTCATCGGTAGTATTGTTAACACGAACAACGTGCGCGTGTGTGAGGAATATGATGAACGTGAATGTGTGTGTTCGTACGCACAATCTCTACAATGCTAACACTACCAACTGCATTTACATCAAGTGTTAAATCATTTATGTGTTTCGATACTGCCATGATTTTTTTTTTTTGAATAAAGAAAAAATGATCGAAAACATGATATCAGCTTTCCATTTCATGAATCATTCATGTTTTTTATGTGCTCCAGTACTGCCATGATATTTTTATGTTTTTTATTTTCTTTTTGTGATTTTCAAATAGAAAAAGAATGATCCAAACAAAGATATTAACTTTTCATTTTAGCGAATCAGCCATAATTACAAAAATGAAGCTAGAGGAATGCTTTTTACATAGCAAGGAAATCTAATCTAACTACTGCTAAACTACCAGAAAACCATCCCACCGGGAATGCTTAGGGAGCCGTCGGCACTGAAGGATGGTGATGGCTAGACCATGGGCATGAAGACCCATCTAGAACACATAGAGAGGAGCACACCTATAGCCCAAGGAGAGCCTAGGCATGCCACTAAGATGGAGAATATACTAGCTACTTATAAGCAATAAAATGGCATAATATAAAGCAATAGAAGAACCACTATAGCTATCAGAATCAAGGGCACCAAGGGTGGTCCTTGGTGGCCATTTAGCTTGGAGTTGGAAGGAGGGAGGATGACGGCCACAAGGTGTTGTGGCTGGCCTCTTGGAGGTGGTGGAGTGCTTGGATTGTAGGAGGAGGGATCACTATTGGGATGGAGAAGATGATGAACGTGAGCAGCCAAAATGGGGAGCATTTTTATAAGGAGATAGGGGCCCTTAGGCTTGGCTTTGCAAGGCTCTAGAAGGGGGGCTTAGGTGCCAACTTTAGGAGGCATGAAGTGGTCTTCTTAGATCCACTTTTTGGAGTAGAAGTTGGGGGTGTGTGTGGACTAACTAGGATGCTATTTTCGGTGGAGAGAGAAGTGAGTTGGACTGGGTTTAGTCCTCAATGGGTTGGGTTAGCCTAGGGTCTAGTAGGTTGGGTCTAGTTGGTTGTGTCCTAGTCTAATTAGGCATGTGTGTGTATGTAATTGGGTTAGGAAATCCCTAATTAGGTTCTTCATCAACCTAATCAGGTTGTGGGTGAGTAAATTGGATTCTAATTGGATCCAATTAGACTTGCATGGGTGGAATTGTATCCAATCAAGTCCTGTGTAAAGTTGATTGTATTTGGGCGCAACCAAACAACTAGGTATGCACCTTGACTAGGCTAGGTTTACTTGACTAATTAGACTCATTATAGTCTAATTGACAAAGGTAGGCTCCAATTGGGTTCCATGAGTCCAATTAATCAAAGGGTTATCCCAAGTGACTCACATTGAGTCAATCAGGTTTAGTGTGAACCTCATTAGGTTCTTGGATTAGGATTAGAGTCTAACCTAATTAGGTTAGGGTTAAAGGTAGTGGGATAGGTTTAGGAGGTCTCTAAATAGGCTTCCTAAGGTGTTTGGTAGGGTTTCTAGGTCAAAGGAGGCAAGCTCAGGCTTCTAGTTCCAAAAAAAGGAACCAGAGAGGACCTCCAGGCATCCAAAAGCGTGGTCAAATGACTTATACTTCAAAGTTGAACATCTGAAGAATAGGTTGGACATCCAATTTATTATCAACAATGGAGTTAGGTTTTGGCTGGAGTTTCTGCAGAGATTAGACGCCAAACAAACTGTATGGACATCCAGAAGTGTTCTAGAAAGTGAGTTTAGCGTTTAGGATGGAGATATCACAAGTGGGGGATGTGAGTAGGGATAATCCGGGTAGGAACATGGATAACACTATCCATGTTTTGGGTTTTTATTCTAAATTAGCCTAATAGGAGGCTGGCTTATGGAATAGGTTATCCTAAGTTCTTCTTTACTTCAATTTCTATAATTATTCTTACAAGTAACCTCGTCTACCTCCTTCTTACTCTCTGTCTTCACTTCTTTATTCCCATCTTTGTTCCAAGCTTCTGCTCTAGCTCTACTGCAACTCCAACTTCTATCCAGCTTTTATTCAGCTTCAGGCCATCCTCTGAGCTCCTTATTATCTGTAAATACAATTATTCACTAATTAGTAAGGTAAAATAGCATTATTCTATGAACAGCTAGGTAGTGCAGTTATGATGCAACGTATGCAGCTTGTGCATGTATTATTCCTAACTTAAGCTAAGAAACTAACTCAATTCAAGTTGATTAAATCCTATGATTACTGCATAATCAGTGGGTGTGCTGCAAAGATTGAAAGGCATTCTTCGGAAAGCAAAGGTTCCAAAGGGGCAAGTGAAGGTAGTCTTTTCTTGGTCATCAGGGTGGACTGCAACTTTATTATAGCCAAAATATCCATCAAGAAAATAATAAAATTCATGTTTGGCTAACCGTTCCAAGATTTGATCAATAAAAGGGAGTGGAAAATGATCTTTCTTGGTGGCGGTGTTTAATTGCGGTAATCAAAACACACTCGCCAAGAAGAAGCAGTCCTAGTGGCAGTATTTTCCCCATTCTCATTGGTGATAACGGTTAGTCTAACTTTTTTGGAAACAACTTGTGTAGGACTAACCCAGTTGCTATCTGAGATCGGGTAGATAATGCCAGCATCAAGCCACTTAATGATCTCCTATTTAATCACCTCCATCATATTAGATTGAGTCATCTTGGAGGCTGGCAGGAGGGGCAAGAGTCTTCCTCAAGATAGATACGGTGAGTGCAATAGGATAGATTAATACCATTAAGATTGTGTAACGTCTAACCAAGGGCTTTTCAATTTTTGCTCAGAACTTGGAGAAGTTTTTCCTCTTGATCCCCAGAGAGATAAGAATTGATAGTCAGGGGCATAGAATTATTAGGTCCAAGAAAACATATTTTAGAGAGTTAGGCAAAAGCTTCAGATCCAATTGTGGGCCCAGCTAAGAGAGAGAATGGGAAGGGAGGTCTAGAGGAGAAGAGAGAGGGGAAGAGTTAGATGTTGACTCAAATGTGGAAGGTGAAGTTAGGATGGAAGGGTGAGGTAAATGAGACTCAGGAACAGATTCAATTGCAAAATAGGTGCCTACATGTGAAATGTGCATAGTTTCTTCCACCAAATTATCCATTTCTGAATCTAAATCATCAAAGAAATCTAGTTCATGGAATCTCCTGAATGCCTGAAATATATCTAAGGTGATAGATTCACCACCGCAAGTGATCTTCATTTTTTCCAAAATCACAATCTATATTTTCCTTGGCGGTGGCAAGAAGGGGTCTTCCAAGAATAATGGGGGCATTGTCTAGAGTTTCAGGTACCTTGATATCCAGGACCAGAAAATCTACTGCAAATAGACAATTCTGGACCCCAACAATGACATCCTCAACAATCCCCTTTGGATTAATTGTAGATCGGTCAACTAACTGTAGAGTAACTTCAACAACTTAAGCTCATCGAATCTAAATTCCTTGAAAATAATTGTGGGGAAAAGATTAATGGAGGCACCAAGATCAAGGAGGGTGTGATCAAAGGTGGTGTGATTTATGACAACCAAAATTAGAGGTGTGTTTGAATCCTTCTTTTTGAGAGGCAGTTTGCTCTGCACAACTGAGCTAACTGTCTTAGACAAAATCACATTTCCTAGATTTCTAGACTGCCTTTTAAGGGTACATAAATCTTTTAGTAATTTGCCAAAGGCAGGAATATATTTAATTGCATCTAGAAGAGGGATGTTTATTTCAACTTACCAGAAAAGTTCCAAAAATTCCTTATCAGAGGGTGTTCGGGCGAAATCGTCGTTGTTTAAGGAATGTCATAGTATAGAACAAAATCGCTCAAATCATTTAAATTTATAAACTCATATTCAGAAAATAGAGTCTAAGATCGTTTACAGGGAGCAAAGATGCAATATAATTCACCAATCACAAGAAATATATATGTAATTTAAAAGAAACAATACTCAGAATGATATTTCAATAAAATCAGAATAATAGTGCAAAAAGATCAAGTTAAAATGATTATTTGAATCACCAAATTAACCCTTTAAGTTTAATCTCACAATCACTTAAATATCTCAATAGTAAATCACAACTGATAATCCACGTCAATCAAGCTATTCAAATAATGCCACAGTAACTTCAATGTTACAGTGCTAAGACGTCGGCATTAGGTATCAGATGGCTTAAGTGTTAAGCCTCAACAAGACAACACCACAGGAGGCACCAAGAGCATAAGGCCTCATAACCTTCCCTTTCTTTCCTTCACGCCTCAAGAGAGGCACAACACAGGCTCAAGGTTTCTCAAGGAATTTTGCTAAGTACTAAGAGCAAAGCGAGTGAACGAGAGCAAAAAAGAGAATCTGAGAGAGAGGGAGTGCACAAGAGCAAAACCCACCCCCTCTCTCTTAGATCCTCGTTCTCTCTCCCCGAACTCAGAATAGACCAGACCCAGGTAATCAGGTAAACGGATCCACCACCCAGACCCGCATGGAGTGTGCACAGGTGAGGGCGTGGACGAGCGCATGAGGCGCAGCGTATGCAGGGACCTATGGTAGGGACCTGACCCCAGTGTTCGAAGGAAACAGGCCAAGTCACTTTTTCCTTATATGCTCTGCTAGGGGTCCTGCTGTTAACGATGTGGGACTATGTTCCCACAGTTCCTTCGCGCAGCAGTCGCAAGAGATGATGTCTCCAATTGAAGGCGAAGGCAAGGTTGCTATCTTCGATTAAGGACTTGGGAAAGGACCTAGAGCTGGGCCGTGTCGATTGCAACCTGCAGTTGGATGATTGTGGCCGAAGAACTATAGAGAAGGTTGGAGAAGACGAGGGCAATGGCGGAGAGACGACAAGCACCTAAAATAGAAAATACGACCTCTCGGCCACGTCATGCAGCTTAGGAGGATCGTCGGATGTCAACGAGTGCGATGGTGGTGGTTTTGTGGAGTAAGGGTGCGTGTGGAGGTCTAGCGGCCCTGAGAAAGTGGTGTAGTGAGGGTGGTGTTGGGTGGAGGTGTTGAGTAGCCAATCCCCTCAATTACTTGATGGGTTTTGGTGGGCGAGAAACGGCGAAGGTGCAGGGACCGGTGGCTGGCGGTTTGGTGCAGTGCAGAAAGCGAAGGGCTTTGCCGAAGCTTGGCCAGAGAGGAGGGAGACGATGGTGGTTGTGGTCGTGTTGGTGATCGAACCTAAGAGCTAAGGGGTTGGAGAGGATCAGTAAGGGAAGAAGAAGAGATAGAGGGACTAAGAGAGAGAGATGTGAGTGAAGGGCTCCGATTGTGGTAGATCGGAGCCGGAGAAGATGAGGTCAACGGCGATATGGTGGCGAGGAAGGAGAGGGAGAGGGTAGTCATGCATTGGCAAGCAACGATCATGAGGATGAGGGGAAGATAATGGGCCGGTCAATTTGACTGTTGGCCGACGCAATGAAGAGGATGGAGAAGCTCGCCAGAGACGAAGTTGCAGATGACCGGAGAGAATGAGGGATTTCCAGCGTTAAACTTCACTAAAGAGCTCGGAGTCACGAGAGGAGACTATTTAAAGGCCTTAGTGAGGCTTCCAAGCTTGGAAATAAGCTCCACGAGCTCGAAAACTTTGGGATGAAAAAATCCCTAATTTTTCCAGCATTCGTATGAAGATTCTAGGGCAAATCAGAGTCCAATACCTGGTCCAATCGGTAGAGAATCTCTCAAGGATTTTCCTTTTCAATTTTGGAAAGGTTTGATTGAGAATTGAGCGAGAAATCCTCGCTCGAATCTCAACGGACCTGTTGCGTTCACACCAATGGCAGAAGGGACCATTTTGTAAGAAATGATGACAAAGTTAGGGACCTGATGATTTGAAAAGTTAGGAGCTTAATTGAGAGAAATAGAGCTTAAATGGACTAAAATACAAACTAGGTCAAGATGGACTCTGGTTGGGCCCAAATTTTGGTACAAACCTAATTTAGACTCAAGAAATCTGATGGTGAAGTCAAATTTCAGTTTTGACCAAGTTTGATTAGGCAATTTGTGCAAAAACCCAAATTATGGCAGAATTCCGTTTGAGACTCTATTTGAGGTCAAAATGGATTCTAAAGGTTAATTCAAGGATACCAAACCTCAATAAATATTTTTATATGAATTTTAGGAGATTTAGATGAATTTTATCTTGGCTAGAACCTCTGTAATTTAAGAGGGTCTGAAATTAGGGTTTTAGGTGTTGTATTGGTTCTTGAAATGCATGAAACCTTATTTCTATCTGCATGGACCCACTTATTAGTCTTTAATGCTCAATTAACCTTCAGTTAACCCCTGACAAGCCCCATGGATATTCTGTGTTCATGATATGCTGCTAAAATTATAAAATTAACCCTACTTTCATGTTCTCTTCTCAAAACAGAATAATGTGGAGTTGTAGCCCTCAGATGGTTATGTAGGAGCATTTATCTTTCAATGCTGACTAAAAGTGGCCAGTTGGGGCCTATGATGGTGTTCCCATCAGAGGGCTTGGATTTCTTTTTCTTTTTGGTGGAATGAAGTGCTTGTGGACAAGGGATAGGGTTTTGTTGCAATGCATTGAAATGTTCCTAAGTCGGGTTAGAAGGAGAAGAGTCAACTTGCTTGTTATTGATTTGGGTTCTAGATGTGGATGAATCTTGAGTAGTTTTCCTGCTCCTTAAGATCACTGCATTAGCAGTATGATTGTTTCTTCGAGGAGGTCAGGAAGCTTGGTTTTGATGGAAACCTGGAGGGTACTAAGGAGCTGGTTGATTGGGAAGATTGGGATTTCCTCCCTGAAAGTGGTTCCTTTGATTGTTGGGATTAGGCATGGGTTGAGAAGGCAAATTGCTTACGGTTCTTTGATCAAGTGTAACCCCAATGTGATTTTGTAAATTGGTGACTACACGAGTTACCTCAGTCATTTGATTTTGCATGCCCTGCAACGTCTTCATAACTTGGGTATTGATATCTTCTTGAGAAGGCCCAAGTGAAAAGTGATTTTTTCCATAGTTCCCATGTTGAAATTGCCTTTGGAAAGGAACCTAATTAGAGGCTTTCCATGAAGGGTTAAGGTTATTCCTCCAATTTTGATTGGAGGAATTTCAAAAATGCTCCTGGAGGACCGAAATGCTCTCAGTGCTAGGGCTAAAATTATTTTGATTTAGCAAATCATCAATCGTAGTCAAATCCTGTGAAACTTCAGAAAAATAATGCTACTTAGCTAGGACAACACCAATATTGTGCAAGTTTTCTCTTTTCATGATGTTAGGAGGGGTTAAATGTGGAGCTTGTTTATGGTTCAGTTTTTCCTTAATCTTTTTCTAGTGAATTTGCATCCGATCCAATCTCTATGCAATCTTATGAAGATCATCCTAGGTAACTAGAATAGATGCAAATTTGGAATCGACTTCATTAACTCCAAGTCTTGGGTTTGAATTCCTACCAAAAGTGTCCATCGATGCCAAATTGAATGAGTTTTCACTCATTTCTTTAAATAATTGGTAGGCACTATCAGCATCTTTGTTAAGAAAATTACCACCACACGAGGCATTTACGAATCGTTTCAATTGATCTTCTAATCCATGATAGAAGATCTGCACTAACTGCCATCGTGAAATTTTGTGGTGGGGGAAACTCCGTAATAATTCTTGAAACCTCTCCCAAGACTCGTGGGGAGATTCACCAGGTTTCTACTAAAAGGCCATAATAGATCTTCGCAAGGCATTTGTACGACCAATTGGGAAGAATTTCTTAAGAAAAGTGCTTTTTAATTGCTGCCAGGTAGTGATAGGATGATCAACCGTCCTAAACCAATAAGAGGCCTTATTGTTTAGAGAGAGAGGAAAGAGTCTCATGAGCCACAGATCTTCCTGTACATTGCGGGAACAGGTAGTCTGGGCGAGGATGGTTAGTTTCTCAAGGTGGCTAATGAGGTGTGCCTCATCATAGCTAAAATGCTAAAGTTAGGCTAGAAACTAGGTTAAATACTATATTATTAACATAATAAATAGGCTAAGTGTGGGAATTAATAAAAATGACCTAAAACATCAAATTTGTATTAAAAATGCATAATTAGGTCAAATGATGAGATATTCTATACATAAATACAATTTGATGAGCCAAATGCTTAAACACCTATTTGAGTTCTAAAGTACAAATTAAAGGTTGAATTAACTTCTAACATGTTAAATTAAGCTTCAAGAAAAATATCATTGCATTTCGACATCATTTGGACCTTGAAATATGTGCATTACACTTAGGTCCTTCCTTCAAAACATTCTCTTCACATTTTCTACTTATTCCAAGGACTATCTTGAAAACGATAGGAGCTTGTTTAATAGGTTTCAGGGACCATCCGGTTAAAAAAACTATCACTAATGGGTCTTGTCGACAACATTCACACTATTTCACTTTAAGGTTATTGGTGTAAATACACCAATACGCCTGGGTTCATCCCCTTCCACTGTTCCTCCACAAGGAACTGCAGCTACAGCTATCGTCCATCCTTTGTTCCACTCATCCAACAGTGGATCTACCACCTTTGATTGCACACCTTCGCGCGCACCTTTCTCACCACCTCCAAATCTGATCCTACAATGGAAGTTTGGTGTAAACATTCCTGCATACCTCACCACCGCATCCCCAGTGTTCTTGCCTAAATTCAATAACACCAATGTGCGATGCCCTAATCACCCCATTTGTCTACATAGGAAGCTCCCCTAAGCTCATGCGCGCCTGACGAGCCCCCCTCCAACTTCCTTGGGCTCTCCATTCTTCCTCTCCAACTTCTCCTTCCTTCTTCACTCAACTCCATTGGTGATAGCGATGGAGTTTCTTCTTCCTTGATTCGTCCACGTCGAACTGGATCATGTAACACCAGGGGACATCCCAGGAGCTCCCCTAATGGGCTCTTCACTTGCTGGAGATCCTCCCTCTTCTTCCTCTCCACCACCGGTTGGAGATCCATAGGTCCCATTCATCTGATTAGATTAGGTTTTACATGCTTGCTTAGTGTAGCTTACTACTTTTTCAGCTTAGTTTAGGTCAGATAGAGTAACAATTATCAATGATTTGATTTGAATTGGTTTAGATTTCGAGTAGACTAGTTAGATTTGATTCTGCCCTTCATCTCCCCACTCTCATTTCGATTCACCGATCTTCCTCTACACCTCATAATCTGTATTTCATTGCTTTCCTCTCATTTTAATCCATATTCCACTCCCTCCACTCGAGCATATCCAGATCTAAAGTTTTTCAACTTCAAGATCTAGATAACATTCAAATTCACCTAGGGTCTCTCCATACACTTCATATGTTCACAAATACCCCCGATCTAGATCTAATTGCATCAATTCTCCCGAATGATTTGCATTTGGATTTTATGCCCAATTGCAAGATTTGTAGTCAATTCGATTTATATGGATTTAATCGAACGATTCGAGTTTGGATTTCCTTAATTGGGTGTAATGCGATGAGTTTTACATGGTTTGATTGGAGTTTTATTATCAAATGAGCATTTGCCCAATTTGAGCTCTAATTTGGGTAGTTTAGCCAAGGAGAATTAGCTGCATTGATTTTAGGCTTAACAATGACCCAATGGATTTTTATAACATCACTAGATCATCCTGAACATCAATTAATGGTGTGCAGGATGATCAGGTGATTAGATCACCTAAGTGGATCTAAAATAAAAGCCCAATTTGGGCAACATTGGTTTTTCACTTCAAACTGATTTCAATCAGATGTTGGAGTATGAAATGAGTTCTAAAATATCTGGATGAGGATTCTGAAGTGATTCATAAGTGAAATTGACGTCTAGATTAATCCATGTCTCTTTTACTATCTATAATGAAGTGAAAGGATTAAATTAGATTTATTAAGGTTTTTGAGGTGTTCTATGTTGGATCTGAATTTCAACAAGTTCATGATCATTCAAGGAGTTTTAATAGATTTCAATGAGGATTTAATCAAGTTTATTCAGAATTAATGAGTGGATTTGAGTAGCTGATCAACTGCTCTAATTTCTGTTGTGAACCCTGATTTTGGATGAAATGAGTTGCTAGAGTTGATTGTTCCTCAGAATTGGGTTTTCCAAATTTGAAAATGATCTTTTGGAGCCTCAGATCTGGCCAATTGAGCCCTGATCTTCCAATTCGCAGCAACAGTAGATCTGAGCTGCTAGATAGCAGTTGACAGCATCAGCCACTGTTGGTTCTGAAATGAGGAGTTGAGCTCGAAATCGAATGTTTAAGTGAGCTACTAGTGCTTTGTAATGTTAGGACATCATAGAACAAACATTCATGCACAAGTTTTGGGCTTCAATATGATTTGAATTGCTTGAAATCCATGTAAACATTCACTATCAGTGGCATGGTATGTAATATGATTGTTCAAAATTGATTTTTAAGCAAATTGAAGTTGAAAATGATGTTTAAATGTTCAATCATCTTTTATGTGATGTGCTGAGTGTGTTTGGGTGCTTAGACTACTTTTCTAGCCATTAGAAGTTGATTCAACGCCTTAGGTTCCACTTTTACTATCTCATTTAGGCCTTGTTTGTATGAATTTGTAAACACAAAAAATTGTAAAAAAATATAAATAAATAAAATAAAGGTGTCTTGAGTAGGATTAGATATTTTTCTAGGTGTGTGCAAAGTTTCAGACTATTCTAAACCCTCTAGCTGGTAGAACATACTAGTAGATAGTATATGAAAAATACAAAAAAAACATTCTCTTCTCTCATCTCACCTTCTTTCTCTCTTCTCCTACTTTATAAAACACAAAAACACTATAAAAACTTGAAAAAGCCAAAAATTCCACAAAAATACCTTATATATAGTATTTATACTTGTATATATGATTTATTACTAAGTTAATTGTAAATAATAAAATATATAATTATACTATACATAACTAACTTATATATGTATTATAATTATTTAAATAAGTATTTAAGCTGAGTTATACTGTACATACACTAATTATATAATTATCTATTTACTTAATTAGATTATATGTACATATACCTAAGTAATTATAAATAGACATGTATATATGTATAATCCTATTTATAACTATAAATATAGATTAAGTTAATTATAATATATTGTCATATACCCATTACATTTATTTATTTATGTATTTATTCTATGTAATTAAGTTAATTAAGTTTATTAGCTAAGTTATTTAGTTAAAATAAATTAAATTAGTAAATTAATTTATCACTAAAGTAAATTATGTTGTAAACTTGTATAATATAATTTTAAGTATTTTCAACTTATTCATTACGCATTTATACTGTATAGTAGAATTTATAATTTAATTATGTATTTATCTCTTAAATCGTGTATATAAATGTATATAAATTAAAATAAATTAAAAATGTGTAAAAAATACTTTATTGTGTATATCAACTAATTTATAATTCAATTGAGAGATTATATTATTAATTTGTACATTAATCAAGTAATTAAACACTAATTAAATGTGTATAATTAGCTAAGTTTAACCAATTTTTCAATATAATTAAATAAGTAATTATTGTAAATTAAGTATATAATTATGTAGTCATATTTATAGGCTTTCAAATGGTATAATTTATTTTGAGAAAGGACACCAATTTGGCACTCAATTCGATGCACGAAGTTGGCCTCGTCGAACGTTTTTAAATGTGAAATGCTCAGCTGAAACAGCCCTCACAGTTCCACATCGTGTAAACTAAAGCCAAAGTGTCGTATAAATTGAATGATGTGCATGGCTTACGCAAGCTAAAATGAGTATACAAAAGCGTACAGGTACCTATGTGTGCATGCGTGCATGCCTGCAAGTGCATGCGTAGGCATGTATGCGTGGGTGTGGGCCTATTGGGCCTGAAATTGGATAAAGATATACCCTAACTAACAAACTAGGGCTTGGTCTAGTAGGAGTCCAATTTGAACCACTAGGGTTGTCGATCCTATGAAATTCCAAGCCTGCCAACCAATAATTTTGGTCTAAATTGCAATCTAACCATGGTCAAGTTAAAATAAAACCTACGTGTTGTGTTAGTGAGTGTGTACATATGTGTTAAGTGTTGTGTGTGTGTGTGTGTGTATAAGTTGTGTGTGTTGTTAGTGTTGGCGTCTGAGTTTGTGTTATATATATGTATATATATAATATAAGTATATGTTTAGTATAATTAATACATATGTACATACTCAATGTGTGTGTGTGTGTATAAAGTATAGTATATAGTTTTCCCTTAGTATGTTTATATGTTCCTAAGGATTAGTGACATTTATATTCGTCACCATGGGTTGTATTATATGCTAGTATAGATACATATATATCTTAGTAAAGCATGTGTTAGTATATGTTTATATATTCTTTTTGTGTCTATCCTTAGCCATTGTTTAGCATAGTTGTATATAACCAGAATAGAGTAGTTTAGATTGTTTTTGATGCCTTTATACTTGTAAATATATTTGAGGCATTGTAATTAACATTAATTGATTTATTTTGTATATAATTAACTTAGATTCATTTATTATTTGATTCATTGTTTCTTTTTGTAAATAAACTAAATATTTTTGGAATAAAAGAGTATTTTTGGATAATAGAGAGTGATGTATCTCAATAACTGCCTACCTGTGAATGACCTGGAATAAATCAGTAAAAATTATGTAATTAAATAAATAATTTGACATCCATCTAGATTGCATCTGTACTACAGCATAACAACGACTAATTAACATGCGATCCAAAGGGCTAATCAATGGCTAAAAGGGTCCTCTCTCGAGAGACCATAGAAATGTTTAATTAGGTTCAAGATGGCGAGTTTGATCTCGAAATCCCCTTCAAGTGTCACCACCCCAAGTCTCTCCTCATAATTAGAAGGATCATAGAAATCCTTAAGAGGGACGAGAGGTTCCCCGAGTGGTTGATCCTGCCTTCGGTTGGCTAGGTTTGTGACAGTCATAACCAACTGTTGTTGGTTAACTTGAAGTTGAGCCAATTGCTCAACCATCATAAGGAGAGGATTGGGTGGATTCTGATTTTGTGTTGGCTACTTTGGATTTTGAAGATTTACTAATTCCAAGTCAAGGATAGGAATATCAGGATGAGGTGGAAAGCTAGGTTATGGGGGGTTAGGTTGAGTGGAGGAAGAAGTGGAAGGATTTCTAGACCTATTTTGATTATTTTCCATTTTGTTGGTAGAGAGATGGAAATAAACAGAAGAAAAGGTAGGTTTTTTTGTGTGGGAGACAGAATCAAATGGTCCCTCCAAGTGTGAATTCTAAGACCGTCACCCATGCATACACTTTAGAAGAATGGGCGGAGAAGAGAAGGGTAAAGGAGAGAGAAAAGGTGTGCAATCCAAGCAATTAAAATTCTAAGCCTAATTTTAAGGTTGACTCCTTAATTAAAACCTAAGACAAGGAAATTGATAACACTGCACATGGGGGCGATAATTCTGTTAAATAGGGCCCATCTTAAGAATAAAAGGCACAACATAACAGCACGGGCGGTTGACCGGTGGGCTGGAGGGCTTCATCGACGCTTTTGGAATGGTTTTAGCGACGTCCTGGATGTCGCTAAAGCCCCTTCTTCTTTTAGAAAGCCCTTCTCCCTATTTAAACCTCCTCCAACCACTCATTCAAGGCATTCACTTCCCTTGCAACTACTCTACCCCTCTCTTAGCTAGCTTTAGGCCCTCTTGTAATCGTCGGAGACGATGAGCCGCCGACGGAGCCTCCTCCACCACCGTGGCTGCATCGCTGCTCTCCCTCCTCTCTCTCTCTCTCTTCCTCTCCTTTAAGCTTTCCCTTACTTTTGTTTGAGCATGTATTTAATGTTGTAAGCTATGAACTAAAGCTGCATGATTAATAAAGTTACTTTCCGTTCAGTGTTTACTTGATTTCTTGTTTAAGTTGCATGATCAAGCAAAGAAACGACTCTAACCCCAATCTCTCTCTCGGTCTCTCTCGCTTTTCAAACCGCACCTTTCGCAAGCAAAACTCCATGCTTTCCGTGACAATAAGTGATAAGCAAAATCAAATTTTCACGCCTCCCTGAGACCGACACTCGGGCTCACCTCCGCTTCTTTACTTTAAAATCGACGTTGCAAGTGCAACTATAACGACACTTCTTAACACACACGCACAAGCGCACATCAAAAACCCGAAAACTAAGAAACCAATAATTGAACTCCCTTCCCAAAACAACCTGGCTAGACTAGAGGGGTGGCTTGGACCCAAGCATGTCCCGAGAAAATCACCAGGGGCTTGTGTAAATCTGCACCTATTGTTTGACTTCCCTCCTAGTCCAACACCATGTTTGATTAAGGGAATTAGGAACAATTAGGGGTATCTTAAATTCCATATATCAAGCCTAAGAATGGATGAAATCCTTAGAGGATGAGTTGCTACAAGTTTTAATTAGGTTTAGGAGACTTGATTAACAAGATTTCTATGCAAAATGATTGGAGTTTGAAACCTGTCATTGCAGTTGCATAAAAATTTGCTATCAGATAAAATTTACCGAAGCTCGAGGTGAGCCCCAGGTCGAACACAAGGAGGCGAACGTTTGATCAAAAATCGCGTTGGAATTATTGTCACGAAAGCAGATTAGCTAGTTGAAATTAATCTACTAATTATTCTACTTAAAGAATAATTAATAGAAGAGAGGAAAAGAATAATACAAATAAAGAGAAAATAGGGAGAGAATAAACAAATGTTTCATAATGATAGAATCATATCCATTACATCTATGTGCAACACTAGAAAGCTAGAAATCTACACTAAGAAGCGATAAAAAGAGAGGGGGTGAGAAGTTATCCTCCTCAACGGCTACTTGGAGGACGAGACGCGTTGACGAAGCACCCAGACGATGGAGATAAGATGCTGGACGAAGGAGAATAGAGTTGGTGGACGGAGGATGAAGCAAGGCGACGTCGTGGCAGGATCCGCTTCCCGAACAGCGGTGAGAGGACAGCCACAAGATGCTCCACGAAGGGGGTGAAAAGATGGAAAATTATTTTACTCTAGCTCTAATGGAGATCCCGGGTATGGGACCAGCTCGTAGAGCTTTGGAAGGGGTGAGAGAAGAAGAGAAGGGATGGTGAAATGAGTGGTAGGGATAGGCCTTTTATAGTTGAGGATATGGGGGCAAAAAGGTCTTTTTTCAAAGCATAAAATAAATATGCGACCTTTAGTGACGCATAAAAGTGTTACTAAAGGTGCACCTTGTTATTGTTCGTGTCCAACGTCAGCCATCCATCGCTGATCGCACGATCCACATTTTTCCATGTCAACGACTTCTCATCTTCAAGCATTAAGGCCTTGGATCATCATCAGTCGTCCGATCAAGAGATTGGACAGCTTAAAAGCTGTGTGCCTCTTCTTCAGCACACCCACAACGCCCACATACGATGGTGCGTCTGATGGCGCGTCATCGCATGCGTGTTCATCCAGTGCTCCATGTAGTGCCACGTCGCCGCTCCCTCAACCATTCATCACACATCCAAAGGTCGAATTAAGCGCACCCCGCTCACCGCTTTGATTTGAAGCGTGCAGAGGCTCGAACACACATTGCTTGATCTGGATAAAGCCTTCGACCACTGCGCCATGCCGTCCCTTTGGTTGAGTTTTGGTTTCAAGGTACAAGCGCTCTCGATCATTGGATGGCGATCCAACGGTCAAGATCAAGCGTGCCTTGGCCTTCAGTGGTTTGTAAAGCATGGATAGCCTTGAATCTCAACTATTGGATCAAGATCCAAGGGCTGGGATTGATCATGCTGGCGTAGAGGAGGTGCTGCGGGCAACTTTGAGTGGTTGTGATGGCGCCACATGGTGCCATCATGGCCGTTTATCTTCTTTGACTTGTTGATGGTGCCACAGATGTTGGATTGGATCAATTTTCACGTCATTGGGCTGCAATCATCAATCTGAACCCATCCATGCGATTGAATTTGTCATCTGAGGTACGGATTTACACCACCTTGGCCCTTGACCTCTGATCTTCCTCAGACTGCATCTAATACTACAGAAATTCGATCGGGGAGATCTCAGAGTCGTTAAACTATGATTGTCACCCTAATCATATCCGTACGGTTGGATCTTCAATCCGAGGCCCCAAAATGACATCGCCCTGTCCCTTAGCCACAAAAAGGGTAAATTAACCTAAAATTTGTACAAACTAATCTAAATGCAGAATGATGCATGCTATGCAATATTTATAATGCTGAATGAAATTATACGCCTAAGAACATGAATAAATAGATAGTTTATGTGATATAGATGTGCCTACATCACAACCCCATGCCTATCTTTTGCTAGTCCCTAGCAAAACTACATGTTATTTATAAAAGAATTAAGGTCAAGTTACTTGGGCAATAGTTATTTTTCAACATTGGGAAACTTCTACTAAAGACCTAAACTACTTAGATTCAATAGTGCCCGGGTGTCTGCCAAAATGTAGATCGCCCAAGCTCTCACCTTATTCAAAAGTAAATACATCTTTTTCTTTTTCTTCTTTTATAATTTTTTTGGATTTTTTAGAGTTTAGAGTTTCGGAGTAGCTTTCTACGACTACCAAACCCATCCAAGACTCAAAGAGAACTCTAAGTGCTAAGCATCTTTTTGTGTGAATGTGATAGACTCACTAATCAACAACTAGAATGGACTTCAGGTTTCTACGCCCTTAGTTGACCATCAAAAAAAATTTTGCCTAAAGGTATATCTATCCGACCAGTAGCTTTCTCCCTACGTTTTATTTATGGGGTCAACAAAAGGGCAAACCCAGTGTATATCTCTCCGGCTTATTGTACTTCTCCGCTTCTTCCTAAGTGTTTGGAATTAAATGTTCATTTCATGAGCTGGGTTCTGGACAACTAGCCAATGGGTTGTTACCCACAGCAACTTACCAGCCATACTCATGCGATGAAGTGTAGCTTATTTATTTTTTCTTCTTTTCTTTTTCTTATCATTTTTTTTTCTTTTTGGGTATTTTTTTCTTTTTTTTCTAAGTAAGTGGCTTCCCTAAGCTAAGATTTACCTAAAAATAGCAGAAAGAGAATAGTCGTGTGACCAGGATCTGGAAAATCGACCAATGGGTTGTTACCCTCGATAACTTACTAGCCATACCACCCTAGAAGGTTCATTAGCTACCTAATTTCCATTAAAACCGCAAAAAAGAGAGTCAGTGCAAATAGTGTGTAGATGCTTAGACTATAAGTTCCCTCAAATCAAAGGATGGGTTGATAAGTCATGTACTTATCACCCCAACTTATTTAACCAATTAGAAATGAATTTTCAAATGGCGAGGACTCGAGAAACAAATTCAGATTTTAATGGACACCCGGGCTGATTAAGCCTAAAGACCTGAAGAATCTAAGTGTTCAGGTCCTATCATATCATTCCTTAAAGTTGATAAATTTCTAAAGCCCAAGTTCTCTTTTCCTAATTATTTTTTTTCAAAAATAAAGAAAATAAAAAGATTCTATAGAGCTAATAAAATGATTCAGAGATGAATATCCACCCCCCGTGCCTATCTAATGCAAGGTCCTCATTATATTAAATGACATGAAAAAGAGTGGAGTGGAGAAGAAAATACCTTAATTTCGTGATTAACAGGTCGGCTCCGAGATGAAAATAGACTGTATATGTGCTAAATTTATTACCTTAAGCTAGGCTCACTATACAAACAAGGGGAAGAAATAAAGAATTCACAAGTGCAAGTCAGGATCAAAATAAGAAGATCGATTATTTGACCCGCAAAGAGATGTCCACAGATGTGGACGAGATTTTGGTGCAGACCCATGCCCCAGGGTCAAGTGTATCTAAGGTTCTGAATAAAAACTACCCGAAATCGGAGATCATTGTGTAAGCGGGGCCGAGCCTGCGATTTGTGAGGATGCTACCCAAGTCTAAAAAGTCAGACAATAGGAAAATCAAGATCAATGGGCTCATTTGTCCAGTTATCAGTTTGCTCAATAAGATAATCCATTAATCTACACTTAGGTTGCACATCCTCAGAGTCACAAATATCATAAGGGTCCTAGTAAAAGGTTGGTGGTTTCAAACATAAAGGAACCCTTAGATCCAAATGTCTATCTCTCCCATAATTAGCTTCCCAAATTGTCATCTCCTGATTCCTATCCTCCAAAATAAGTGTTTCCAGGGCCTCTAAAGTGTCATCATCCCCGTATAAAATATCCAAGTCCAAAATTTCTGGCTAAATCAAAATTGACTTGGGTCTGGTGATCTCAAAAATAAAATCGTCATTATGCTCAACAGGGTATGTGTGAGGAATGGGGCTATGAATTAAATCCTTCATGAAATCAGGATCTGAATCTACCATGATAGCCCCAACAAGATCAATGTCCTCAGTTATAGGGCCATCAAATGATTTATCATACTTCACGGGCCCGTTTGTCTCCCTAAAATTATCTTCCTCAAATTCAAATGAGACTTCACATAATGATTCTTCACCTTCAGAATCAAAAAATTCTAGATCCGCATTGATATATGTCTCAAAATCATCGATCATTTCATGGTGCATGGAGACATACTTTTCCTTATACCTTGATTCAGGGATCTCAGGTGAAGTAATCAATTCATCCTCAACCGGTTGCTCTAGAACAACCTCGCCAACCTTGGTCTCGTAAAATGTGTCCCCCTATAGATGCCTGAGCGGGATCTGATAATGGCTCTCCTGAAGAGGATTCATCCTGGGAATCATCCCAAGATTGGACTAGAGCAACTGCAAATCTCATCCGCAATTTCGACAACTTCCCAAGTAAAAACTTACCCAGGTCCTTATCCTTAACATCTTGGAGCCAATCCAACAAATATTTGTTAAGATCATCAATCATTTGAATCAGAGGCTCCAATTCTTCAATGCAGGGTGTTGGATGAGCTTCTAAAGATTGTATTATATTCCTTAAGTTAGCCAACACCCTATCTTGGACATGGTTGAACCAAATGGTTTGATTCAAGGTTGGGTGGGTTTGGGTTCAGTCCAGGAGAGTCAAGGAATTGAGGTTTTTGGTACCCTCCCTGATAATAGGTCATTTCTGGTTGTTCAAAAAGGGGTGGTGACTTATTTGTAGAGTAATCTAGGGGAGGGTAAGAGTTGTAATCAGGATCTCCTTCTTGATTATAAATCAGATTGTGTTGATCATATAAAGGCGGAGATCTATAACCATTATAGCTCAAAGAAGGATAGAAATCAAAATCATGGAGTCCAGAGTTAGACCCAGAAGACAGAAGTCTGGAATTGTATCCCCAATCCGATTTATCCCAACTAGTAGATGGCTGATTACAGCATGAGACGGGATAATAATCATCATATTGGGGAGAAGAAATGTCAGGAGTGTAGGAGTGGAAATGTGTTGATAGCGGTGGATTCGCATGCGAAAAGGATTGGATTTTGGAAAATCCGTCGTCGTAGTTCGATTTGCGAGAAAATCCATTAATCGGATGATATTTATAACCGAAACTCAAAAAGTGAGTCCCGGATCGAACACAGGGAGGTGAACATTTGATTTTGAAAATCTACGTTTCACATTATTTCTTTTTTATCATTTTTACCTTTTATAATTTTTTTGTATTTTTATCAAGCAAGAGATTAGATCGATGAAAACTTTATCTACTTGCAAAAAATATAAGAGAGAGAGACAAAGAGAATCACATATATTTCTGAAGCAAATATTTTCTACAACTAAGAAATCAGGAAAGATTACACTGCAAAAGCAAAAAAAAAAGATATAGGTGAGAGAATCCCCCTCGACAGTTGCTCGAAGGACGAATCGCTCTGACGTCACCTGGAGGAAGGTGGTGCGGAGTGGGATGAACGAGGATGGAGCCAGAGGATGGAGGGTGGGGCAGGACGGCGTCACGGCGAGGATCTGCTTCCCGGAGTAGGTGAGAGGATGGCCATAGGATGCTCCATGAATGGGGATGAGGGGAGGGAAAAATAATTGGTTTTCTACTCTAGAAGAGCATCCCAAGCTTGGGGCAAGCTCTCTCTAGAGCCTTGGAGGTGGTGAGAGGAAGAAAGGAAGAGATGGTGGTGGATGAAGGGATTTTGTAGTGGAGCCTTGGAGGGGTATGGTCCTTTTATAGTGGAGGATGAAGGGCTTGGTCGCATGTGGGTAATTACTAACGTCCGTAAGCATCGCTAAAGGCAACCCACTCATAGCTACTAGTGTGCGCATCATGCCACCGTGTCACTCACGCGTGTTGGCATGCGTTGGATGTAGCTGCGTGCAATTGCGTTGCGGGTGCGCAGGCTGGTACACGCGCATCTCATGCGCGTGCGCTGCTTCGTGCGCTAGCGCTCTTTTGCTCCACGCGTGCTCGATTGAAGATTGAAGACCTTTGGAGGAATCGAACTAGCGCCGCTTCTTTGCAAGCCAAGAAGCATGCTACCGTTGAGGCAAGGGTGCGGTTGAGTCTCGAGGAGAGCATGGGTGCTGAGGGCATGGACGAACCCTAGCCATCGGATCTTGATCCAACAACTGTGGTGCGAGATCAATGATGATGAGGGGGCACCTGTGGTTGCTGCTGACCGGTGTTGGGCTACCTAGATGACACCATGTGGCACCATCTGGGCCATCCATCTTCTTTCTATTGCAGAGAGTGCCACGGTGCTCAGATCGAGGTGATTTTCGCACTGTCGGACTGTGATCGTCGCTCCGGATCCATCCGTACGGAAAAATCGTTCATCCGAGGCCCTGAAATAAATCCCCTTCCCTCCTGGCCATAAAAAGGACTCAATTAACCTAAAATATACACAATTACTCTAAATGCAGAATGATGCATGTTATGCAATATTTATAATATGAAATGCAAATCTAAGTCTAGGAACATTCATGAATAGGCATTTTAACCTAATTAAATGTGTCTACCTCATGTGTGTAGGATGTAGAAGGATCCATAACAAAACGGGAGGAAGAAAGGTGCCCTGCAATACAAACACTCAAACCTGTCCTTAGATGGGGTAGCCTAAAGATCTACAGACTCTCAAAACCTATCTTGAGATGAAAAGAACAATTTGATCTACTTCTTTCCGGTCAATCCAACCAGTTAGAGGGAGGGTTTGGGGAGAAAGTTCTTCCCTTGGTTTTTGCCTTAGGTTCCTTTGATATCCCCCAACCACAGTCGTTTAACACTGCACCCCTAACTAGACATTAGATGGACCAGTAGAAGTAGATTAATCAAAAATAATCTCGATTTGGGCCCTAAAGAGTGAGTCCCATCCTTAAGGCCAACATCTACTTGATTTTAGTTAGGCTTAGGTTTGAATGTGCTTGGGAATGCGATGGGCCCTTTATCTGAGTTGTGCCCTTAAAGATAAGTTTCAATGTGTGTGCGTGCACAACCAATGATTTTCAAGCAAGATTATTTTTAGATGCAGCGAACTTTAGGATTCAAATCTTACCTTAGTAGCTTTTAGGGTTTGAATTAAGGTGAATTCAATCAAGTTCAGGAGGCACACTAGGATTTGCAAACATGGGTAAAGATGTTTTCCTTTGAAATCAAAATAAGATGGAGTGCCTAGTACTGACCTAAACTGTTAACCCCAATGAGCAAGCTACTTGATGAGTTATTTTTAGATGAAGTAGTGCGACCCAAACAACTCAAACAATTGGCCTGATGCACCACTAAATTAGCCACACAAGTGGTTACCTAGTTTGATTTCTACTCGATTATGTGTTGATGAGTATACTGGTTCCAAAAATCTGGTTACCGATTGAGTATGAAAAATCAGAAGAGGTTGTGTACCTCTGTGAAATTTTTTTAGGTTTTTTTTTATATATATGGAGGGTGAGGTGGGTAGAGGTGGCAACCAAATAACCAAACTAAGCCTAGGGTTTATGCAAGCTCTTAGGCTAATTAAGGTTTGTGTTATTAGGTGATGGAATGAAATATAAGGGGTGGGTGGTTGGGTAAACTTACAGACCCTTCAACAACACTTTACTCCAATCTTATAACTCTGGCTCGCCTCAAAAGAGTATGTGCAATCACAATAAGAAGAGAGAAAAGTGAGATAAATGATAAGTAAGGGCGAAAATGCAAGAAATCAAAGAGCATTGCCTCCCTGGCAATGGCACCAAAATGATTAATGAGATTTCTATGCTAAAAGATTTGGGTTTGAAACCCGTTGTTGCAGTTGCATAAAAATCTATTATTAGATAAAATTTACTGAAGCTCGAAGTGAGTCCTGAGTCGAACACGGGAAGGTAAACGTTTGATCAAAAATTGCGTTGCAATTATTGTCACAAAAACAGATTACCGGGCTGAAATTAATCTACTAGCTATTCTACTTAGAGAATAATTAATAGAAGAAAGAGAAAGAATAATACAAATAAAGAGAAACTAGGGAGAGAATAAAAAAATGTTTCATAATGATAGAATCATGTCCATTACATCTACATGCTACACTAGAAAGCTGGAAATCTACGCTAACAAGCGATAAAAAGAGAGGGGGTGAGAAGTTATCCTCCTCGACGGCTGCTTGGAGAACGAGCCACGTTGATGGAGTGCCTGGACGATGCAGATGAGATGCTGGACGAAGGAGAATGGAGCTGGAGGACAGAGGACGAAGTAGGGTGATGTCGTGGTGGGATCCGCTTCTGGAATGGTGGTAAATGGACAACCGCAGGATGCTCCACGAAGGGGGCAAGAAGATAGAAAATTATTTTACTCTAGCTCTAATGGAGCATCCCGAGCATGGGACCAACTCGTAGAGCTTTAGAAGAGGAGAGAGAAGAGAAGGGATGGTGAAATGAGTGGTAGAGGTAGGCCTTTTATAGTTGAGGATATGGGAGCAAAAAGGTCTTTTTTGAAAGCTTAAAATAAATATGCAGCCTTTGGTGATGCATATAAGTGTCACTAAAGGCACACATTGCTGTTGCTCGTGTCCAACGTCAACCATCCATTGCTGATCGCACGATCCACGCACTATCACGTTGATGGCTTCTCATCTTCAAGCGTTGAGGCCTTGGATCATCATCAGTCGTCCGATCAAGAGATCGGATGGATTAAAAGTCGCACGCCTCTTCTCCTTCAACACACCTGCAACGCCTTACCCCTTGATTTCTAATCTTTCTCAGACTGCATCTGATACGACGGAAGTCTTATCGGGATGATCTCGGAGTCGTTGAACTCCAATTATCTCCCTAATCATATTCGTATGTTTGGATCTTTAATCTGAGGCCTCGAAATGATATTGCCCTATCCCCTAGCCACAAAAATGGTAAATTAACGTAAAATTTGTACAAACTAATTTAAATGCAGAATAATGCTATGCAATATTTATAATGCCAAATGCAATTATACGTCTAAGAACACACATAAATAAACAGTTTATGTGATATAATGTCTACATCAAGACTTAAAGTGCACAGGAAATGAAGGACATTAATTGAGGTAATGCCCGATTATTCCATTTTTTTGGGTGTGTGAATTGGGCGAGAAATGTGATGCCCAAGCCAAAATAGAAGAGATTTGCAAACAAGGATTACAATTGAAGGATTTTAGGGTTTGATATGGTTTTGGTGAATTTTAAGATTCTCTCTTGATAAGGTATTCAAACAAGTTGAAAAGTCATTCAGACAATAAGACAATCAAGTTGTACTTAGTGAAGGTTGGTTTCCTTTAATGTATGTATGACTAAAAGAGAATAAAATCAAAACCCTAGAGTTTAACTCCTATGAATGCAACTCCTCAATGAATCTCTTTTATGAAAATCTTTTTAGGTGGTGCAACAATCAAGACAAACAAGCCTACCACCTAATAGGAAATCAAATAAAAAATTCAAAAATGATTTTTCTGATATTTTTTTGAAATTTTTTTCTATACTAGTGTCAAAAGGCAGAAAGTATAGATTTGGAAAATCAATTCTGCAAAACCTCAATCTCTGAATTTTTTGAAAATTTTCTATGTGAAATATTTTCTCAAGGATTTCGGAAATCTAAAATTTTGTCCAAATCAATAAGTAGAAGAATTTAGAAAATTTGCGGACACTAAGAAAATAGTAAGGAATTAGGGTTTGACCTCTATTCAATCCATGAATTTTTTAATTTTTTCTAGTTATCCAAAGCTCTCTGAAATTTGGAGGCAAGGTTCCTAACTCAAAGGGACTTCCTTGGCCAGAGGTTGATGATTTTAGGAAGCCTTTAAGTGCCCGAACTTGATTTTTGAAAATCAAAGAAGTCTAAATTTTCAAAAATCAAACACCAAAAAGAAGAGTGGTGGAAAAATGAGGTAAACAGGAAATAATTTTAATTTTAGGGTTCAACCACCCTAAATTTTTCCTATTTTGATATTTTTAAAGTTTTTTTTTAGATTTTTGTGTTTATAAAAAAAAATTGGCCTAGGGTACTTTCTCGGAGTACGCAAGAAGAAAAGAAAACTTGGAGCTTCCACTCTAAATAACTTCTAATCTCGCTCCCACTCCTAATTCGCACTTGAATCAAAAGAAAAACAAGACTAGTGAAGACTCAAGTATGCAAGAGGGAGATGAATGGAAAACTAAGCCATGCCTCCCCAACAATGGTGACAAAAAGTGATACAACATTTACGTGATTTTGTAAGGAAGGTTTTTAAATCGTTGCAACACATATATCCGATCAACTAGTAAAAGTTGTAATCCTAGATAGCAAGAGTATCTTGGGTCGTTCAAGGAAACAATATGTTAATTGATTACTTGATTCTCTCTCTCAAATCAGTTATATTTTTTATTTTGTAGTCTTTAGGGTTTTAAGGTGATAATCAAGATTGCGAAGACGCGAAACAAAATGAAACTACACCTAAGTGACAAGAAATAATTCACTTTTCTAAGCTCACCCTAGGCAAGTGTGCACTAAATTAAAGAGCAACCACTTGAAATAAAATACAAAATTAAAAGGCGAAACAACTTTTGTATTGCTGGAAATGTAGAATTACAAGTAGCTATTTGCTTCAAAGTAAAAGTAGCTAATACAAAATGAAAAAAATGAAGAAAGGATCCTTTAATGGAGCTTGAGAAGAGCTTCCCTCCGAGTACGAAAACTCCCGCACTTGAAGATCTTCTCTTGCTTATATGTTGGATGATGATGTGCTTCTTCCTTCAAGTACTCCTCTGATTCTCGCCTCAGGGTGGACGTCCACCTTGTAAATCCCTGAACCTACTCTCTGAGGATGATCCTGAATTAAACTCATCGAGACAAACCCATTGGCATTCATTGAGTGTGAATTGGGTTTGTGAACTTTGAAAATTAGAAAAATTATGATTTTGTTAAGCAGGGTCATCCCCAGAAAATGTGCCCAAAATATGTCAAAGTTACAATCATTAAATTCAACTCATCATAAGCTTTCCAACGACATCCATTATGCAAAAATCCAAGTTTTGTGGTGAAAGTTACGTGAAAAGTACAAAGCTACGTAATGAGGGTTGTTAGATAAAATAATAAATAATAATAATAACATTAATAATTATTATTATCATTATTACAAAAATAAAAATAATAGTCAGTAGTATCTCAGTTCCGTGGGATTATAAATAAAGGGAGGGAAATAATGGTCGTCAAATGTTGTTGGTAAATTGAGAGAGAGTTATCGAGAGATTGGTGAGAAGAGATGGGGGGAATCGTAGAGGGGAGAGAGATCAAGGGAGAAAGACCAAAAGGCACGTGGGAAAGAGAGGGAAAAATAGATGGAAGGAGACAAATCAGGAAGGAGAGGGAAGAAGATCGCATCGAAAGAAAGAGGCACACCCAAGGAAAGAGAGAGATGGGCATGCACGAAGGGAAGGGGTGGCGCTAACGTCAGCATGATGTCAATGCCATAGAGTTCGAGGCCATGCAAGCGTGCTAGCGTGTGGGATTCCGGATTTCACATCTGTTGGCATTTTATCCATTCTAAGGTCAAACGACGTCCATTTTTCACGTTTCAAGATCTGTTGGAATCATCTCTCCATGAACTACATGATGGTAAACTTTAAACTTGATTTTGGAAATTTTTTATTACGTAAAAATTTCAATAAAATCCTATGACATTTTTTAAATTATTCCCTACCTGTCTTGACATTGATCTAGCCTCGGAGCACGTACAAAATACACAAGCCCTTAAAATAGCGAAGAAGAAACGATGAATGCACATTACGGAGTCACCATGACCCTCCGGTGACACTACGTAGAGTAGTCCTCTTTCCTCATGTAAGTTGTCTACATTGTGATTTCATTCGTATGTATTATCGTTAGTGTGCATTCTTTACTCTTACTGGGATCGGACCAATTTTCATATTACTTGCTACCTTGGGTACTTAAATATTAAATATGCATGATGTAAATCAAGTTGTTGACTTAAAATATGAATAATAATTTTGATATAATTAACTGCTGGATTAAAAGGGATTAACAACAATTTATTAGATAATTTTCATGAATTAAATGAATTATGAAGCACTTAGTATATAAAATGTGGTCTTATCATCGCATGTACAAAATGAATTTTATTTTTAGTGAAACTGACATCATCATAATAGTTAAACAATACTTTGATTGGAACGACGATCAAAAATTGGAAGCTAAGTCGATTAACAGTTAATCTTGAAGTAATGTGATCTGAGTTCTTTTCAACTTTAGATCAATAGTTTAAAATGATGATAATTATGACTTAATTAATGGATACTGTTGATACAGTTATCTAGAAATGATTAAATAATCAGTACAACGGATTTATCAGGAATTAAACAAATTAGATAACTGGTTTTAACCCTGCTACTCGTCAGGACTTTGGTAGTAGCTTTGGTCTTTTAGATCGATTTTGTAATGGTTTAGGCAGTTGTTGGCCTCCCTACGACTCTTTGATTAAGCTTAACAACCAATTGGGATAGCGGAATATGTGGCTCGAGGTTTAGAGTGGTTTCTTTCCTGACCGATGGGTGAGTCATGGGTTGTCTTTAGCACTTATATGTGTTCACGCTACATGACGTAGTCGCCACCTTTTTCCTCAATGACCTAAAGGTGACGGGGAGTGATGACTTGATGGGTATAAGCCGTCTTCTCAGCCAAGAGGGTGGCTTATACTGATCATGTGCCGTAGGAACTTACATGAGATCATCTAATGCCTTGAGATGTCAATTGACAGATTGCGGACTGTAATAATTTGGGCTTCTAATATACAAAACAAAACTAAATAATGAGGTGTCTAATAAATTGATTAATTAAAGCTATAGTACCCATTTTCTCTTGCTCTCTGTTACTGTTGTATTCTGTTGCTGCTATTTCTACTTTACTCAGTTTTTCCTGACATGCTTTTTGGGTTCTGTACTCAAGTGTATTAGCAACTTGCAAGGTGATTACCATTGTGCATCTCTTTGGCCTATTTACTTAGGTTCTGCGATAAACCTCTTGTCAATACTAAATTCATGTTCATTTAGTAATGCAATATGATTAAGTTGGTTGGCTATGTTATATTTTATGATTATGTGTTGGGTGACTACAATTTTGTGGGTGATTTGTGCTAGTTGTTACCACACGGTGACCTAGGTTTCGTCGCTTAGCGGGACTTAGGTCGTCACAAATGATATTAGAGAAAAGTCACCCCACTAATCATAAAATAACCTGGAAGGGCCATACAGACATTCATATCGTATCGTAGATGGGATACTCAGCCACATAGTGACTCAATATCCCTAGTCCTGATTTTCTATAGTGTTCTGAATTAATTCTCTTGATTCATAATCCTTCCTCTGTCCCGTTTAATCTCTTTTGCTTCCCCATCAATTCTTGTGATCAAGGCCATTTTTTCAGCCTTCAAGCTGAGCAAATTAAGGGTCTCGTTAAGGCATCGCTTGATCTAAAGATGATCCCAATAAGCAGTTGAGTAATTTCCCGGTTCATCTAATAATTCTAGGACTTTACTTGCGATTTTGTTTAGTAATAATTTACCTAACCGACGAGCTTGTAATTTCGTAACATTGCTTGATACTTGATATGATGGTTGTGTACTTGTGATGCTTAAATTATGTGTACATGCCTGACTTATCCCTTTTGTAGAACCACCAAACCATTTTTTCTATAAATATACGTGTAGATCGTATATATTGCATGGCATATACAAATGTTTATAGGATGATCTATGGTAGTGTATTTCTGCTAATAGTGGGCTATATATAATTAGCATCGATCACTTGAAAAAGGTAGATTATTCTCTACTAAGCACAATCTATTTCACTCTGTACCCCTTTTTTGTACTTATGATTATTTGATGGCAACCAGGCGATATTTTTGCAACGTGAAAAGTAGTTAATCATTATGAGCAGCAATAACCTCAACTATTTGTTTAGAATAAAATTCGTAAAGATTTATCATATCCTCTGGCCAATGAATTTTGTTTGTGATCTCGCTGCACCAAGTGCCAATTTTCAATTAGTATTTTTAAGTCGATGTTACCTGACAAATTATATGATTTCTTGTCCTAGTACTAAGTTAATAATGGTATGACATGTTTTCTATCTCTGCAAGTGTAAAATAATAATAATAATAACATTTTTGTCTTTTCCTTTTCAAATTTGACTTATAGATTGCCTTAGCATATCAATATATATATTGAATGAGTCAGGAATTTATCATTCCCTGCATGGTTAAATTATTTCTTGAATGGTCAAATATTACTATAGTAACAGTAGAACAAAGATGGTTGTCCTGATTTATAGCGCAATTGGTAACTAATGTTAGTTGTGGGGTTTACTGTTGTAGCGATGTGTGTCAAAATCTTGTAGAGACTAATTTTGTGAAGCATCTTATTTATATTGAAATGGAATTAAGTTTATTACTATTTGGATTGAATTGAAATTAATCAATTATTCATTTGGATTAGCATGGAATTAATCAATTATTGTTCCTGTAATCTTATTATTAATTTAATAACGATCGAATGACTATGACTACTTTGATTTCTAACACAAATGATCATACTAGTTTTTTTGAAGAAATAAGGAAAACTATCTAAGAAGATAGCCATCCGAGGATAGCTATCTGATCATACTAGTTATAAATTAGTATAAAAGGATAAATAATACATTTGTCCCCGCTGTATATTATAATGAAAAGAAAATTTATTATACTATCACACATGTTTACATAGTTTATGAGGATATGATAAATGTATCTTCACTGCCCATATTACTCTAATTCCTAATCTCAATGTATTCCTACCATGTTACTAATGATATACTTGCCTATGATAAAGGAGGAAAAATTTTTGTGTATTAGTTTATTATAATTGCATTGCCAAAAGTATTATAACAAATGGTAGGTTTAAATAAACACCTTATACACTGAAGATATTGATGATCTAATAATTCATATCTCATTTATGGAGTTGGTATTAATTTATAAAATTGGACAATTAGATTCAGAATGTTATAAAAGAAATGAATGTGTAAATTTTGATCAATCGAAAAGATAGATTTATTGCTTCTTTTGTTGTATTAAAGAAATAATACAATAACTCCCTTTATCAATCACATCAAAGGATAAACTGTGAAATTGATTTATACCTAAAATTGATAATTGACGGTTATCCTGATGATAAATGAATATGTGGTTATGATGGAAGTGATAATTGAATTGAACAATCAAGAGAGATTCTAATCAGTCTAGAAAATGATATTTCTATTATTTTCTTAAGAATTGGAATATATCATTACTTAGAGTATAGAGCTTACATCTTACTCACCAATTATAAACATTTTTATTGATTACTTTAAAAACATGAGTTTTACCTTTGACGGTGCTTAGAAATTGAAATTTTTACATTCCTTGATGCTCTATGTTTTTAAGTTCAAAGTCCAAGATCGTTTTATCTGCATGGATTTAAAATTTCAGGAGATTGATAACTTATACCTACTCTTCTAACATCTTACCTTTAAATAACATGCTCATATTAATGAAACGATGATCTCGTTTGACTCAATGTATTATCACTAGATGCACCATTCATTATGTATTCTTTTAATACCCTATTAAGGATAAATTACATAAAATATATCTAGAATCACTTAACTTATTGTACGACCATTAGCCTCAAATGATTTATGCAACCTATCGTCCATGGCTTTTTAAAGAGTGTTATTGATTGATATATAAATTTTGTTCTTGAATTGAACGTAATTTAAATTGATGCAACTTTTTGCACATTTCCTTTATGAGGGTGTAGCTTAGTTTATTGTTAGGTAAAGCCATACATGTAATTAAGTTGTGATATATTTTTGTCACGTTGAAGTAAATAAGTAAATTCTCCATTGAAAAAAAAATGGGGGGTCTACCTAATTTTTAGTTGTATGTTACTATTATGGTTTGCATTTTCTACTCCAATAAAAGAAAGGGTTTCTTAACCTTTATATATCATGATATATGATATAGTTATATTCTTGTATTCTTGATGATTGACAAGTTTTATAATTCTATTTAGTTCAAAGTCCTTGAGTCTACATTTAGTTCTTTGTCTTCTATTCTGGATAGTTTGAAAATTATTCTTATTTTGGCAATAAGATAAGCAGTGATTAAATGGGATAGGAAAGTTGATGTATTACAAATATGAGGTTAATAATTATGATTTAATCACTTTGTATTTGATGTTGAGTTTACTTTAATTTTTTTTCGTACCTGGCTATATTTAAGTGAATTGCATGAAACTAGCAAATTTTATTTGTTAAAGTTGGAAAATGAAAGATTCTTATTGTTTATTGACTCCTGTTGATTTTTGTTACAGATTTCTTACGCTTTGCATACCTCACACCTTAACCACTACTTAACCCCTTTATTTTAATCCTTGTACCTCGTAGTTACCTTACAACCAAATGCATTTCTGAATAGTTTTTTTATATTTTTCTTTTTCTTTTAGTTTATTATCAAGGAAATAGAGCTTCTTGTCTAGTTAAGGTGTGAGAGAGGTATCCCGAGTTGTTTACTAGCAAGTCCATAACACCTTAATTTATTCTCTTTAAGGTTATTGCCTCTTTGAGGTTATTATGGACTACTTGCTTGCATGTCTCTCTTCATACCTAACCCGCTTGAGTTTCAGGGGTAAAACTCTCTTTAAGGTTATTATGTTTATAAAGCTCCAAACCTACTCTCTGAGGATGATTCCAGACGAAACACATCGAGACGAATCCATTGGCGCTCATTGAGTGTGAATTGGGTTTGTGAGCTTCAAAAATTAGAAAAATTGTGATTTTTGTCAAATAGGGTAATCCTCAGAAAATTTGCTTGAAATATGTCGAAATTAATATCATTAAATTCCCCTCGTCGCAAGCTTTTCAATGATATCCATTTTGCGAAAATCCAAGTTTTGTGGTGAAAGTTACGTGAAAAATACAAAGCTACGTAATAGGGGTTGTTAGATAAAATAATAGGTAAATAATAATAATAATAATAACGTTAATAATAATTATTATCATTATTACAAAAATAAAAATAAAAATAGTAGTCGGTAGTATGTCGGTTCCGTGGGATTATAAATAAAAGGGGGGAAAGAGAGGCGTCACATGTTAGTAAATTGAGAGAGAGTTATCAAGAGAGATTGCTGAGAAGAGATGGGGGGACCGCAAAGGGGAGAGAGATTGAGGGAGAAAGACCGAATGGCGCGTGGGAAAGAGAGAGGGAAAAATAGAGGGCAGGAGAGAAATCAGAAAGGAGAGGGAAGAAGGCCGCACTGGAAAGAAAGAGGCACACACAAGGCAAGAGAGAGAGAAGCAGGCATGTGAGGGGAAGGGGTGGCGCGGACGTCAACATGACATCAGCGACACAGAGTTCGAGGCCATGCAAGCATGCTAGCATGTGGGATTCCAGATTTCACGTCTGTTGGTGTTTTAATCCGTTTTGGAGTCAAATGACGTCTGTTTTTCACGTTCCAAGACTTGTTGAAATCGTCTCTCCACAAACTACACAAAGATCAACTTTAACTTGACTTTGGGAAGTTTTTATTACGTAAAAATTTCAATAAAAGCCTATGACATTTTTTAAATTATTCCCTACCTGTCTTGACATTGATCTAGCCATAAAGAGCATACAAAATACGCGGGCCCCTAGAATAGAGGAGAAACAATGGATGTACATTACTAAGTCACCGTTATCCTCCGATAACAATAAGTAGAGTAGTCCTTCTCTTTCCCAATGTAGGTTGTCTACATTGTGATTTCATTTGTATGTATTACCATAGTGTGCCTTCTTGTCTCTTCCTGGGATCAAACTCATTTTCGTATTTCTTGCTATCTTAGGTACTTAAATATTAAATACGGATGATGTAAATCAAGTTGTTGAGTTGGAATGTAAATAATAATTTTGATATAGTTAACTATTGGATTAAAAGGGATTAACAATTTATTGGACAATTTTCATGAATTAAATAAATTATGCACTTAGCATATGAGATATCTTATCATCGCATGTATGAAATGAATTCTATTTTTAGTAAAACTAATATCATCATGATGGTTAAATAATACTTTGATTGGGACCACAATCAAAAATTGGAAACTAAGTGATTAATAGTTAATCTTGAAGTAATGTGATATAAGCTCTTTTCATAACTTTAGATCAATAATTTAAAATGATGAGAGTTATGGCTTAATTAATGGATACTATTGATACAATTATCTGAAAATGATTAAATAATCAGTACGATGAATTTGTCGGGAATTAAAAGAATTGGATAACTAATTTTAGTCCTACTACTCGCTGGGACTTTGGTCGTAGCTTTGGTCTTTTAGACCGATTATGGGCTAGTTTAGAAAGTTGCTGGCCTCCCTACGACTCTTTGGTTAGGGTTAGCAGCCAACTGGGATAGCGGGATTCATGGCTCGAGGTTTGGAATGGTTTCTTTCTTAGCCAGTGGGTGGGTCATTAGCTGTCTGTGGTTCAATGTACATTGCGCTAGTACGTGTTCACGCTACACGATGTTGCCGCCACCCCTTTCCGCAATGACCCCAAGGTGACAGAAAGTGGTGACTTGATAGGTATAAGTCGTCTTCTCGGCCAGGAGGGTGGCTTATACTGTTCTTGCACTGCAGGAAGTTATACGAGATCGTCTAGTGCCCTTAGATGTCTATTGACATATTATGGACTGTAACTTGGGCTTCCAATAGACAAAATGGAATTAGATAACGAAATGTCTAATAAATGGATTAATTAAAGCTATAGTACCCATTTTATCTTGCTCACTATTACTGTTGTGTTCTGTTGTTTCTACTCTACTTAGTTTTTACTGACGTATTTTTTAAGTTTCGTACTCAGGTGTATTGGCAACTCGCAAGGTGATTACCGTTGTGCACCTCTTTGGCTTATATACTTAGGTTCTGCAATAAACTTCTAGTCAGTACTAAATTTTTGTCCATTTAGTAATGCAATATGATTAGTTTGTTTGGCTATGTTTATATTTTATGATTATGTGTTTAGTGACTATGATTTGTGAGTGATTTGTGCTAGCCGTTAGCACACGGCGACCCGGGTTTCGTCGCTTAGTGGGACTCGAGTTGTCACACACCCTATCTCCTCCTCTACCTGGTCGTCCTTCTAGAGTGCTCCTAAGCTTGTGACACAAGGAAGAAGGGAAGAAGAAGAAGGCACCAAGGAGGCAAGGGATAGCCTCCTTAATCTTCTTCTTCTCCTTCTCTTTGGCCGAGGATATGGTAGATATATGTAGGATATGTGTAAAGCTTAGGATGGGAAAAAATGATGGTTGGAATGAGGTATATAGCGAGTAGGAGGAGGGTTGGCGTGGGATGTAGTGGAGGGTTAGGATTGAAGTTTGGTGGGTAGTTGTAGGATCTATGGTGGAGAAGAGTCAACGTCGAGGGAGAGGATGTGAGTGGTGGTGGTTATGGGTTTAGGGCACCCCTTGGTGGACATCCACCATGGAGGGATGAATCAATATTAGCGCCAAAATGGGGTCTTCTAGAAGGGCTTGTTGGCTCCAAATGATCAAGGGCGGAGATAGAATGGAGTGATGATGTGTAGGGTGGATATTAAAGGAGAAGTTGGTACCAAAATGGGGGTGGTTGGACGTGATTTTGGCGCCAACCTTAAGGTGGCCTTTGGTGGTGGTTGAGGGGCTAAGGGTTGCCTATTATTGGCACCAAAATGGAGTAGAAGTAGGTGGAGCTAGGTAGCTTATTTGGTGGAGCTTTTAGGTAGTAGGGTAGTATGGTGGTGGATGGTTATAGGTAGGGTTTAAGTGGAGCTAAGCTAGCTTAGCTAGTAGAGTAGTAGAAGAGGAAGTAGATTTGCTAGGGTTTTGGCTGGAGGAGCTACGAAGAATCTTCATGGAATTGTAAGGTTACTGAAGGGAGCTACATCTGAGATTGAGAGCTAGTTTAGCTAGCTAGTTCCTTGCTAGCTACTAAACCAAGCCGGATTGAGCAAGCTTTTGTTGATGTAAACTGAGGTGAGTAGAATCTAATCTTCCTGAAGACTACCTAGTTATAGCTAGCTAACTTAGGTTAAGTAGCTAAGCTCAACCAAGTTGAGCTAAGTTGGGTCTTTAGGAGTTGGACTTGAGCGGGCCTGAGCTGGTTGAGGACTTCGTCAGCTAACTAGGCTTAGCTAATTGATGGTAGTAGCTAATCCTAGTCAAATAGAGCTTCCATGAACTAACTTGAGCTGGGAGGAGCTGGGTTTAGCTGAGTTGAGTAGGTCTGAGCTACCATCCAACTGAGGTGAGTTGAATAGAGCTGAAATGAGTTGGTCCCAACCAGGTTGAGTTGGAATGAGCTAGAATGAGCTCGAATGAGCTGGAATCCAACTGAGATGAGCTGGATTCAACTGAGATTTAGCTGAATTGGGCTTCTCCTTCATCTTCTACCTTCTTGGTGCCAGGCTTTGTGGGATTTGACTGTCTGTTCATCCCTGACACTCAATTAAAGATGTAAAAATACAAAAATAATGAAATGCATGCCTATCCTAAGAGAATGCCTAAATGCATCCCAATACCATAATGTACATTGAAAAACCTAGGAACTAGATGTGATTTTCAGGCTAAGGATGATGACAAACTGGTATTTATCATCAAGTCTTTGTAGCTTAAGTCTGTAGTTGAAATTTCTTAATGTTGTTAAATAACAAGTGCCTGAGTAATTGAATCCAACCTCTATTTTATAAGTAGCACTTAGTTTAATTTTGCTAAGGACTAGCAAAAGATAGGCATGAGAGTGTGATGCAGACACATCTATTTAGCTTAAATTGCCTATTTATGCATGTTCCTAGGCTCATAGAAGCATCTAGCATTATAAATATTGCACAACATATATCATCATGTATTTAGAATAGATTGTATAAATTGCATATTAATTTACTCCTTTTAATGGCCAAGGGAGAGGGTGACACATTTATGGGCCTCAAATTGAAGATCCAACCATACGGATCTGATCAGAGCGACGATCAAAGTCAACGCCTCCGAAATCACCTTTATTGGACCTCTGTAGTATCATACGTAGTTCGAGGAAGATCTACGACCAAGGGACAAGGTAATGCACATCTAGACCGTAAACGTCGAATCCGACCACACAGATGGATTCGGGTCGACAATCGCAACCCAATAGTGTAAAAATCGACCCGATCTAATATCACTAGCGTCGTCTACGAAGAGAAGAAAGTGGATGGCTAGGATGGTGTTAACGAGGCGAGATCGTGGTTTTAAAAGATGTTCATTGCAGTATAAATGAAATTACCGCGAAAACAAATAAGAATTTATTACTCAAAAACCAAGGTATCCGAGGTCGAACATAAAAAGCAAATGGAATTTATTCACTAATCTCAATCAATGTAATTGAACACTTAAAGTTACTCAAAACCTAATTCAGAGTATAAATGCAAGAGTTTATGAATATTAAAATGTAGCAAAATAGAAGAGATTGAGAAGAATTGGATAAAAAGGTGATTCTTGGCTTGGCTCTCTCTTCAGCTTCTTCTTTCCTTTCTTCTTCTTTAGCCTTCTCTTTTATTTCTTGCTTTCTTTTCTTCTTCTTCTCTTTACCTTCTGTCTTTGGTCGTCTGCTTCTTCTGCCTTGTCCTTTGGCCTTCTTCTTTCTTCTTTCTTTCTTCTTCTACTCTTTGGCTTTCTTCCTTCTTTTATTTCTCTTCTTCCTTGACTTTCTTTCTCTGACTTTGATTTCTTTCTTCTTTCTTCTTCAGCCGCACCTCTGCTACAGTGCTTCTCCTTCCCTTAGCTTCTACCTTCCTTCATCTTCCTTTTCCTTCCTTGGCTTCTGCCTTGTTTTCCTTCTTCAGCCTTCTTCCTTCACTTCTGTGCTGCGCCTCTTCCTTCCTTCCTTGCTTCTTTTCCTTAGCCTCTTTGCCTTTGGCCTCTTTCCTTCCTTAGCTCCTCTTTCTTCCGTCTTCTTTCCTGCACACAACGGAGCAAAACCTATCCCTACCCTTCCCCACGTCGCTCTCCCTCTATTTCTCTCTTAGGCACGCTCTCCCAAAGCCGGGTAATCGGGTCAGGTTTCGCGCACCCAGGTCCAGGCACACCGGCGTGGTGTAGTGCGCGAGGAGTGCGAGGGATAATCAGGTCGGTCAGCCAGATCCGTGGGGCATAGGTCGCAGACGAGGCGTGCGTACGTGGGCGAGGGACCACACCCCGTGTACTAGACGCGAAGAGCTTAAAACACAAACAATAAATACCACTTACCTACATTGAGCGTTTCCGAGGTGGGACTAAAGTCCCACCTGCTTGTGCACCCGCACGAGACCTTCGCTCAATTGGGGCAGCAAGACTCCTCACAGAGCCTGCTCTCTGGTTGGATGCATTCACACACTCAACACGCGTCACCTAGAGCACAGCACCTGGGTGGATGTGGCCTGGAGCGCTGCTTGCAAGCTCCTTACTTCGTGCTTCAATGGCGGCAGGGGCTCAGATCTGAATTACATTCAATACGGCCTTACGGCCTCATTAGAGCACATGGGAAGCTTCGATGTGTCAAGGCGAAGGTGAGACGGTGGTTGGCTGGCCGCGGGGTAGCCTAGGGGTGCGTGCCTAGGTCGCTTTGTGGCCGTGCTTATGGGTGTGTTCGGTGGACGTTTAGGGAGGTGATGGCGGTCAGTGGATGGGCAGAAGGTGATCAATGGGTGATGGCGGAGGTGATGAGGTGTCTGGCGAGGCGTGTGGAGGTGCGGAGCGGTGGAAGCACCTCGCCAGTGGTCGGCCGGAGATGGAGAAGATGGAGGTGGTCTGCGACGTCGAGGGGTTGAAAGTGGAAATAGAAAGAGGGGAAATGAAGAGGGGAGAGAGAGTAGTTCTAACCTAGCTAAGTGGACGAAGGGAGAGAGGAGGCGACTGGCCATTCCTGCCGTCGCCGGAGAAGAAGACGTCCAGTGGAGGGAGAGCAGCGACAACGACGGGGCTAGAGGCGTGCGTGTGGGTATTGCACAACGTTGAGGAAAGTGAAGGCGGCTCTGCCACTGGTATTGTGGTAGAGGGACGAGAAAGAGGACTCGCCGGAGCTCGTTGAACACCTAGCCGGATGAGAAGGGAGGAAATTGGAGGTAGTTCTCCGGTCAAATCAAGCTAAATCGGTGCGGTCGGAGGTGGTGGACCTTTTATAGGCACTAGCATGGGCTCTTATGCTTGGAAGACAAGCTTCCAAGCACAAGAGACCTCGCCGAAGATGGAAACAGTTGGAGACCCAAATCTCTCGTGCGTTCGCATGAGAGATTGGGTGTGAATAAGATATTGGGACCATGCTCAGATGGAAGGGAATTCCTCAGAGAATCTCCCTTCCAAATCTGGGAGATCTCTGAGGAATCAAGGAGTAATCCCCCTCCATTCCTGGCCGGAGTAGGATTCCTCTGCTTTACTGGCGGAGGGACTTGATTGTAAGAGTGGCAAGGAAGTTAGGGAGGTCTGTGCAATGGTTTTCAAAAGATAGGGATCAAAAAGTAATTGGGTGGACTATTTTGCAAAGTGGGTCAAGATGACCTCCCCTTAGGTCCAAATTTTGGTACAAACCTAATTTGGACCTAAGGAATCCAATGGTAAAGTTGGATTTTAGGTTTGATCACGTTGACTGGATATTTTACACAAAAACCCAAATTATGTCAAATAATGAGTTAGGACCCCAATCTAGGTCAAAATAAGTTCCAAAGGCCAATTTGAAGGTTCTAAACCCTAGGGGATATTTTTCCATGAATTTTAGAGGGTTTAGTTGATTTTTATCCTAACCAGAACCTTGTTGAATTAAGCGAGTCTATTTTAAGGTTACAAGATGTCATTTAATTCCTAAACTGCACATGAACCCATTTCTGACTAAACCAACCCTCTTTTTATCTTATTCAGACCATTTGACCTATGTTTGGTCTCTGAGAAATCCCATTTATGTACTGCAATGGTAAAATTACAGTTTTACCCTTTATTTCATATTTTCTTCTCAGAGCATTTCTTCCTCGAATTAGGCCCTTCTTTAGGTTATGTAGGAGCTCTTATTCTCTTAGGTCAAAATGAGCTAGTTAAGGCTCATGATGAGGTTCTCATCAGATGGCGCCACAACACCATCCCAGCCGCCCAAGGCTATCCAAGGTCACTGCATGTCCTCTGAAGCACTCCCCTACACGCGATATGGGTCATTGGACCACCATCAAATGGCCATGGTTGCGCCACGTCATGTGCACCCATATATTTGAAGTAGCACTCATGCAACGTGAGGTGTTGGATCTACGATCCAACAGCTCACAACCCGTGCCCTCCACCGAAGCACAATGGGAGAAGTCTCACCATCTCAAGGAATAGTCATGGGTTCAAATCCTAATAAGCATCGCTCCTAAGCGCAAGCAAAATAGAGTCGTCCGATTATGTGGGAACGGTGCAGATAGTTCCATGACAGCGCATTCACACCCTTCACAAACTTAGCGAGCAACTCATGCTCGATTGGAGGCATTCGATCGCGATCAAGTGGCAGACGCGGCTTCACATGGCACCATAGACGAGCAGTTCGTGAAACGTGCAATCAAACGCGCGATTACTACAATCTGGAAGTGCTACGCTCATGCACACTGATGCGTTCGATGAAGATCTGACGGTGGAGCATTCTCCTCAACTCGCCAACGCAGAGCATAGCGGGCACACGCGTGTCTCATGCACAGCGTGCAATGTCCATGCGATGCACGCAATCCCATGCTCCCCGCACGTGCATTTGCTGCCTATTGCGCCAAATGATTTGCCATGACCCCCATTTCACCTATAAATAGCCATGTATCCCCTTCCCTTCCTCCTTATCTCTTCCTACTCTCTCCTCACCCTATCCAAAGCTTTAAGAGCTAGTCCCAACCCCAGGATGCTACATTATAATAGAAACTAATTATTTCTCCCTCTCTCATCCCCATTCGTGGAGCACCTGTGGTCTTCTCACCCCCCCTTAGGGAAGCAGATCCCACTGCAAGTCCACCCTACCTCATCCCCAATACTTTTGGCTTCATCCTCCCTCCTCCAGCTCCTCACCACCCTCTTCCGAGCACACTCCGTCGATGCGGCTCATCCTTCAAGCACCCATCGAGGAGGATTTCTTCTCTCTCTTCTCTTTTACTACTTTCTAGCAATGTTTTTATCTTTTGCAATTAGTGTAATGAACATTGATTTGACTTGATGAAATAATTGTTCTCTCTCTCTCGTTCTCTTTTTATCTCTCTCTCTTTCTCTCTTTCTCTTTCTTTTATTCTATAGGTAGATAAGTATTCTGATCTAATTTCTACCTCATAAAAACACCAAAAAATATAAAATCACAAAATCTCCAAAAACAAATAAAGCAAAAGTAGCTTTCTTCAAAATCAAGCATTTGCCTCTCCGTGTTCAATTGGGGACTCACCTGAGTTTCGGTTATTTTATTTGATAAGCGGATTGTCGCAACTATGACAATCGGGTTTCCGAACCTCGATTCTTCTCGGGCAAAATTTCACCGATCACCAAAGGCTCGACCTATTGGCCAAGTCTATGCATGATAAACTAAGTGTAAGGTGATAACAACTTAATTTATTACCCTAATTGGCTTAATCTAGAGCTAACTCCTTAGTAAAATCATGCATTAGGTTTATAAATACTGCATTTTGAGCATGCATGCATATTTAGGCTTTGTATTTATTTTATGCCTAATTATCTAATTTTAGACTTTCATAAATAATGTAGGTATAAGATGTAGAGAATAACATGGAATCATGCTAAATAAAAGAGAGATGGAAGATAAAGCTATAGAGCTAAGAGCTGGTTGAACAGCAAGACATGATTAAAAAAGAAATGAAGACATGATTAAAGAAGAGAGAGGGACTAGGATAACCTAGCCCTACCCTTAGAATCCTAGGATACCCTTATCCCAACTCCTACACTTAGGATAGCTCAAATTGGAAAACTAAGCTCAAAAGCCAAAATCATGGATAACACTATCCATGATCCTAATCCCTTATCCACAGAGTTATCCTACTATCCAGGAACCTAGTCTACCTATCCTAGACCCAATCCCTAACCCAAGAACCTATTTAGGTCCATGAGCTCACTTAATTACTTAGTATAAGTCAACTAGGCTAACCTTAAGTCAATTGGATTCATGGAACCTAATTGAACTAAACCCGAGTTGATTAGACTTAATCAAGTCTAATTGACCCTAAATCCAACCCAATTGGGTGCATGTCTTCTTGATTGGATGCAACCATTATCAATCAAGTTTGCCCAAAGCTTGATTGAGTCTATCTCAACCCACATAAGTTCAATTGGATTCGGTTGGAATCCAATTGAACTACCCACAACCTAATTAGGTTAGTATAGAACCCAAATAGGTTTGCCCCAACTTAGTGAGAATTTTTCCTAACCAAATTACACTAACACACATTTTTTTAGACTAGACATTACCTACATAGACTTAACCTATTAGAGTCTAGGTTGACCTAGCCTAATTAAGACCTAGACCTACACCTAGCCGACCCTAGGACCCTTCTAGAACACCACACATGCCTGACCACCATTAGGTTTTATCTCCCCCACATGGATGGCTAAGCTTCCTTAATCACCAAGGAAGTTAGCCACCACCCTCACCTCCTCATCCACCATTAATCCCACACCCAATGGTCCTCTTTAGCCCTCCATAGCCACCCATGTTGAGAGGATTCTATCCTCACCTAAATCCTCTCAACTCCAAGACCAACACCCAACCTTTGATTCCACATCCAAGGGCCACCATTCCACCATGCATGCATGGCCAGCCACACAACCGCCCAAACCAACCCCTTGGCTAGGCATTAATCCTCCCATCTAGCCACCCTTGGATAAAAATCCAAGGGCTATCTTACCCTTAGATTAGGTGTCCTATTAGTAGCCCTTAGATTTAATCCTATGGCCCATAATTCTTCCTACTTTTCTATAAAAGGACCTAACCTCTGCCCTTTGGAGAGGACATAGATACCTAGAGATAGAAAAAATAGCCACCACATAGTCCACTCCCTCTCTCTATCTGGTCTTCTTCTCGACACCCTAGATTGGAAGCTCTGTCGAGTTTCATACAAGCATCCCTTAAGCAGCTCCGCAATCTCTCTCTCTTTCTCTCTCTATCTATTTCATTACTTTGTTTTTTTGCTATTTATAAGCTTTCCTCAAGAATTCATGTGTAAGATGATTCAAGATCAGCAATAAAGTTCACTATTCAATTTATATCTTATCTCTCTTTATGTACATTCATTAGAATGGAATAATTGGTGCGAAAGGTTTTAAGAATCCTGATTTTCCTCCCTACGAATGACTCAAGACCTACCAAATACTGATTTATAAATTTATTTGATTCAACATGTTTTGCAACTACAACGATAATGTGAAAATTGCTTTTCGCAATTTCGTGTCGAACATAAGGTTAACGAAGCTTGCACCTCATATCTCGAGTAAAGTGAATCCCAACCTACTGAAAGAACCTTACTATGTGGATCAACTACTAGTTCAACCTTTCTGTAAGGGGCACACACTATAACTATCATTCCTATGCTCCAACCTAACTCTTCTCTATTGTAGCATGCCTCCAACTACTATACTTTCCTAAAGCCCACTTCAGAGAGGCCTATTATCAATTGAACCACTCCCTCTAAGAGCTCTCTGCTACTATTGCGTGCTCATGTGCCTCCATCGCACGCCCAACATGCACTCACACCAGATCGCGTCACGTGGTGCCTCCAGCGTCGCCCGATCCACCTTCTGAGATCATTGGCTGAGATCGCGTGCTACTACCGCCTCACCGCTCCCCGCGTGCAACCGCATGTCTAGCTGCACGCTATCCCGCACTTCGATCCGACACACCCCCGCGCACCACGCATCTCGTCCCGCGCTGCCCGATTGAAAATCAACGCTCCAATTTCACCACGCCTCGACACCACCTTAATTTGGTTGCTCCCGTGCCTCGATCGCTCTCCACCTACTCTTGCTCAAGGACGCTGACCAACATGCTCCGCCCGGGGATGGTCACACTTTTGATTTCCACGCGTGCGGCCCTCAGTCATTGGATGATGATCCAACGGCTGAGATGAGTTCTCTATTGATGAAGTGCTTGGGGGTCTGATGACGTGGAGTAATCGTGGCCATTGGATGACGATCCAACAGCCCACAAGGCTTCTGCGTTGCGCTTCAATGACTGAGGGCATTGAGGAGGACCATTAGGACGAAGCCACGTAGCGCCATCCTGACCGTCCATCTTCCCGCCTTTGTAGATAGTGCAACAAGGATTTGATTAAAGTAATTTTTGCACCATCGAACTGCGATCGTCGCTCTGAGTCCATCCGTACAATCAGATTTATCATCCGTGGCCCTAAATCATCTGCAATTATTATTGCCTATCAATTAGAACATAAAATAGCATTATTATTTACATAGCTAATCAATCAACTACGATGCAAAATATGCTGCTCATGCATGCATTATTCCTAAGTTAAGCTAGGATTTAACTTAATTTAGATATATTAGGTCCTATGATTGCCGCACAATCAATCATCCAGTACGTGGGATCAGAAGAAGGTAAATGGAACTCTAGCGGCGATGTGTGCGACTATTCATCACCTAACGAATGGTGATCGAGCGGGTCTAAATACCAAAAGCTATGGATCGTACATCTTGAGGAAGAAGAGCATGGAAAGGAAGGAGACAAAGGACCCTTCTGAAATTCATAAAGGACCTAATTGAAATAAAAAGGACTCATTTGAAATGAAAGCTAAGGACCGGAATGCAAACATGGACTTTAAGAGCTTATTTTAAATTATTTATTTTTAAATTTTTTATATATAATTATAAATATAGTAAATAACATATTTATGCCAAGAAATTGTATTTTTGTCCTTTTAAACTATATTTATTAAAGTAAATACATTATTATGTTAATTTAGAACTAAATCTTAAATTATATATATAAGGCTCAGTATATAGTTATAGGGTTTTATTTGAGTCCTATTTATTATTTAAACCCAAGTTAACGATAAGTAAGCCTTAAGTTAGTTATTTTAGCATATTTGTAAAGTCCTTTCTATTTTACTCTAAAAATATAATTAACCCTATATTAATGTTATCCATTATTAATTAACTAGGGAAACTAGCTAATAAAGCTAAATTAGGAGTCATGATAAGTCTCTCATTATATACCCATACCAAAGTTTTCCTAGTCCCTAGCAATAATGAAAATGATGAATTAAACACCAAGGTGATTAAATATTATAATTAGTTCTTAAATAAAGGAATGATTAGGTCACAAAATTTTTAAGCTTTTTATCTTTTATGTTTTTATATTTTTATAAGTATCCATAAATAAAATAGAGCATTAGACAAGAATCCTCTTACAATTGACTCAAAACCCTAAATAACCTTTAAAATAGATACTCGTGAAAAAACAGACTCTTAACAGGAATTCAACTTTGAATCAGAACGTCTGATACCCATTTAATTCTTTGTATACCACTCTAAACCTTAGAAATCAAAGAGGTCAAGATGGGTAATTTAACAAGACTCAAAGATTGAAAATTAAATCCTAACTCAAAAATTCAACAGACACAGGTCTGTCCTTAAGCTTGTGAATTCTGATTTTTACCAACCTAAGTTTTTGTAAATTAACTAAACACCCTTTATCAATCAAATTCAGATAGAAAGTAGAACCCCTAAACCAACCAACCCACAAGATCAAGGATGGACTTCTAGACCCAAGGCTTTGTCAATCTGTCTCCTTTAAGCCTCAATCGCTGGTCTCCAAAAGTTGATTTCTCATGCTTCCCTACCCACACAAGGTTCAGTAGCTGTGAGGTTAAAATGTCCGTGTAGGTGAAATAGACTCGTCCTACAGGAATCCAAAGTTGTAAAAAGCCAGACCTCAAGACATCAAGATCCCAATCCAGGTCATCCTAGTTCAAGCCTTTGGCTTGGCCTTACTCAGATTTGGTTACTTTCTCCTTACCCATTTTTATCCCGAGGTCAACACTCAAGGCATAAATTTTCTCGGCTAGGCCACTAGGTCTCTTATTCCTAGTTTTTATCTCCATATTTTTCTAATCCATTTTCTATAGGTTGAAGCACCCATTTGTATTGAGGTGCTTTTATTGATGGAGAAGGGTAGCATCCATTTGCAACAAGATTCTTTATTTGGTGGATAAATGCATAAGCACCCATTTGTACCAAGGTGCATTATTGTAGGGTGTCACATATATATATATAGCCCTTTCATTTTTCTTACTATATACTATGTAAAATCTTGAAGCCTTTTTTTTAGGTGAGTGGCGCATCCTTCACCCTTTCAAGAGCCACCCCGCAAAAATCCTTGGAATAAAAAGGATACAGAATCGATCTCTTGCTCTCTGTGTTTTCACAATCTCAGATGCCTGTAAGACAATTCTAATGTGTGTGAAGTTTGGACACTTAGGTTACTTAGCTCGCAAACCAAAGAGTAGACAATAAAGCCTTACAATTTCAGGTCCCTTGAACTATTAGTATTAGCCCGCAAGATCTATCAAGATACAACTCGTCGAGTCTAGCCAAACATCCTCAACTGATTAAGCTACCTATAACCCGTTAAACATTATGATTAAGGATTCAACTAACTTCTTTACTTGATTAACTTTAAGTATCTAGTCTCTTTACTCAACTTAGTGATAAAAATAGACATTCAAAGTCAAAAGCACATAACCTAGTCTTATTGAGCTAGAGAGTTACAATTTAATTCCAAAAATTAAGTCTCGTATAAGTATTAATGACATCCTAGTTACTCTATTTCAGAGTGAAGAGCGGTAACACAAATCGCATACTTAGGTTTCAGATTCTCGACCCAAAAAATCCTATGTCAAAAGTCAAAAACAAGTACTTGTTTTGAAAAGATATTCAAGATAAAGTCTAAACTAGGGATTCAATGCTCTCACTTATGTACATTATTTTCAGTATAAATATCAATATATTTTTTTTATTTTTATTTCTAACCTATAGCAATTCATAACTCTTTAAGTTATTTAATTATATATAAATATTAAATAAGGTCATGTTTTAATTTTCTTGCAAAAGTTCTTCCATGAAAAAATTCCTCTCAAGATAAATGTAATCCCCCATAAAAAGGAAAATATTTTTGTTATTTTTGTTTTTATATTTTTATGTGTTTTCAAAACTTTAAATTTTTAAGGTTTTTTTTTCAAAATTTTTCTTCTTTTGTCTACTACTACTCTTAAAGTATTAAGTTTCACTTTACACCCCCCCATGCCAAAATTTTACAATGTCCTCATTGTAAAGAAAGAGTTAAAAACACTCTACACTTAGTATAGGGTGACGGAAGGAGTCATAGGAATCTAACTCTCAATATTCACTATATATGAGTAATGGGTCTTTTGGTTGAAGTGATATAAGAAATAGTGACCCGTAGGCTCTTTAGACTGGCCCCCTTTGGTGTGTCTCCGCTTCCATGTGGAAGTAGGAACTAACTTATAGTGTACAAATCGTGGGAGGTTACACATTTGAAGGTATAACCGCCACAATAATGGGAAGTTATGGGAAGTTATTGATAGATAATGGGAAATAATGGAGAGTCATGTCATTGACTTGTAACCGCTGGGTGGACCGTGCCTCTTCGCATTCCCACGCGAACTGAGTCTAAGTAGGTTCAACTGGTCTACTCACGAGTTGATTGGACTTATCTTGTGAGGTTAATTTTCTTCCCTCATCACCCCCCCCCCTACCCAACCGGTTAGGATCAAAAAAAAATCCTACATAGTTCTCCTACCTCCAAAGAAATTCCAATAACTAGAACTATTACTCCAATTCTTCTAATCTTCTCAAAGATTGTGGATACACCTTCGCATCCGCATCTACGTCGCCACTCCAGACTTCGCCTTCGAAGTCCATAGTTTAGATTTCATTTTTTCTAGTTCTAATTGTACTAGATTTACTTTTAGAAACATTCTTCTAGTTGCAATCTAAGTTTTACTTATTCTGACTTTTTGATATAGCAATAAAATTTCTAGCTCTTTTTTATTGTCTTCAAGTTGATCGCTTTCTTCTAAAGCTTATTATAGTTCTAGTATTTTAGTTAGAAGTTGCATGCTTTAGTTCTAATTCTAGTAACCTTCCTACTTGATCTACTTATTTAGGAAAGCGAATTAATCCACTAGCTTCCCTACAAATCATTCGAACTCCATTTTTGAACTACGATTTCTTTATTCACAAGTTCAATTTGAAATAAATTTAAGAATTTTTGCACACTTATACTACAACGAAAGCATATTTTTTGCAATCACATCTGCATGTAGAACACTTTTTGGCATCGTTGCCAGGGAGGCACGACAATTGTTTTGCTTCCAATAGTCTCATTTAGATTTGCATTTGTGAGATATAACTTGCCCTCATCTTTTTGTCATTTTGTCTACAGGATCACGCAGTCGCACGAGAATGAATCACGAAGCGACAAGAAGAAAAAGTGCAGGTGAAGATTTTTAGATAGGTCATTTGCATCTTAGGATTAATTACATCTAGTTTAGTGCATTAAAAAAACCCCAAAAAAAATCCCTTATCATGCTCTTGTGCTTCAAAGATCATATCTTATCCTAACTAAGTTCCAATTTATTTTTCTTGCTGATTTAAAAATTTTATCCCAAACTATTGGTGCATCCAAAAATTCTCAAATTTTGACTACATGATCCCCTTGAAATCAGCAACCAACCCATCAAATTCATGCAAAATTTAGTTTTGTGCTATCCCAGAAAAATCTTTTACTGTTAGTGGGTCAATCTGAAGTTTTTCTGTTGGAGATCTAGGTTTGCTGAATTTTCCTAAACTTTATATAAAGACAAATTCAGTGAAATTTTTTCATTAAGTGTCTGATCAAATATAATTTCTCGAAAAAAGTTGGGAAAATTTTTCGACGATCGCATTATTACTATTTTTGGAAAATACTCACTAGGGGTTTGTTTGGACTATTTTGGCATTCTGATTTGGAAATTCTTGAAAAAATAATTTTAAAGCCCTAAAATTTTTGAAAAGAATTATTATGTGTGCGATTGATCAAGTGGTGTTTGGGAATCCTTTGTTGCATTGTTTGGGCTGTACCACTTGAATTAAAACTGATTCATCTGGAGGCTGCCTATTAGGGTCTAAAGGAAAAGATCAAAGTCACACACTTGCAAAATGCTATCTATCCACTCAAAACTTGTTTGAAAAGACCTTAAAAGTAGAACTCTAAAATTGGTGAATTATTTATTTGAACCTTAAAATCTACATCACCAATTAAAATTGTTTGAGGACCCTTGATTGACACACACCTAAATTGATCTAATTTGGGCAACCACCCCCCTCACACCCATCATTTAATCATGTCCACTCTAAATCCCAAGCCCTAATTAATTTGGTAAACGCACCAACTAGGTTCGATTTCATTTCCAAACTTGAGACTATACTTAGTTGATTGAATCTGAGGCCTTGTCTATTTGGATCAACTAATGACAAGAAAGGTCAATGTGATAACCACGTTAACCTCTAATGGTGTCCTACGAGGTCCCACCATTCTGGTTAGCCAAGTAATTCACGGGTCAAGTCAGTTAGTTAGTGAAATTTAGACTAGGTCCAATAGATGCAACCCTTTAGGGCTAGAATTTGATTGCTTGTATTGTACACACACATTTCTCTCTCCTATTCTCTCCACATCTATAACATTCTTCCAAGTGTATGCACGAAACTAAATCACAAAATCCACACTTGGTGCCACTCTGCAAAGAGAACCAAGGAGGAGATTGATTATTCGTGAATCCAGTTCTACATCTAACTTGGACTCTAATCTTAATTTGATGGCTAACCCAGCCAACTAGAATCCACAATTGAATTAGATAGATCCTTAGGCTTAGATCCAAAACCTCCAACTGCAACTGAACCAATTTCAAAAGAATCGCCAGACTTAGATGTAGTAGGTGCTTGAGATTTTACAAATCCAACATCCACAAGGAAGTCCCTTAAGGGAATTCTACAACCTTGCCCAATACCAACATGAACCATATGTTAGGGTCCTACTTGTAGAGGCTCAATTTGAAATTAAGTACTCCACTATACAGGTCCTACCTCACTTTAAGGGCAACAATGATGAGGATCCCTTTCAATTCTTAAAAGAGTTCATAGCCATTAGCGAGACAATTAGAATTCCTAACTTATATGATGTGCTAAAAATGAAACTCTTCCCTTTTTCCCTAAAAGAGAATGCCAGCCATTGGTTTAAGTCCATAGGAAGGCCCATTAACACATAGGCGGAGCTAAGAAGTGACTTCCTAAAGAAATTTTTTCCAATCGGAAAAACCAATGCACTAAGAAGAGTTATCACTACTTTCTCCCAACAACCGAGAGAACCATTACATGAGGCTTGGGAGAGATTCATGGATTTGATTAGAAAATGCTGCATCATGAGGTTCCTAAATGGCAACTAGTGCAAATCTTTTATCACAAGCTTAATGATCATATGACGAGCATTGTGGATGCAGCCAGTGGAGGTAATTTTATAAGTAAGGATGAGAATAGTGCTTTTGAATTATTTGAGAATATGAACGAAAATTCTTTGAATAATGCCTCCACGGAGACCTATGGAAGATCCAAGATACCTAAAGGTGAGATTTATGAGGTGCAAGAGAGCTCCAGCAATGTGGACATGAATTTGATATGTGAAAAAATGGACAAAGTTGAGCTTGTATCAAAGAAATTGGATGAACTGATGAACCAAAATAGGAAGAGAGTAACCCTCTCATCACCTACAAACTCCTTAGGGAGGGAGTTTATGAACAAGCTGCACATGTCTCAAGATACGAGCCAACTGACCCAGGGCTCTTCTCATGGGACCCAAGCAGGGACCTTTGATCCCTGCTATCCTGACTCCACACTCTTATCCTCATCATCAACTAGATATGAGGATGTGTCGACTATCCGAGGAAACAATAGAAATCCTTTCTTCAACACTTACATTCCTGGTTGGAGAAACCACCCGAATTTTTCTTGGAAAAGTCAAGGGCAAGGAAACCAACAAATTTCACAACCTAGACCCTAACAGATAAAGCCTTGTTTGCCTAATACTTTCAACTAAGGTTAGGCCTACCAACCCGTGCACCTTAACCAGCCTAGCCAAATTGAGTTGGCTATCCTAAATCAAAACCAGCAACTAATGGACACAAACACTTCCATGTTGCAAGCTATGAAACAATTGGCGTAGTCCATCAAGGATCTGAAGAACCAGATAGGGCTTAAACCTGATGATAGACAAGCCAATACCCTCCCATCCCAACCTATTTTGAACCCTAAAAACATGCCTAATCAGGAACATAATCCTAAAGGGTTTTATCAAAATAGGGAGTATCAAGCTCATGTAATTCAATAAGCTCCTTCGACTCCCCATGATTTTTATTCACCTTAAGTTGCACATTCTTCTGCACCTATCCTTCCTACTCCTTCTCAGGGGAGTCAGTACCCACCTACCACTACTAATTTCATCACCCTGAGAAGTGGCAAAACCACTCAAAACCCTGTGCACCGAAATCAAACCACTCATGAGGATCCTAATTAATCAACTCTAATTAATACACCTAAGGTGGAGGACGAGATCCAGGATCATGATTTTAAGGACCCAAAGATCCAGATTCCTTTTTCTAAGGCACTAAATAGGCTTATGAAAAAGAAGCCTAAGACTAAGAATGAGACCTGGTTGGATGTGTTCAAACACGTACATATTTATATCCTACTTTTGGAAGCTATTGAACACATCCCGACTTGTGCCAAGTTTTTGAAAGAATTTACTACTAAGTGCAAGTCAAAATCAAATAACCATGAAAAGGTGATCCTTTCCGAACAAGCTAGCTCTATTCTTTTGAAGGATTTACCTATCAAGAAGAGAGGCCCAAAAACCCCATTGATTTCCTATAAAATTAATGATCAAGCCTTTGCTAGAGCTTTAACTAATTTGGGGGCTTCCATCAACTTAATGCCCAACAAGATCTATGAGATGATTGGATTTGGGGACCTTGAACTTACTGAAATTCAAATCTGATTGGCTGACCAATCCACAAGACGTCCACGTGGGATTTTGAGGGATATAATTGTTAGAATTGATAATTCTACTATCCCGTGGATTTCATTATCTTGGATCTTGACATTTCTGAGAATTTGAGACGGGCCCCTACCTTGTACTTAGCACTTGGGTTACTTACCTTCGATCTTAATTATGCACCTCTTGTCCTTAGCACCGAATGCCACTAGATACAGCTTCTTTTGATTTATCTATCCTGTATCCGACACTTTGGCATGGGGCTGCATCACCAGCTCGTCCACATTCACAGACATTTGATTTTGAGCTTCCCTGATCTATCTATTATTATACTCTTGACCCTCTTCTCTTTATTAATAGATTCATCATTTTAAATGTCTATGTCTAGCTGTAGACGTAGAATTCAACACTTGTTGAAAGGCAACCTAAGATTTGTAGGTAATCTTGCTATTTGCTTTGAAATTTTCATTTGGGTCTGGAGATGATCGAGTCTTCATTTCTTTAGAAGTCTCAAGTTTCAAGTAATATCTATTTTTTTCACTTAGGTTTATTGCATGCGTTAAGGACATTCCATGAAATAAGCATGGGAGGTAGATAATATTTTTCAGAGTCATTCTTATTTATCTCTCAATTTTTAGGTATTAGTCGCTTTTCTCAAAGTAGTTCTATTCTCGAAAAGTAGTAGTTCTTATTCAAAAAGAAAAAAGAAAAAGAAAAACTCATGATTTTTAGAGTTTGAGCTACGAAAAAGATTGGAAAATTTGATTTTGAGGATTTACCGATCTTAGGAAAAGTACGAACAGTCATTTCACTTTAACTCTTCAGGTCGTATGTCGACTTAATTATCTCGAGTATTTACCTAATTTTGGATTTATTTTCCTGAGTCTGAAAAGATCTAAAAAAGCTAAAAGTACTAAGTCAAAAGAGTGACGAGTAAATGTCTTTTCTTTCCACCCTATGATTTGGATAGTCTTTGAGTTCCAACAATCTTCACTTGCACATTGTACTGACTCGTCTTCTGGGCGATTTTGTTGAGTCCTTAGTGGTCAATAAGATTTAATAATAGAACAAAAGATCCAAAGGACTTTGATCATGTTTCTAGCTCTTAAGATTGTTCCTATTTATAGGGATGCATTTAGAATGGATGAAGTAGAGCCACTCACCTAGAAAAATGAGTGTGAAAAAAAAGATAACCCAGAAAAATGAGTAGTTGAAGGAAGCTATAAAAAAAATAATAGAAAAAAATAGAAAAAAAAAATCAAAGCAAAAAATATATATCCCTTTCATCTCTACCTACATGAGAACATCCCAAATATAGTGAGATAGCCAATAAGAGACCTAGAAGTCTAGTCGGGGAGATATACACCTTGTGTGTTGACCTTGGGATAGAAAAGTGTATTAGTGGCACAAGAAGGGGGGGTTGAATTGTGCAATAAAAAATTCACAAACAATCACAACAAAAACCACAGGTATTTAGAGAGGAAACCCTTGCAGGAAAAACCTCTACCTAGATCTCCCAATCTAGGATCTTGCCCCTACTCAAGTAGGAATCACTAAACCACACCATTAATCCGAGGTTGGTGTTCCTCAAAAACAATTCTCCTCTCCTGGACAACCCCCAAGGAGAGTTTAGCCCCTCTACTAAGAGGAAATGGGAAACCCACAGCTCGGGCACCCAAACAAACTAATAAAACAAAATAACATAAACAATCCTAAAAGCCTTGTATGATATAGAATAGAAAGTAAACTATGATACTCCCTTTGCAAACCTATGTGAAGCAGAAAATCAGAGTGGGAGTGATGTTGCTCTCAAGAATTTCCAAAAACAAAAGAGCATAATGGAGCACAATAGCTTTAGAGAGCTTAAAATAGGATAATAGAAAGTATTTAGCACTAGAATATTTCTTTTCTTTTTTGTGTAGACTTAAAGCAACCCTTGGTAGGTATATATAAGTATAAAAGGTCAGATTTAAGCCTAAGTAGTCATTAAGATTTGAATTGGAATGAAATAAATTAAAGTGGAACGGCTACAAGACATTCACTCAAAGTCTGACTGTATCAAACGTCTGAAAATACATGATAGATGTCTAAAGGAGTCATTTTAGACATCTAAGAAAAAAATCAGACGTCTGAAAAACTTCAGTGAGAAAGTAGTCATTACTGGGTTACACAAAATCAAGTTTAGAGACATCTGAACAAAGAGATAGACATCTGAACATATATTTTCAAATGTCTGAGAATAAAATTGAACATCTGAAAAAGCTTCAGGTTCAAAATGATCGTTACTGGAATGAGGTTGGATCCAAATAGGGATCTAAAGACAAATGATCAGATGTCTAACTGGACGTCTAGTAAAAAGTGTACACGTCTTAAAAAGAGAAATTAGACATCTGAATAAACACAAGGACATCTAATGGCCTACAACATCCCAAAATCAAAGAGTAACTAACAAAATCAATTGAGGTCAATTTGATCGTTGGATAAGAAGTGAACGTTGGTCATTTCTAGACATCTCAAGAAGACAACGGACATCTGAAAGATAAGAAAAAATTATGACCATTGCTCTTCTGAAGTTAAAGAGATACCAAGAGCTCGAGAAGACATCTGAATGACATAATTAGACATCTGAAGAAGAGCACAAATGTCTGAAAACCTAGATGACAGAAGTCTAGGATTCTGGACATGATTCTAGGTTCTGGACAGGAGCCTGGATGTCTGACAAAGTAGATCAGATGTCTGACTAAGCAAACTCGGATGTCTAAAGGAATCATAGGATGTTTGAAAATCCAATCAGAAACAAAGTCTAATATGCTAAATTAGAAGAGTGAGGATAGGAAGGTTCTAAAGGCATCTTAAGGATAATGCAAGGCTCATTTACATTCTAAAAAATGAAAAGAAACAAAACTAACTACATCTCCTTCTAGCTTCATCTCCTCATTTCCTTAATGCTCATCTCCTTCTATCTTCGTCTCCTCATTTCCTTGCTCATAAGCTTTCATCAAGCTTCATCCATCCCTAAGCCTAAAATATTCATCTCCAAATACAATATTAAATATAACATGTTTTGTTATCATCAAAATCAATAATCATGGTACTTTATCACCAACAAAGTGGTGAGAATTAAGCCACCAAATCTTAGTATCGCCTAACCAAAGATAAGTAATCCCAGAGAGAGCATAAAAATATTCTAAGTTTTATTGAATACCTAGAATCAACTTAGTTGCCCGTCCGGCAAGGCACATTATTTCACACACAATATGCTTGTTTCTCACAATCGATTCGAACCTTAGGTGGTTTGATTTAGTCCAAGAAAGTTACTCTAGTGGCCCAAGTCCGATGGCTAAAAAGATTCCTAATTTGATTTAGACGATCCAGATTTGAGTCGATACTTTAGAACTATTGAGTCTTCGACATTAAGGCTTGAATATAATTCCTTTGTTTTGGTGAAGAATCGAGATTGATGACTTTGATGTGACATAGTTCAAAACTCACAAATTGGTTTCCCATGTAAATACTTTTCTCACAGGTTTTTCACTTAGAATTTTGCTCGAGGACTAACAAAAGATAGGCATGAGGGTGTGATTTCCATATTTATTTATGTTAATTAATCCCTAACTAAACTTAGTATAAGGATAATTTGGGTTAGATTGCATTCAATTAGGTTAGATTAGTCATTTTAGGTCATTCTATAAATAATGCAAACTTGTGGGCTTTTATGCAATTTTCCCTACAATTGTATATGGTGCGTTAATGTGTTTATTTTATATGTGCAAATACAAATTTTTAGATTAATCGAAGCAGGGCTGATTGGATTTTCTAAATTGAGCTCATTTGGAAGAGGACTAGCCTAGTTGGTGGATCTATTTGGAGACCCAACTAACCTAGACCGTAACCTAATTTAGGAACCTAATTAACTAGCCTAGAAACCCCTTTAAGACAGAACAAAACCTTGTCCTAGAACCTACAATAGTCGTGCTCTAGATCACCTAATCCTATCCACCTAAAATCCCAACAAAATTTAGAAAAACCTAGATCTTATCCTAACCCAGCAAACCTTATTTGGCCATTCCCTTTATCCTCCGATAAATACTATTTTGGATGCTCAAAATACACCATAATTTATCCACCACTAGATCTAAATCCTAAGGTCCTAAATTACCTACCTAAATTCATATCTTAAAACCCTAAACCAAATCATATTCCTAATCCTAAACTTAGTCTCGAAATTCGTAATAGTATGACACATCTTTAGTTTTTTTACCATACCCTTTTCATTTCAAATCCAAATTGAGTAATTCAAGTTGTGTTAGAAAGCTGATTTCTAGGGCTACAACTTTGCTTTATGTACAACTTAAAATTTAAAATATAAAGAGACCGAAAATTCAAGAGAATTATAGCCCTCCATCATCCTGTCAAAGCAATCCTAGCCCTCCATCAATTCCAACAACACCTAACCTGTTCTATCCACCTATTCCTTCATCCTACCCATTAATTCTTAGACTCATAATCCTAACCTTTTATTTCGATGATCCAAGGAAACTTGGATCAACCAATCACAAGCCTTCTTGACCTCTATATATACACCCTAGCCACCCACCCTTAGGATCAAAAAAAATTCCTACTTAGTTCTCCTACCTCCAAAAAAATTCCATTAACTAGAAGTAGTCCTCCAATTCTTCTAGTCTTTCTTCTCAGAGATTGTGGGTGCACCTTTGCATCCGTATCTACATCGCCACTCTGGACTTCACCTTCAAAGCCCATAGTTTTAGATTTCATTTTTCTAGTTCTAGTTATACTAGATTTGCTTTCAGAAACATTCTTCTAGTTGTAATCTGAGTTCTACTTATTCTGACTTTTTGATATAGCAATAAAATTTCTAGTTCTTTTTCAACTTGTCTTCAAGTTGATCACTTTCTTCTAGTGCTTATTATAATTCTAGTATTTTAGTTAGAAGTTGCATGCTTTAGTTCTAGTTCTAGTAATCTTCCTACTTGATCTACTTAAGAAAGTGAATTAGTCCAATAGCCTCCCTGAGAATGACTCAGACTCCATTTTTGAACTATGATTTCTTTATGAACAAGTTCGATTTGAAATAAATTTAAGAGTTTCTACGCGCTTATAATACGACAAAAGTGTATTTTGTGCAATCACATCTGCATGTCGAACAACTATGCAATAACAATATATTCTGTCACCTTTTTAATCGATCAATTCTTCATCTTTGATCAACCAAAATAGAACAGTATGCTATTTATGCCTTCTAAATGCTCCCATCACACCTCCTCTTCCACCCCTCGCGATGATACTTTTGATTGTTACCTCATTAATGACAACACGAGGCACAACTTCTCTCTTTATTCTAAATTATCTCCACATGTAGGTCCTATTGACCTTGACTACTTCAAGTGCATTTTTCCTAGTCTTAGAGATGACTTACTTTTCATCAATTAGATCATCTCTTTGATAGGAACTTTATGTGGGTGCCAAAGGTACTCGGATTAAAGGTGTCGATCCCATAGCTTGTCATCTCTTCTACTCCAACCTTCGTAACATTGGTGAAGGTTTTGCTATCCCGTTGACGTCGAATGTCTATGGCATTGAGGTCCTGGTCAATGTAGACGTTCTCATGCATGCTCTTGTCTATCCCTCTTCTAGTCCTCCCTATCTCAAGCTCCACCATGACACCTCCACCGAGACTATCAGGGAGGCCTTGATGACCCCCAAATATTATGACTTGGGCAAGCCAACCAAGTCTCCTTACTTCTGTCCTCTCCCGCAGTTCCTTAATTGCATAGTTCTTTGGAATTTCATTTCTAAATCTACTTTTGAAAATTGTCCTAGTCCTATGCTTGTGGCTCTTTACGCCTTCATAACGTATATGGAGTTTAATTAGAACCACTTCATCCTCACCTTCATGGAGAAGAAAACCACGAGCATCTTTCCATTTGGTACCCTTCTCTCCCATATCTTTAATCACTTCAATGTGCCTATGGATATCAACCATAAGCAATTCATCACCAGAGTCAGCAATTTTGGAGAGCTCACCTACTCCAAGATGAAGCAAGAGCGTCAACGATGATAGGATCCTCCTCCTCAGGCAACTGCTTGCTCTTCCCAGCCTCCACCCTCTCAAGCTAGACCTTCTACTCCTCTACCCTCCTACACACCCTACCAACACTTCCAAGCCTACTACCCTCCTCTAGTTGGACCCACCCCATCTTTCTTCGACCATGAGTGGCCCTACCTTGACAGGCAATTCTCAAGGCATGACTCCTTGGGTGTACAAGACGTCGCCGACGGCATCTCTCTCATGATGCATCAAAGAGAGACCAACATGATGATGATGGAGCATGGGATTCAAGTATTTGACTACCTGAGCAGGCAGGGGCAGTTCTTAGACTAGCTGGGAGAGTAGATACATTCACTTCAGTTCCATGGCCATCAACCTCCTAGAGCCAGACGAGTACCTCCAGCAGCAGCACCTCCTCCTGCCCAGACTACTTCAGCTCCTCGACAACAGCAAACTGGCACTTTAGTTACTCCATCCCGCACTACTCCTAAGATGACACAGTTGTCACCTATTTTGGAATGTTGACTGTGCTTTCATGGATCTTCCTCCGCCAGACCCAAAACTACCAGCTACACCCTGGATGACTTTGACATGGATGTAGAGTTCCCATCAGAGCTGGATGCTTTTCTTAGTTTCTTTTAGTTTTTCTTTTCTTTGAAGTATTATGGGTTGTAGTGCTTCATTTGCTATTTTTTAACTGTAGTACTTTATTCTGTACTTTTGTGGTACTTTTTATGTTGCACCATTCAATTGAACTTCTCCTATCTATATGCAATCATGTTCTTATTAATAATGTCTATACAAGCAGCATGTCATGAATTGCATAAGTCATATAGTAAGGGGGAGCTAATAATAAAACTTCCTTGTTCTTGTTCGCTTTTTGTTAATAACAAAGGGTAAAATAAATTTCTATATGCGTGTAATTAACAAATCAGCATGCCATACATCTTTTCTATCTTTATGCATATATAATTATAATTTTGTTATTATCAAAAAGGGAGAGAATGTTGATACTCTTATTTTGATGAAACAAAATTATGTATCATTGTAGACTAATCATTTCAGGACATCTAAAGTCAGAATTAAGAAATGATTGTGCCACAAAAGAAGTCAATCTCATAATGAAGTTTTTGAAGACTTTATTTTTATTGAGTCCAGAATATTGTAGGGAACATCAAAGATAACCGATACATTTTTGGACCTCGTTAGATTACAAACCTAGGCTAAACCTTAAATTCTTAACACTATTGATCGACCAACTTTTAACATTGATCAACCAAACTCATTTTGATCAACTAAACCTTTTTGTTTAATCGATCAAAGACCTCTAGCAGTCAAATCCTGACTTTGCACTACAAGTTGATTAATCTCTTAATTTAATCGATCAACATGGAATCGATCAAAACTTTATTTTAATCAACCAAAGTTCATTTTGATCAACCAACTCTTATTTTTGATTGACCAAAGCTGTATTTCCAGACTTTCTAAACTAGGTCGAAAAGCAGGTATAAATAGGACCCTCGACCCCCCACTTTAAAACACACCTCAAGAGCTTTCCAAAAATAATTCTCTCATATTCTCTCTAGTGCTTTCGCACCTCTACGCCTGCAATTACTACGATCTAAAGCATCCATCTCTACGATCTTTAAAAGCTCAATTTGTCTTATTCTCTAAGTTTCCATAGGATTTATTATTGTATTTTATTCCTCTTCCTTTGATTTGGGATCCAAGTTGTTTTAGGAGTTCCATTTTTCTTCTCTTAGTTAGGTATATAAGAAAAGAAGTATTGTAAGAGGTTGTGTCACCCTCGTTCAAGTGGTGTGTTGGTGGAATTAACTAGTGTCAACTAGTCAAGGAAATCTTAAGCTAAGAGGCTTAGGTAGTGATTTTTACCTAAAAAGATTTCCACTCTAAAATCCAGGTCATCTCTCTATTTTTGTGATTGGTTCATATTTGCTATTTATCTATGGTGAATGTTACTTTAAATTTCCGCATTATCATCAATGGTACACTATTCACCCCTTCTAGTGTATTCATTAGTTCCTATAGGCTCCACATGCACTCACATGGACTTCCACCACCCCTGGAAAGCTAGGAGAAGAGCACCATATTGGAAGCAAAGAAGGGGTCCTCAAGTCCAGGAGCACATCAAGACTTGGAGCGAGGATCGACTACATAATCATTTTAGGAGATTTCTTTTCTCTTTATTTTGTAGTAGATAAGCTTTCTTTGCTAGTTAAGCTTTCATCTACTTGGAGATTACTTGTGTGGAACCCCTCCACAAAAGTGAGCTCTCCAAGTATTTCTATTGTGCAGATACTTCTTCTTCTTTATGAAAAAGAAAATTTTGACTTTCAATTTATGCTTCCCAATTTTGATGTGTCTTGCACGCACATCCTTCCTAATTATCCTAGGCAACACTTGCCTAAGGTGAGTTTGGAAAGGTTGGGTTTTATCGCTTTCACTTAATTGCAATTACTTAGGCGTAATTTAATCTAGATTGCCCTGATTTCTAAAAATTTGTAAAACCCTAGAAGACCAAACAAAGGAAGATTTGAGAGAGCAAGAAAGAGAGTTTCACTGTTTATATAACTAGCATTGCTTCCTTAAACGACCCTAGATACTCACCCTATCCAGGTTTACAAATTTAAAAGTTGATCGAAGTTGCATGTTACAATGACACTTAAAACTCGTTTTTACAAATCGCTCATTTTTCACTATCGATGTGGGATGGCCAAACTATCACATTGGATATATTTCAAGCTTCCAAGAGGTTCCATAAGCCAGATTTCTTTAAGGACTCAAATTTGGAAACAAAACAATTGGTGGAAGAAACTATGCAGATTTCACACTTAGGGACTTGCTTTGCAGTTAATTCCATTCCTGAGTCTCAAAACCCTCCCACCCTGACTTCATCCTTAACTTCTGACCTTCCTACCACCAACCCCCCTCTGGACCTTATCTTTGAACCTATATCTAAGCCTAGCCCACGATTGGAGTTAAAACCTTTGCTAAACTCCCTGAAATATGTTTTCCTTGAACCAAACAAGACTATGCCCCAGGTTATCAGCTCTTATCTTTCTAGGGACCAAGAGGCAAAACTTCTCCAAGTTTGGAGCAAAAACAGAAAATCCATTGGTTGGACTTTCAAAGATCTCAAGGGAATCAAACCATCCTACTATACTGATCGAATCTATCTCAAGGATGAATCACTCCCCTTCCACTAGCCTCAAAGAAGATTGAATCCTAATATGCAGGAGGTGGTGAAGTAGGAGATCATCAAGTGGCCTAATGTTAATGTGCTTTCGTCGAAGATTAAGAATGCGTAGTAGTATAGTGACTAAAGCATATCAACATTCAAAATTTATAACGTAAAATCAAGAGAGTTCCGAGGTCAAACTCAAGGAGCAATGTGTTGTGCAATTGCCACTATCACAACTTTGAAATTTAAGAACTAAATATGATGAGTTTTGAATCTCTAAACATCGAATCTAGTTCATAAATATAATGCTAATCCCTATAATAATTCAATCCAAAAAGAAATTGCATCTCAATCAGTTAATGCTTAATTTGAACAAGAATAATCATTCATCACTAAACTAGGCATTAAATAATCTGTAGGACTATTGTTCGATCAAAGTCATGTAATGAAACCATGAGAAATGCAATAAATGAACCAAAACTATAAGCATATCAATTTAGCCCCTGGATATTTGCAAATTGGTCCTTGGACCTCTGTGATTCAGCCCCTGGAAACTTTCTTTTCTCGCGAATATACCCCTGCTAGCAATGGAGATTCTGCTCCTCTTCTTCCTTGTCGAGATGATGCAGGGGAGGTTGGTCGTAGATGGTCTAGGAGGTGCGAGCCCCTGCTGGAGATCCCAATCTCCTATGCGGAGCTTCTCGCGAAGTTTAGATGGTCGTAGTTAGTCGGAGAAGGCCAGTGGAGATCGGTGTTGATGGGTCGGCCAACGTTGGTGGATCGGTTGTAAGAGGCACCTAAACTCCAAATCGAGGGGTCGACGATTCCGCCCGGGCTGGAAGGTGTTAGCAGTGTTGATTGGGTGAGATGAAGGCGGAGGAAGGTCGGCGAACGCATGGGGGTCAGCACCGGTGGTGGGTGTCCGATGGGGTGAGTGACACGTCAAAAGCCCAAATTGGAAGAGGGCTTTTGACCGGGGCAACATGGCAGAGCTTTTGGTGTGGTTGGTCACGAGTGAGATGACGTGGAGAGGGGTGGGCAACGTGGCTGGAGCTACGTCGAAGCGTGGCCGACGTTGAAGAAGAAAAGGAGAGGAGAGGAATCGAGGTGGAAACTTGATTCCAAAGAGTCTACTCTATTCTATAAGAAGTAGAAAGAAGAAGAGGATACATAGGGGGAACGAGGATGCTAGAGGACGTCAACAAAGGTTGGCCAGTGTTGGGGAAGAGAAGTCCAACGATGAAATTGGAGTGACGAATGAGGGAGAGGAACCAGTTCCATTGGCGAGGAGCACGGCGAAGACTAGGGAAGTTGATCTGTGGCCTCTGTTGGTAGAGAGACACAACGACGACGGAGGTTGGGAAAGCTCCAATGGTGCCCAACAATGGCACATGAAGGAGAGGAAGAGGGGGTTTTTCACATCCAAGTTTGCACAAAGGAAGTTGCAGGAGCATGGTTGTGCTTTATAGATGCTCGGCCATGTAGATTGGGTGGATATCAAGGTCCAATCAAGGTCAAAAGCCACGTAGTCTAACGAGATTTCGACCACTTCTCACGACCTCCAAAGATGGAAGTAGGAGCTGGAAACAGCCCGATTTGGAAGAGCTGTGAACAGTGGATCGATCCACCAATGTGGTAAGATATTAACACGTAGATTGCATGAAATCTCCACTTGAAGTCGTGGCTACAGATAGCCTCTTGTCGGCTGGAGGTTGATGATGGTGACATCATCATGATGTCACCATCATCTTCAACCTCCAGCCAGCAAGAGGCTATCTGCAGCCACTTCACTAAGGGACCTAAATGCAAAGGCCATGAAGATGAGCTCAAATAGGTCTCAAATTTTTAGGGTAACCTAATTTGAATCCAAGAAATCTAATTATGACTTTAATTTTGTGTTTTGATAAAGTTTAAGGTAATTTGTACTTTAGCCCAAACTGTAGCAATTTCCCATCTTGGTCTCTATTTTGGTCAAAATGGATTCCTTTGGTCACAGTGAAGGTTTCAAACCTCATAGAATATTAGGTTTAGATTACATTTATTTCCACCAAAACCTGTTTAATTAAAGTGCAGCTATAATTAGGGTTTGTATTATTAAATTAATCCTCAAATTGCAGGAAACCCTATTTCAGTCAGTTCAAGCCTATTTCTTGGGAAATTAAGTTCATTTGACCACCGATTAACCCCTCATTTATTCTGCATTCGTGATTTCTTGTTAAAACAATAGAACTAATAGGATTTCCCGTCTTCTCGCAATCAGTTCAGAATGGAATTATGTTCTTCTGATGGTTATTCAGGAGCATTTATCACTGGATATTAACTAAATTAAGCTGATGGTGTTACCATCACTTAACGTTGGAATCACATACCCTATCTTTGATAATAACTGGGTTAGTCCTACTCAAGTTGTTCGTAAGAAAGCAATTCTAACCATTATCACCAATGAGAAGGATGAAACTATCCCCACTCAAATTGCCTCTTCTTGGCAGGTGCGTATAGATTACCAAAAACTAAGCACTGCTACCAATAAGGATTATTTTCCACTCCCCTTTATTGATCAAATCCTGGAGTATTTAGCTAGACAGCAATTCTATTATTTTCTTGATGGCTATTCCAACTATAATCAAGTTGCAGTCCACTCTGAGGACCAAGAAAAGACTACATTCCCCTGCCCCTTCAGAACCTTTGCTTTCCAAAGAATACCTTTCAGTCTTTGCAACACACCTGCTACTTTTCAACGGTGTATGCTTACAATATTTTTAGACTTGGTAGGTAATTGTTTGGAAGTATTCATGAATGACTTCTTTGTTTTTGGAGACTCTTTGGATCATTGTCGTCCTAATCTGGATAAGACTCTCCATAAATGTATAGAAGTTAACTTAGTCCTCAGTTGGGAGAAAAGCCACTTCATGGTCCAGGAAGGCATCATCCCAGGCCATGTCACTTCTAAACATGGAATCGCGATAGATAAAGCTAAAATTGATGCCATTTCTAGACTCCCCCCGCCCAACTCTATTAAATAGATCTGATCATTTTTGGGGCATGTGGGTTTCTGACGCTGATTCATTAATGACTTCTCTAAGATCTCTCGACCCTTGAGCAAATTGTTAACTAAAGATCAACCCTTTGACTTTAATGAAAAATGGTTGGAAAGCTTTGAAAAACTCAAGAAAGAGGTTACTGAGGCACCCATTCTACAAGGACATGATTGGAATCATCCTTTTGAATTAATGACTAATGCCTCTAATTTTGTCGTGGGTGCAATTTTAGGGCAATGCATTGACAAGAACCTTGTTGTAAAGTATTATGCAAGTAAAACTTTAGATAATACACAATGGAATTACACAATTACTGAAAAGGAACTTCTTGCCATTGTATTTAACCTTGAAAACTTCAGATTTTATCTGTTTTGATCTCACATTACTATTTACACTGATATCTCAGCACTTAAATATTTATTGAACAAGAAAGATGCGAAACCCCGCTTTATCCGTTGGATTCTTCCTCCAGGAATTTGACCTGGAAATCAAAGATAAGGCAAGATCGTAAGATGTAGTGACCAATTATCTCTCCTCCTTCGACGACTGATGTGTTGACCCCTCCAAATATCTTTCCAGATGAGACCCATCTCTCTATCAACAACCTCCCTTGTTGGTGCAAGAGCACCACGATCATTTGTTTTGATGATAACAAAACACGTGTCATTTAATATTTGCACTTTGAGTCCTAGATTTCAGGTCAATCGTAAATGGATACGTGATTAGACGGAGTTCGAGCTCGCATCCAGGACGGATTGGAGGAGCTCGATGGAGAGCAGAAGAGATTCGCGAGGAGCGATATATTGAAGAAGGAAGGAGATGAAGAATAGGATAGATTTCCTTCTCTTGTACTCATTGTATTTTTCGTTTCTTTTGTTGCTCTTTATTTTTGTTACTTAGATTTCTGTTAAAGAGCCTCAAAATACCCTAACAGTAGTCCTAGGAACACCTGCACAACCCTAGGATACTTAGGTTTTCTGTAGAGAACTTAGAAAACCAATATAGGGTTCAAACAGCATTTCCAGACGTCTAATTCCAAAATCAGACGTCTGATAAAGTATTTTAAGACGTCTGACTGTTGTTTCAGACGTCTAATAACTATTTAGGCTGGACTTTGTATTCTGTCTGATGAAATCAGACGTCCAGACCTTAGACCAGACGTCTTAGGAGACGTCTGATGACTTTGCCAGACGTCCAATTAGTGGACCGTTGGCTGGCTTAGCAAACACTCAAGAATATGACCGTTAGAGCCTTATCAGACGTCCTTAGGCCTTTCCAGACGTCTGATAAATGACCGTTTTGCCTCGGCTGACCCAAAATCTCTTCTCAGAGATTTTCTAGCCATTGCAACGTTTGGAAAATCCATTCCCACAGTAAAAGTAGGTTTCTAGACGTCCAGACATAGTGATAGACGTCCTGTATGTCGTCTGATGGACTTGCACAAGAACCCTGTTTAGATCTGATTCAAGTCAGGAAGGAACCCGCCCGAAATCAGACGTCTGACCTTTAAATCAGACGTCTTAAAGTGGTCTTCCAGACGTCTGATGCCAGAATTAGACGTCTGATTACCCTGTCAAGTATAATCATTGTCCTGATTTCGGCCTGATTCTTTTAGGCTTTGCACCCAACGGCTATGGAAGCTTTTCTAAGCCTTCCAAAGCCTTCCTAAGGCCTCTATAAATAGAGGGGAACCTTTGCAACACAAATACACACTAAGAAACACCTAGAGACACCAAGAGAATCACAAGACACACCTAAGCAACTTAGTTCCACTCTTTTGTGTCCAAGAGAAGCCCTTGCTCTCCAAGATCTAGTTCCATTCATCTTGAGAGCATCAAGCTTCGCGCACCCGCTCTCCTGCCGTAGTTCACGAGAGCGAAGTTGCGTCGTCGCGTGGCTCACGCACCACGTCATCAACTCGACGCACTCCTTGCAAAGGGGAGTTTCCTAATTCCTATAGAAGCTAGGTTTAATATTACTTTGTTGGCTCTATAAGATTACTTGTTTTATCTCTGTTATTTGGTTGGGTATTCGCTTTGCGAATTCCCGTCTCCTTCGCGAGACAAAATCCTTCTCGTGGAGAGAAGGGGTTGAGGTACGCTACCCTCATTTGAGTAGCGTGGTTGTATTGAGGTTGAATCACCCTCGTTTAAAGTGATTCGACTTAGTGGATTCTAATCAACTTGGTTGATCGGAAAATCCTAACTCGAGAGGGTTAGGTGGTGGTTTTCACCCGGTTTAGGTTTCCACCTAAAAATTCTTGTGTACTTGTGTGATTGTCTTTTTGTGAGATTGTATATTTCAATTCCGCATTTTTTACATCACACTGATCTCACCCCCTCCAAGTAGGGCCGCCAAAACTACAATTGGTATCAGAGCAGGTCTTGCTGTTTCGGCGTAACAACCAAGCAAGAAGATCTATGGAGGGAAGCAGTTCCGCGGGTAGGATTTTCGAGGGCCAGTCTACGACTCGTCCGCCGTTCTTCGATGGGAGCAACTACCCTTACTGGAAGCTGCGGATGAAGACGTGGCTTCAAGCCACCGATTTCACGGTCTAGGCCAGGTGCGAGACCCCATTCGACATCCCAGAGAAACCCGCCGGAGGATACTCGCAGCAGCAGATCCGGGAGCTCTCTCTCAACGCGAAAACAATGAACGCGTTATATTGCGCGCTCAGCTCGGAGGAGTTCAACAGAATCTCGCAATGCGGCACCGCATACGAGATTTGGCACACACTTGAGGTAACTCACGAAGGTACCTCTAAGGTAAAAACTTCTAAAATTAATTTACTTTCTCAAGAATTTGAATCTTTTTCTATGAAACCTAACGAGTCTTTAGGTGAGATGAACACTAGGTTCACTCTCATTGTAAATAACTTGAAAGCTTTAGGGAAAACTTTCATCAAGGGGGAGCTTCAAGGGAAGTTTCTTCGTTCCCTCGGACCGGAGTGGGAACAGAAAGTCACCGCCATCGAGGAGGCGAACAAAGTGGAGGAGCTCAACATGGAAGATCTCCTAGGCAATCTAATGGCCTACGAGAAAAAGTTGAAGCAGAAGAAGAAGGATACACCGAAGCCTAAACCGAAGAAGACTCTCGCCTTCAGAGCCGCGTCGGATAGCGAGGTAAGTTCCGACGACGAAGACTTTAGAATTTTACTTAAAAAATTTTCCAAGTTTTGTAGGGAATTAAAGAAAGAGAAGAAGGAGAAGGAGAGCCCGAGACGTTGCTACCACTGCAACGAGAAAGGGCACCTACGACCAGAGTGCCCTCTTCTCAAAAAGGAGAAGAAGAAGGAAAAGGAGAAGAAATCTAAGAAGGCGTTCCAAGCCACTTGGGACGATTCAAGCTCGGAGGAAGAAGAAGAAGAAAAAGAAGAAACCGCTTGCTTTGGTTTCATGGCCAGAGGAAGCGACAGAGAAAGCGGAAGCGACTTAGACAATGAGGTAAGTTACGATTTACAAGAAGCTTTTAATGAACTATTTGAGCTTAGTAAATCACCAAAAATAGAAAACAAAAGCATGAAAAAGAATCTTAGCTTTCTTAAATCTGAAAATGATAGGTTAGAAATAAAACTTAAGGATCTAGAAGCTTGTCCTAAAAATGATAACCTATTATCAGAAAATCATAACCTCATCAATGAAAATAATAAATTGATTGAAGAAAATGATAGTTTAAAGTTAGAAATTTCTGACTTACAGACAAAGATGCATACTATAGAAAAAGAAATTGCATGTCTTAGGGAAAACTCCAACAAATTAATCAATAAAGTAGATAATTTTTATAGCCCTAAGGTTGAGAAAGGATCTCCATCAAGGAGACCCGCTAACAGATCCGGATCCAAGCCCACTTGGATACCGAAAAAAGAATTAGAATGTTGTTTTGTAGGGTTCAGGGATAATTACAATACAAAGGACTGGACCTACAAACTCAAAGTTGGTCAACTCAAGTTGGGAGAACCAAGGAGTAAACCAAGGAGGAGAACAAGAAGACCGACAAGACGGCGAACAAACGATGGACCCGCCGCACGTCGACCACCAGATTGGAGACCGGCGCCAATGCCCGGGCCTCCAAGCTACGGATGGGAGCCCCATCCGATGTGGCATCCACCACCACCATTCGGGTCATTTTATTGGCCATGGTAGGTGAGGTAAAAATTCTTGACCCTATCTTTGTTTATCAGTAGCATTTAGATAGGGGGAGTTAAAATTTATGAGCTAATTTTTAAGGGGGAGATGCAAGTTAGCTAAATTTCCTTTAGAAAGGGGGAGAAAAATAATAGCTATCTTGTTGTTATAAAAAAGGGGGAGGACATCAACTTTGTTAAAAGAAATTTATAGAAGAGCATGTTTTAAGGGGGAGTTATAGGAAATGTAAAATCAATTAAACCTTTTTGATAATGTCAAAAAGGGGGAGGATTTTTTGCATTATTATTTATGATTTTGTCATCATCAAAAAGGGGGAGATTGTTGATGCAAGAGCACCACGATCATTTGTTTTGATGATAACAAAACACGTGTCATTTAATATTTGCGCTTTGAGTCCTAGATTTCAGGTCAATCGCAAATGGATACGTGATTAGACGGAGTTCGAGCTCGCATCCAGGACAGATTGGAGGAGCTCGATGGAGAGCAGAAGAGATTCGCGAGGAGCGATATATTGAAGAAGGAAGGAGATGAAGAATAGGATAGATTTCCTTCTCTTGTACTCATTGTATTTTTCGTTTCTTTTGTTGCCCTTTATTTTTGTTACTTAGATTTCTGTTAAAGAGCCTCAAAGTACCCTAACAGTAGTCCTAGGAACACCTGCACAACCCTAGGATACTTAGGTTTTCTGTAAAGAACTTAGAAAACTAATATAGGGTTCAAACAGCATTTCCAGACGTCTAATTCCAAAATCAGACGTCTGATAAAGTATTTTAAGACGTCTGACTGTTGTTTCAGACGTCTGATAACTATTTAGGCTGGACTTTGTATTCTGTCTGATGAAATCAGACATCCAAACCTTAGACCAGACGTCTTAGGAGACGTCTGATGACTTTGCCAGACGTCCAATTAGTGGACCGTTGGCTGGCTTAGCAAACACTCAAGAATATGACCGTTAGAGCCTTATCAGACGTCCTTAGGCCTTTCCAGACGTCTGATAAATGACTGTTTTGCCTCGGCTGACCCAAAATCTCTTCTCAGAGATTTTCTAGCCATTGCAACGTTTGGAAAATCCATTCCCACAGTAAAAGTAGGTTTCCAGTCGTCCAGACATAGTGATAGACGTCCTGTATGTCGTCTGATGGACTTGCACAAGAACCCTGTTTAGATCCGATTCAAGTCAGGAAGGAACCCGCCCGAAATCAAACGTCTGACCTTTAAATCAGACGTCTTAAAGTGGTCTTCCAGACGTCTGATGCCAGAATTAGACGTCTGATTACCCTGTCAAGTGTAATCATTGTCCTGATTTCAGCCTGATTCTTTTGGACTTTGCACCCAACGGCTATAGAAGCTTTTCCAAGCCTTCCAAAGCCTTCCTAAGGCCTCTATAAATAGAGGGGAACCTTTGCAAAACAAACACACACTAAGAAACACCTAGAGACACCAAGAGAATCACAAGACACACCTAAGCAACTTAGTTCCACTCTTTTGTGTCCAAGAGAAGCCCTTGCTCTCCAAGATCTAGTTCCATTCATCTTGAGAGCATCAAGCTTCGCGCACCCGCTCTCCCGTTGTAGTTCACGAGAGCGAAGTTGCGCCGTCGCGTGGCTCACGCACCACGTCATCAACTCGACGCACTCCTTGCAAAGGGGAGTTTCCTAATTCCTATAGAAGCTAGGTTTAATATTACTTTGTTGGCTCTATAAGATTACTTGTTTTATCTCTGTTATTTGGTTGGGTATTCGCTTTGCGAATTCCCGTCTCCTTTGCAAGACAAAATCCTTCTCGTGGAGAGAAGGGGTTGAGGTACGCTACCCTCGTTTGAGTAGCGTGGTTGTATTGAGGTTGAATCACCCTCGTTTAAAGTGATTCGGTTTAGTGGATTTTGATCAACTTGGTTGATCGGAAAATCCTAACTCGAGAGGGTTAGGTGGTGGTTTTCACCCGGTTTGGGTTTCCACCTAAAAATTCTTGTGTACTTGTGTGATTGTCTTTTTGTGAGATTGTATATTTCAATTACGCATTTTTTACGTCACACTGATCTCACCCCCTCCAAGTAGGGCCGCCAAAACTACATCCCTTGGTATGCTACGATTGTTAATTATCTGGCGACAGGACGAATCCCTCAATACTGGACTAAATCTAAAAAAGATAAGTTCTTCGTTGATATCAAATACTACTGTTGGGTGGAACCCGACCTGGTTAGACATGCTCCGTATTTGTGCTAACCAAGTCATCCGACGATATGTTCCGGATTCAAAATTTCATAATATTCTGAACCACTGTCATGCGATGGCCTGTAGCAGCATTTCTCAGGTAAAAAGACTGCGACCAAAGTTTTGAATGCTGGATTTTACTGACCTAGCATACACAAAGATGCTCAAGAATTTGTTCAGTCCTATGTTCATTACGAGACCATTAACAACATGATGAAAAAAGATATAATGTCCCTAAACCCAATTTTTGAAGTTGAAATTTTTGACGTTTGAGAGATCAACTTAATGGGACCGTTCATCAACTCTTGTGGGTACCTTTATATACTCATAGCGGTAGACTACGAGTCAAAATGAATGGAAGCAATACCCACATTACCAATGATCATCAAGTAGTCGTGGATTTTATCTTCTCAAGATTTGGAGTACCTAAGGCCATTATCAGTGACGGAGGATCTCACTTCACTTATTCTCAATTCCATCAACTATTAGCTAAATATGGGGTCAACCACAAAATTTCTACTACTTACCACCCCCAAACCAATGGCCAAGCTAAAGTTTCTAACCAGAAAATTAAAAATATTTTGCAAAAAATGATTAGGCTTGATAGGAAAGACTGGTTTAGTAAGCTGGACGATGCTTTATGCGCCTATCATAGCACTTTCAAAACCCGATTGGCATGTCTTCATTTAGATTGATTTATGGAAAGACATGCCATCTCCTAATAGAACTAGAACATAGGGCTTATTGGGCGATCAAAGAGCTTAATTCAAATTTCAATAAAGTCGATAAACATCACAACCTATAATTGACTGAACTAGAAGAAATTCGTCAATTCTCCTATGAAAATGCATGTATTTATAAAGACCAAACCAAGCTTTTCCATAATAAATACATTGTTTGAACCTAATCAGCGGTTTGGCTTTTTAATGCAAGATTACGAATTTTTTCAGGAAAATTAAAATCAAAATGGACCGACCCTTATATCATCCTTAAAACTCATCCCTACAATGTCATTGATATTTTTTATCCAAAACCAAACAATTATATAACTATCAATGACCATCATTTAATGCCCTACCTAGACAACACTCCAAATCAACCCTCTGAATCTCGAGACCTCCATGACACACCCAACACTTGATGCACATCATGCCCAGCTGAAAAGGCATAAAAGACAGCCCTGGTTGGGCGGTAACCTAGAATTTCCTTGTTAGTACTTAGTTACTTGTAAATTATCATTCCTTTTTTTCGTTCTTCGTCCATGCATTATAGGTTCTGAAAAATCATGAGCCAAACCCCAACTCTCTCCTATCTAGGTGATACCTTGTACCCTTTCTTATGCATGAGGACATTGCATATCATTAACATTAGGAGGTAGTTCAATTTTTGTCAATGATTGCATATTTTTCATAACCTAAAAATAAGGCATTTTATTATTAAAAAATATATTTGTTAAAAGATTTTCAAAAACTCAAGACTAAGGTTGTACTCTTATTTTAAAGGTACACAAGGGATCTAATACTTAACAAACTTAAGGACAAATCTATTGATTCTTAGGTTAGACTTTTTAGGTCTAAAACCAAACTTATATTAAATCAGTGTATCATTTAAAGAACTCCTCCTGAACCCCTAAAGAAATTGATTATCTTGGATTCTAGTTAGCAGCCTAAATAGTACTTGACTTAGTCCTCGATCCAAAATTTTGAATTTCTTTTGAAACCTAAGTGTCAAAATTTGTTCACACACAAAGCCAACAAACCAACAAGCATAAAAACATCTAAATAATAAATCCCCTTGTTTAGCGTAGGATGAAACCTAAAACAATTTTGATTGGATGAGTTCCTACAACAGAGAAGGAGAAAAACTTTCCATCTAGGAAGTGATGTCAACATGTCACCACCTCGGTGCTTGCTCCATATCTATATTCATATCTATATATGGAGATTATATGCACATTTTGTGGTTTAGGTGTCTCAGATAATACTATCCCGAAGTATCAAAGCGAGATCCTGGATCCATTGGAAGTTCCTCTCATGGTGCCACGAGGTGTCGAGGTGTAGGGCTTTCGAGAGGTGACTTGGACAGTGTTATCCTAGCATCGGAGCAAGGGCCTGACGAGGACGATGATTCTGACACAATCTATACTATGGCTAATCTGAGGTTAAGCATAGGGAAGCAAAAGCAACAAAAATATAAAAAAAAGGAAGAATAAAAAGAGAAGAAAGTTAGCCAATCACAATGCATTGACACTTGAATTTTCAATGACACGCAAATTGCAGATCGAGTTCGTGCGTCAAAGAGGTTCTAATTGCGAAGATGAGATTTCAAGATGGGTGGAATTAGAAGGGGTAAATTAGTTGAGTTCTTGGGTGGATACACAGATCCTGATTATTCTAATCCATGGATCCAAAGATGAATCCCAACATTTTATCAAAAATAAATCCCGTGCCTTCATTTTTCAAAATCAACCAATGTCCAATAGAAAATTTTCTCCTCAAAACAAAAAAATTAGTAGTCAATAATACTATTTTGCGAAACAAGTGTTGCTAGGGACTAGCAAAAATTAAGTATGAGAGTATGATACTCTAGCTTATCATCATTCTTATACACATTTTACACTTAGTTGCTAGGTATTTTGCACCTGCATTGCAGTATCAGGCTTGCATTAGGCATTCATGCATATTTAAGGACGTTGCATGCATTAGTAGGTGTTCTTAATAGTTTGTCCTGTTGATATTTGTATTACTTGTTAGGGAATGCAGGACCTTGCAGATCACCTAAACCCTGGCAAACTAAAAGAGAAAGGCAGAACCCTAATTAGAAGAAGAAGACAGAAGCTCCTTCAACTGAATTCCAACTCATCCCAACTCCCTCTTCAGCTCACTTAGCTTCATCCAACTTCTGGCCAGCTCAACTCAACTTAGCTTGGCTACTAGCTAAGTTACCTAATGAGTTCACATACAACTCTACTCCAGCTCCACTTAGATCCAAGCAAACCCAAGGTAGCTCAAATTAGCTCCTCATAGCTACTAGATCTCAGTTAGCTAGTCAAGTTCAGTTGTGAAGTTCAGGAGAGCTACACCCTAATCCTTCCAGCTTCCTACAACTCCAAACTAACTCAAGGTAGCTCCTTGCAACTCTCCTTAGCTACTAGATAGCTAAGCTAAGTCCATCACCTCCCCTCCTACTCTACTACCTCCTTAGCTAAGCCCACCACCACCTTAATTAGCACCACCTAGCCCTCCATTTTTCCCTCCAAAAATTACATAACCACCATCCAATGGCATCCCTTCATTTTCCCTCCAAAAATAGCCATAAGCACCCCTTCATTTTTCCCTCTGAAATGCACCCATAACCAACATTTAAGGTGGCGCCAACCACCATTATGAACTTTCAAAGTTGTCACCAACCTCCCCCCTATAACCAATGATGAGACCACATTTGTGGGCTAATTAAATACTTAAATGCCTAGTTATTAGATTAATATTTGCATGTACATAGCATACTTTAATATATAAATAAATTAGTTTATAAAAAGAGCTTGCATTCATATTACATACATTACATTATAGTGACATACATTTCATGCATTATTTTATATTATTGTTATAAATAACCCAATTTTTCCTTTTTTTTCCTTCCTACATATCGCAACAACTTGATCGCCTCTTCACCACCAACGGAAAGCTAATCCTCGCCGGCCTAAACTAACAACCAACCCAAATCGACTGACCATTGGCAACGACTCATCGCCAAAGTTGTTGGAGGAGATCTCGCACGGAATAAACCAAACGAGAGTTGGGGAACATCTATAAAAGAAGATGCCCACATGCGAGGAGAGGAGGCCATCTTCTTCAAGGGATCACCTAGAGGAAGGAAGTCCACCATGGAAACAGGAGGGCACTGTGGAGATCGCTTGCACCATGACTTGAATAGAACCCAACTTCACCACCGCGAGCCTCCGCAACCACGCCCCCGACCGCCACTACGGGCCACTATCAGAACCTTCAACCACGGGCCTCTCATTCAGTTAAGTCGTCCAGGAATCTTCCCGGACGTCTACAGACCACCGCCGCGCCCTCGTCACGCAGCCACCAGCCATCCTCGTTGCGTGTGCACCACAGACTCACGGTCACGCCTTCCCACGTGTGCGCACACCACCACAACCCTCGCATGCCCTTGAGAGTGCCTTCGCCTCCCCCTTGCACGTGCCATCTGCACCACCCACCGCGCGTAGCAACCTAGCAAACCAACCTTCTTCATCTTCTTCTCCAACAAAGAAGAACCCAAAGCCACCGCCGATCCTCCTCGCAGCCATCACTTTCGGCCTCAAAGCTTCGTCCCTTCGACGCCAACGAACTCACCTCGACCCCATGAGGGCAACCACGCCCTCAGAACCGCCCCCGATGTCACCCGCGCACCGGCGAGCTTCTGAAACCGCGACCGGCATTCCTCGTCGCCGGCAACATCTCCGACCACCACACGCTGCTATTCCACCACCGAAGCATTCCTCTCCACTGTCCCTACTCCTCCGACAAGCCACACCGCCATCCACGGCCTCTTCTCGCGCGAGCCAAGGGAGAAAGTCCCCTGTCTCTCTACAGTAAATGATGCATTACTTATTACATTCCATGCCATTGCTAAAGAAACCAAGATTTTGGATTTGATTTTTATATTGTTGGATTTTTGCGAAGAAGACTTCCATACTTTACTTAAATCCCTTATCATCACATATGAATGCAATAAGTCTCATTTGAAAGAGGTTTTGGTGTTGATTCTTTGCAAATTTTAATTGTGAACTTTTGTGGGAGTCTAGCAAGTTCTGTTAAGCCCCTTGCCTCCCTGTGGAAACGACCCGCTCTTCTGTGAGTGGTTTTATCTTAATTGTTGACGATTGATTTTCCACCGCTCATTTCTTTACTTCAACGACATATTTCCTTAAGCAAAAATCGATATGTCAACCACCACCCACATCCACCATTCATCTACCTTAAAACCATGTCCTATCCCTCCATTGTTGGTGCCAAAAACCACCACCTTAACCACCCTATTTTGGTGCCAACTCAACCTTAACCTACCCCCTTCATAACCCTTCACTTGGTGCTAATTTTCCTCCACCCTCCATCTCATAACCACCACCAAATAATCTCATCCTAGCACTTCCTATGATCCACGCCACCTTATCCCTACCCCTACCATGGTTGGTGCCACTTATGTCATAACTACCACCCTCCTCATGTCTATATAATACCCACATAACCACCACCAAAGGGGCATCCTTGGCTATCATAACTCTTCTACCTAAATGATCCACCAAGGCCTTGGAAGAGGAGGATGTGCACACTAGGAGGGGATCATCACCACCACCCTCATCTCTACACTCCAACGCTCTCTCCTTTTGAGCCAAGCCAAGGAACATCTTCATTAAAGGACAGCTAGGCAAGAGAAGGATGGACATCCACCACCTTTGTAGGAGCAATTGAAGAGCAATATCAAGGGGGGCATCTATACTTGGAGCAAGGATTGCTTAGAGCATCATCTTTCAAAGCCTACTACTTTCTTCTTCTCTTTATTCTTTTCTATAGCAAATTGTAGTAGCTAAGCATTCCTATACACTTGAAAATTACTTATGTAGAACCCTTCCATATAAGCGAGTTTTTCAAGTGTGTACATTTATGGATTCTTCTTATATATAAATTCAAGTTTGCATTTCAGTTCAAGTGCAATTATTTTATGCTTCCTTACTTTCAAAATCGCACACATCCTTCCTAATTACCTTAGGCCACAATTGCCTAAGGTAAGCTTAGGAGAGTTGGGATTTGTAGTTTTCATATTTCTATACTTAGAGTAATCATTCTTTTCATTGCCTGATTTCAAAAACCTTCAAAAAAAATCACAAAACACAAAAACCTTAAAAAAGAAGATTAGAGAGAGAGAGAGAGAGTTCCTTACTTTTATAATTAAAAGTTGACTCCTTGAATAATGTTAGATACTCTTACCATCTATGATTACAAATTTAAAAGTAAATCAAATTTTACGCCTTACTTGCATCTTTTACCATCTATGATTACAAATTTAAAAGTAAATCAAATTTTACGCCTTACTTGCATCTTTTACAAAACTCCGCCTATGTTGAGGTTCGTGTGCCTTTTCATTGCCGGTCCCAAGCCTGGGTAAAGGAGGGTTGCGTTAGGTAGCCGACAGCCAACGTAAAATTTGTCGAATCTTTAAACATGGATTCTAACAAACACTCTGATTTCATTGGGGCATTCCCTACTTGCGACGCGCTGCATCGACGCCCGGGTGTAGTGATAAATGAGCAAGGGTTCTCGCATGAGGAACGCATGCGAGTAAAGAAGTTAATTCCGCTACATCGTCGCCCGGATGTAGTCCAAAATGAGCAAGGGTTCTTGCATGAGGAACGCATGCGAGTAAAGAAGTTAGTTCCGCTACATCGCCGCCCGGATGTAGTCCAAAATGAGCAAAGGTTCTCGCATGAGGAACGCATGCGAGTAAAGAAGCTAGTTCCACCACTTCGTCATCGAAGTGTGTCACAATGTATGCTGAGATTCGGTAGTTGGAATATTGGCACCTTGACCAGCAAGCTCATGGAAATTGTGGATACAATGGTAAGGAGAAGGATTCAAATTCTTTACCTTCAAGAGACTAAGTGGGTTGGTGAAAAAGCAAAGGAAATTGAGAGAACAGGTTTCAAACTTTGGTATTCAGGAAAGGACAAGGTAGAAACGGCATGGGTATTATAATTCATAAGGATTTGAAGGAGAGCGTGGTTGAGGTTAAGAGATTGGGTGATCGAATTATTTTGATAAAATTAATCTTAGAAGAAGAGATCTTGAATGTCATTTCAGTTTATGCACCTCAAGTTGGTCTAGAGGAAAGAATAAAGAATAAATTTTGGGGAGAGCATGATATGATAATTCAAGGAATCCCACAGACAGAAATGATTTGCTTGGGTGGAGATTTAAATGGGCATGTGGGAAAAGATGCTTTAGAGTATGCAGGAGTGCATGGAAATCATGGTTTTGGTGTTAGGAATGAAGAAGGGAAGACGTTCCTTGATTTTGCTATGGCTTATGATCTTTTCATAGCAAATACTTTCTTCAAAAAACGGGAAGAGTATTTGATTACCTATAAAAGTGACTTAACGAAAACGCAGATCGATTACTTTGCTTTGAGAAGAAGGGATCGTTTATCTTGTAAGGATTGCAAGATTATTCCAGGGGAGAGTTTAACTGCTCAACATCGTCTTTTGGTGTTGGATGTTCATTTGAAGAAGGCAAAGAAGAGAAAATTAGTGCCTAAGAATTTGAGAATTAAATGGTGGAATCTTAAGAAAGAGCAAGTGAGATTTAAAGAGAAGATGATGCAACAAAAGGCTTGAGATCTTGATGGTAGTGCTGATAAAATGTGATTAAACATGGCAAACTGTATTAGGAAGGTGGCAAAGGAGGTGTTAGGCGTGTCTAAAGGAGATGTTCCAGGACAAAAGGAGGCTTGGTGGTGGAGTGAGGAAGTGCAGGAGAAGCTTAAAATTAAAAGAGCCTGTTTTAAAGCCTTATATCGAGATAAGACCGATGATAATATGGAAAACTACAAAAGAGCAAAGAAAGAAGCAAAGAAAATTGTTAGTGAAGCAAAAGCAAAAGCTTGGGAGCATTTTTATAAGAAACTTGATTTTAAAGAAGGTGAAAAAGATATTTTCAAGTTAGCTAAAGCAAGAGAGCGGAAAGCAAAGGACCTTACGCATGTAAGATGCATCAAGGATAAAGAAAGAAGGGTGCTTATAGCTAGTGAGGATATAAAGACAAGATGGAAAAGATATTTTCATAAGCTATTTAATAAAAAACAAAAGAATGATATCATCTTAGGGGAGTTAGTTAACTCAGAAAAGTATGTGAATCGATCATGTTATCGAAGGATACAAAAGAAAGAAGTAGAGGAGGCTCTGAAGATGATAAAAAGTGGGAGAGTTGTTGGGCCTGATGATATTCCTATAGACATCTGGAGAATGACGGGAGAACGGGATATAACTTGACTCACAAATTTATTTAATACTGTGTGGAGAGGCAAGAAGATGCCATAGGAATGGAGGAAAAGTTTTGTGGTACCTTTATACAAGAACAAAGGTAATATATAAGATTGTTCCAACTATAGAGGTATTATGTTGATGAGTCATACGATGAAACTTTAGGAAAGAATAATTGAAAGAAGGGTGAGGCAAGTTTCTATGGTAACTGAAAATCAATTTGACTTTATGTCAGGCAGGTCAACTATTGAGGCAATACACCTCTTAAGACGTATGATGGAGACATACAAAGTGAAGAAAAAGGATTTACATATGATTTTTATTGATTTGGAGAAGGCCTATGATTCTGTCCCAAGAGATATCTTGTGGAGAATTTTGGAGAAGAGACAAGTGCCAATTATATATATCAACCTCATAAAGGATATGTACTATGGAGTTATAGCTTGTGTAAAGACTAAGGATGATTTGACAGACTACTTTGATATCTCCATTGGTCTGCATCAAGGTTCGACTTTAAGCCCTTATCTTTTTGCCTTGGTCATGGATGAGTTGACGAAGCATATCCAAGTTGAGGTGCCTTGGTGTATGCTTTTTGCTGATGACATTGTGTTGGTTGATGAGACAAAAGATGAAGTAAACAGAAAACTTGAGCTTTGGAGAGAAGCCCTAGAAGATAAAAGATTACACATAAGTAGGACGAAGACTGAGTATATGGAATGTAAGTTTAGTAGTAGAGGGAACAACGAAGGAATTGATGTAAAAATTGGAGAAGAGTGCATTCCAATGAAAGATATTTTTAAGTACTTGGGATCCATTTTCCAACATGATGGTGGAATTGATGGAGATGTTACACATAAAATTAATGCAGGGTGGTTGAAATGGAGAGATACTTCTGGTGTTCTCTGTGATAAGAAGGTTCCTTTAAAAGTCAAAGGAAAATACTATCGAGCTGTGGTAGGACCAGCCATGCACGGTTCTGAATGCTGGACTATAAACTATAGATATGTACAGAAGATGTCTGTAGCAGAAATGAAGATGTTAAGATGGATGTGTGGTCATACAAGAAAAGACCGTATTTCAAATAAATTTATTAGAAACAGGATTAGGGTAGCACCGATAGAGGATAAAATGAGAGAGGCCCATCTAAAATGGTTTAAACATTTACAAAGAAGGTCACTAGATGCTCCAGTTAAGAGATGTGAGAAGTTGGAGGCTGAACCCGCTAAGAGGGGGCGAGGAAGACCAAACAAGTGTTGGAAGGAAACTATTAAATATGACCTCAATTACTTTAATTTAATTCCTAAAATGGCTAAATATCAATCTGTGTAGAGGCAAAGAATCCATATAACCGACCCCACTTAATGTGGGAAAAGACTTGATTGTTGTTGTACTTGCATCTTTTACAAAACAACATATTTCCATATTAGTAGACAAAACTTACAATCATACTTGGCTTCTACTTCATCTAGCTGACCATGCCAACCACTCCTCAAAGAACACCACCTCTTGTGGTCAATGTTATCTACTAATCAGCTGACACCAAATTTTCCATTTTTATTTCCTTCCAATTCTAAACGTATCTATCCTCATTCCTCGTGCACTTGTTCATCTTTTGATTGGTTCCTTGTCTTAAATTAGTGATTAACCAATTGGAAGGGTTATTATTTCAAACTTAAGATTCATGGACATTACACTAGCTATCCTCTAAAAATTCCACATTCCCAACAACTCCACCTTCCTTCGACACCAATGTTCCCTAGTCTTGCAGCTCCAGAAACCTTGCAACACCATTGTGACCACCTATAATCCTTTAATCTGCATTTGCATGGATCTTTCATCAGTCATTTAAAATGCCTCTCAAATCTTGTGCTGGTGAGTTTTAGTTCAATGCGCTGGTGCATCTCCATAGCACCTCTTAGAAGTTCAATTTTCCTTTGTAAATGCCTCTGTGCAAGCCTCATAAAGGCAATTTATCACAAGAAATACTGGGTACCTAGAGGCACATCATAAGGTCAGAAATTGTAAATCGCATCACCCCAAAATTTTATAAGGATCAGAGGGCGTGCACAGAGGCATTTGCATAATTGTTTCTCGCCTTACCATCTAGAAGAACTAGGGTCTGAAAACCCATTTTCCAAACGACAACTCAAGCACAGGTTTCACAAAGACCGGAAAATTAGAGAGAGGATTACCAGCAATGACACTGCTCAACGCCCTTGCCAGCTATAACCAATACTTGATACTTCATGATACTTAAACATGAAAATCCTTACCCACCAATTCTGTAAACATCAAAAAATTCCACTGTATCTAGGTTAGCATCACACATATGTATTATCATTTTCAAGGATACAAAAACCATTTACAATATACATACATATCCAAACTCATGATGACATCCAAAACTGAAGATTGATCTGCCGCCACATCTTTGCTTGGGATTTTTCTCCCCTATGCCCAATACTGCAAATCCTCTGATTCTCTCACAGTGCACTGTGCAATAATCACTGTATTGTTCAAGCAGAAGCAAACCTGCTTAAGAGCAGAATTAATATTTCTCTGGCTACTTCGGTGACGCAAACCAGAAGCAAAACTGCTCTGTTTAATACCAATCTTCCATTTTGGCACCCCTGCCTCCTCTGTCCTAATGGCCATATTCATTTTCTGCATCAACTAAAAAGCAAGGTACACGCAAAAAATTATCACTCATGCATAATTTGTCCATTTGAACTGTATTCAAACAAATTTAAAGGCCTCACTTGCAAGTCTCGAATTAGTTGTGTGCAGCTTCGATCAGAAATTTGTAAAATGCTAATTTCAGCTTAATTATTACCCTTGCTTCCAAAGAAGTGTTCTATTTGTAAACAGCCCTTTGAGTTGGGAACCTGCTTGGTTTCACTTTTGAGCCTCTTAGGAGGCAACCCCTCTGATTTGTACTGTTACAAACAAAAACAGAAGTTAGACATGACCCAATTTTGAAGCAGTACAACAGATAATTAAAGAAGGCAACGTTTTAATTCACACCGAATTCTGATTTGTTCTCAACACTTTAATCTTCCCACCCCTTCCATCCGCACCAACAGCAATCAAGCTCCCAGCAGAAGTTGAGGTTAACATTGTTGGGGAAACAGTGGATCGGCCCCAGCCACAACATTTTGTAGGAAGTCTCTTGTCATCTTTAGCTCCTAACGACCCATTAGCAAAACTTAATGCTCCTGAGGATCAAGAAAGAATGTCTTTGAAACTAGTAAACATTGTTAAGGTGGACAGAGAATGATTGGATAGAGAGAGCAACTGAAAAGGTCATTTGCCATTCCAAATGCTTAGCAGTTCAAAGAAAACATACAGATTATGGTTGGCATCCCCATGGAATCGAGTAACATGAAGTCCAAAGATATTTTAAATAGCACAAAGACTAAAGATGATGAAAATAAGCTAGAAACAATAGTGGTACAGAATAAAAGGCAATAGCATAATTGCCCAAGTATTGTTCTAATATTCCACAAAAAAAGTTCAAAAAATTGCAGAATTCAATTGTTTACTAAAAGAAGAATCAGAATTGTCGCCCATCTTTAGCATCAATCAGTTATTCCAAGTCATTTGGGAAGAAGTAGCATACCTGAAAAGGTGTTTACATCATCAGCTAGAGTTTCATTATTATTTGGAAGTAGTGTGTCACACTCAAAATCCTCATCAATGCAGACAACGGTAGGAGTTGATACCAAATCTTTTGAGTTGCTCAATTCTACCGCAGTTTTCTTTACACCAGAAATAGCACCGCTCAACTTTAGGCATCTCTCACCAGTACCTACATGATGGTCAGAAGCTCTTTCACATGTAGGGGAACTGACTCGATTCAGACCATCTGACCATTGTGCTGCTAGATCCTCACAAAATGTGACAGGATGATTACGTTCCAACACTCCAGCAGAAGTCTTGACCAAAGTTGAATGAAAATCATCAGCATTCTTGTCAAATGGAAAGCATACATTTGACATTGGTACATCATTGCCTGTGTTCTCTTTTCTGACCAAGTCAGGCTCCATTCGAAATTTGCGCTCTTTTTCCTTGGCATCCACTGGTGAAGTACCCGATAAAGAATACCCATTTAACCTACTAGCTGTAAGATAATCTCCATGTTCAACTTCCTGCAAGCATGTATTGGTGTATAAAGTATCTGGACCCAAGACAACCTTAGTAGTTTCTTTCTTCAAAGATTTTAGATTCCTGAGAATCCCATTTTCTTTCTCCTCAAGGACTTTCTCAAGCTCCTGTAGTCTTGCCTGATTAACAAACAAAAGCATAAACTCACTGGAACCGTAACAGTATCTAAATCTATGGAGAAACAAGACAACTATATACCTTCAATTTCCTTATCTTGTCTTCAGCTTTCTCAAGTTTTTTAAGGGCACGGTTTTCTGATCTACCTAAAAGGTTGCACTGAGCCATCAGTTCTTTGTAACTCCTGGAAAAAATAGTGAAAATGTGAAGCTAACCTACGTTCCAGTTCACTCAAGGAAGTACCAAACTCAAAAATTAAGGGAAAAGCATATCATATGTATGGGTGCCTCAAAAGGACAAAATTGGACTTCAAACTTCGAAGTTCCTATTGGAAAGAAAGCTTCAAAGAACATCCAAAAGCAAAATAAGAACCAAGCCTTTTCCAACATTAAACACAATGCTACAACTATTAATTTGTTATTCCCATTATCCTGCATATACCTGCACTTAGTCCCAACATGCAAGGTCATACTTAATTGTACTCATTTGACACTCTTTCAACCTCATCCAAACTCTAACAAAGTTCACCATCCAACTTCTTGAATGTTAGATACCTGAGGCAACATTTTTCATCCTCCCTACCTACCTCAAATATGCAACTGATTTTTATTTCCATCTTATCTTTTAGATACACCACACCAACTTTCTTAATAATCCAATTACAAATTATATCCCAGAAGAAAGTGCAATATTATCTTGAATGGCGACACATCTGAGGATCATTTTTATCATTTGAGAGAAAGCTATAAATGATGATTAAGAGGCCAACATTCAGCCCATATAATATTGGCAATGGCAAGGGTACTCTTAATAACTGCCTTCCAGTTATTGTGGCAATAATTACCAGTATCATACCTGTGAAATCCCTTGTTTCTAATTTTTTTATTAGCATCTGAAGTATTAAACTAAGGAAACCAATATTATTAGCTCATTTTTCAGGTGCAAAGGACATTATCTAAACTTAGCAAATGAAACATATCTACTTTCAAAAACATGTCTACTTTAGAATAAATCTGAACCATATTTTGTCAAGTATTTATCTTCCTATAGCAATTCAATTTATTAAGTCAATAAACCTTTTGTTCAGATTAGCTGGACCTAATCGATTGTTATTTGGATAGTACCGTCCTCTCTACGTTTCCTAGATATTGTGATTCTCATTAGTTTGTACATCTTGAGGACCTTTCCTTTTAGTTTGTCCCACAAAGAGTAACTCAGCTTCTGTTGCTTGTTAAGGCCATATTATTGGAACTAGATAAGAGATTCCATACTCAGTTATTGGAACTTGTTAAGCCCAGCGTAGGAGAAAATCTACCATTCAATAAATACACAGAAATCAATCAACTACAAGAAACCAATTGCAAGCACATGACTCATCCGGAAAACTCTCCAAAAGTAGAAAAAATCACAGCAAAAAACCCTAAGTGATTAGGATTTTCTTCACATAGTCCAGAAATAAGGTCTAGTGTAAGTAAAATATTATATAGAGAAGGGGAGTAAATGAATCCACACCAAACATTTATTTACCTAAATACAACTCAATACTACTACACAAGCAGGGAAAACATGCCAAATATGCCCAACTTGTAAATCATCTCAAATTGAGAGACACCAAGGCTCTTAATGAATGTCTACAACATGATCTCAGAAATTGATGCAAAACAATGATATTTGCTGAGGTATGAGTAAGTAGGTATAGAGATCTTTGGGTGTGGACCCATAAAAACACACCATTCCTTGTTTTGTTCATATTGAAGAAACCCTAGCCTTCAAGAGAAGGTGATTTGGGCATACATTTCCCATGGTTATTTCCCTCCAATTGAGGAGGATTTTCATGTAAATCACTAAGTTTGTGTGATGTGATCTTGCTTGTAATTATCTATTGTTTCTTTGATCAAATTCTTCCAAGGAATCTTTTTGTTGTAGGAATCTTCCATGCTAGTACATGTTAAGGAATCCCAACTATTGCTACACATTAAGGTCTCCACTTTGTGTAAAGGCATCTAAGCATAGCATTGGTAACCACCAGCTATGATGTAGCAAAGGAGATTGGTTAATCGAGGATTACAGCTTCCGGAGAATCATTTACAGAATCCAGGGATCAAATTTGAGTGACATCGATTGGTTAGTAGTAGCGCCAATTGGTCAGTTTTGAAGCAAGTTGCATTTCTTCATTATCTCCAGTTCCAACTGGTCAAATATTGGTCTGACTGGTCAGCTACAGGAGTCTCTTCGATCCCCTTCTATTCAACCGGTTGGTATATTGCCTGACCAGTTGGACCTTGGTCCACTTGGTGCAGGCCTTCTGTCTAACTGGTTAAAGTTCTTAGCCAGTCAGAGAGCTATATCTATTTCTAGATGTACATCAAATTCACAGATGCCGTGTTTTTCATCCTCCAAATGGGATGGGAACGCCTGGTTGTATGCCCTTTGATGCAAAGGGGTATAGATGATACTATCGTTTTCTAGTATATGTGCCTATTTGTATTTCCCATTTGTGCTTTGTAATTGATAGCTATGGGATTCTAAATATCTACAATAAGCACTACAGAAGAGACATGTCCTCTAAATCATTAACTCACTTCCCAATAGCTAACTGATGTTGGAGAACATCCACCATCCTCTGACAAATAGATTATAAACAATGGTGCAACTGTGACCCCAAATCTCCATACCTTCCATACATGCATTTATAATTCATCCAATGCTAAGCCTCTGACCAATAGATCATCATACCATGCAAACTAAAAGTACACAAAGCTTTGCCACAGCATATTTAACACTAGCAGCAATAACAACCAAACCTTCTCCTACACTAAGTGGAGTCAACTACATGGATTCTGTGCCTCCACTCATATCTGTTTTGAGCCATTTTAGACTTAAATTGAAATAATTGAGGTTATACTAATAATTTCCTCACCCCTTCCTAGTGGGTTCAACCCCCAACTCCTTACATCTCCTAATGAGGGCATTTAATAGTCTTCTCTGCAAATATCCAAGCCACCTTAGACGTGTCTCACTCATTTTACCCTCTATTGATACCACCCCAACCTTTTTCGTGAATAATCTCATTTAAATACAAGCCTTCCTTATATGATCACACATTCATCTTACCATCTTTATTTCTGCCACAGACATCTTTTGCACATGCCTGTAGTTAGCGACCCAACATTCAAAATCATACAGCATGGCAGCTCTTACAGCTGCTCGATAGTACTTTCCTTTTAACTTTCAAAGGAACCCTCATATCACATAGAACACCATATGCTCCCTCACATTTCAACCACCCTACAATAATTCTATGTGTAACACCTTATTGAAAAATGGATTCCAAGTATTCAAAAACATACTTTATTAGAATGCACTCTTCTCCAATTTTTATATCCATCTCTTCATTGTTTCCTCTACCATTAAACTTACATTTCACATACTCAGTCTTTATCCTACTTAAGCTTAAGCCTTTAGCTTCCAAGGCTTTTCTCTAAAGCTCAACTTCTTTGTTCACTCTATCTCATCTCATCAGCCAACACAATGTCATCAGCAAAAAGCATACACCACAGCACCTCATCTTAGATATGTTTCGTTAACTCATCCACTACCAAGGTAAAGAGGTAAGGACTTAAAGGTAATCCTTGATGCAGGCTAATGTGATATCAAAGTAGTCCGTTAATCCATCATTCATCCTTACACAAACCGCAACTTCATAGTACATGTCTTTTATGAGGTTTATATATAGAATCGACACACGTTTTTTATCTAAAATTCTCCACAAGATCTCTTGGGACGTCATAGGCCTTCTCAAAACCAATAAAAATCATATGTAAATTCTCTTTAGCTCTACAAATCTCTATCATACGCCTTAAGAAGTGTATTGCCTCAATAGAAAATTGACTTGGCATAAATCCAAGTTGATTTTCAATTACTACAAAGACTTGCATCAGCTTTCTATCAATTATTCTCTCCTAAAGCTTCATCGTAGGACTCATCAATTTGATACCTCTATAGTTGAAATAATTTCATATCTTTTTCATCTTGTATAAAAGTATCACAAAACTTTTCCGTCACTCCTCTAGCATCCTTTTACCTTTCCAAATAACATTAACTAATTTTGTGAGTTAAGTTATACCCTCTTATCCCATCACTCTACAAACATCCGTCAAAATATCATTAAAGCATCCACAACTTTTGTATCTCTACTAGCTTGTCTAATTCACGTAATCTTATAAATTGTCTAATTCCCATAAGATGATATCCTTTTGATTTCTATTAACAATCTTATGAAAATAATTTTTCCATATTATCTTTAAATCCTCGTTAGTTATAAGCACCCATCCTTCTTCATCCTTGATGCACCTTACACAAATAAAGTCCTTTCTTTTCGGCTCTCTTGCTTTAGTTAACGTGAAAATATCTTTTTCAAATTCCTTAGAATCAAGTTTCTTGTAAAAATACTCCCAAGCTTTTACTTTTACTTCACTAACTACTTTCTTTGCTTCTTTCTTTAATCTTTTTTAGTTTTTCATGTTTTCAACAATCTTATCTCGATATAAGACTTTGAAGTAAACTCTTTTAACCGTAAGCTTTTTTTACAATTCCTCACTCCACCATAGTTAGGAATAAAGAAAAACATTATTATTCATTGAAAACCCTACCTCTGTTATATAGAGACAGAGGTGGGAAAAGTACAACTCAACTCCTTAAAAAATATAAAAGGCACAAAAATACACCCATACAATAAATAAATGTAAAAGATGACTCAAGTTTCTCAACACTCCCCCTCAAGATGGAGCATATATGTCAATCATGCTCAACTTGGAACATCAAGAGTCAAAAGCTGACCGAGTGAAAGGCTTAGTAAAGATGTTTGCAATCTGATCATCCGTAATAACTGGAGTTGTGTATAAGTAGCCTTTCTGAATCAGATCCCGTGTATGACAATCCACTACCACGTGTTTAGTGCATTCATGTAACATGGGATTGTTAGCAATATAAGTAGCAACCACATTATCACAACGCATCTCCATCGTACCATCAATGTGAACATGCAGATCAGCTAGAAGGGATCTCACCCACAAAAGCTCTACTGTTGTCTGTGTCATGGCCCTGTATTCAGATTCTGCACTAGACCTAGAAATAGTAACCTGCTTTTCGATTTTCCAGGTTACCAAATTGCCAACTACATATGTGCATAATCTTGTAGTGGACTTCCTATCCGCCAAAAAAGCCACATAATCTGCATTAGAATAAGCAACAACTGACAGGAGGCCCCCCTGGTGAACAAAAGATCCCATCATAAAGCTTTCTTGAGATACCACAAGACCATCATAGCAGCCTCCCAATACTGCTTAATAGGCTTGCCAATAAACTAACTCAACCTACCAACTGCAAAAGCACGATCCGGCCTGGTAATGGTGAGGTACAACACCTTACCCACAAGATGCCTATACTATCTACTGTCAACAGGTGGTGACTCAGGATCATATAGATAAGCCTTTGGATCCATGGATACATTAGCTAACTTTGCTCCAAGCATACCAGCCTCCTGTAAGATATTAAAAGCATACTTCCTTTGAGATAGGACAATACCTTTCTAGCTCAGCGCTACCTTTATCCCCAGAAAATACACCACAAATGACCTAAGTCCACAAACTGCTCTGTCAAGCATGCTTGATATGCATAATCCCATCAATGTCGTCTCCAGATCATCCACAAACACAAGAATCACTACCACCCATTTCCATGTTTTCCTGACAAACAGAGAGTGATCAGTAGACAATCTCTGGAATCCATCAGCCCCAACAACTTGAGATAACTTCTGAAACCACGCATAGGGACTCTGTTGAAGCCCACAAATGGCTTTCTTCAGAAGGCATACACACTCCCCCTACCTCTCATAGCCTGGTGATTGTTGCATATATACCTCATCTAAATCGCCATACAGAAATGCATTCTTGACATCTAGTTGATGAAACTGCCAGTCATAATGAACTACCACTAGAATAAGTATCCTCATAGTCGAAAAACGAGCTACAGGCGAGAATGTGTCAAAAAAGTCTACTCCATAAGTCTAAGTAAACCCCTTCGCCACCAATCTTGCTTTATATCTGGCAATAGACCCATCAAGATAGAATTTTAGAGCGAAAACCCATCGACACCCAGCAAGACTGGCTCTAGATGGCAGTGGAGCAAGCTCCTAAGTACCGCGGCTTTGGAAAGCGGCCATCTCCTCCTCATGGCTTGACGCTATTTTGGATGAAAGATGACCTACTAAGTAACTAGCACCATAGTAGAGGAAAGAGCCTAGCAAAAAATGACGAAAGTTGTATCCAGGCTGTTAGTTTGTAAACTCCCTGTCAAGTGATATCCGACACATGATCTGGCTGCCTTCCTAACAGCAAACGGAAGATCAAGATCTACCAAATCTGGAGGCATATCCTCCTTTGATACAATAGGGTAAGAGTGACCTGCATCATCACTAGGCACAGAATTTTCAGTGTCTAAAGAACCAAAACTCACCTGCAACAGGGAAGTGGGTGTCAGTAAAGGGGGGGCACCTGGCACCTGAAATGTGGTATGAGGCCAATGGTAAGTCACCACAGGCTCGTATATGGGTATATCAGGAGCACGAGTAGTAGCAGGCTTAGTATCTGGTATAGCACCAAAGGGTAGAGGCACAATAGGCATAGGTGCAACCTCAAAAGGTGAGGATAAGTCACTCCCAGACATGGAGAAGAAATGTATAGCCTCATCATCAGAAACATCTACACTATCATAATGACGGGAGTTATGCAGATCAAAACATCTATACCTCTTTTGAGTTCGCAAATACCCCAAGAAAACACACTTGATAGCCCTAAGTGCTAGTTTATCCCGTCCTACACTCTAAACATGCACAAAGGCAACGCACCCAAAAATTCGAGGAACAAGAAATAATGGTTGTCCAAGATATAGAAATTGCCATGGGATTTACTCGTATTCGGCATCCTATTTATAAGAAAACAAGTTGTAAGAATAATATCCCCCCAGTACAAAGCAGGCATAGAGTGGCGTATCAATAAGGTGCGCGCCACATCAAGATGTCTATGCTTCCTCTCAGAAACACCATTCTACTGAGAGATATGAGCACAGGCGGTCTGACGAATGATGCCATGTACACTAAAAAACTGATGTAAACGAGTAGTAGTAAACTCTAAAGCATTCTCAGATTGAAACATTTTAATACTAACAGAAAATTGGATTTTTATTTTAGCAACAAAATTTTTAATAATACTCTCAACATCAGAGTTATTCTTCAAGAGAAACAACCAAGATACTCTAGAAAAATCATCAAGAATCAAAAAATAACGATGACCAAGTCTATCAGAAACACAACTTGGACCCCATACATTCATATGAATCAAACCAAAAACATGAGATATCCCAAAGTGGTGAAAAATAAGAAAACTAGCACGATGGTACTTGCCAAGCTGACAAGCATCACAGGTTACGATGGTATTGGCAGGTATGTGGGGTAGCACACACCTAAGTCGTTCCAAAGGAAGATGGCCAAGGCAAACGTGCCACTAAATGGAAGACCCAAAGGCCAAGGCAACCTACCCCTAATCCACAGCAACAGTAGCAGTAACAGAACAACTCAAGCAATAAACCCCCCCTTCTTCACATCCACTAATTGTCCTCCCCGTGAGTCAGTCCTACAAGACACAAGATTGCGCATCAAAAATCACACGATAATTAAGCTCACGAGTACTACGACTAATAAAAAGTAGACTAAGTGGAAAATCTAGCACATATAACACATTTGGCAAACTCAGGTTAAAAGAGAGACACCTCCCCCTTTCCAACAACATGGGATAACCTGCCATCAACCACCCATACGGTCCTGGGGGAACAAATTTCAACTCTGAAAATGTCCCATGATCACCGCACATATGCATGGATGCACCTGAATCAACCGGCCAAGTACCACTACCATGCGTAGAAACAAAACAAATAACCTTTCTACTTGAAGTAGAGACGGTAGCTGCACTCTCAGTAGTAGCTATCAGGGATAGCTAACTAACTGTAACTCATCAAACTCAACTCTGGAGACGGTCTCCAGAAATCAGTCTCAATAACTTGGTGAGCAATAACTGGCTTCCTGTGCTTCTGCTTGCACGTAGCCTCAGAATGGCCTAAACGACCACAGTATGTGCATCATGTACAAGTACAACCTCCAAATGTACATCCACAGCCACTACCATGAGTGGAAGGACCACCTCTCCCACGTCCAAGAGCAACAACTAAAGCAATGGTCTGGCTAGTGGTCTACACTGGAGAGACCACAACTACAACCCTACTAAGCCTGTTATAGGTCTCCTCCAAGGAGGGAAGCTCTGACAAGGTAAGAATCTGATCTTGTGCTGCAGCAAAAGCAAGGCCCAAATCAAGCTGAACTAGTGAAACAGCTAGCTCTTTCTTGAACTCACGCCAAGAAGACCAAGTACATCATGGCCTATAGGAATTATGCCTCTCGAACAAGCCCTTCATCTAAGAATAGTACTAGGCCAATGACCGACCCTCCTGTCGTAACTAAAACAAGTCATGATAAATCTGAAAAACATGTGTGGAGTTCTCATGAGAATCTCACTAAGAGACTCCCACATTTGCTTGGTTGTTGGACAGTACATGATCTCATCTCCTATCTTAGGAATAACTGAATTTATCATCCATGCACATACCACAACATTGTCTCTATCCCATGAGGCATTGGCTCCTATCTTGTCTGTGGGCTCGAGTTGACGCAAAATTTTCTCCTTACCATGGCCTCGAACAATCATCAAGAACATCTAAGACCACCGCAGATAATTAGTCTTGTCTAACTTAATCATCGAACCAAAGAAGGGGTTCTTGTAACTCCTATGTCCATAGAAGAGTCCGATGCGACCTCGAACGAAGTAGAGGATGCCATGGCACTGTCACCTAAATCCCAAGGTGCAAAAATGGAGCCTTACATCATATATTCAGATCTTAAAATTATAAAATATTATATCTGAATGAAGTATTCAGATCATGAAGCAAGATGTGAACGGCATAGCAACTCCCCTCAAGACGTCTCCAATCAAAGAAGAGTCACCTTTCCCTTCAGAGATTCTTAAGAGGATCAAACAAAGGGAGGTGGGTGCCAAAGACACCCCTACCGACCATGTAGAGAAGACCTGCATGGATTGGGCTAGACAAGGGAGAGAGAAGGGCGATCGCAAATCCACCACAACTATAGCCTGGGCGGCACTGGCACTATAGCCAGCAGCAGCAGCACTGGCGACGACATTGGCTAGATCAAGCCACCGCTGGTGGCCCACCAGTGGCGAGAGGAGGTTCCTTCCTACCAGCACCTGTGTCAACATGGACAGGCTTGGCAACGCTGACAGGGGGAGGCGATGATGGGGAGGCTGCCGACGGTGGAAGGGGATGAAGTGGAGGGGATGGCTGCTTATTTAGATGGTGGTACCTAAGACACCAAGACCACTACTTTGATACCAAGTTAGAAACAAATAGAAAACTTGTTATTTTCTGGAAACCCTAGCTCTCTTTATATAAAGGTAGGAAAAGTACAACACAAGTCCCTAGAAAATATAAAAGGCACAAAAACACTCATAAATGAATAAATATAAAAGATAACTCAAGTCTCTCAACAACCACCAAGCCTCTTTTTATCCTGGAACTCTTCCTTTAAATACGCCTACCTCCTTTGCCACCTTCCTAATACAGTTTGCCACAACATATTTAACAATTAGCATTATTACAAAAGTTCATATTACAATGATTAAAAAGCTACAAAAGAAAATATTCTTTCTAACCGTCCAAACATCGCATCTTTTATTAGTGTATTCTTCTATGCCTTGTTCTTTGATGAAGTATACATCTTTTGTTTCTCCTAGGTAAATAATTCTAGCAAAAGGGTAACCAGATATCTCAATAAGGAAATAGATAAAAGGCAATGATGGGGCCAGGTAAGCAATATTAGTATGTAATTATCATGCATGTTTAATCATCCCTCGTAATTATAAGATCTCAATGTAGTGTTTGGCTCATATTCCTACAAGACTGCTTAAACAAAGCCAATGTCCATCCTTCTAGAAGGTGAAGCTTGTCTCCCACAATCCTACCCTTCACTTAGCACTTGGAAAACATCATGATAATTGACCCCAATTGCAAGTAACACAAATAATACTGGGAGCACCTTCAATTGCCAGCAAGCACACATGTAACGCTGGAAGAGTCCCAATTGCAAGTAACACAACCTGATACTAAAAGCAAGTTCAAATTGTTACCCAATAAGGACTTGGCCAAGTAAGAGGGTCCCTTCATTCTCAAATTCATGACTTTCCATATGCATCTTGGCAACATAACACCAAGCATCCTATCCATGCAAGTGCTTAAAACACATTTAACATGAATTCTTTTCCATTCAATGAATGGAGGAATGATACCCAACAAGAGCGATGGACACGGTATATTACTTCTATTATTCACAGATTTCTGTTCAAATTTTGGCAACAATTTGATTTAGTTTCTTATATTAGGTTCAAAACATTGGAAATGAAATGTCTTATTTCATACCAAATCACTAATCCCTATTATATAGAGAATTAGGCAGAAAACTTCAGGCATACCCTTATAGAAGAAAAATGATATAAATAAAAGATGGACAAAAAATAATCAAGCTCATATTTCAACACTCCCCTTTAAACTTGAATATAAATGTCAATCATTCTTAACTTTGAACAACTATCCAAAGGGGTCCTTGGAAATGGATTGATGAAGATATCAATTGTTTGATCCTCAGAAGAAACATGAGTGGTGTGAATAAGTTCTTGTTGGATCAAGTCACAAGTATAGTAGCAATCAACCTCTACATGTTTTGTTTGTTCATGGAACATGGGGTTACTTGCTATATAGGTTGCTACCTTATTGTCACATCTCATCACCATAGCAAAATCAAAAAGAATGTTCAAGTCTAATAAAACAAAGCATATCCACATTCTCTATAGTTGTCTAAGTCATCGCTCTATATTCTGATTCTACACTAGACCTGAAGACCACATCCTGCTTTTTGCTTCTCCATGTTACTAAGTTGCTAGCTACCTATGTGCAAAAATCCATTGTAGATTTTCTATCTGCAAGACAAGCAACATAATCTGCATTTTCATATAAGCAACTGTTGAGCCTTAGCCTTTTTTTATATAGAGGGCTTGGGGATAAAAGGAAAGCAATAACACATTTACCCAAATCAGAGAGTTAAAATAGCAAGACAACAAAATCTAACTAATTTGACCCTAAAATATCTACTCTAATTTATTCTCTAGCACTCCTAAGTTGAAGCATGCAACATCCAACTTGTTACAAGAAATAAAAATGAACTCCCCCTTCCCCTAATGTAGACATTTAGAGTAGGCAGTAGATCAGAGGATCATACGGCGGTTGTAGCATAAGTCAAAGTCGCTGTAGAATGGGAGGAAATCCTAAGCAAGCATAGGAGATCTCAAACGTGGGTCTCTCCCATATAGACCTCAATATTAGCCTCTCCTACATGGAAACTCGAAGTGTGTCTCCCTTAAAGATCTCGAGTGAGTTTCTCTCATGTGGGAACCTCGAAGAATGAGTCTTCCTTATATAGGATCCACAATAGATACACGCTTCCCCTTTCTCCTTTTTTTTTAGCATCAACATCCTTTTTTTTCTTCCTCTTTTTTTTTGTTTCTTTTGTAAAGCTAAGAAGTAACAAAACCAAAAAAACCAAATATCTCCTTAAGGTTCAAGGGAACCCAGAAGAATATAGAAGAGTCATTCTGCCGCTGCAGAGCTCCTCTATCTCTCGACTTCACCATCCCAATCACCACTACGAAGCTTCAGATCTAGGCACACAACAGGACAACAGCAAAAAAAAAAGAGGTACTAAACGAGGTTGAAACACCGAACCCTGTAAATGGAGTTTGCAACACCTCAATAGGAGTGCTCTGAACCAGTTGTTGGGGTCACCCAGGCTTCGCCAACACCAAAATCTTAATCGACAACATCGCCCAAATGTGGTTTCCACCGAATCTGATTTTCGTCGCAGCCGGATCTGGTCACCGGAAGGGAAGAAGGGTCGTCAAACTTCTTGATGAGGGTCGTCGGACCATTGGTTGCCTTCCACAAGGCAGCAGTAACAACAGTTGTGACAATAGCAAATAGTGGCTACAACATTAGCAGCAAGTTGGGTCGCCCATCATGGCTGCTACCCCCTCTCCACACATGTACGAAGAGGCTACATGCACATGGAGAAGCCAGTAGCAATCGTGGTTTCTCTTTTTCTCATGAGATTTAGGCATTCTTTCCCGATGGGATCAACATGTTAAGAAACTAATCTTCTGTGAAGAGAAAATGTGATGTTCATTCAACAATAAAAAAACCCTCTCTTTTATATGATCGACTTGGGTAAATTACAAGTGCTCCCAATGAAAAAATAACATAACTATCCCATAATAAGGATACGTCCACACTCCTCAAGTTTGGGCATAGATATCCATCAACCCCAACTTGTTGTAAAGAAATATGTCGCTTCTTGAGGGCTTTGATGAGAATATCGAGCAACTACATCTCAAATTTGACATGAGATGTACTTATCTTCCCTTCCATAACTGCATCGTGAACGTGGCAATCAACTTCTATGTGTTTAGTTCTTTCATGAACCACAGGATTAGAGACCATACAAGTGGGACTGGAGTCGATACTGATATACCAATGTCATTAAGAAACCCCACTGTCCACATGATCTCACAAGCTGCATAGGGCATAACACAGTAATCTACCTCTACAATGGATCTAGCAACAACAATCTACTTTTTACTTCGCCAAGACACTAGGTTACCACCTAGGAACATTGCATAGCTAGAAGTAATTTGCCTGTCATCAATGGAACCAGCATAATTAGCATCCAAGTAAGCAACATCAAAGGCACCATGATCTTGGTAATGAAGTTCCTGTCCTAAACTCCCTTTGAGATATCTTAGAATAAGACAAACATCCCTCCAGTGGTTGTACCCAAGTTAATCCATATGCTAACTGGCACGGCTGACAACAACAATAATGTCTGGTCTCATCACTATCAAGTAGAGGAGTTTCCCAACAATACTCCTATACGTGTAACATCCTTAAATAAAGGGTCATCCTCTAATGATTCACCTCTCCGTGGTAGCCCCACAAGAACTCTAAATGGCTTGGCTCCTAAGAGTCCAACCTCCTCCAAAATCTGTAGAGTGCCCTTTCTCTGAGATAGCGACAGACTCGACACTTGTCTCATAGCCTTTATCACAAGGAAGTATCTAAGTTCCCCAAGATCCTTTGTCACAAAGGTTGTGTAGAAAATCCTTCATCTAGCGTATACCATCCTAATCACTAGCTTTCAGCAACATAGCATCCACATATACTGCAAGTATGACTACCTTATGTCTCCATGCCTCTGGCTCTCCTAAGGAAGATCGAATAGTCAGATGAGGACCAATTAAAACCAATCTTATGTATCTCCATGTTCAATCTCTCAAACCATGTCCTGGGACTCTATTTTAGGCCATAAATAGCCTTCCTGCACACGCGCTCCCCCTAAATGACATAGCTAGGTAGCTGTCACATATACACCTCTGTCAAATCACCATACAAAAATACATTTTTGATGTCTAATTGATAAAGAGGCCAATTGTTGTTGATAGCAACAAACAAGAGAATGCGGATAAAAGGAACACATGCCACAAGCGAGAATGTCTCAAGGTAATCAATGCCATAAGTTTGTGTGAACCCCTTGGCAACCAGACATGCCTTGAATCGATCAATTGATCCATCCTCGAGGTATTTAATTGTATATACCCAATGACAGTCAACAACTGTAGCATCCTGTGGACAAGGTACCACAAAAAGTCAATGCATCAATCTCCTCATCCATAACAGCTCTCCAATGAGGGTCCCGAGCTACCTCAATATGTTCTCGAGGAAGAATAGTACTAGTAAGAACTAAGGCAAAGTGTTGAATATCCTGTTGCAGCTACACACTAGTGGTATAGTTTGACATTGGATGAAGAATGCACAATCTGCTAGACTTCCTTAGTGCAATCAATCTGTCATCACTCTCATCTAGAGCAACCTGTATGGAACCTCATGATGGACCTTCTTCAGCTAACTCTAGAGCAGTAGGTAATGGAGTACGTCACCGGTGATACACAAGTCTCTTGAGGACCAAGGTCAATACCGACACCCCCCTCAAAGTAATAAGGAACCTTCTCAAAGAAGGTAGCATCAACAATCACCATGCATCACCGGTGTACTACATCGTAGCATCTGTAGCCTTTTTGGGTACAAAAGTAACCCAACAAGACACACTTCACTACCCTAGGGCAAAACTTATCCTACAATTCTCCAAAGGCCTGAACGAAACAGGTGCATCCAAAGCTATGAAGTGGTAGCATAAATGGTCTCTCCATGTCAAGATGCAACACTTGGTATGGTATGACTCCATGTAAAACTGAGGACGAAACATGACCGATAAGATAGGTCACTATCAATACTCCATCTCCCCAAAACTACTTCAAAACCTTCATATACACCATCAAGGTCCTTGTAATATCTAACAAATAACCAATTTGCGTTCCGCGATACCATTCTACTAAGAGGTGTGCACAGGATGTCTGATGTACAGTGCCCCTACTGATAAAGTCCTATAACTTTCTCTGCATAAACTCCAAGACATTATCACTGCGAAAAATCTGTATAGGGGTTGAATATCATGTCTATATCTCAACAAAATATCTCTACACAATTTAAGGGATCTCAAATCGAGTCTTCATCAAGAAAACCCATGTGGACCGACAATGGTCGTCTTAAAGACTGCAAAGTACCAATGACCACCAACACTGGAAACACATATAGGACCCCAAAATTACAATGCACAAGACCAAAGGGGGAGGAGCTAACCCCTTCAGTGCATCGAAAGAAAGTATTCCTATGATGCTTCCTAATTGACAAACCACATAGTCCAAAGAAATATTAACTGGCAACTCTAGGTACATCTGATGCATCTTCCCATCAGAAGGGTAACCAAGTTGCCAATGCCACAGTAACGGATCATCCAAAAGAGAGATTGCTCCTGCAAACTACATGGAAACATCAAGAAAGTACAAGCTGTCCTCAATTCCCCCTCCAATGATTTTGTTTATCTTCTTATCCTGGAAATAACAATGCCTATCATCAAAGATCGCATGGCACTGGAGTTCCTTGCAAGTACTACTCACAAACAAGAGATTCATCAAGAACTCTGGAGCACAATGCACATCCAGAAACTCCATGTCAGGGTACACCTGAACGTTCCCAACTATAGTAATCGAGGAGATCAACCCATTGGCCACCTTTACCAACTTGACTTTTCAAGGTTTTGTCCATGTTTTCAACAAAGCAAGGTCTCCTGTCAAATGAATCGATGCTCCAGAGTCAATTATCCACTATCTAGGTCAATCTTCAAGCACCATCTTCCTTTCAACCGATAATGCTAGGCCATAAGGCTCTAGCATCCACAAATGCCACTAGTGCATAATCCATAGTCCTGCTACACTGAACAGTGGGTAGAGCATGGACACACGGCGATGGGAAAGGATATTCGATGGGATACCAAATCGACGATATAGGAGTCGCTCCAATACCATGTAAAGAGAACGTGCCATTCATTCGAAAGTAAGAAACCCTAGTCTCTTTTATATAAAAGAGACTTGGGTAAATTACACGTACCTTCAATAAAATAATAATAATAACATAACTATCCCATAATAAGCATACATCCACAATACCAGACCGTTGAACTAGGACAATGATTAAAATGCCGTCTGCATGCCCCCGACATGCCAACGAAACAAGAATTTTGGACGAGATGCCATATTGACACGACATACCTATTGAAATGCTGGGATGTCTCCAGCATGCCGGCGGCACGCCACTATAATTGTCAGCATGCTAATAGTATATCAGTTTGCACTATTGCCTGTTGCTAGGTCGCGCACTCATGACGCATGCCGCACGCCATTGCCACTATTGGCTGCTGATTGGTTGTTACTGCTGCGCTGCACTGCTGCTACTGTTGCACGAATTATGTATCACATATCACCAACTTAAAAGATATTGATGATGTGTACCATGGGGAGGCTTCTCAAAACATAATTTTGACCTTCTAGAGCCTATGCATTTTTTCATATTATAACATCTTTAACCATTTTAACTCATTTTTAGTAATTTCCTCGAAATTCCCTAATATCTATAATATATCACCAATATATCCCATTTTGAATTAACATTATCACTTTTCTTCTTGTAGTCCTTAATTTTAAAAATAGTTATCCATTTAAATAGAAAATATAAGATAGGTTTAGGACTTAAATGGAAATATTTATCCACTTAAATAATTATTCTTAAAATTCCAATTATTTTGACCGGTTCTATCATTTTTGTCGGCATACGTCGACGTACCTCGAAATGGACTATTTTTAGGGCATCGAAATTTGACGTCGAAATACTAGCATTTCCACAACATTCCATCGATGTGTCAATGAAATGCACACTTGAAATTTTATCAAAACGATGTCGAAATCAACATTTTGAACCTTGATCGAAGATCACCACTCTGATACCATGTGAACAAAAAATGCATCATTCATTCAACAATAAGAAACCCTAGTCTCTTTTATATGAAAGAAACTTGAGTAAATTACAAGTACTTCCAATGAAAAAATAAAAAATAACATAACTATCCCATAAAAAGGATATGTCCACATCTTCATTATTCATTTCATAAGCAAGCCTTGGCCCTCTCTATATAAAGGGTCTAAGGATAAAAAGAAAACAATAAAACACTTACCAAAATAAGAGAGTGATAAAAGTAATATAACAACTAAACCTATTTAATTTGACTCTAAAATATCTAATCTAATTTATTCTCTACTAGCAACAATATCTAAGGTGGAGCTTTTTGAAAACAAAAGCCCTTTTCCATGGAAAGCTTTCAAATATCTCAACACCATCATAACTGCATCTTAATGAACCTTAGTAGGCATGTCCATGAACTTAGTTTACCAACAGCTAAGGAAATATCATGCTACGTGATTGTCAAGTATAGAAACTTCCCAGCCAAGCTCATATACTAACGACTATCCACGGATTCAAACTTCTCACCATATAAATGTGCCTTTGGATCCATAGGTAGGTATGATGGCTTGGCCCATAGCATACTAGTTTCCTGAAGAAGATCTGTGGCATACTTTCTCTAAAGATAGAACAACCTCTCACTTGTTACGAGCCACCTCTATCTATCCCAAGAAAGTAGTGAAGTGATTCCAAGTCTTTAATGACAGTTTTCTACCAAACACCTCTTCAAATCAACAATATCCTACTCATCATCACTTGTAAAAATGATGGCATCAACATATACCAACATCACAACTAACCCCCTTGTAGTCCTCTGTACAAAAAGAGAACGGTCTGAAGAACACTTGTGAAATCCATGTGCCACAACCACCTTAGAAAATTTTTTAAACCAAGCCTTGAAGCTTTATTTCAAATCGTGAATGGCCTTACGAAGGTGACAAACCTTGGAATACTCCCCGTATGATTCAAAACCTAGAGGTTGCTACATATAAACAATCTCTTGCACATCACCATATAAGAAGGCATTCTTCACGTCCAACTGATAGAGGGGCCTATCACGCTGAATAGCAACAAAATTCAAGATCCGAACAGTAGGCAAGTGAGCTACAAGAGAAAATGTATAAAAGAAATCAACCCCATACGTCTAAGTGATGCCCTTAGCAACTAAGCAGCCTTGTATCTGTCTACCTTGCCATCAAGATTGTACTTGACAATAAACACCCATTTGCATCCAACCATAGTAGCTCCAAATGGTGGATCAGGAAGCTCCTACGTACCATGAGAGAGAAGTGTAGACATATCATCCTCCATAGCTTATCACCACTTTTGATCAAGAAGCACTTGCTTATGCAATGTGGGAGCATGCATTGTAGACAAGGTCGTATAGAAACTTCTGTAGGATGGTCCAAGACATGCCATAGAGACACACTTGGAGAAAGGATGCATGGTACAATTGCGAGGAGCCTTCCTGAGAGCAATTGATAGATCCAAATCAGGAGCGACGACTCCATGTCATTAGATGTCAAATGCTAAGTGACAGAGTCGTCTACTTGTTGAGTACCTAAATCATCACAATGCACCATGTAATCAGTATGCAAAAAGATCTAAGCTCACCTAAGGGGGCATTGGTGTTGGCTGTAAGGAGGGAGTAGTGTAATGTCTATATATGGGGATCCCGAAACCTAACTAGCTGAGACACAAGAATATCCTCCAAGGGAGTAGGAGGAATAGGCATAAGAGCAATATAGAACCAACATCCACATGCCTCCTAATAGTAGAGAAGGTACAAACTCATGGAAGGTCACATCAACACTAACATAGTGATGCTGATGAATGGGATCATAACATCTATACCCCCATCTAAATTCTCAAATATCCCAAAAAGACACATTTGACAGCCCTAAAAGCTAACTTGTCTCATCCACGGCCAGACAAGTGGACAAAGGCAACACACCAAAAAGCACAAGGATAAACAAGAAACAATTCCCCATCATGGTACAAAAGCTACAAAGGGATCTACTCATGAATAACGGAGGAACGTGTACATTTAATAAAATAACTAGCAGTCAAAGCTACATCACTCCAGTAAAGAAAAGGCACACTGTTGTGGATCAACAATGGCCTAGCAACAACCAAGATATGACAGTGTTTGCATTCAACACCATTCTATTGAGAAGTATGAGGATACATAGTCTGATGTACAGTACCCTCGAATTTGTAAAAAACACAAAAGTTTAGTACAGATTCCAAACTATTATCAGACTAAGAGAAAGTCATGACAATCTAGAGAAGTCATCAATAAGAACAAGAAAATATCAATTTCCAAACCTACCAAAAATGCGGCTGGGACCTAGACATCCATATGAACTAACTAAAACAAGGACCTTGACCCTGAACTCTAACTAGAAGGATAAGTAATACAATGATGCTCCCTTAGTTTATAGGCATCACAATTGATTACAGCAACTAAAGATAATTATGGAATAAAGCTTTCCAAAAGGAAGGTAACCCAAACGCAAATGCCATTAAAGAGTAAACCTAGTAGTGGTAGTAGCAACCCTAGTATTCATAGCAGCATAAGGAGATTGAAATTGACAATATACTTACCCTTCATCATGGATGCTACCAATCATCTTCCCCACTAGGATATCCTGAAAAGTACAAGATACGTCAAAGATGGCTCAACAATTTAACTCTTTTCTAATTTTGCTGACTGAAAGAAGACCAATAGGAAAATCCAACACAAGAACATCAATCAGACGCATGGTGGGTGTAACGACCGCCTCTCCTTAACTAGTGGTGGGATAATGTCTCCCATCAGCCACTTGTAGGTATAGATTGGAGTCGACAAAATCGACATCGATCTCCACACAAGTGGTGAGATGCACTAGAATCCACGAGCCAATCTAAGTCATACATATCATCAATCTAAGCAGAAAAAACTAGTATACCTGATGAGGTAACTAATGTAGTAATATCAAAGGTAATAACTGGCATAGGAGCATAAGTGGAAGAGGTAATAGGAGCCAGATGCATAAGACGCTATAGAAGCTCATCATAATCATCAGGTCGACTATGCTTAGTACAGTAAGTATTTTCAGAATGACCCTACTTTCCATAATAGGTACAAGGTCATCCTCGACCTTGAGGGCATGCCCTCGCCCATCATCCTCGTAGAGAGGGAGTACCATGTCCACAACAAAGATTGGCAACCAATGTAGATTTCTGGGAGTCAGATACATCAATGGCAAGAGTAATGGAGATCAAACTCATCTGACTATATGCTTCCTCGAGAGTAGGAAGCTCTATTGTAGTAAGCATTTATGAGTGAAAAGCAAAATACTCAAGCCCTAAACTTACCAAAAACTGTAGTACAGCTACCTCCTTATGGTAGGCCTTCTGTGTCTCATAGGTACAAATAAGACAACAGGATTTGTACTTCTCAAATAGTGCTTTGAGAGCAATATGGTACTGAGACAGGGATCAACCCTCCTAATGAAGATGAGTCATCTTACTATAGATCTAAAATACCAGGGTAGCATTTCTCTCATGAGAATGTATCCCAAGGATTGTCCCACATCTCTTTAGTTGTCCTATAATACATGATATCATCCCCAATCGAAGGGATGACTGAATTCATGATCCATACACAAACCATGCCATCATCCTTCTTCTATGTGGGATTTTGGACTCTTTTCAACCAACTCCAATTGGAGTAAGATGTACTCATTGTCATGTCCCTCCACAATCATAATGAACATCTATGACCATCATTCATAGTTGGTCTCGTCCAACTTCACCACGGGACCAAACAATGGATTTTTAGGGTGTGTTAGAAGGTGGGGTTTAGGGTGTTTTTTTCCCAACCCAAGGTGTTTGTTGTAGTTTTTTCCATCATGTCAACACAATTCCTATACAATTACTTTCAATCATTCCAATCAAATCACAATAACATTTACTTTCACTTTTACTATTAAACAAATACCCACTACACCTTCCACTCACTTTTAATATTAAACAAATACCTACTACACCTTCCACTCTCACTTTTTTTTTTAAGTGAGGGGTGATTATCCAATTGATAACCACCCAAAGTTTTATTAATCAAAAGGCACTAGGCCAAAATACAAAGTTTAACTCCAGGACATAAAAGAGTACAGACTCCACAAAATTTTCTACATACAGGCGTTGCCCCCAAAAGACCGCTGCATTTCTCCCAAGCCAAATGGCCCACAAAATTGCAAGCGACCGCACCCTTTCCTTCTTGGACCAGAAAGAGTTCTATCCGTCACCTCTGGTACCCCTTCTGAAAGATCTCCAAAAATCTAGAAAGGAAGCATGTGACTGCCATCCATCCCAAAAGTGGCTCCATATCAGCATCACCACGGGACACATGAAAAACAGGTGCTCCACATCGACAACTCCTGCATAGCTAAGAAAACAAGCAATATCCGCTCCCTGTGCCCACCTGGCTCTCCAATCATTCATCATGATCGATCCCCTCCCAAGTAGCCACACAAAGATTTTCACCTTCAAAGGACACGTGGCCTCCCAAAGCAGAATGCACTCCCTAACAAGATCAAAATCCGTCTAACTGGCAGGATCCCCTAACCTCCTATAAGCATCCCAAACAGAGAAATCCCCTTCCTCCCACCCAAACAAACCCTCACCCTCGTCAGGCTTCCAACCCTCCAAATCTCGTAGCAACTACTATAAATCACAAATCCTCTAATTAGACATGTTTCCCGTGAAAGTGGGGCACCAACAGCCATCCCAGGCATCCGCGACCACCAAATCTCTTCTACCGCCAACGCCACCAACCTGGGCAACCGGTCACACAATCACCCCTAGCTCGTCCAGTCATCCGTCTAGAATCTAAACTCCCTTCTCGCTCCAAGAACTAGTGTGAAGAAACTATGGATCCTAGGTGCCACCTTAGAGAGATCCCTAAGAAAGTGAGAAGCTCCCCTCAGAGGAGACGCCAGTATATCCCAAGCAAAAGGTGCCTCATAGCAAAGCCCGTAGGATCCTCCCAAACAAGGAGTCCTCGCTCCTAAGTAATCTCACAAACCACTTGGTCAGGAGGCTGTCATTCATTCGCCTTATCTCTCTTACTCCCAGGCCTCCCTCAAGTGACTCACATACCTCCTCCCAAGCCACCAACTTCACCCCACTTACATTAACCCAAAGTTCGTCCAAAAGAAATTCCTCATAAGAGTGAGAATCTTCTCAACCTGTCATGCCATCTTTAACACTACGGAAAAATAAGGCATTGTCATAAGTACTGCTTTCAGGATCACCAATCTGCCCCCTTAGACAAAAGCTTCGACACCCAACCCGCCAGACGACCCTCAATCCTCCCCACTAGGGGAACCAACCCTACACTAAAACCGTCATATCCGTCAATGGCAGGCCCAAATATGAAATAGGCAAGACTACATCCATACCCAACACATCCCTGCAAGTCCTGGCCTCCTCCGCCAAACTAAATGGGATGAAAGTGAACTTTCTATAGCTAATCTGCAGGCCAGAAGGCTCCCCAAAGAGCTCCAATATCACCTTGATCCTCCTCGCCTCTATCACCACCCCATCCATAAAGAAAAGGGTGTCATCTGCATACTAGAGAATAGGAACCATGGTGTCGTGGTCAACGGCAAACCCCCCGAGCAAGTCCCTCTCGCAGGCTCTACAAGAAGACCTTGCCAGCACATCTACAGCTAGAGCAAAGAGCATAGGTGCCAGAGGACACCCTTGCCTGACTCCCCTCCTCAGCTATGTCCAACCCCTGTGGGTTCCCGTTGATGAGAATCGAGAAGGAAGTCGTTATGACACTGCTTCATCCACTGTATCCAGACCGACGAGAACTCCCTTTTGATCATGAAAGCCTACAGGAATGACCAGTGAACCGAATCATACGCTTTCCTGAAATCCACTTTCCAAAGAAAAGCCTTCTTCCCCTCCCTCCTCCACAAGACCAGGATCTTCATGGTAGCCATGTAGCCATCCACGATATTTCTTCCAAGTGCAAATGTTGTTTGCACCTTAGCGATCACCCCCACAATTACTTCCTTCAACCTGTTCGCCAAGACCTTTGCCACCACCAGGTAGATCACATTAGACAAGGCGATGGGTCTGAAATCATCAATAGCCTCAGCTCCCTCCTCAGGCAATAGAAACATCAAGAACTTATTAAACCTATTAAAGCAACAGTTTCCCTCCTAGAACTCAATCAACACCTCCATAGCATCATCCTTGAGCAAGGACCAAAACTCTTTGCAGAAATGAATCGAAAAGCCATCAGGACCAAGACAACCATCAACATTCAGGCCCCAAACCGCCCTTCATACCTCCTTTATGAAAGGTGCAACTAGCTCCTCAGCCTGGTCAGCCTGAATGGATGGGACATCTAATCCTCGCCACCTCTAGTGGCCCGATCTCCTCCCTGTGAAGTCCCTGAAGAAATCTACAGTTGCTCTACCCACAACCTCTCCACCAACATACTCTATGCCCCCGACAGACAGTTTATCAATCTAGTTTCTCCGCCATCTTCCAGAGGCCACCATGTGAAAATATCTAGTGTCGAAGTCCCCTTCCTTGATCCACTTTTGTCTGGATCTCGTCCTCCATTCCACCTCGGCCTTGCGATCCTCCACCTGAATGGTCTTCAGGTGGGCCACCCTGATTACTCTCTCGTCGGCCGTCAGAAGGCCTAGGTCCTCGACCCTATCCAACCTCTCCACATCCCCAGGGCCTCCTTCCTGGTCCTCTCCTCTCTCACCTATCTCCTGGCGTCCTTCAGGTAGCTCCTAAGGTCCCTAAGTTTCACTTCAAGCCTTGCCGCTATCAATCCCTCCCATTGCAAAGATCTCCATTTGTCTTCAACCTTCAGTTTAAAACCATCTTCCAACAACCAGGCTCGATCGAACTTGAAATACATGCCACATCTGGTTTCCTCATTAGAACCCCACATCAGGAGCATGTGATCTGACAGTGATTTAAATGCCGACGGGTGCCATCGGCAAGGCTATTTTGGGGAGGGGGCCATGCCAAGATGATTATAGTATCAATTTACAGGTGTGTCGATGGCATGCCAACGATTTCGAGGGCATACCGAGGCATGCCGATGGTGGTGCCAAGTCTGATGCTGCTGGGTGAAGGTGCTGCTGCCACAGGCCGATTTCTGGAATCCTAAGGGCATAGAAGGTCGATATTGAGGAATGTAAGGGTTTAAGGACACACACAGACGGTCATTATGAAATACCTTTATTGTTACACAATCATTATTTTTTGAAAATGATATCATTTTGATTATTTGTGCAATTTTTTGTCAACATGCTCTCGACATTTCCACAACATGCCCTCGACATACCCATCAGCAAAGCCATCGAAAAACAGGCATTTCCACTGCGTGCCCTCAGCATGCCCACGAAATGCATACTTATAATTTTATCGGCATGGCGCCGAAATCGGCATTTCGAACCTTGGATCTGAAAACAGTCTCTCCAAAGACCAGACCCCTACCAAAGGGAAGACCTCTGCTAGCTCCAGAGAGGAGAACCGATCCAATTTGGACATGAGCCCCCCCGAACTCCTCCAAGTGTAGGCACAAGAGGGAGGCAAATCAACCAAGCCGTGTGTCACCACAAACTTCGCAAAATCTTCAAAACCACGATCCTGTCCACCTCTTCCCCCGGTCTGTCATCTACCGCAAGAGTGATGTTGAAATCCCCTACCATCAACCACGGCTGCCTTGGAATCTCACAGCGGCCTCACTTAGGTCCTCCCACAAAACCTACCTACTGGAGTCCTCGACAGGTCCGTATACTGCAGAAACCACCAGACCAAATCCATCGTTGTGTCTCCTAAGCTGGAATGAAATAACACTTCTTCCCACCGAGTCCTCCATGGAAAAGGCATCCCCTTCCAAGCAACAATGATGCCACTTAAGCATCCCACAAAGTCGAGAGCCACAACCTCCTCGAACGTACTTCCACCAATGTCCCTCCAAAGTACAGAATCGCACTGCTATAATTTTGACTCCTGGAGTAGTACTACATCAGGACCCCACTTCCGTAAATAAGACCTTAACGCCACCCGTCTAGACGGGTCGTTGAGATGCCTGACGTATCATGTAAGGACCTTCATCCTTGGGTAAGCAAATGGACCTCCCCTCTGGGTCTTCCAAAGCTAGTTGCTGCCGCCACCTCATCAATTTCCACGTGCCCAAACCCCCAGCCCACGACTTCTCCCCACCGACCCTCCTGCCCATCTCCGCCATTCACCCCTTCCATCGTGCCCTCCACCCCTCCTCCATCAGCCCCACCAACAAAGTTGCAAGAGGCCGCGCCCCTAACACGACCAGCTCAGACCGCCACCGACCTCGCCACATCCCCATCACTGCCAGTCCCCCCTTCCAAATCTTTCACCCCTCCCCTACAACCTCCACTCCTAAGCACAGGGACTCTCACCACATCTGCCCCTTCACCGAACACTGCCAACTCCCTCATCGATCCCGACATTCTCCCTCCGACCAACGACCCTGCAAAGGACCCTCCAGCCACCACACGTAGTCACTCCATCCAATGCTGATGGAACCGCTCCCCACCCCCCTCGACCTCCGAACAAGTTGGAGACCCCATCCTCCAAGGCACCCCCCATCCCGACTCCACAACCGCGGATGCATCCTACTTCTCCATCCGAGAGTCCAACCTCTCTTCCCAAGTCACCTGCGTGATGGGGCATCCAAAGGGTTTGCCCCCAAAGATCGGGTCCTTGGCCGAATCCGGACCCGCATCCGCCACCGATCCTCCACCTCTTTCCACGACACACGAGTCCCTCCTACTAGCCTGGGACAGCTAGTCATGTTCCAAATAAGGAAGCGTTTTTGAAAAAAATTTCAAAAGCATCCCCCTCATCAGCTCTGCGCGTTTCACCTCCCCCTTCGCACGCCTCGGACGCACCAACTGATAGCGCAGAAACAGCACCCCCATCAGTGCTTCGCCTATAATCCTTCTAAACACGAAGCATAACCCTCCGCCTCCCCTTGGGGTCGCCTCCCCGACTGTGACCCGCAACGTCGTCCTCCGCCAACCCCCCGACACCGACCGACCCCATGCTTATGAGGCAGAGCTCCAGCAAGAGCATCCTTGAAAGATCTGGGACCTTCGCCAACGGCGACCACCTTCACGACCCACGCGGAGCAGCCCAGCCCCAACATCACCTTAGGTGGGACGACCACCCCCGACGTCATCACTACCACCCTCATGGCCGCCATGTCACCCTCCATCACCCCCAAGGAGGAGCACCCCCCGAGGGTGGCAAATGAGGAGACCATGGCCTGCACAGCCTCCCAAGTTCAAAGCCAAATGGGGATTCCTTCGATCTCCAAAGGGAGCTCTGCCTAAACTGGTGGCCTCTCCGCCAGTGCCCTCATCATGCCTTGAGGGCCATCTCCATCGAATCCTCGCACCTCCAAGCACGACCATACTAAAAACCACCCTACCAAGTGACTCCTGCCCAAGGCCAAAAATGAGGCACCTCGAGGGAGACGCCACCTTCCTACGTATCGACAATGCATTGACCTTCACCTGCGACCACATCAACACCCCTTCCACTATAACTCCCACCAGGGCACTCGGCAACTCCTACTCAATGAGTTGCACCTCTGACGACCAAGGAATGTCCACCTTCACAAGAGGGGCACCAGATGGAGGCTGGGGAAGGACCTCAACCGACCTTTCCTCCCCCTCCGACCCATGACGCACAAAGCAAACCACCCTTTTGATGCCCGAATCCTCCGCATTTAAGGTAGCAGACCGAGTCCCAACACTCCATGACGACGTGACCCAGCCCGAGCACTTGAAACAGTGCATCGGGGGGTCCTTCCTTCTACTATCCACCATCACCCAACCTCCCCCCCAGGTCGCCCCCACCATCTCTCTCTCTCTCTCTCTCTCTCTCTCTCTCTCTCTCAATATTAAACAAATACCCACTAACATTCTTCACTCCCACTTATACTATTAAACAAATATGCACTAACATCGCATCATTACACCAATCATTTTATCCCCCACTTAACCCTTCCCTTATTCCATCACTCAAATAAACACCCATCTCCACTTATTCCACTTTAACATATCTCTATAGTTTTTTTATCCCCCCTCCAAATGGGCCCTTATAGCTCACATCTCCGTAACATGCTCCAATGTCAACTCCAAATGATCCTCTAAAGCCATCTTGCCTCAATCCAAGCCCGAAACAAATCAATAAACATGGATTAGCAAGTCTAGTGCATCACAACGTGCAAAACAATTCGAAAATCGAAGATCCAAGGCACGAATAGCTTGTTTACATGAACTATGCATTACGCAATAACCATATCTAGGTCCGGCAGACCAGTAGGAGGGCTTCCAAAACTAGGTGACTCCGACAATGACCTCCCTGGCCCTAGGCGACGTCGATGAGAGGCTCCCAACGATTATACTTCGTCTAGTGGCCAAGATCTAGGTTAAACAGTGCCCAACGATGCAACAACTGCCAACCTTAAGGGGAGGCAACGCTTCGTAAGGCCCTGTGGCAGTCAACGAAACCCTCCCTAAGGCTTGGTAGGGCAAAGCAACAATGAGGAGGCAACTAGAGTCCTCCCTTAAGCCCTGAAAATCAATGTGGCGACAAGATCAGGAGGTTATCCGACACCAACTTGGTCGCCAGAGCCTACAATCGATCTTTGATGACTCACAGCTAGTTGCGAAGGGCTGGTCGACCAAGCCTAAGGCAAACAGCAGCAACGGTAATGCTTCTTCAATGAACCCTTGAAGTTAAGATTAGGTTTCGTTGTTTTTTTGTAGAAAAAAAAAAGGGATATGGTAATCAAAGATGATACAAAACACTGGCCTAGGACTGCTGCTGCTCTAATACCAAGTCAAAGAAAATGAAATATCTTATTTCATATCAAACCACTAATCCCCATTATATAGAGGATTTGGTGGAAAACTACAAGCATACCCTTACAGAAGAAATAGATGACATAAATAAAAGACATATGAGGAATAATTAAGTTCATATCTCAACATACAAAGCCATCTTTCAACCAACAATTTGGCAAAGTTTGCCCTTATATGAAATCATGTTTTAACTAAAAATTTCAGCAAACTCTCAACTTATATGAAATATTTTTTAAAAAGAAAAAAGAACGATCACGCGAGATTAGTGATCATCAACTTCATTAAACGAAATAGTGTACACGATTAGAGATACCTTTTAGTGCATTCCATAGAGAAAAAAGCCCAAAAACAACCCAACACACGTTCTCAACAAAAGGCGTCTCCCATTTGAAGATCACTCCATTTCTCCACAACCAAATCCCCAATAAATAGTCAAGGGTGTTGCTCCTTGATTCCTCGTTCTAAATGTGTCTTGACGTATAAAGGACCAAAAGTTGTCCCAAGAATCAAAGGCCACACAAGACGAACCTAACTCTACCCACACCCTCAAAGCAAACTAGCAGTGGAAAAAAAGGTGTTTGATTGTCACTTAGCACCATATAGTAGGCACATCAATTCTTCCAATAGAGCAAACTTCTCCAAAAGGATCTCGTTACTAATCTCCCACTCCTAACCAACTAGGCAAAGACCTTCACCTTGAACGGCACGTTAACCTTCCAACATAACTTTTAGTCCTTGAACAAGTTTCGATCCCTCCTCGTCCCCAGGACACGTAGAATCTTGTAAGATGATCTAACGGAGAAGACACCATGTGCCCATGCCCAATTGTCCACCACTCCCAAAGATGGCCTTTTATTAATCAAAATGCTCTACAAATCAAGGAAATCTTGCACCCTTTGTTATAAAAAGCGAACTCAAGAACGTGAGTGCTCAACATCCTATTTCCTGATCCCAATGTTCAGCCACTATTGCAACCATATTAGATGCATGGAAAAAGATATCTCAATATCAAAGATATATTGGCAATATATCTATATCCCCAACACGGCTCTACTTGATATCACAAAATATCTTTTTTCCAAGATATTAGCGATATCAGTGGGTCTCGTTTGACATCCCAAAATATTAGGGCATGTCAATAAGATATTTATATTGAAGCTCTTTTTCTATTATTTCTTTATGGTATATCTTTCATAGGAGGCTGGTTACACCAACAACCCAAATGGAAAAAAAGCATTTCCTGGTTCAAAAATGCTGAATGTCATCTTAATCATCTATCAGGGTCACCACTCTACAATGTCTAGCCCATCCTCTAGGCACCTTTGAAAGACAAGGAGTGTGACAACGTACATGCTTCCCCGATCCTTCTCATCAGTTGTAGGATTTGTTTTCCCAAAATGGACTTGGCTTCTCATCAGTTGTAGGATTTGGTTGCCCAAAATGGACTTGGCTTCTCATCAGTTGATGATCATGCACCTGTGAGGCTGACGATTCAATTTTTTATTGTGGGTATTCCATTGCATTTGAAGAGTCGTGGGGCTATGGAGAAGGTGTGTGCCTCATTCGCACATGTTAGATGGTGCAAGGGAGTTTGTATTTTTTATGGTGATATGTCTCAGGTTTTTGTCAAAGCAAAGATTCTTCGTGGCCATTCTTCACCTGCAATGATTTTGTTAGGATTGATGGTTGTTCCTAGGTGATCTTCTTCGAGATGAACACATTGAGGTCCATCCATGGTTCATCTTTTATAGAGGTGGTGGCTCGCGATGGTCAGAGCTTGGCCAGAGGTGGTGGTGGTCGGCCTCCTGTTTGTGATGGGCAACCTACTCGCCAGATTTGGAAGCCAAAAATATCCAGAGTGGTTTAAATTTTGAATTTTGCAAGGCTGGACCTTCCAAATTTGGTTCCACCAATTTTAGAGGGGTTGGTAACCGCCAGCCTATTCCAACGCTGATATTGTTCCCAGCGTTGATGTTGCTCCCAGTTCTGTTCTCAAATTGTGGATGTTGTGGATGACGTGACCAGCGTTGATGCTGGTGCTGACATAGTCAACACTGATCCTTAGGCTGATGCTATTGTTGATGTGGCAACGTCTATTTTGGTCCATGTGGCAAAAGGTTTGGTGCTAAATAGGGTGCCTCCGGATCCAAAACTGAATCCATTTAATCCTTTTCCGGACCAACTTTTTTCTGGGCCTAATAGCCCAGATATTTTGTTTTCTCCTTCTGTTGGGCTTGCTCATTCTCCACATTTTTGTAGGCATAATACTGATACTATTGGGTGCAGTGCTGATATTGATGGGTGCAATGTTAATGTTGGATGGGTGTGAGTCATCTTCTTACACCAACAGTGTGCAGAACCGATTGGAGACTGTTGCTGCTGGTGATTCTGTTGCTAGTAGTGTTGAAGGTATTGTTGGCGACATTGTTGGGCAGGGTCAACGTGTTGTGTAAAGGAAGCCTATGATTTTTCAACGTAATCCCTCCAAGTTGTCTACAGCTAGGAGAACTATTGTCTTCCATGTCGGGGTCTGTGATCTGGTGCATGCAAAACCATTTCAGTGCTGAGTAGATTGAGATATAGATCATGTTACAAGAGGAAAATTGTAAAGGCCAAGTCTATGATGGGAGATGGTCAGGGGTCGAATCTAGAGCTTTGGGTTGCCAAGGTGCTTAATTTTAAGAAGGTGCCACGTTCATCTTCTGGCAGGGGCTCCGTTGATACTCATGGTTAGAGTATTAACGAGGAATGTGAGGGGTCTTTAGGATCCGGCTCGAAGATCTATTCTGAGGAGGTATTTGGCGGAGTGGACATATGTTGTGTTGTGGCGGGAGACACATTTGGAGGAGCTTGATGAGGTTACAAAGAGGAGTTTCTACGGCGATTGTTTCTCAAATATGTTGATTGTTGAGGTTGTTGGTACATCAGGTGACCAAATCCTTACATAGATGGGTGATGTCTTTCGTCTCTCAAGCTCCACAGTGGCTTCACATGTGGTTACAGGAATCTTCTCCTGAATATCTGATGGTGTGACCTGGGCTTTTTCTAGTGTGTATAGGCCCTCTGATGTGTCTTCTAGAACTGTATTGTCGGAGGAGTTGAGGCAGGCTTCAGATTTTGTTGATGGTTGCTCCTAGCATGATTTTAATGTCACTCATATGGCAAATGATAGACCTAATGGTAGGTTGGTTGGTTCTTCTATTGAGTTTCATCAAGTTGTAGGTGAACTTGAATTACTTGATCTTCCAATCTCGATAGTGCAGTATAGTGTTCAGGAAGTCGGCCACCTAGGTCGAGTAAGCGGTCGCATAGTCATAGGCGGACCCCTTCCCGAACCGTGTAATGCAATGGGTGCTATAAGCAAGTCTGGGCGAGTAGTCGGACTGAGTAGGCATTGACTCGGTCGAGTAGTCACCCACTTTTAAGATAGATCCACCGCTGGGGTCTTCTAAAAAAAACTTTAGGACCTCACATAAAAAACATCCACTTAAAAATGAAACTTTTTGGATATCCTAAACCCCTCTCTGCCATCGAGAATGCTTAATATCCCAACCCAAACCCATCGAGAACGCCTAAACCCCTCTTTGCCATCACCCTAAACCCTCATCGCCCTCTCCATCATCGGTGTGTCACCCTCTCTGCTAGCAATGCGCCGCCCTCTCAGATGCCTCTAACACAGCGCTGCCATCACCCACTGGCCATCGCCCACCAACGCCGAGTGTAGCACTGTCAAGTGTTGCTGCTACTGCATCGCCTCTCGCTACAACGCTACCATCGTCCTATTGGGTGCTGCACTGCCTCTCGCACGACACTGCCATCACCCACCAGCCATCGCCTACCAACATTGAAGGTTGCACTGACCATCACTAGAGGTATATCTCTCACCATCTGATTTTAGTTTTAGGTTTTTTATTTTTAGGATCTGATTTGTTCATGACATTGGACATGTGTGTCTCAAATGTTATCTATATTCCTAATGTTGTATTTGTTTGTGTCTAATTTTTAGGGTTTGTATATGACAATGTGTATAAATCATTCCTAATATTAAATAAATCAATTGTTGAGTCTAATTATTACATCAATTTCTAGGTTTGATTTGTGTTTTGCATTTTTGATTTTTAGGATCTAGTTTTTTACATCAATTATTTATGTTAAATGTCATTTTGTGTTCAACACTATTGTCAATTCTTTTGTATTTGTTTAAATGAACATCTAGATTCTAATCTCTACATTTTTCTTTTTCAAGATGTCAAATCTTTTATATTCTATGTTGTATAGTAATTAAAGATGTCAAATTATATGATTCTAGACTATATTTTTTTATTATACTACTTGAGACATTTGCATAATTATAACATTGCATATAACACAAAATTTAATAAATTAACTAATTATTTTATATTTTTAAAATAAAAAATGTAAAACCACATACTCGTCCACATACTTGTCCGAATACTACGTACTCACTATGAGGTGACCCAATCGAACGCATACCGCATACCAACTTCCTGCACCTTGGTGCAGTATACTTAGAGGAATGGCTCTGGTCAGGCTTCTCGCATAGACAGATTCTTTTCTAATGTTCCTTGGCAGAGGCTTGTCATGGGGTTGCAGTCTCGACTATGGTGAGACCTTTTTCAGATCACACGCCTTTAGTATGAGATAGTGGTGACGAGGAATCCTTTTCGACATATTTCAAATTCCAGAAGTCGTGGTTCTTGAAGTCAGATTTTCGTGACTATGTCAAGGAGAAGTCATGTGGAGTTCCTGCCTACATGTCTGCTACACGCACCTTGGCTATTTGTATTTTGGCAATTAGACAAGCGTTGATCGAATTTAAAATGAAGATTTCATTGAGACGTGATGGCACTAGGAGAGATGCTTTGGAGACTTTAGCTAGGCTAGATGAGAAAGAAGGCTTGGGGCAAAGTGAGCAGCAAGAGAGGATTCGTGTTTAGAATGTTATCAAGGGGAACCAAAAAAGGGAGGTGGATTGAAGACAGAAATCCAAGTAGCTTTAGCTTAAGGAGAGTGATTCCAACACAAGATTCTTCCATTTGTCAGCTAGCTCAAGAAGGTGAGCCAACATGATTTCCTCCCTACATGTTGGTAATGAGGTTTTGGATAATAGAGAACAAATTTGTCAGGGGATCATGGGCCATTTTCATGCTTTTACTAAGAGGAGAACGCCTAGGGAATGGAGGTTGGCATCATCAAACATGGTAAGGTTGGACGTCTGTTCAAGGTAGAGTTGATAAGAAAGGTTTCTACGGAGGAGATTCTAGTTGCCATGGCCTCAAGGCAAGGCACCTCTTGGTCCAAATGGGCTTCAGGTGTTGTTCTCTAAGGAGTGTTGGGATGTTATTGGGTTTGACGTGATGGTAATGATCTGTGAATTCTTCCATGGTAATAAGGGTTTTGACAAGCTTAATAGTTTCTATCTTTTTCTGCTTCCAAGGAAGGAGGGTGCCAATACTTTGGATAGTTTCAGGTCGATTGCCTTGTCGAATGCTATTTACTTGACTGTGGCAAAGGTATTTGCTAATCGGTTATGTCTTATTCTCCATGGTTTAATATCCCTGATTTAGTTTGCTTTCATTTCTAGAGGATCTCTCTGTGATTCTTTTGTGCTAGCCAAAGAGATGGTTGCGGCTTGGATTAGATGTGCCTCTCCTACCTTTATTTGGAAGGTTGATTTCTCTAAGGCATATGATTCAATGGTCTGATCATATTTATGAGAGATTCTTAGGAGGAGGGGCTTTCCGGAGCCTTAGGTTAGGATAATGAAGAGGTGTATTACAACTTCATTCTCGGTGGTGGTCAATGGGAAAGAGTATGCAGATGATACTGTTTTCTTCATTCAAGGGGGCTTGCGTCAAGCTGAGCATGTGGCACAGTTGGTAAGAATGTTATTATGTTAAACCTTCTTATGAATGGAAGAAAATCTGTTGTCCCCGTTCACATGGATGGAGCAGGGGAGGATGCCATTTCTGAGATTCTTGATTCACGAGTTATTTCACCTTTGATTACTTTTTTAGGCCTTCCGTTGAAGGGAAAGTGGTTAGTGGCAGCTGAGGAAAGGTTGAATAGGAGGAGATTGGCTAGTTGGAGTGGGAAGCTTCTTTCTCATGGTGAGAGGTTGGCTTTGATTAAGTCAATTTTGTCGGTTGTATTGATTTTTTTCCTTTCTATGTTCTGGCCACCTAAGAAGATTATCTTCAAGCTCAAGATTGCAAAGAAATAGTTTTTTTGGAAGGGGTCGGATCTTGATGATCACTTCTTGTAGTTGGTTCCATGAAGGGAGATTTACATATAGAAGAGAAGAGATAGACTTGGCATTAGAAGTTTGGAGAGATTTAATGAGACCCTTTTGATGGAGTGGGTGTTAAGATTTCTATGTTGCTGATGAAAGAACCTTTACCAACCCTCGATACAGCAGGGAGATGCCTCAAATCTCCTTGCATCGAGAATTGGTAAAGGATGTTCCTTCCGATTTTGGAAAGACAATTGGACTGGATGTGGGGGGTTTTCTGATATGTTCCCTCGTTTGTTTGGCTTAACTCATGCCAAAGATGCTTTCGTTTCGCATGTTTGGGATGCTACCTCAGGTGCTTAGTCTCCAGTTTTAGAGCCAAGTCTTTCAAAATCCTCTTTAATGGAGTTGCAGAGCTTATTGGAGATGCTCCATGGGATTTCGGTTGGTGAGGATCCGATTGATGGATTCACCTAGAACAAGGGGAGACTTCCTATTTCAAAAGCTTCGAAGATTCATTGTTTTGGAAGATGCCTATACCCCTAAAAATCAAGTTCTTGTGACTTTTTAAAAGAGAAGTTAATTACGAAGGTCCTTCAGGCTAGATGGGCTCCAGATTCATATTTGTTGTGTCCCTTTTGTGGTGCTGTGGAGGAAATGTTGGATCATCTCTTCTTCGCTTGTCAATTTTCAATGTAGGTTTGGCAATATGTTAATGTTTGGATGGCAATGCTAACATCGTCATAAACGTGGTGACCTTTCCAATCTTCGATTCATGTTAACACAGTTGGTTGCGTTAAAGCAGTGGCTACCTTGTATCTATTTGGTGTCAACAAAATGTTAGGAACAAGTATGGGTTGAGAATGTAGTAAGGGAGGTATGTTGCTTGTCGGAGTTGCAAGCTTGATTTACTATAAGTCTATACGTTTGATTTTGATATTAATGATATTTGGATGGTCACCAATCTCTGATAATCTTCCTTTTTCCTCTCAAAAAAAAAAAACCTTGCTTGCGAGGCATCCTTCTTGCAATTGAGAATCTCCCTTGCCTTGTTTTTGTTACATGCTAAGCGATGTGGGGCGATATATCCACAAAATTGTCATGTCTATTGTATTGTTCTTAGGTCCAAAGCTTTCTTAGCTTTGGTTTGCAATCTTTAAGCCTTTATGGAGGTATCTAGTCATTTCCCTTCTTTAATCTCTTACGAATCTTCACTTTCTCCATGATTAGAGGTTCTATTCTCCTTAACTCCATCTCTATTCTTTCCATGTGAAAATTTTTTTGGCTCAATGTCACTAACCAAATTAGCCACATGTGTAATCAACCCATGCTTATATTTTTTTTTTGGCTATTCATCACCAATCAACACATACCATACATGTAAATTATGTTAATACTTAGCTACATATTAGGTCTTGTATGCTAATTTTCTCATATTTTCCCCATCTATTTCTTCGAGATCATCTCATAACTAATTCAGTGGGAAGAAATGAGCAAGTTATCTTATTCCATCATCTAACCTCTCAATATATAGAGGTGAAGTAGAAAGCTCCAAAAGGCAAAGGGAAGCAGATACGACAATTGCCATACAAGAGACCATAACTAAGGCAACTATTATAAAGGCAATTGCCATACAAGGAACCACAACTAAGGTAACCATCATACAAGAAAATAATAAACAAGAAAATAATAAATAAGGAAGACTGTAGGGGCTAAGATAGTAGGGGCATGTCAATACTCCCCCTCAAGCTAGAGCACAGATGTCAATCATGCTCAGCTTGAAACATATATCAAACGCTCCATATAGCAAGGGCTTCGTGGAGATGTCAATCATTTGGTCCTCTAAAGCAACATATGTTATGCGCAACAGCCCACGTTGAATCAAATCTCTAGTATAATGATAGTCAACTTCCACATGCTTAATGCACTTATGGAACATGGGAATGTTAGCAATATATGTGGGAGCCCTAATTGTCACATCTCATTTCCATGGACTCCTCAATATGAACATGCAAATCCCACAACAAGGATCTAATCCAAACCATCTCAATAGCAATCTAAGACATGACCCTGTATTCTGACTTAACACTAGAACGAGAGACCAAAACCTGCTTTTTACTCCTCCAGGTAACTAGGTTACCTGTAACAAAAGTACAAAAGCCTGTAGTAAACTTCCTATCTACAACACACTATGTATAATCTGCATCTGAGTATCCCACCATAGTCATAAGAGCCGCAACTTGAAAAAGAATATCATGTCCAAGTGCTTTCTACAAGTACCTAAGCACCTACATAGTAGCCTGCCAATGTTGCTTGGTTGGCCTATCCATGAACTAACTGAGCTTACTTACAGTAAGTGCAATATTGGGTCGTATAAGGGTCAGATAGAGTAGCTTGCCAACCAACTGTCTGTATAATCTAATATCAGCTACCTCTACCTCCTCATCATGAAGACATGCCTTGGGATCCATTGGAATATTGGCTAGCTTGAACCCCAGCATACCTGTCTCCTGAGGAACATCCAACACATACTTACGTTGAGAGAGAACAATCCCATCTCTACTCCTAGCCACCTCGATCCCCAGGAAGTATCTAAGCTAGCCTAAATCCTTCATAACAAACTGTCATGCAAGAGATTCCTTGACCTAACTTATCCCAGCCTCATCATCGTCGATAATAATCAAACCATCCACATAAACTAGGAGTGACACCCCATCATTCTCTATTTTCCTTACAAACAGAGAATGATCTATGCAAGATCTCTGCATCCCCATCTTCTGCAACACATCTAAAAGTTTCTGAAATCATACTCTCAAGCTCTGCTTCAGGTCATAAATGGCCTTCCTAAGTCTACACACACACTCCCCCTAAACCTCAAAACCTGAGGACTGCTGGATGTAAACCACCTAAAGATCGCCATAGAGAGGCATTTTTCACATCAAGCTTACGCAACTGCCAATCTCTATTAGTCGCAACAGAGATGAGTACACAAAAAGTGGCAAGTCGTGCAACAGGAAAGAAAGTATTAAAAAAGTTCACCCCATAAGTCTGTGTGAACCCCTTCGCGACCAACCTGGCCTTATACCTTTAAATAGACCCATCAGGGTTGTATTTTAAGGCAAAGACCATCTAGAGCCAACCATTCGTGCACTGTAGGAAGTGAGGTGAGCTCCCAAGTTTATCTACTCTAGAGTGTTGCCATCTCTTCCTCCATGGCTTGATGCCAATTTGGATCAAGAATGGCCTACTGATATGTATATGAAATGTATGAAACTATAAGTGCTTGGTAGAATCTACCAAACTCAGAACCAAGGCCATCAATAGCCAAACTGCCTGCAATACGATATCTAGACTCACATATGCAGGCTACCTTCCTAATGGCAATAGGAAGGTCAGAATCGTCTGGCACCTCTATCTAAACATCTGTAGAAGAAACGTCACTACTACTGTGATCAGCATTATCAGGAGGATCAGGTCTGACCAAACTATCACCGTCGCTAGATATTATCTCAACAATCAGTGGAGCATCATCTGCTAGTGGAGATGGTGGCTTTTGTAGTGTTGTACGAGGTCTACTGTACATGTGCATCGGCCATGCAATCTTTGGAAATCATCCAAGGAGGTCGTGGAACCTAAAGAAGCAGGCTGAGAAGTGGAGACTGGAATTTCCTCCAAAGGAATGGGAGGAATAGGCATAGGAGCCACATCATCATTAGAACTCATCTATTTAGCAACTGAAAAGAATGTTGTAATCTCATGGAATGTCACATCAACGCTAACATAGTGTCTGCCATAGATAGAATCATAACATCGGTATCCCTTCTAACTCCTGGAGTACCCTAAGAACACACACTTGACAGTGTGAGGAACAAGTTTTTCACGATCTAGTGATGGCGCATAAACAAAAGCAACACACCCAAAGGTCCTAGGAGACGCATGGAAAAGCTCAGCATCTGGATGTAGCAAGAGAATCGGTATTTGCTCGTGGAGAACTGAACTTGACATTCTGTTAATGAGATAGCATGCAGTCAAAACTGCATCCTCCCAATATCTCTGTGGAACGTTGTGGTGAATAAGAAAAGTACGGGTAACCTCTAACAGATGTTTGTGCTTCCGCGTTGCAACCCTGTTCTGCTGCGACGTATGAGTACAAGTAGTTTGGTGGATGATCCCTCGAGCCCTGTAGAACTATGTAAGTCTCGCAGTACATAACTTGAGGGCATTATATATCCGTACAATTTTCACAGTGGTGGAGTACTGTGTCCCGATCTCCAAGAAGAGAGTTTCTATAACATCCCCAACATCTACTTTGCTTTTCAGAAGAAACACGCAAGACACTAAAGAAATCATCAACTACAAGATAATAGTGATGTCCCATCCTATCTGGAACTCTACTGGGTCCCCAAACATTCATATGAAGTAGCTCAAAAATAGTCGTTGATTCAGGAGAAGTACTAACAAGAAAAGAAGATCGATGATGCTTACCTAACTGGCAGCCATCACATCGAATAGTAGTGGCAGGAGAGATATGTGGAATCACCCTCCTAAAACGATCCAGAGGTAAGTGACCTAGATGAACATGCCACTGTAAGGCACTCCCACCATCATACATGCCGACTCCTACAAATGGCTCATGTCCAAGATGATAAACACCATTCTCCTTTGTGCCCCTGGTAATAATCTTCCTGGTGAACTTATCCTGGATGATACATCCAACATCATCGAAGATAACCCTACAATTAACGTCCTTCGTAATCCTGCTCACCGATAATAGGCTCATGGGAAACTCCAACACATTTAATGCTCTCAGCAACTGCAAATTGGGGTTACAGACACCTCTCCCTGACTAACAATAGGAGTGTGCCTACCATCTACTCTCTCTAGTGCAACAGAACTAAGTGACCGTAAATAACTCTGATCACCACAAAGATATTGTGAAGCACCAGAGTCAACCAACCATCCTACACCATGGTGACTCCTGTCATACTCCTGATGCATCAAGCTTGCATACTCCACCGTCCTTGTCGCAATAGCGGTATCCAATGCCATCTCTACTCCTCAGACTGACATTATGCCTAACAGGGACCAAAGGATCAACCATCCAAACAGAACTCTCCAAATTCATATTTGCAATCAATTTTTCAGATCTACGAAATCATCATAACTATTAAGGAAGACCAAACAAGTGTTGGAAGGAAACTATTAAGTATGACCTCAAATGGATGAAAATCAATCTGTGTGGAGGCAAAAAATCCATATAGCCGACCCCACTTAGTATGGGAAAAGGCTTGGTTGTTGTTGTTGCGAAATCATCATAATTCGCAAGAAAGAATGATCTGCCATGAAATTCAAATAATCTCTTCCTTGAAAATCAAGTTAGAATCACACAGCAGTCCCTCCAAGGATTAAAAGGCACACGTTAGGGCCAAGAGGGACCCTTAGCGGCCCTCTTGCTCCCCTTGCCGGCGCAAGGGCAGCACAAGCCCACCAGCGATGCTACTGCTAATCGGTGGCACCCCTGGTGCCACTGCTACTGCAAATCATCACCACCACTGCCACTCCTACTGACGCTACAACTGCGAATTAAGGCGGTGATGACGTGAAGAGATGAGGAGAGGAGGATTTAGGGATTTGGTGAATTGGATCAAAGGCCTATTTCGATGGGATACTCAAGCATCAATCTAGGATCGCCACTCTGATACCAAGTAGGAAGAAATGAGCAAGTTATCTTATTCCATTGTCTAACGTTTCAATATATAGAGGAGTAGAGTACTCCACAAGGCAAAGGGAGGCAGATAAGACAATTGCTATAAAGGCAGTTGCCATACAAGAGACCACAACTAAAGCAACTATTATAAAGGCAATTGCCCTACAACGAATCACAATTAAGGTAACCATAGGAAAATAATAAAACAGGAAATAAGAAATAAAGAAGGTCGTAGGGGCTAACATAGTAGGGATATGTCAAGAAATGCACTCCAAATCCTACTTAGCACACGATCTATCTTTTTCTTTCTTGATAGTAAACTACTAATACTCCTAAGCATTCTATGCTCATCAAAGAGAAGGTTGACAATATACTGGGTTCTCATTTGACTTATGAACTTGTTATCATATCTTTCATTTTTCCTTTCAAGCATTGTGAACTTGTCTATAGGGTATTCCTATTGTGTCATTCAAAATTTATAATTCTAGCCATTATTGACATTTCTTCATATGTGTAGTAGTAATTAAAATCACAATTTTATATGATATCAATAAAATCATAATTTTGCAAAGTTTATGCCATTTTCAACCTTGTTGATCCATTTGAACCAATTCTAGGATATCAGCAATACATCCACAATGTATCCCTGACATGCCCCCTTTTTGACTTCTCAATATGGTGTCAACATCAACATCTAAAACCTCGATTAAATGCCAACAGAAACAAACATGAGTATCTATCTACCAAGGTGCCAAAAGGTGTCCACTCATTTATCCATAAATTAAAAAGTTCTATCATCCCCCAACTTCACATATAAGAGATCCCTACCAGGGGAACAACATGCATGATCCTCTTCCAAAAGTGCGAAGCGCCTCTAATGGTGACAATTCTATCTACCCAATCTAGAATCCTACCACCATAACAAGATTCTAGCACCTTAGTGACCAATCTTCCTTCCCAAGCAATTAACACACCCACTCACACAATAAAGCATCATTCATTGTGCAAAGATCCAACACCCTCAAACCTCCTTAATCAATGGGCAAGCAAATTTCAACCCAAGATACCATATGTAGAGTTCTCAACCCATCCCTCGCACCCTTCTAAAAAAACCTCCTCTTATCAAGCACCCTACAAACTCCGAATGGCATCTCAAACATCGACAAGTAGAATAGAGGGATGCCTAACAAGATAAACTTTGGAGGACTAGACACCCTCGCCAAAACAGTTGAGACTTCCACCCATCTAATCTCTTGCCCATCTTCTCCGATACCACCTAGCAATACATGGCTCACAATGGCCTATCACTAAGCAAATAGGCCCAGGAAACACGTCAAGGGGGAGACATGAGGCGTCTACAAGATCTATCTACACTCCAATTCTTCAACCTCCTCTATGGCAAAGGGAACAAAGGAGAACTTCTATCTATTCATCTAAAGCCCGAGAAGACTGCAAAAATATCCAATAACATTGAAAGGCTCCGTGCAGCCACCATACTTTCCTCCATTAGGAAAATAGTGTCATCTACTTACTGAAGTATAAGGATCATATTTTGATGCTCCCCCAAGCTGAAACCATGTATGAACCCACCATCACAAGCTGCATATGTGCAAAAGCCCAAAGCATCCCCTTAGCACGAATGAGCATATCCTCCCTCCAACCACCCGTTAATCAAATCGAAAAAGAAATGGTTGTAATGCATTACTTCATCGATGTAAACCAAACATCCTGAAAGTGCCTTCTCCATAAAATGCTCCAAAGAAACTCCAAATCCAAAGAGTCATATGCCTTGGCAAAGTCAACTTTCCATAAGAAGCCCTTCATCTTCTATCTTCTCCAATACACAATCACCCTCGTAGCCAACACCACATTGTCAAGTGTCAAGCAAGTGCCTCCCCTTAACAATAGCTGATTGAACAAGGTTCACCAGGTCATCCACCAGCTCTCTAAGATGATTAGCCAAGACTTTCCCCACAATCAAGTATATGGAATTCAAAAGGGAGATGGCTCTATAGTCTTCAATTCTTTCCACCATCTCCTCATGCAACAAGAAAATAAAGGATTTGTTAATCCTCTAAAATCCCAAATTTCCTTACTGAAACTCCGCTAAGACGACCATGACATCATCTCCAAGTAACACCCAAAACTCCTTGTAAAATAGAACTAAGAACCTGTCTAAGCCTTAGTGCACCTTTCATATTGAGTTGACTTAAGGCCTACTTCACTTGCAACTCTAAAAAGGTGCAATGAGGTCTCCATGATGTTCTACTGGTAACATATGGATGCCTCTTCCCTTCCACCCCCATTTCTCGGTAGGTGTCTTCTTTGTAAAGTTGTGAAAGTGTTTCGCCACCTTAGGACCGACATCCTCCTTCTTCCATTCCCTTCCATTGACCACCAACTTATTAATAAAATTCTTTTGTCTTCTCGCATTTGCAACCATATGAAAGAAAATGGTGTTTACATCACCTTCCTTAAACCAAAGGTGCCTTGAACATTGTCTCCATTCCACTTCTCCCCTCAAGTCTTCTCTCATAAGGAATTCCTAGAGTACTCCTCAGAAAGTAGGCAAGCTCCCTTTACCTTATCAATTTCCTGAATCTTTCCTAATGCTTCTCTCTTCTTCTCTACTCTTTCCTTTACTTTTTTCATGTATGCAATGAGGTGACTCTTAAGTCACCCAATTTTCTTGTTATGAAATATTAATAAAAAAAAAAAAGGTAGCACATAACACGGTTCAGGAAATCATCCAAGCTGCAAATGTGGCTGCATATGTATCAATGCCCCCCTCTCTACACCGAGTAATATGGGGTGGTCAGTTAAGCGGGTTGGGTTCTTATATAGGTAAAGGTGGGTGCCTACTTGCCCCAGTTTGTTGTAAAGACAGACTGGGACTAATCAGGTAAAACTGCTACCCAATTACCTATCAATTTGACTTGATTAATAACTCTAATACCCCAATGGGTAACCCCTCCTATTACCCTCTCAACAAACCCTAAAAACCCAAGAACCCTAAAACCCCATCACCCCCAATGCCCATCAAAAACCCACTTACTTGGAGTTCGAAGGCATCATCGGTAAGTATCACTCATCAATGGTGGTCTATCCTTAGTCAATAGCAAGCCCGATCAATGGTGGTGGTAGGGACCATCTCTTGGTCAATGGCAATGACAAGAAGTTGGTCAGCGGTGATAGCTAGACTCAACTTAGGTCCGAACTTCGAATGTTGGCATTTTTTTACTTAAGGTTTTATAGTCATTTAATCCATATGCAGTGGGCCTCTTAAAAAAAGTACTATACCATGGGTAGGAGGGCACCCTATCAGTGGGATCATGTGATTTGTCTTTTTTTCTCTCTTGTTAAACTTGGCTTTAGGTATGAAACATAAGATTATTTTAGGTCCACCACATTTTTAGGTTGATAAATAGTACTTTTGATGATTAGTATGGTTTAGTATATATTTTTGGCCTCATTTTCTTTAAAAAGGCATTTTAGGTTTGATTGTTGTTTTACGACTAATTGATCGGATTGATGTTGGCTTGTTATGTAGTTTAGGACTGATGTTAAATGTGGTTGATGTTTTGTTATGTATTATTTGCTAGATTGTTAATAGGCCCAGCATTCACATCTTGTGCATTGATGTTGTGTCTATCTTTTGTGTATATCTATAATGGAATAAATGGCCCATCCATCAACTCAACCAATCCATCCATCGCTAATGTATCATTTTATGTGCCACAAGGGTCTAACGATCTAGGTTGGAAACTTGGAAGTATGCATGTCTTCAAGTGAAGACCAACCTAAATACAATGACATGTCAACTTTGTGCAAGGTGGTTAAAAGGGGGGATAAACAAAATGACGCAACACCTCACTCATTTAAAAATTATCAATGATTATTTGAAGCAAACATCAAAGAAGAAATAGGACAAGGCCATAGCTATTTAAGAACTGAAAGACAATGTGGCCATTACAATGAATTCAACACCATCATCTAATGTTGAGCAAGATGGTAAAAGGTGATGTATGTCCAAAACCACTGAAGAGAGCCATATGTGCAAAAGCTAAATCATAGACGCATTTGCTAAGAGATGACACAAATCAACTAGTACGTGGCCAACTTCTTTTATGATAGTGACATTCGTTTCAATGTAGTCACTTAAAGGCTTTCATTTGCATCCATAAAGCAATCAAACAATATGGAAGAGGATATAATGTTGGAATTGTGTGCCTTTGACAAGCAAACCTAAGTAAAAATCACTTGATCAATAATTTGAATTTGATTGTTAAATGATTTGAACATACAAATGTAGTTAGTTCGATCCCTCACTATAAGTAGGAGAATGTACTGAAGCAGTGTAGCCATGTTAGATATAATCAATGATAGATATCAATGATCCCGATAATCTGGATCAAGAATTTCAATAAGTCGTCAAGAACTATCATAATATCTAACAATTATTTCCAACATAAGAAGAGATGGTAATTTTCTTAAGAGATCGCTGCCCGACAGATACCCTTAATATGCACCCTCTGCATAAGAATAAAAATTCAGGACTAATCACGTAAGCTGAGTCAAAGGATTGACTCAATGAAACGATGCAAGAAATCCTCTTATCACTGTCGCGGAGAAGGCATATCATTACACCTAGGATAGATGTGTGCTTAAATATGCGCATTTGGTGGATTAATAATTAATGCACCCACCACAATGTTGAAACTGGAAAACTGGTGTGCATATTAGCGTACAAGAGACACATGATCTCTTGAAGCGATCACACATCTATTGTAAGCATACATGGTGGTTTAGAAGGTATAGGATCACTCCACATATATTAAGATGTACGAAATTCTGTGCATGGTCATATGGGTCCTGATCAAACCCATACATAAAAGAGAAGACAGTCCTTTTAGAAAGGAGCTTGTCTTCATTCTCATCCCAATGATACAATAACATAAATATGTAACCATTAGTAGGGATGACAGTGGATTTGGGAATTTAACCCCGAACTACGTAAATTTTCCAGTGTGAAGGAATCATATTTAGGGAGGTGTAGTGTCATAGATCCTAAATCCTAAATATTTTATTATTAATGCAATAAAACCAATAATGGTTTTGTTGGATTTCTATTATAGAGAAATGAAATATTATTTAAAGGGTTAAATGATATTTTAATTTGGCATTAATTGGGCCAAACGAATTTGATATCGATCTTAAAGGATTTGGATAGAAATTGTTACGGAGGCTACCTTCTTCCTTGAATTGACATGTGTGGAGAGAAGAGAGAGAGTCAGCATGTGAGGGAGAGAGGAGAATAGTTGACATGAGAAGAGGGAAGGGAGGGGTTCTATGAAATAGAAAGCTTTATTATTGGAACTCAAATAATACTAGGTATTGCTCTCCTTTTAAAGCGAAGAAATCCAATTTCTAAATATGAAAAATAGAAAATTAAATCCTAATTAAGTAAAAATAGGAAAACCAACTTATTCCTAATTATCTCTAACAAAATTGCTACACATGACACAAAACTACCACAGTAAGCAAGCCAAAAACCCTAAGGCCACCTTAACCGACTACTTAGACCCACGATGCCATATAGCACTGCCACATGGCCCTCTTTATTCCACGCTAACATGCCTCCTCGAGTTGAAGCTGGAGAGGGTGAAGACTTACCTTCAAAACTTCTTATGAGGCTAGATGTCCCACCAATTGTCTTCACCATCCACGTCCATGTAAGCCCCATGATCTTTAACAAAGGAGTCTTTTAATGCAATTGCACATCCCTATGCAACTTTTGAAGTCATTACTTCTTTGGCAAGCTCGAAAGTCATTGCAATAGCAGCAATCGTCTTCTTTTCTTCTTGGAGTAGTGTCCGGAGCTTCTCCAAATATGCGAATGTTCATAGCCCTTTTCCTTTTTTTTATGAATGATGAAGCGGTTAAAAGATGCACGATCCCAAACATTATAATGAACGCCTTTTCCTTGGAAAAATCTCCCCTTTTGGAGGACAATAAAAAACCAGATATGATGATCCAATTTGTGAAGTACATTGACCGTGATAGATTGTTCAATGAAAAAGTAGCTTTTCCTTTAAATAATTCTCCTTCTCCCACTTCTTTGTATTAACCCCTTCTTGCACCTCTGATGCCCTTTTAGAAAATATATGGACCTTATCTTGAGCCTCTACGTCCATCATTATTGTCTTCAATCTAAGGGGGTCTTTATGCCTCTTCTTCTACACCCAAGAGCCAAGCACTAGATCTTGGCGTTCCCTGACGTGCCAGAGGGTTCCACGCACCTCCTCAACCCCTTGGTGTCATTGCTCCTACGCCCCAAGAGCTCGTCGAGTCGCCTGGGTCTTTAGGTGCGTATTAGGTCACCCCTTTCGTGGTAAAGCTGGCACAGTGCTTCGTTCGACTCTTGAGTCTTCCTCCACGTGGTCCATGCACGGGAGAAAGATCCAATGCGTGAAGATATTTTTTCTCCTTTCCACACACGTGTGATCTAGTAGGCTAGGAAGGCCTACTCTGATACCACGTTGAAGTTGGAAGTGCATTGAGGCCTTTTTCTTCCTTGAATTCACATGTGTGGAGAGAAAAGAGGAGAGAGGGAGTTGGCACGTAAGAAAGAGGAGAACAATAGGCGTAAGAGGGAGAGAGGAGAGGAGTTCTCTAAAATAGAAAGCTTTATTATTGAATCTCAAGTAACAACTACGTATTGCTCTCTTTTTAAAAAGAAGCAATCCTATATCTAAATATGAAAAATTAGAAAATCAAATCCTAATTAGCTAAAACTAGGAAAACCAACTTATTCTTAATTACCTCTAACAAAACTGCCACATGTGACACAAAACTACCTTCATATACAAGCCAAAAACCCTAAGGCCACCTTAGTCGACTACTTGGACCCATGGTGCCACATGGCACTGCCACATAGCCCTCTTTATTCCACGCTAATAGAAATTAAATGCATTTAAGGTGTTTAAACCCAATTTACTATTTTAATTAAAGGACCAATCATGAAAATAGCCAAATAGAATTACTCCCAACCATTAGATTCAATCCAATGATCAACAACATGTTAAGATTAGTAAAATACCCAATAAATATCTCCCAAAGCCATGGGAGGAAACCCTAACTAATCAATTTGTGCAAACTCCACCACCTTTCATGTAAGAGAGGAGAACGAGGGGTATCATCAATCTCTCCCTCTTATAGTTGTTGGTCTTCCAACATATTTGGTGGTCTTCCAAAAACTATACTATCGATCTTCCAATTGTTCTGTTGGTCTTCCAACAAGACTTGGAGAACATAGATTGAGCGAGAGTATTCTCTTCTTGCTCTTGCTATAATTGTCGGTCTTCCAACAACTACAATGTTAGTCTTCCAATCACTCCATTGGTCTTCCAACAAGATCTGGAAGGCGTGGATTGAGGGAGAAATCTCTCTCCATGGCTGCTCTTAAGGCTGCCTTAGAGGAGATGAGGGTCATCTCCGACATCCACGAAGGAGTTCATGGCCACACGTCATCATGTGTTCTTCGCATCAAGGATCTCGTCCACCCGCAAGTCCTCACACATCAAGACTTATTGTAGGAGGAACTACATGTGGAGTGCTATTCTACGCCACCCACAAGATATAACTTCTATCTCGTAGGACCACGAAATGAAACGAAATTAGTACTTCCAACGTGATTTCAGTATTAGGTGGTTTCGATTCTTAATTAATTGGTTTTTCCAAGCATCTAACTATTTCTCGAATCAATTTTAAATGACTATTTTTTTAAGCCTTCTTGTCATGAGCTTACTAAGACATATTACATAACGAAGTTAATCAGAAAAAGGAATACTTAGAAAGTTTCAAAAAGTCATGTAAGAAAAATGGTTGCATGATTATGATGGATGCATTGATAGACAAAAGGGATAGAAGTATTATGAATTTTTTATGAATTGTGAGCTACACACAAGTTTCCTAAAGTCCATGGATGCATTTGCCAACTCCCATGCTGCAAAATACATTTACCCTTTAGTTGATAATTGCATTGAAGAAGGGTGATAATGTCATTGAAGTTGCCACGGACACCGCTTCAGCAAATTTTGGCAACAAGAAGGCTACTTAAGACCAAATGTCTAATGATATATGGGTCATCATGCGCAATTCACTGCATAGATTTAAAGACTTGAAGAAAAGGACAGAATCAAAGGTTAAAAGTGCCATCACCAAGGCAAGGGAACTAGCAAGCTTCATTACAATCATGCAAAAACCTTAAACTGGAGGCAATTTACACAAAAGGGCATCATAAGACTTGGTCAAACATGATTTGCCACAACATTTCTCATTTTGCAAAGTGTTTTGAACATAGGAGTTTTTTTTCTTTGGAAGAAAGGTGGTTCTCCGATCGATAACCACCTACAATATATATTAATTAAGAGCCAAGACAAGCAACCAAAATTACATAGTACTTGCCCAATAATTTTCCAAAGACAAAATAAAGTTAATAAAATTTTTAGGGTAAGGATGTTACCCTTTGAATAGAGTCACATTCCTTCCAAGCCAAATGCCCCAAAGCACCACCAAAGCTTTTACTTTCTCTTTCTTTGTCCTGAAGGTGTTTTGTTCGTCACTATGATTCCAACTCCTAAAAGACCTCCAAAACTCATTATTATTGGAGTGCACTATCCATGTCAAGCAAAAGTGTCCCTACACCTGTGTAGAGAAAGGGCAAACTAAGAACAAATGCTCTATATCCTCATCCACCACTTGACACAGCAAGCAAGCCTTGTCTATCTCTGCCACTCATCTAGCTCTCCAAATGCTTATCATCAACCTTCCTCTTTTAAACAACCACGTAAAAATTTTTATCTTCAATGGGTAGAAGGCTAACCAAATCTATCTACAATTCCTGATGAAATCAAAATCTGCGACCGACCCTCCATTTCCAATCTTCAATATGCCTCTTTCACAATGAACTCTCCAGTCTCCACCATCCCACAAGAAGGTATCCAATTCACCCTCCAATTAATAACCTTCCAATTCCAACCACAATGATCGGAGTTCTTGGATCCTCTAGTCTAAAAGATTTCCCACAAAGGTAGGATTCCAAGACCCCTCCCAACAATATGTAACCCTCGCCTACTGATTTACAACCAAGGTTTTACAAAATGCAAAGTAGTACTAAGGTGGTTTGCTTTCATCAAGGCGACACGTAAGCCTCGAGGCGCTTGAGGCGTAAGCCTCAATTTTTTGATGGAAAATAATAAAAAATGACACAAATATATATTGTTAAGTTCTAATAACAAAAAAAAATGTAAAAATTCACTTCATACTATTTTTGCTCTATCACAACATTTAAATGCCCATTATTAAATATTATTACCGCATAGTACACACACAATATTCACATATAAATTAATATAACAAGATTTAAATACACATAAAAATCACACAACATATAAATTCTTCAAAAGATCAAAATACTGGTCATATAATAGTACTTAAAAAATCAAAACAATAATAACAAATATTTTTTGAGAAAATAATAATAAACATACATCTACAAGATTTAAGTAAACAATCACCACAAAATCTCTTTACAAAAAAAACAATTCAGTGATCACATAACGTGTAAATAACCACATAAAACAAACATACTTTAACATAACTAAGTAATAAAATAAAGGTATAAGTACCAACAACAAGAAGAAGTGAGGTTAAGACTTGATAAGGGAAGGGGCCAACAATGGGCAATCAAGAGGGGAAACTAGTAAAGGGTGGTATGTAGCGGAGGTGACTGGCAACTAGCAATGCAGCAATAGCCATCGGCAATGGTAATGGAGAAGTCCAAAGATGAAGAATGACTTGCAATAGCTAAGGGCGATCGATTTTTTAGGGTTTAAGAGGTTAGGGCCTATTATTTAGAGTCAGGTGATGGGTATATGATTTCATAAAAGGATTTTATTTACTTTATTAGGTCATATGTAACTCACATGACCTTTAAATGTGAACTTTCAACCGAGGTTATAACCTCGATTCCACCTCGCCACCTCACCGCCTCAGCTCCACCTCGACTAACTGAGGCGTATGCCTCCCACTACAACCTCAAGGCTATAGTCTCGAGGCAATTTTCTTTCGCGTCGCCTCAAGGCATAAGCCTTAAGCACCTCAAAGCTAGTTTTTTAAAACCATGTCCGCAGCCAAAGCAAGTGATCTTAGGAATCGATCCCTAAAATTTCCTTGCCCTATCCAATTGTCCAACTAGAACAAAAAGGAGTTTCTCTCGCACCAACATATAGGGGGAAAAATCTTTGCACCTTAGACATCACCAAAGACAAGCCTTAAGAAAATGAGAAGCTCCATTCTGGGTTGAAGCTAGCAGGTCCCAGCACCTAGAAGTTCCATTGCAGGACTCCACAATCCTCCCAAACAAATCATATCTACGCTCCAGAAGTTTAACAATCCATTTTGCAAAGAGGTTGTCATTCATCTTCCTTAAATCTCTGACTCTCAAACCCCCTTCTTTTAACAGCTTACAAACATCTTCCCATGCCACCATCCTAGCTCCTTTCCCGACTATGCCATAATTGGTTCAGAAGAAATCTCTCATCAAACCTAAAATCTTCCTTTCAATCTTTTGCAGCATCTTCAGAACGAACCTAAATTAAGAGGGCATGGAGACAAACACTACCTCCAAAAGTACCAATCTTCCACCTTTTAATAGCTCTTCAGATGCCCAACCCATTAGCCTTCTCTCCAATCTTACAATCGAGAGCTTCCATTCCTACAAGGACATGCACTTGTTTCAGCAGCAACCCCCTGCTGCATGTAAAGCCACACTACATGTGTTTGCCTCTTGCTTGGACATCTGGAAAGGAACAAAAGTAGACTTGGAAAAATTTATCTGGAGACCCAATGCCTCCCTAAAAAGTTCCAATAGGATGCGCATCCTCCTTGCTTCTAAAATTACACTAGAAGGGAGGTGAATAGTGAAATCGAAATACAATATGTAAATAAAAAATCAATCTCACAATGAACACAGATTTTTAGCCAAAACCAGGAGAAAATGACAACCTAAGTCAACCCTGACTTAGGATTTGCAATCACTAAGTAATCAATACACTAACTACACCACTTGAAACAAGCGTGGTGTACCTCAATACAAAACCCACCTCTTATCCCTAAATTGAGGTTTTTCCCTTCACAAAGAAACAAGGATCTGACAGGCCAGATACCCAAATTCAAGAAACGAGAAAATAAACAAGATAAATAACACCCTATAGAACACCCCAAATAGATATCAAATTGATCTAGCAACCAAGGGTGAATAAACAACTCCCCTATAAAGAGTGATTGCAGCAAAGTAGTAAGGGAGACGAAGTGTTTGCCCAAAGATGAGATTGCACAATAGTAGGGCAAGAGAGTATGTAAGTATATCTAGTATGTGGCTTATATTTTTGTCTCTAATTAGTGTATCTTGCCTAAGGAGGGTTAACGGGTATATAGAGGGCTCAAAGGAACCTTCAAGAAGGCTTGGGAGCCTCCCCCTAGTTATTGAGGCATATCCCAATTGATTTGGTTGAAATCCAAATCAAATCAATGTCAAAAATTCAGACATCGAAAAATAAGTTAGACGTCTGACCTCAGGTCTCTGGACATCTGATGGAAAGTCTAGACATCCGATAAGAAGGGCCAGTGTTACTGGAATTGATTGGATTTAAACAGTGTACTTGTCACTACTAGTCAAACGTTTGATAACTCAATTTAGGACATCTGAGTGAATTTTTGGACGTCTAAAAAAAGTGTGGATTTGTTCCTAGATTAGATCATATCCAAACAGGGATCTAGTTGCTAATGGTCAGACGTCTATTGATCGTTTACCCTTAATGCTAGACGTTTGATGGTCATAATGACCTTGAACTTCGGATTTCTTGCAAATACAGGAATCAAGATTATCTTTGACAAATCTCGCTTTAAGTTGAATTTATCCTAACATTTCAATATTGGACGTCTAGAACAAGGCTAAAAAATCTCCAACGGTTGGCTAGTGTGGATCTCATTTCTGATAGAAGGAGATTTAGGTTGATTAGGCTTAACAATAGTGTCTTTAGACGACTAAGTGTGTAGTCAAATGTCCAGAGTGTCCTATGGACATCTGATACCAAGTCTGGCCGTCTAAGGCCTAACTATTTAATTTCTTAAGGCTGCGTATATGATGATACTTGATTGTCTAATCTTAAGTATTAGACAACTTAACTTTCTATATCAGACGTCTGGATGAACCTTTAGACGTCTGATGCTAAGGTGTGAGTTGGTTCTAAAATTGGATTTAGTTTCTAAGTTTTGCCTAAGTGTTGTGAGCCTAAGTTTAGAGTTTCTATATCTAAACGGGAGCTCTTTACAACACTTCTAAACTCAATAACTAGAAAGAATTACAACTCAATTTGTAAACATATACAAATTAACCTAAGACCTAGATACTTGCATCTTCCTTTCGAGAAAAAATGAGATGAAATGGGACATGCAATAGCCTTTCAATCAGAAATAATGCTTCAATCGATTTTATTTTCCTTTTTATTGTTTTGTAAAATCATCAACACATAAATTAGAAGTGGTTGAACTAACATCTTCATCTTCAAAGCCTTCCACAAAAATAGTGTGTCATCCACATACCATAGCACCTAGACCTAAACCCTATTTCCTACCGAGAAACCTTTATTCAAGTTTCTCTCACAAGCTTTAGCTATAGATCTTGCCAGGGCATCCGCTGCTAGTACAAAGAGCCTGAAAGCTAAAGGGCATCCCTACCCGACCCCTCTCCTAAGTTGAATCCATCCACCTACCAAGTTGCCAATGATCAGGATTGAGAATGAAGCCATCGCCACGCATCCCTTCATCCAATCTACCGACCGATGGGGAAACCCCCTTTTCATCAAAGATGCCCAAATGAACGACCACTAAACAGAGTCATACACCTTACTGAAATCCACCTTACAAAGGAAGACCCCATTCCTCATCCATCTCTAAAATGCCAAGACCTTCAAAACAACCACATATCCAACCAAAATATTCCTACTTAGGATAAAGGCTATTTGCACAAGCATCGCAATCTCTCCCAAGACTCCTCGTAATCTGTTTGTGAGAACCTTCGCCACAATGAGATAAATAGCATTGGACAGGGCGATGGGTCTGTACTCCTCAACAGCCTCAACCCCCACCTTCTTAAGGAGTAAAAACATGTAGAATTTATTAAATCATGTTAAATCCCTAATTTTCATAGACAAACTCAACAATCACCTGCACGACATCTTTAACAAGCATCCAAAACTCCTTATAAAAATGAATGGGGAACCGTCAAGACCAGGGCAGGCATCTACATTCAACCCCCAAATGGCCTTCCTAACTTCATCCTTTGTGAATGGCACGATAAGATCCCTTGCCTGCTCTCCTCTAATAGCCAAGACATCTGTCCCCCGACCACCTCAAGCACCCCCTCATCCTCCCTATAAAGTTGCTGAAATTATCTGCAACCACCCTCCCAACCACCTCCCTACCTCAGTAACAAGTGTCATTACCCTTAAATTTTCTATCCAATTCCTCTGTCTCCTTCCCGAAGCTGTTATATGAAAGAATTTAGCATTGGAGTCCCCTTCCTTTAGCCACCTCTATCTGGACTTAGTCTTCCACTCAACCTTCAACTTCCTATCTTCCACCTGCACCAGGTGCATGTGCACCACTGGTCAATCAATCCTCTAAAAAAAAAAAACCCAAATATTCTCCCTTGTCCAATAGTGCAATCCCAGCTTGTGCATTATTCTTCTTCATGTTCCTCCCTTTTTTTATCTGCTTCCAATAAGTTCTCAGAAATGTCCACAGCTCTCGCAATTTACCCTCTAGCTTGGTCTTCGTTAAATCGTCTACTCATATGAATAACCATTTCTCCTCCACCTGCCTCTTAAACCCCTCTTCCAGAAGCCAAGATATGCCAAACTTGAAATATGTCTCATATTGTCATTCCTCATTCGATTGCCACACTAAAGGCGTATGATTTGAGAACAATCTCTCCAATGGTCGCACATCTACCAATTCCACATTAGTGAAAAAAATATCAATATGAGACATTTGTCCAGCAAAATTCCTCCACATGTAGGCACACGAGCTTGGTAATAGATCCACAAGACCACACATTGACACAAAATCTGCAAATGCTTCTGACCCTTAATCTCTCCCAACATGTCATCCGATCTGTCCTTCACATGCAAGGTGACATCGAAGTTGCCCCCTATAAGCCAAGGCCATCCCTAAAACTTCTTAGCCACCTAAGTCAAATCTTCCTACAGTCAGGGATGTGCACCCTCCTCATTTGGGCCATATATTCCTAAAACAACAAGCTTAAGGATGTCCCAACACCTTATCAATTACACTATCACCACATGAGTACCTAACAAAGAATCCTCTAGGTTGAACTCCATCCATCCCATAATTATCCCTCTAGATCTACAAATCAAATTGATAGTGCAATACCCCTCAAAGAAGCCTCCATCGATCACTCTCCAGGTCAACTGGGAACATAGCTCCAGCTTGGTTTCCTGGAGGAAGACCACCTCAAGCCCCCAAGTCCAGAGGTAACCTTTAAGCGTTGCCCGCCACAAGGGGCCATTCAAGCCCCTCACATTTCAGAAGAAGACATTCTTCATTAGGTAGGAAGGTAAACTCCCCTAGATACACGCTTGAACCCAACTACATCTACAACCCGCAATCGTTCTACCGCCTCATCCCCATCATCGCCCCTCCTTGGATCCAGAAGCCAATCGCCACCATCGAGTTTACAGCCTGGATCCACTCTAACAAACCCCTCAGCTTGAGTCACATATGTTGGTGTAACTGCACCTTAATCCTTAATTTTGATGATAACAAAACATTTGATATTTAACAATTGCAATTTGAGTTGTAAGATTTCAAGTCATTACAATTAGTTAAAGGATTTGGAAGAGCTCAAGCTCTTAATCCATGGAGATGGAGGAGCTTGATGATGGAAAAGAAGCATTAAGGAGCACTGGAGAAGGAAGGCATTAAAGGGAGAAGCTTTGGATTCAAAGATTGGAGCTAAAACTTGAAGAGAAAAAAGAATTGGACTCAGAATTTTTTATTGTAATCAGTGTATTTGTTTATTATTTTTTTCTTAGAATATTATTAAAGAGCCCTAAAATAAGGTTAAATACTTTAGTTGGTCGTAAGGACACATAGGAACCAAATCCAACACTTAGAACACTCAAAATAACATCACATAGGTCAAAGGCATCGACCAAAACCCATATTTGATGACCAATTCTTCAATAGCCAGTCGACCTGTCAGCCAGCCCGCCAACCAACTCCTCAGTAAGGCACCAATTGATCGTCGACTAGTGGTTGAACGTTGGGCCCTCTAACATTCAAAGCATCTTTGGACTTGTGCCATTAAATGCCCTTTTTCTTTTTTGAGAGAAAAAAGGTGGTTGATGTTCAACGGTAACCATCCAACAATATATTAAAAATTGGAACGATGCTCAATCACAACTCAAAATGACAGGACACTTCCCTTCCAATGTTCTAAACCCAAGCCCTCCCCATGCAAAAAAATAGAATCATTTCTCTGCAACCGAATCGACCACAACATAGCAATAGCCTTCATCCATCCTGCCATATCCGTATGCACCAAAGATCGAAAGAACTCCCACCAAGAATTAGAAGAGGACATATCAGCCTACCTGACATCACAATTGTTCCAAATCTCCTTGGAAAGGTCACACTAAAAAAATAAGTGATTAAGGTCCTCAGCTGCCACCCCATAGAAAATACAATCCAGGTCATTATCACCAGCCCATCTAGAATGAAAGACTTTAGTTACCAACTTCACCCTCCTAAAGAGCCATAGGAAGATCTAAACTTTCAAAGATATCAGTAATCTCCATATCAAGGAATAATCTTCCCAAACAAGAGGCATTGGACCAATCTCCAAAGTCAGCTTATAAGCCTTAGCCATAGAGAACAATATCCACTCAACGAAATCCATCCATAGGTCCATCATTAACAAAAATACCATGCAAATGCTGAAGCATCTCCTGTAGCTCCTATAACGATGCGTCGGAGAGACCTGGCTGTAAAATGGGAAACCAACAACTAGTACCAACATCCCACACCTCCGAAATAAGCGCATCTTTATCCCTGGCCAAACCAAAAAGACGAGAAAACAAAAATTGTAATCTACCACAACCCATCCAATCATCTTTCCAAAAGCAAAAGGAACACCCTAAGCCAAGCATCGGCCAAAAAAATCCTAACGTAATCCCCTACAAAATAAGAGGCTAAACTGAAGACCAAAAGGAAGATGGCCGAACTGAATGGGATCACCCAAGACCAACCTCCACCGGCATCCCATAGGAATCTCTCAATAGATTATCTAGGAGGCCACAACCCCCCGCCAAGAACCACAACACCCATTTCATGAGGAGTGCAACATTAAATTCATCCAAACTCCTAACACCCAAGCCTCGCCTCTTCCTTGGCCTACAAATCTCCTTCCATTGCACCAACAACAACAACAACCCTAATGATCTGGACCTTTCCAAAAGAATCTTTTTCTAGCCATTTCCAATCTAGTCAATCTTTTTCGAGGGTATAAACAGAGAGAGGTAAAAAAACTGGAATAACTGACAGAACTGCCTTTACCAAAACCAGCCTACCTCCCCTAGACAACACCCCCTCCTCCACCCATTCAGTCTTCTGGTCAACCTCTCCTCCACCAACCTCCAATCAGACACAGCCAAAGTCTTGCCCTTCAATGGCAACCCTAAGTAACAAGTAGCCTAACAATAGGCATGTAGAGGACACCCGAGATACAATCTAGAGACTCTCAAATGAAAAGGGATAAAACCAGATTTCCTACCATTAACTCACAAGCCAAAAAATCACCAAAAAGGCCAACCAAACAAGCCACATGCTCTACCTGACCAACATCGCCGTGAATGAAAAAAATAGTATCATCTTCATACTGTAAGAGTGGGGCAAGGAGAGAATCATCCTTGGAGAGTAAATCCACTAAATAAATAAACACCACAGCATCTAAAAGCCAGAAAACTAAAGTATCAACCGCAATGTTGAAAAGCAACAATGTCAAAAGGCATCCCTATCTAACTCCCCTTTACGACTGCATCCAAAGCCCACAAGATCTGGCATTAAGGACAGAAAAAGATGTCGTGGCACACCGCCACATGAGCCTAACCCAAGACTCCGAAAAACCCCTCCTTCGCAAGCTCCTAAAGGTAGGCCCAGAAAATAAAGTCATACACCCTAGAGAAATCCACCTTCCACAAGAAAGTCACACCAGAGGACTTGTTCCAAGATGCCACCATTTCCTCAGCCAGAGCAAAGGAAGCCATAATAGATCTACCAGAGATAAAGGTCGACTGAACAGGGGAAATCGGCATAGGCAAAACCGAGCGAAGGCAATTTGCAAATGCCTTGGCAACAATCAAATAAATTGCATTAGAGATAGCGATAAGCCAAAAATCATCCATTGAATTTGCACATGGCTTCTTCGAAAGCAAGAAAAGGGAAAAACAATTCAAACTCTCAAAACCCCTATTATCTAAAAAAACCTCCCTCACCACCGCCAAAACATCCTCCCTTACAACATCCCAAAACTTCTTAAAGAAAAGCACTGACAAACCATCAGGGCTCGAGAAACCCTCCGCCTTCAAACCCCGAACCGCCTGAAGCACCTCATTTGTTATAGATTTGAGCAAATCATCTCTTATAGCCTCATCCAACCTACCTATCTCAAAGGAGCGCAATCTCCATCTACCATGTGGTTATCTCCTAGTGAAGTCATGAAAATGATCTACAAAAACCTTGCAAATCTGCTTTCTCTGAGTAGCCATTGTCTCACCAAGACGAATAGAAGTAATCGTGTTCATCCTCCTTCTAGCACTTCCTACCATATGAAAGAACTTCATATTTGAATCTCCTTCAGCCATAACTGCGTAGACTTCTACCTCCTCCAGTCAATTTCCTTCTTCCGATCCTCAATCTTATTCTGCAAAACCACCCTCTCCCGCTGACCCTCAGCATCCAACTCACCCATGTCCTCATCAAGCACGACTAGAGCTCGCAAAGCTCCTCCCTAGAGTTTTCCCTCCTTACCTCCTTCTTAAAATCCATTATCGCTAACCATACCGCTTTGATACGTTTTGCAATAGTGCAAGTTGTTAAATCCCCCTTAGGAACACCTTGCCAAGTCTGTGTCATGAGACCTCTGAAATCTGGCTCCAACAACCAAGACTTCTGGAACTTAAAATAAGTTGTAGAATAACCATCCTCCCCACTGTTCCACAGCAAAGGTGTATAATCAAAAAAAGCTCTCACCCTAGCCTTTACAAAGGCACCATGCACTACTCTGCAAGTGGTAAATAGCAGAAGAACATGTCAATCCTCGACATCTGACCAGAACCATTCCTCCAAGTAAATCGAGTACCAAAGGCAAGGACCTCCACCAGTTTTAAATCATCAACCACCTCCCAAAAGCGCTGGGATGAAGAGTCAACATGCCCATTCAACCAATCATCCACAAACAACGTAACGTTAAAATCACCGCCAATTAACCAAAGTCCACCATCAACCTTGATGGCCGCCTGCCTCAAGTTAGCCCAAAGGGAGTCGCGCAAGAAAGAGTCACACAGCCCATAGACACCAGGAATTGCAAACTAGTCCCATCCATCCTGCAAGAAAAGAGCTCAGTAATGACATGGGACCCAACCAAAGAATCATCAAGCCGAAACAAATCTTTATTCCATAATAGCCACCGCCTTCCCAACCTACCAATCGCATCAACAAAGAGAGAAGCAGACAGCAACCCCCTACTAATGCTATCAACCAATGACTCATCCGTGGTCTCAAAGTGCATTTCTTGCAGCAAAGCCATGTTCACCTTCCAATCAACCAAATAATTTCTCATAACAGACCTCTGTGCCCTATCCAGAAGGTCACGAACATTTCAAGTAAGAATTTTAACCATGGAAAATCACATCACCCCCAACACCACAGGCTAAGGAAACCTTCTTTAGATTTAAAGCTCTAGCCATCCTCATCTCTAAATCCTCGTCACTACTCTTCCCACTAACTTTCCTCTCCTTTAAAACTTCCTCTTATAACAAGAATGATAAAGCAAGCCACTCTGAACACACAGTGACCTTCCAACACCCTAAATTCTAGATTCAAAAGAGGAAGAACCTCCCCCTCTTCTACTTGTGCATGCCTTCAAGGAGGTACGGACCATAATAGGAGGCTTTAAAAGTTCACCATGCTACTTACCACCAAAATCACCAGCAACACCATCGGCACGACCCTTCGTCGCCTGAGTGAGGACAATCCCCTACTCCACTTTGAACCATGGAGATGGATGCAACACCATCGGCTCGTCCATCAACACCAACAGATGCATTGTCTGCATCCATGTGGAATGCAACATGCCTTGAGCCACCTACGACAGTCCCCATCTCTGCACCACTTGCCATGTTCCCAGCAACGGACTCAGCACCAGACCAACAGTCATTTTTGGAGAGCCCACGAGCAGCAAAACAAGGAGAAAAGCAGGCTGACCATTGGGCCCAACTAAAATCAGGCCCGAAAAAGAACCAAAATGGAACTCACCAACTCTAAATATGTTTCCAAATCCAGAGGCACCCTGCATTGTACCAAAACAAGCACCCAAAGGGCCCTCCATCCGGTCACGCGCTTTCTTTCCATCAATGGGAGAATTTGAAATCCACACAAGTGGCACAATGAAGAATGCATGAATCCAACTACGAATTGCCTAAAAAGGAAGCCAACACCAGTTGGGTTTTCAAAAAAGGCTCCTTAATCTTAGGAGCTGAAAAGGAAGGATCATGCTCACCTGATTTGAAATTTGAATTGAGAGGATAACCCTTCACCTTCCAAATTTGTCTCATCCTCATCGCCTCCAACCACCACTCGCTACCTTCGACCATTGGTGGCTACTTCCACCACCGAGCACCTAAGCAAAGGACTTCTATCTCACCACCGACAACCTCTACAGGTGAAGCTAGCAAGAGCAATCGTTGCACCTGACAACCACCTCCCTCGACAAAGAACATTCCTTTAACAAATCACCTTGAACATAAACATGCGACAGGTCTCCTTCAACAATGCTCAAACCCCAACAAGCCCACACTCGAAGAAAACTTGAGCGAATCTCCTCCACCACCTCCCTTGATCACAACCTCAAAGGCACACCGGCCATTGAAAACTCAATTGATGATTTCAATGGAGGGCGCACCTCTATAGCACCTTCAAAAGTTATCGGCAACCTCCACCAAATCAAGCCTTCCCCAACCATTATCTCCAAGAAGCACAATCACTCCAAATCAGACCTCTCCAACCTAAACAACAGAAATTGTTTAGGAGGAAGAAACATCAGCTTCCACTCCGCAATCAGCCTCAATTCATGAAGATGCTCCCTAACTGCTTCCACGGAGGCACGACCCTCAGAGAGAACCCCTACTAAAGATCCGTCTAGCAACGCATCAATCTCTCCATAAGGTCGCCCAACTAAAGAAACCTCCAACCCCAGAGGAGGAGGAAAAGGAGGCACCGGCGAAGACATCTTCGAACAATCCCACCTCCTATGTCCAACCCCTTATAGATCACACAGACAACAGGGTCCCTGCATTCTACAGCCTTATGGCCATGCCCCCAACATTTGTAGCAAATGATATCCAAAAGAAATGACGAAGAACCCCCTCCTCTGACGTTGGCTACCCCTCTTGGTCTTCCTTGCCGCACTCTCCTTCAATGCTCCACCAGGGTTCATGCACCCCAACCCTCACCACTCATGATGCTCAAACTGACAAGTCCTAATCAACCTTTCTCCCTAAATGCTCTATCAATTAGGCTTTGTTTACCCAAGAGATCCCTTGTAGTCGAACAACCACCAGCCAACCTATCTTGTTGTAGGGCACCGGCTTATACTGTAGTAGCCATGAACCAGCTACCAAAAATCCTCAAGTCCAAAAACTCTAAACTTGGAATACTTCTGTTCTGTAGCAAGCAGACCATCTGTTCGTCGATCAATACACCCTCAATCGACCAACAGTCAACCTGCTAGTAAAGAGCACTTACGACCATCTCTACCTGTTATAAGGCATCAACTTATTGTTGAGAATGATTAACTGGCCTTATACCAGCCAAGCAACCAGCCACCGATCGGCTAATACTGTCTGACTATTCTACACTGATTTTTAAATTTCTGTTGCAACCAATGTTTAATGTTAATGTTCCAACAAGCATATGTTCATCCTAAGCCTATCTAGAGTGTTCCAAACACCTTTATAACTACCCAAGGACACTCAACCCCAAACATAAGATAGACACATATTACAAGTGAGAATCAAGTGTGCAACCTTCTTGAGTGTTAATTCTTCCATCTACACACTTCGAATGAAATCAAATTGAGAAGCTATTCTACTAGACATCAACCTCACATCCGAGAGCACCATCTCGCCATGCATTCTTGTACATCTACTTCCACATTAGGGGAGTTCTCTTACACCTATAGGAGCATAGTTTCTATACCTTATTTTAGGATCTATAGGCTTATTTGTAGTTTGTTTTTGTTGGATATTCACAATGCAATTTCTCATCTCTTCGTGAGACCAAATACTCTTCATGAAAAATAATGTGCTTAAGGTACACTACCCTCGTTCAGAGTAGTGTGGTTCTAATTTGATATTGTATCACCCACGTTCAAGTAATACGTTAGTGGTTTTGATCGACTCGATCGATCGGAAAATTCTAAGTTGAGAGGCTTAAGTGATGATTTTTACCTAGATTAGACTTTCACCTAAATATCTTATCTTGTGTGGTGAATGTATTTATGCGATTGATTTTTATTTTGTAATTATTCATCATTTTTATCCCGCACTATTTAGCGTATTCACCCCCTCAAGTGCAATCACATCTCTGTCAGCCATCCTTAAGTTCAAGGCCCCCTAAATGTCCAATGGGGGCAATAGAGTAAGCAGGATTGAGGGTGGTACGTTGGCCTCATCGAGCCAAGGTGCCAACACCACATTCCACAAGCACTCGACTAGCTACAAAAGACCAAATGAGGAAGGGAAAGCGGGAGAAAGAGGTCAAGGGGAAATCAAACCTAAAGATAACATACTAAGATCGGATTTGATTCCCTCCTGTTTAAGGCATTGATTGGCGCTACTCGAGTGCCCCAAAAATCTTCTTCCTTTAAATGTTGCATGATGTCGTTGGCAAGAATGTTGGAATCCTCGCAAACCTCTCTTTCTTCCGCGTTGCAATCTACACCGCCTCCCTCACCCTCAAGCGCCTTATCATGCAGCGCAATCATCGTATCTAGGGATGAGCATTGAGTCGAGCGGGTCGAGCCCTTGTGAGCTAAGCTTGGCCCGACCCAAGCCCATTTAATAAATGGGCTGAAAAGGCAACCTAAGGCCCAATCCAAAATAATTTTTCTTAACCCAAGTATAGCATGACCCAAAAATAATGGGCTCGAGCCAGATCGGGTCGGCTCATTTATTCATGATCTAATTGTTTATTTCACTTATGTCTATAAAACAATATGTAAATAGAGTTTCGCATCAATAATTATTTTAAAAGTATAGAAAATAATGTGATTTTGTACAATTAAGAAAAAATGACTTGTAAAAGATAATTATCTTTTTCAATTATGCAAATGATAGGGTTGTGATATTTTCCTTTTGTATATATTAAAAGATCCTTAAGTCCTCGTAGGTACACGTCCAACCAAATGATCCAACTACTTGCATTGCAAATATTTGGCTTGAATATTCAACATATATATCATATGACAAGCCAACCAAATGTAATCAAGTAAAGGGAAAATACAATAAAAATTAAAAGTACTCATCTTGTATGTTCATATTTAGTTTGAATTTGGATGTTCACGCTTTCTTTATAGCAAAAAATCAGTGGTTCATATCTAGTTCGAACAAGATTATAGGATTGCATTGCACAACTTACAGCTGTAGGGAGCACAGGAGTAAAGATTTTGTTGGTTAAAAAATAGCAAAAATAATCAATGTTTATTTAGTGTTTAATGTATGATGCATATATGATATATATTTTAAGAGATGGTATGAAAATCTATACATATATGATATATATTAATGTAATTGGGCTAACAAGCTAATTCATAAGGCAACCCCATAAATGGGCCAATGAGCCATGTTGAGTTTGGGCCACCTCACCCAAAGCCCAGCCCATTTAATAAATGGGTTATATTTATAACCCGAGCCCAACCCAAGTTAATTCTGGGCTCAGGCTCGAGCTCGACCTACCCAATCATGATGGACCTCGGGCTGGGTTAGGCTAGCCCAACCCAATGCTCATCTCTAATCATATCACCCCCAAAGTCATCAATGCATCATTTGATCATTCATACATGCTTCGATGGCAACGTAGCGACATCGCCTTCTCTCTTCTTGGTGCCCCTTCCGACCATCTGCCTCTAATCAACCTCAGTAAGGACCTAAGCATAGGTCCCTCCTCGCGCTCGTAACTTGCTCGATGCTTACCACCCACAACGCCCCACCAAGGCAAAGCATGACCTTATTCAACATTTCCATGCCAGGGACAAGTTGAACGGTGGCCCTGAGTATAAACATGTCTCCTTCAACAAGACCAGTCAGAAGCAGGACTTAATCATCATGAATGGCGCAAATGCCCCCTTAACAACCTCCAACATTCTCAAATGTAAAGGTATCCCTATAGGCCACAATAGCTACCTCAATCTCCACCCTCCGCAATGGCCTCCCAAAGCTTACACCATCATACATTGAAGGCCATCACCATCGCACAAGGGCATTACCAACCTATATGACTTCAAGCGCGAGCCATCGCGCCACCTCCGATCTTAGCCCAAAGATAAGGAGTTTGTTAAGGTCTAACACAACCACGTTGCTATCCATCTTCAAGCTCAAAAATCGCAACAGATCCTTCTTCGACTCCACCGATCCAACCCCCCCCCCACCCCTTGCAACACCTCTACAACCAAAGCCCTCACAAGAGCTTTCTCTAATGGTTGCACTGAAAGTATGCTAGAGGGGGGGTGAATAGTGTAATTGAAAAATAATATGTAAATAAAATGCAATAACACAAATCAATCCCACAATTGCACAACTATTTTTAGGTGGAAATTCCAAGAGTAAAAATCATCACCTAAGTCACCCCGACTTAGGATTTCCCAATCAACCTAGTCGATTAAATCTACTATACGTGCCACTTAAAACGAGGGTAACACAACCTCAATACAACCACACTACTTTAAACCGAGGGCAGTATACCTCAAACCTCTCTTATTCACGAAGAATATTTTATCTCATGAAGAGACAAAAATTCGCCACGTGCATACTCAACCAAATATAAAACAAAAACAATGCCTACAAAGCCACGAAGTATAAGTTACCACTAAGCTCCTATAGGCAAAGATAAGTTCCCTTAAAGTGGAAGTGGAAGGGTGTCATCGCACAGCGTTTCAATGCTCTCGAATGCGAAGTGTAGATATTGAAGAGCAAGGACAAGTTTCTTCTTAGATTTTCTCTCAAAAGAGTATAATGGTGGAAAAAATTATCTCTTGTGTGTGTTTAACTAAGGAGAGTTCTCAATCTATATACAGAGGTCTTAAGAATGTTCAAGAAGGCTTAAGAGAAGCTTCCTAGCTGTTGAAAGCATATCCCAAGAGATTGAGTCGAAATCCAAATCAAATTAGGTCTAATGGAAGAATTAGACGTCTGATAAATTGATTAGACGTCTAATGAGGGTCTATTAGAAATTTGATTCTGCAATGTAGTCTCCTTAAAATTAGATTGGATCTTGTAAAGAAATCTTATGTCAAATGGTCTAATAAAAAAGGTGTTGCCAAGAATCAAATTTTTCGTGAGTTGAAAATTCATTATTTCATCTAACAACATCATTTAGGTCAAATTTAATCACATCAGTTGACTATTGGATGTCTGAGACTATCTCTGGACATCTGACACAAGGTATGGACATCCAAAAGCAAATGACACAGACTATGTTCTAGAATTCTGGTTATTGGACATCTAATCGAATGTCAAGACATCTTAAAATGAGTTATTGGACGTCTGATAATATGTCTGGACGTCCGATAAGACTTATTGGAAGTCTGATAAGATATCTGGAAGTCTAATAAGGCAAGTTGTTTGCTATTTTGGCTTTCTAACTTGATTCTAAGATTTTCCTAAGTGTCTTAAGATTAAGTGAGTGTGTATAGGACTTAAGTTATTATATTTTGGGCTTTTAAACATGAATCTAAGGAAATAAACAATAAATAAAAATACATGAATAAGAATAAAATATTCTATCATATTCTTCTTTCTTCTCTACATCTTTAAGCTTTAACCCTTCTTCTTTTGCTCCATTATCATCATTCTCCTTAATACTTTTATTCTAGCCATCAAACTCCTCCATTTCTCCATGGACTTGAGCTTGAGCTCCTTCACACTTGCTTCCATTTGCATTTTAACCTGAAATCTTAATCTCAAATGCAAACGTCAAATAACAAATATTTTATTATCATTAAAATCAATGCTCGCGGTGCATTTGCACCAACACACATGTGCCAACCAAGGTGCAACCACCTCTACCACAGGCGCCCCTCCCAAAGGAGAAGGTGGATCCTCAACCTTCCCTTTCTCCTTTGAGAAAAAACTTCCACGACAAGTCACTCTACGATGGCCGAGAGCCCCACACCTCAGACATCACACAAGTTCCCTATAATCCCCTGCAGAGTGTCCCTTGCCAAGGCACTTGAAGCATCGAGGCCTCTCTGGCCCTCTTCTCCTCGCTATCTGGGGAGCGACAGTCGTCCAGCCACCATCGCCCCACTCGACACTCTCTCACGCATTCCCTCACTCTCCTGAGAGAATGAAAGCTCTATCCCTTTTGGACACAAAAGTTAAGAATGAAGTTTTCTTCTAATGAATAGAGAGGTTGCAAGTGATCTAGAGTGAAGGGAAGTGAGAGGGCTACATTTAACATTTCCAAAGCTATGGTAACAAGTGTCTTTAACCTTGAAGTTTTCTTCCTTGATTCATGTCTTGCACATCATTGATGGGGACCAAAAGCCCACAATTAGGCTTTGTACATGGTGGGCTTGGGGATGCCAAGAAAGAGATAATGGCTATATTTAAACTTTAAAGATGTTAAAGCACAATACAAGCCATTCATCAATGCCATTATTTTGAAGTCCAAAGGGAGGCTAGATACTCCCCTTCTTTAGCTCCCTATCATCTCAATCTATATTACTATTTCTTACACCAAAGATCTTACCAAGTATAGGTTTCATTTGTAAATTTATTAGTGAACAAGGAAAAATTATATCTAGACAAGTAAATAGATTGAGCTTAAAACAACGCACACACCATATTCTGAGAGATCTTTTTTACCATCAAAAAGAGGAAAACACAAAGTCTTCCAAGAAAGCGATGTGATTGAAAAGGATGGTACCGTTGCAAATGGCTTCTTAGAATGCACAAAAAGTTTATATCCTTATTTAGAAATTCAAGATCTCATCGCAAGGAAGATTACTACATATGAAAAGAGTGAAGGCTAATTTTGTAAACCATTTGCTGTAAGACAAATAAATAAATGATGACAACTTTAATCCACGTATTTACCATTAAAATATGGATTTCCTAGAAAATTACTTATGTATAGTCAATTCATTGAGTTAATTATATCGTGCAACTAATTAGTGGTTGTTATATGAGATCAGAGACCTCATCAGAAAGCCATGGCTTTAAAGATCCTAAAGTTAACCTCGTCCTCATCTAGGTGTTAAAGGAATTGGAGTGCCTTTGAGGCAATAAGATTAAAATTATGACAAATAATTAATAGCTAGATTACATTTGGTATTAGGTCCACACAAAGTAAAGGAACAAACTTAAACTCAAATGATTGAATGACTTGGTATATGTCAAGTTCAATTAAAGCTAAGAGAGCATCAATTTATGAAAAAAGATCACTTTCTTTAAAAAAATAAAATAAAAAAGATTTCTTAGCCACTGTAGATGGAGCTCATAAAAGGGATTAGATTGTTGGCGACAAAGAAAAGGTTCTTGGAGGAACAGAGCTGACATAGAACTTCTTTCCTGAAGCAAGTGTTGCAAAAGAGTTGTTGCAGAACAAAAGGAACCAAAGGCTTGCACGTCCCTCAACAACATTGCCAAGCTTCGATGAAGAGGAATTTCCATTAGACATGAAAACTAACGATAAAGATATCCCCATTATAGATTTTGAAGATAGATCCAACTTAAAATGAAACTTTTAAGCTTTTAATTTAAGTGTTTGTTTAGATGAGCATTTTGAGAGTTTAGGTTTTTATCTTGTCTACTTTCTAAGAGTTGGCTACTAGTTTGTGTTTGTTTGAATGAATATTTGGATTCTAATATCTAGGTTTACTTTTTTCAATATGTTATCTTTTATATTCCTTGTTGTATAGTAATTAAGGAGTAAAAGTATTAAGTATGTTTTTTTGTTACATTACTTGACACAACTTTATAGTTATAGCATTGCATATAACATCTTGTCAAAAAAAAAAACATTACATATAACACAAATTTCAGTGCAACAACAACCAAGCTCTCTCCCACACTGTGGGGTCGGCTACATGGATTCTTTGCCTCCACTCAGATATGTTTTAAACCATTTCTAGGCTTAAGTTGAAGTAATTGAGGTTATACTTAATAGTTTCCTTCCAGCACTTCTTTAGTCTTTCTCACCTCCTCCTAGCAAGTTTAAGCCTTGACTCCTTATATCTCCTAATTAGGGTATTTTGTTGCCTTCTCTACAAATGCCTAAGCCACCTCGCAGATATGGAGGTGCTTTGGTGATGAATGGTGAACTCATGATTCTTTTGACGCTTTTTGAAGGTCTTTCAAATGTGGCAGCAGAAGTGGGGGACAATTCTTTCCGGACGAAAAAGGAAAGGGTGTGGCCTCTTGCGATCTTGTGGGACATTTGGGTTGGGAGGAAAGCAATGGTCTTTAGGGGGCAGCATTCGTATATTGAAAATTTTGTGGAATCGATTTTGTCATTTATTTCTCTTTGGAGTTGTAATTTGTAATATGGCCTAGTACCTTTTTTATGAATGGTAAATATGGGTGGCTATCGTTCAGATAATCACCCTTTCACTTCTCAACAAAAAAAAGTCTATGCCACCTTAACTGTATCTCTCTCATTTTATCCTCTATCGATGCCACCCCAACCTTTTCTCGAGTAATCTCATTTGAAATACAGTCTTTCCTTGTATAACCACATATTAATCTTAATATCTTTATTTCTACCACAAACATATTTTGCACATGGCTATAGTTGATGGCCCAACATTTAAAATCATACAGCATGACAGGTCTTACAGTTCCACGACAATACTTTCCTCCATCTTTCAAAGAAACCCTCTTATCACAAAAAGCATCCTACGACAATCAGAGCAGTTTCTTTTTTTCTAGACTTGAATTGCACTCCATACAGAAATCCAAACAGTAGCCTCCTCCTAATTTGAATCTTACTAAGAACCCACCATCCACAAGAAGAGAATAAGAACAAGAAGCTTGAGCAAAAGATCATGAAACAGACATTGCAAAAATTGCAACATGAACATCAAGAAAATCCATCCCAAGTTGCTCTTATATTATGTTTGATAAACATAAAAATAGAACCATAGCATTGTAATCACCAAGAACACTCGAAATAATGTAGAAAACCCCAATGGAAAAAACCACCAAAAAAAGCCTAGGATGCTGGATATTGCATTGATTCTTCTTAAGGGAAATTAGTATTTCCATGACCTTTATAGTTTATGCAGAACCATACTCTAGTCAAAATCACAACTCTAATCATATTCCTAGTACTAGTCCTGATAGACATAAAATTCAACTCATTACCCCTAACAGATATAGGAGATCATCTAGCTCAATTTAAAGAGTAAGAAGAAATGCTCATTACATTGCACCATAATCTTTTCTTTTTACTTTATCATTTCTTGCCATAGTATCTTATCATGTTATATGCAGCTTTCCTGCAAAGCTATTTTAAACACATGTTTGCGAATTCCATGTGATTGTAGCAGTTGCAACAATATGGTAATATATTATGGGTCCACCCCCCTGGCTCAAATTTCTAGTCTTCTGTTTGCCCGAAGGGAAGGTCATCCACATCTCTTAAGAAAAGGACATTTAAATCTTTTCTAAAAGTCACCACACAGAGATGAAACTGCATTATCCCCCAGTGCCCATGATTCCTATACGACTTTGTTACAATGCTTCATCCCCTGATGCTCACAGTTTCCGATACATCTTTGTGATGATACTTCGTTCAACAAATAGCAACCCAAAAAATGACTTTCAAAGGTACCAAAGAGAACCAAATTAAGCAACAATCGAAATGGAATTCTTCATCTTTGATGACCACATCACATCAAAATATATGTTGTGAACTGTCTCCATTAAGTTATTATTTTACCATGCCATGGCATCATTCTCTTTCTCTAAGGAAATCCTATGCGATGGTCAAGACTAATTATTGTAACTCTCCAAACCTCACCTGCGAAAGAGTAGCACAAAACTATTTGCCACTGTCAAGAGATGTTATCATTGGAAAGTTTATTGTTAAATTCTTCTTTCTGTTATGTTCTGAAAAAAGTCTTTTCCTGTGCTTTTTGATGATGAATTACCAAGGATGTTTTTTGGGTTGACTAGCCAACCATTCCTTCTTCAAGGAAAAAAAAGAAAAAGGGGGAAGAAAGGACAGCATGATCCAAAGAAGGGAGGATGTAAAATGGAGGCTGCCCTCTTTAGTTGTGAAAGAGAGAGTAGCGGCAGCTGACATGGTGGTGGTAATACATACATTAGAGAACTACAATGGAACTTGAAATCAAGTGCATAAGGAGAGAACAAATGTACAACCACTATGAAATTCATACTTGTTGCGTAGGACAAGTGACTTCTTCAAAACATCAATTGCATCAGCAAGTTGACCTCCACTGCCAACTGATGCAAGCTTCATAACCTCCTCTTCTTCCAAGTTCACATCCATGGACCTAAATTACACTCATCGAGCATTAGAGAAACAACAAGCCAAGATTGCATTCTACTAAAAGCAAAAGCAAGAAACCCAGACAAAAAAAAAAAAGGCAAATAGCCAATGCATGTGAAGGATCAATCCTTACAATTTTAGTGCAGCAAGCTCCTTGGCCAGGGCCAGGCTTCTCTCTCTTAATCGTGTACACTCCACAGAAATCACGGAAAGCTCCTTTAATGGTAAAATACATTAAAAAAGAAAGGAAAAAAGAAATCACTTTTCTCCTAAACCCATTTGGCTGAGCATCTTCTCGATGACTCTGAATTACATAAAATCTAAGCAACACTGACATTTTCTTTTTTTTGTAAAGATAAGCAACAAGGGCTTTTGTCAGCTTAGTGTTATGGTTTTGTGCCAGAACCTAAAAAGATCAATGAGCTTCGTATCAGAACTGCACAAGTTTAAAAACAAAAAATTGAAAATTACCTCTTGCTTCTCTCTGAGCAACGTATCAAGACGATCCTTCTTCCGCCGAATCACGTCCTTAGCGGCCTCCTCCTTGCTCGCCCTCTCCTTCCATTTCGAAACCTGAATCAAACACCGAAAATTTCAAACCCTAAAAGTTCCATCCGGTACCAACAAACCCTCCCCCGTTCCCCATCACCAACCTCCTCGCTCAAATCCCCCACGCGCTTCTTCTGTCCCACGAACGCGCTACCGATCACGGAGAGTTTCCCTTCTAGCTTCCTCGCATGCTCCCTCAGGCGGTCGACCTCGGCGGCGTCGGGGGGCGCCCTCGTGCACTGGGAGAGGGGATGCGCGGCGGCGTCCGCAAGGGGTGCACCGGCGGATTGGAAGTAGAGGCGGAGGAGGGAGTTGCGGGCAAAGGACTGCTTGCAGACTGGGCAGGTGGGCTTCTTCCCGGAGGGGCAGTACTCGAGCCACTGCTGGATACAGAGCTCGTGGAAGACGTGGCCACAGATCGTGATGGACTGGAGGTCCTCTGTGATCGGCTTGAAATCCTCGTAGCATATCGAGCATATGGGTTTGCCCACGGATTGGGTGGGGGTGGTCATGTCGCGGGCATCGGCAGGGGTTTTGAGAGGGTAACTCTGGGGAGTGCCGACGGCATTGGGGTTTCTTGTGTTGCGAGGGTTAAGAATGGAGAAAGAAGGTGGGAGACGGGGGAGCGGGAAGGGGAATTGGGGGCGGGAAGCAAGGGCAGGCGATGGTTTCCCATTGGGCTGATTACCTTGAGATCCCGACGCAAGTCGAAAGCTCCGCTTGGCTTCTGCATTCCGCAATGTCAACTGTATTACAAGTTATGAACCCAACACGATTATAAGCTCCCCTGTTTAGGCTTGATTTTACTTTTCTGTTTCTCTTTTTTGGGAAGCAAAAAAGGTAAAATTCACCCATCAAAAGGTTATCGCAAAAAGGTCATCACAACATAGCACAGTAAAAAAATAAAAGAGATCATTCAAATTAAGAAATCTCAAACAATCCACCTTAGATAGCTAAGAAATTAGTAGTGTATATGGGTCTAGTTTAACTCAAATCAATCCAATTAAGTTGAGTTGAGAATTATAATAGGTTGAGTTAGGTTAGATTTTCCTAACTTAAAAAAAAAAAAATCGATTGGATTGGGTTTCACGTTTGACCAATCCAATCCAACCTGTAACCCGATACAAGCCAATTTATAATTTTATGCATACATATATTATATATATAATACATGCACACATACATACATTTATATATATATAATACCTAAAGGGAAGGCATATAAGAAATAAATAAATAAAAATATATACATTTGCAACGATTTCGCATATATCAAAAATATTAAATCAAGCAAATTAAACTTGATTTGGGAAGATCAAAATAAAATAAAAAATAAATACATGCAACAACACAAATAAATAAAACGAAAAGGAATTAGATTTTACTCTAATTGAAACATCCATAAAAGACTTCTCTTAGAGAAGGTATCGCCTCCCACAATATCAGTACGTCAAGGTCTGAAGAACTGCTCCCAAGATACAACGATCCACCTCCAAGATTTGGCACACTCCGACCTTGGATGTCCTTGAAAACTACCTTAAGAGAACGAAGCTGAAGCAATTTAGTGATCAACCAAATTTTCGATTTATCTAAAAATTTAATTAGTTTGATCAATTAAAAAGTACCTCTCGTGAATCACTCTCAACCCTTATGTAAGATCGACAACCTTGAATGGCGATCTTTCTACCAATCTTACGTCGAATGAACGCACCAAGAAAGAAAGATAAGAATGAGAGAGTGGAAAGAGCTTCGCTGCTCTTATTGTGTGTCAAATGAGAACCCTCTTGTGGCCTTTATATAGTGCTTACGATCCGACGTTTATGGAAATTCTCGTTTTATGGAAATACAGTAATTGATCGACCAATTTAGTCCCATTGATTGATCAAAATCAATTGATCAAATAAACTTAACTTTTTTGTCAAGCAAACCAATTGATTGGCCAAACTTAACTCATTAATCGATCAAAATAATTGATTGACCAATCTTACCCTTTGATCGACCAATCCAGGGAAAAATTGTAACATTAAAAAATTCTCACCAAAAGAGTCCAGGTTCTTGTTGGTGCTAGAGCACCACGATCATTTGTTTTGATGATAACAAAACACGTGTCGTTTAACATTTGCACTTGAAGTCTTAGATTTCAGGCAAATTGCAAATGGAGACGTGATTAGACGGAGTTCAAGCTGGCATCTAGGACGGATTGGAGGAGCTTGATGGAGAACAAAGGAGATTCGCGAGGAGCAATGGCTTGAAGAAGGAAGGAGATGAAGAATATGATAGACTTCCTTCTCTTGTACTCTTTGTATTTTTCGTTTCTTTTGTTACTCTTTATTTTTGTTACTTAGATTCATGTTAAAGAGCCTCAAAGTACCCTAATAGTAGTCCTAGGAACACCTGCACAACCCTAGGCTACTTCGGTTTTCTATAGAAAACTTAGAAAATCAATATAGGGTTCAAACAGCATTTCCAGACGTCTAATTCCAAAATCAGATGTCTGATAATGTGTTTTAAGACGTCTGATAAACATTTAGGCTGGATTGCTAGTTCTGTCTGATGAAAATCAGACGTCCAGACCTTAAACCAGACGTCTTAGGAGACGTCTGATGACTTTGCCAGATGTCCAATTAGTGGACCGTTGACTGTCTTAGCAAACACTCAAGGATATAACCGTTAGAGCCTTATCAGACGTCCTTAAGCCTTTCCAGACGTCTAATATATGACCGTTTTGCCTCGGCTGACCCAAAATCTCTTCTCAGAGATTTTCTAGCCGTTGCACTCTCTTGGAAATCCATTCCCACGAAAAAGTAGGTTTCCAGACGTCCAGACATAGTGCTAGACGTCCTGTATGTCGTCTGATGGACTTGCGCTAGAACCCTGTTTAGATCTGATCCAAGTCAGGAAGAAACCCGCATAAAATCAGGCGTCTGATGTTGTTCCCAGACGTCTTAAAGTGATCTTCCAAACGTCTGATGCCAGGATCAGACATTAGATAAGCTTGTCAGTGCAATTATTATTCCTGATTTCGACCTGATTCTCTTGGGCTTTGCACCCAACGGCTATGGAACCTTTCCTAAGCCTTCCTAATGCCTCTATAAATAGAGAGGAACCTCTTGCACACAAACACACACTCAGATACACAAGATACACCAAGTAATACATTTTCACACCATTTTGTGTCTCTTGATCCTAAGAAGCAAGCTTTTGCTCTCCAAGCTCCAATTCTTCATCTAGAGAGCATCAAGCATTTGCGCACCCGCTCTCCCGTCGTAGTTCACGAGAGCGACGTTGAGCCTTCGCGTGGCTCACGCACCCGCATCATCGATCCGATGCACTCCTTGCAAAGGGGAGTTTCCTAATTCTTATAGAAGCTAGGTTTAAATCTTTGTTGGCTCTATAGGATTATTGTTTATTTTATCTTTGTTATTTGGTTGGGTATTCGCTTTACGAATTCCCGTCTCCTTCGTGGGACAAAATCATTCTCGTGAAAAGAAGGGGTTGAGGAACGCTACCCTCGCACTTGTAGCGTGGTTGTAATTGAGGTTGAATCACCCTCGTTTAAAGTAATTCGTTTAGTGGTTTTGATCAACTTGGTTGATCGGAAAATCCTAACTCGAGAGGGTTAGGTGGTGGTTTTCACCCGGTTTGGGTTTCCACCTAAAAATTATTGTGTACATTATGTGATTGATTTTTTGTGAGATTGCTTTACATTATATTCCGCTTTTTTTTTTACGTCACACTGATCTCACCCCCTCCAAGTAGGAAATTACAGTTCTAAGTTCCAAATTAATTCTCACTCAAGTCGGAGCTGGAGCCCAAGTTGGAACCGAAGACAAGCTCAGGTGGGTGGGGCGCGTGCATGGTTCCTAGTCCTGCCTCTTACTCTTTGCTACAAAAGCCATGAGAGGCAGAAGCCTTTTACACTCATCAAGAGATTTGTCCACTCTAGTATGGAACTAAAAACCCCTACCAAATCTCACTAATTTCAACATAAATTCATGCATCATGATATATCAATTGTATCCCGATTAATGCAGTTAGGCTCTCAAATCCAACATTCCCTCATAAATTCATATCAGCTACCACACTCTGCTCTCAGTAAAGGTACCTTTCAATTTTAACCCTTACCTGAGTCATTCACCTTTACCACCAAAGTAATAAAGTGAAACTAGTATTGAATTTTAGATCTTTGATGTAAGGTATATAGTGGTGATAATAGAATGAAGTTCTTTGTGATAATCTTTAGGGTCGATGCTCTTAAGGGCCATACACCCTATCCTGTTTCATGAGTGTAATTGGGAATGACCTTATTCCCTTAATTACGGCCCACAATAACACTCACATAGGTGGCACTCTCCAAGGATGCACTACTCGCTTCCTATCATAAAGTCTTGAACCCATTCAAAGTCTTTTCTCTTCCTAAATTTGCAGTTTAAGGCACCCAGGCTTCCAGGGATTGAACTGAAATGCAAAAACATCTAACAATAAGCACTAACCAGTTCCTCATACAACTTGTTGTTACCACATTTGTGATGACTCGAGTCCCGGCAAGCAACAAAACTCAAGTCACCGTGTGCTAACAACCAATACAAACCAACCACAAGATCGTAGTCACCCAACACATAGTCATAGAACATTAATAGCCAAACATTCATTCATAATGCATTAAATGAAAATATATAAAGTGCTGACAACACGATAAAATTCACCACAGAAAGTAGAAAATAAAGAGTGCTTAAGTGCTCGTACAATCACCAAAAGACAGAAATAAAATCTAACAATGAAAAAATATAATTTAAGAGCCACTGGCTTAGAATAGACCATTTCTTTAAGTAAGACCCAATTTCGCAGTAGACTGACCAATAATAGCTACTGCACCCAACTGCTCAGCAACACCTGAGTACAGAATCCGAGAAACACGTTAGTAAAAACTAAGTACAATAGAACAACTATAACAAGTAGTAACAGTAATGAGAGCAAAAAAAAGAGGACACTATCAACAGTTAATCCATTTGCAAATTATTACTTATCAAATTCTTTTCTTTGAAACAAAATTACTTATCAAATTTTGCTTGTGTAATTAGGCCATATTATTATAGTTCACAATCTGTCAATTGACATCTCGGGCACGAGACGATCTCATGTAACTCCCTATGACACCAGACCGGCATAAGCCACCCTCCTGGCTAGAAAGACGGCTTATACCCATCAAATTGCCGCTCTCCATCACCCTAGGGTCATTGCAGAAAGGGGTGGCAGTTACATTGTGTAGCGTGAACACGTACAAGTGCTATGTACGCTGAACTACAGACAACCAATGACCCACCCACCAGTCGAGAAAGAAACCACTCCAAACCTCGAGCCACGTATCCTGCTATCCTAGTTGGCTACTAAGCCTAACCAAAGAGTCATAGGGAGACTAGCAACTCCCTAAACTATCCTAGAATCGGTCTAAAACGACCAAAGCTACAGCCAAATCCAGCGAGTAGTGGGGCTAAAACCAGTTATCCATCCTCTAGATCCTAACTAAACTATCATTATTAAATTAATTCCAGATAATTATATCATTTTTTGTCATCAAATCAAACCATACTAACGTGTTTACATTATTACGTACAGAATTAATAGATATTCACATTATTCCAACCTATCAGTTTACAGATAATTTCCAATTTATGCCAATGGTCCCATACTTTCAGAATTTAATGAACACAACAGAACCTGTTTCACAAAAAATAGGGTTCATTTCACACATGCAATGATAAGGGCACATGGAGTATTTAAGTCTTACCTATTCACATAGAATCTAATTAAATCACATTAAAGTGCCAAAAATCATAATATGACTTCAGAAAAGTCATGGACTCAGCAAAAGGAAAGGAACGCAAGCCAACGAATGTACCATATGTGAAGAGCCTCACCAGATGGCCCATGGTAACCCAAAAATGAGACAGAACTAAAAGAAGAGTGAACTATTCTACCAAACGTCGGCAAAGGGTCATGGTGACTCTAAATCGTGCACATAGAGTTGAGGGCAATCTTCATGCCCGCCTCATAATCCGCACATGCACCGGGGGCAAGACCTAGTTCACACGAACCAAAATAAGGTTGGAAACACCTAGGCACATTTTTTATTTTTCACTAAGGAAATAGTGGTCAAAAATGAAAATAAACTATACTAACGCATAGTACGCGTCAATATGATTCCAACGATATCTTATTTGTCAAAATTCGAGGTTGATAAGGCCTCGAATTAGTCGAAATAGTGTGAGGGGGTCGCTGAACCAATCGATTCAATTAAATCGGTCAACATGTGCCTGCCCGCGACACATGTCGCGTTCTAACTCGTCTGCACACTTGCCCACATATCGCACCTTACGTGCAGCTGCTGTTGGAACTCGCCATGTGCCAGTGATTGGGAGTGCGATCACTCGCCCATTCAACGCAAATGTTCGGGCGCACTTCACTGCTCGTTGTTGGATCGACACGCGTCTCACATCCAATAGCCTGTGCTCGCACGTCTCTGTTCAAACGTGTGCCTACACTAGCAAGATGTTCCCACTACGCGTCGCATGTCGTGCACATGCCATACGTCGCCACTGCTGCAGCGACTTTTGCTGTGGGAAGATCGGGATTTTTTCTATCGCGAAAAGGTCCCTAGGAATTTTGAACTAAGATTTCTAAATGGAATCTTAATTCTTTCTTCTCTCTTTCTCCTGGGTTTGGGAGGCTCTAAGTATCAATGATGAACCCATGTCCAAGGGGACATATTTATAGACCCAAATTAGGTTTAGGTTTAGGATTAGTGGAGTAAAATACCTAAAATATCCCTTGGGTTAGGTCTACCTTACATTTAGGCCCTTTTTGAATTGTTTTGGTCATAACTTGAGCTACACACTTGGGATTCGCATGAAACAAGCATCATTCGAAAATTTACGACAAGAGGAATCCAACAGTACCATATATGGCACCCTTTTGATGAGGTTTGACTAGGATTTGAGTCAAAATACGTAGTAATTTAAAGAAGTACTTGTACTTGCACCAAACCGCAACATTGTTTATGGGTTCGAAGTAACCCACACCACATTGAAATGACTCAAGATTTGGATTTTAGGACGTTACAGATATAACAACCTTAAAGGGAGTTTCGTTCTAGAAACTTGAGCAAACGTGTAGGTAAAGCGAACACTCATGCTGAGTGTATAAAAACCTTAAAAAGGAATAACAACCTTAAAGAGAAATAACCTAGGGAGTCATGGACTTACTAGTGAAAAGCTCTGGGTATTTCTCCTTGATAACAATCTAATCTATTACCCTAATTGGCTTAATTTAGGGCTCACTCCTTAGTAGAATCATGCATTAGGTTTATAAATATTACATTTAGAGCACGCATGCATACTTATGCTTTCTAAATAATTACCTTATTTTAATATTTTTTGAATAATCTAGGTGATGGGTCTTAGAGAAATTGAAAGAGTTAAAGAATAAAGCTGGATAGGAGTAGAAGCTATAACTAAGCTAGGAGCTGATTGAGGAATAAAGAGGAAATAAAGAAAGATTAAAGATACAAGAACAGAGGAGGAAAGAGAGGAATTGGGATAACCCTACCCTATCCTAGAAACCTTAGGATGAGCTTATCACAATACCTATCCCTAAACCAACTCAACCTTAGATATTTGAGCTCAAAAGCCAAAAACATATATAGCATTATCCATGAACCTATCCACCATATCCATGGTCCTATCCTACTATCTTTAACCCTAATCCACTTATCCAAAACCCTATCCCTAACTTAGAAACCTATTTAGGTCCATACCACACTTAACTAACTCAGTCAGAGTCAATTGGGTTGGCCACTAGTCAATTAGGTCCATGGGACCTGATTAGAATAACCCTCAATTGATTAGACTCATTTGAGTCTATTCAAACCCAACCTAAACCTATTAGACCAAACCCTTACCCAATTTGGTACACACTTACTTGATTGAGTGCACCTGAATTCAATTAGGTTTACCCAGAACTCAATTGAGCAAATACCAACAGAAACAAGTTTAATTAGGTTCATTATTACCTAATTAGACTTACCTATTACCTAATTAGACTAAGCGTTAACCTATTTAGATTTCCCTTAACCCAATTACACATTTACACACACAATTAGACTAGGACCTACCTATTTGGATCCAACCCACAAGACTTAGGGTCAACCTAGCCTAATTAGGAACCTATTCTCACAACCTATGTCTACAAAACCTAGCCCTAACCCTACCCACATAAAACCCACGAAAATCCTAGCCTAATCCTCTTAAGTTGGTGCCAACTTAAGAAGATTTTATCTCTTAGTAGCCGGCCAAGAGATAAGATCTAATCTCTTGGCAAGATATTATCCCTTGGTAGCCACCCATCTAGGTTGCCTATTTTTAGAAAACCCTCATCCTATCCTACCCCTACAACTTAGATCCTAAGGTCCCTATTCAACCAATCCTAGGCATTGCTTTTGATTAAATCTAAACCATCCAAATTAGTGATCCTATGCACTTTAGATCAACTAATAAGAAGCCACCTAGATTCCTATAAAAAGACCTAGCCTCCAACCCTTAGAATGCACTTAGTCTCTTAGATAATTAGCCTACCTAGCCCTCCTCTACTTTAGTGCATGCCCACCAATAATATTCCTCTTTGGACTCCATCTTTTTTCTCTCAACGTTCTGGATCTGAAGCTCCGTTAGAAGCTTCCTCAAGCATCCCTCAAGCGGCTCTGATCTTCTCACTCTCTATTCTTTTATAATTTTATTATTGTAATCATTTATTAGATTCATATTTATGAGACATTCCTAATATTATAAATAAATTATAGTATTTATTTATTTGTATCTCTAGTATTATTATTCGTGCATCTATTTGATATATATATTCTACTCTATAATAACTACCAAAGGTATTAAAATAGCGAATGCCTCCCTGTGTTCAACCCAAACTCCTTGTAGTTCAGTATTATATTAATTGATCGCTTTATTTACGTGCTACAATGATTCGATATAGTGAATCACATAGATTTAGCGAGCATTACTCCTTCATTTCCGCCTCTGGTTTCCAAGTCGCCTCCTCGTATTTCTGACTCCTCATAGAACTTTTACCATAGTGATCTCCTTCCGCAGCCTCCAAACAATACAGTCCAACATCTGCACCGACTGCTCCAAATAGGTCAAGTCATCCTCATCCCCATGCTCTCTTAGCTAAGAACATGGTCCAGATTTGACACGTTCTTTTGCAGACTAGAGATATGGAAAACGTCGTGGATGCCAACTAGTTGAGGTGGCAGGGCAAGTCTGTAAGCAACTGGTCCAACCTGCTCCAGTATCTCAAACGGACCCGCAAATCTCAGAGCTAGCTTACCCTTCACCCCAAATCTCTATACTCCCTTCATTGGTGACACTCTAAGGAAAACAAAGTCACCGACCTCAAATTGTATGTCCCGTCGCCGACGATCTACATAGCTCTTCAGTTGACTCTGTGCAGAAATGTGCTTCTTCCATATCTGCTTGATGACCTCCTTAATCTATCTGATTAGCCTAGAGCCTACCTCCCACTTCATGCCAACCTCATCCCAAGAAAGTGGAAAGGTGCACTTCCAACCATACAATGCCTCATATGGGGCCATGTCGAAACTGGTGTGATAGTTGTTATTATATGTGAACTCCACCAGAGGTAGGTGCTCCTCCCAAGAACCTTTCCACTTGAGTATACAGGACATCAACAAGTCCTCCTGTGTCTGAATGATCCTCTCCATCTATCCATCGCCTGCTAGAAGCTTCCCTAGAACTAGGAAGTAAAATAGGCATCTTTATCTAAAATGATCTCCTTGGACATACCATACGATTACATGATCTCCCGTATATATAACTTTGCAAGCTATAAGGGACCATAAGTCACTTTAATCAGCAAGAATCGTGTTGACTTCGTCAAGCGATCCACAATCACCCAAACTGCATCGTGTCCTCTCTGAGTCAAAGGTAGCCCAATCACAAAGTCCATAGAGATGCTCTCCCACTTCCACTTTGGAATAGGAAGAGGCTACAACTTACTAGCTGATATCTGATGCTTTACCTTCACCTGCTGACAAACCAGGAACTGTCTCACAAACTTGCCTACATCCTTCTTCAACCCATACCACCAAAAGTCCTTTTTCAAATCATGATACATCTTAGGGTTCCCTGGATGGATAGTGAGTCTCAGACAATAGTTTCCTTCGAAGTGCTTCATCTTGCAGAACGCACAGCCTACCATGGAGTCAGAGTACCTTATCCACAAAGGTGAACTCACTGAGATTTCCTGCGAGTGCCTAATCATGAAGAATTTGCAAGTTAGAATCCTCCATCTGTTAGGCCACTATACGAGATATCAAATCAAGGCGTGTACGCCTCATCATTGTCAACTCCCTTAGGTATCCCGTCACCTATGATGGCTTCCACTGGGCTACCTTAATCATATGGCTCCACCTCTGTCCTGAAGTGCTGCCAATCGGGTTGGTGGCTTCCTACTAAGAGCATCTACCACAACATTCCCCTTCCCTCGATGATGGACTATCGAATAGTCCTAAACCTTTAGAAGTTCCATCCAACATCTCTATCTCAAGTTCAACTCTTTCTGATCAAATATGTATTTCAGGCTCTTATGATCTATGTGAATCTTGAAGGTCTCACCATATAAGTAGTGGCATCAAATCTTCAGGGCGAAGGCTATGGTTGCCAACTCCAAGTTGTGCGTCAAGTAGTTCTTCTCATGCGGTTTTAGTTGCTTTGAGGCATAGGCAACCACATGCCCATGTTGCATTAACACAAAACCCCAATCCTTAGAGTGAAGCATCTGTATATACAATGAATCCACCACCATTGCCAGGGATGGTAAGTACAGGGGCTGATGTCAACTTCTTAAGTGTCTGGAAACTAGTCTCACAATCATCGGTCCAACACAAAAGGGGCATCCTTCCTCGTTAACTAGGTTAACGAAAGAGCAATCTGTGAAAATCCTTGAATGAATTGCCTGTAATAACCTGCTAAACCCAGGAAACTGTGGATGTTTGTCATTGTCTTGGGATATTCCCACTTCAGCATTACCTCAACCTTGGAAGAATCCACTAAAATCCTTGCACCTAACACCATGTGTCCCAGAAACTCCACCTAGTGCAGCCAAAACTCTTAATGAACTTAGCATATAACATGTGCTTCCTCAGAGTGTCCAGAACTAACCAAAGGTGCTGCTCATGTTGTATCTCATCGCGAGAATAGATAAGGATATCGTCAATGAATACCACGACAAAGTGGTCTACATGTGGTCTAAAAATCCAATTCATCAAGTCCATGAATGTGGCAGAGGCATTTGTCGGTCCGAACGACATCACCAAGAACTCATAATGGCCATAGCGTGTTATGAAAGCAGTCTTCAGTACATACCCTTCTCTAATCAGGAGTTGGTGGTAGCCTGATTGTAGATCAATCTTTGAGAATATTGTGGCCCCACGAAGCGATCAAACAAGTCATCGATCTGCGGAAGGGGATATCTATTCTTGATGGTTACCTTCTTCTGCTGCCTGTAGTCAATGCAAAGGCATAAGGTGCCATCCTTCTTCTTCACGAATAATACCAGAGCCCCTTAGGGTGAGGCACTAAGTCAAATGAATCCCTTCTCAAGGAGTTCTTGAAGCTGCATCTTTAGCTCCTTCAACTTTGCTGGTGCCATCTAGTATGGGGTAATTGATGAGAACCTCATCATGAACCCTAACTAGCACAATTTAATCCAAATAAGTGTGAAAAAGCTCCTACAAAACCTAAAGAGAGGCTTAACTCAGAGAATTCTGAGTTAAAGAACAAAATAAATCATAAGGGGTAAAACTGTAATTTCACCAATGCAGTGTGCAAACAGGGTCATTAAGGGTCCAAACACAGGTCAAACGAGCTTAATAAGGAAGGAAGTGGGATGATCTGATCTGAAAAGGGTTATAACAACTTCTAGGAATTAAATGACATTCTGTAACCCTAAAACAAACCCACTTTAATTCACGAGGTTCGAGGTAGGGTAAAAATCAACTAAACCCTCTAAAATTTATGAAAAAATATTCCCTAGGGTTTAGAACCTTCAATTTGGCCTTTGCAACCTATTTTGACCTAAAATGAGAACCATGCCCAATTTATGACTTAATTTGGGTTTTTGTGCAAATTGACCGGTCAAACATGGTCCAACCTAAAATCAAATTTCACCATTAAAATCCTTAGGTTCAAATTAGTCTGGTATAAAAATTTGGACCAGTGCGCAGAAATGGCAGGGGGGACCGTTCTACAAAGAACGGTGAGAAGATAGGGGCTCAACGCAAGGGTTTCAAAAGATAAGACCATTTTGACCGACTTTACATATTGGTCCTCTTAATTTACTTTCTGACCCTTATCTTTTGAAACCCTTGCATTTAGCCCCCTATCTTCTCATCGTTCTTTGTAGAACGGTCCCCCTTGCCACTTCTGCGCACTGGTCCAAGTACGGTCTAAACACCCGATTCATCAGGTCCATGAAAGCAGCGGGGGCATTGGTCAGCCCAAACGGCATGACCAAAAACTCGTAGTGTCCGTACTGGGTGCGGAAAGCTGTCTTGGAGACGTCGGTCTCCCTGATCCTCAACTGGTGGTATCCCGACCTCAAGTCGATCTTGGAAAACACCGTGGCACCCCGCAACTGGTCAAACAAGTCGTCGATCCTTGGCAGCGGATATCTGTTTTTGATGGTGACCCTATTCAGCTGTCGGTAGTCCACACAAAGGCATAAGGTCCCATCCTTCTTCTTCACAAACAGTACCGGGGCTCCCCAGGGAGACGCACTAGGCCTCACGAAACCTTTCTCCAAAAGGTCCTGTAACTGAGACTTGAGCTCTCGTAGCTCAAGCGGTGCCATCCTGTATGGCGCGGTGGAGATGGGGCTGGTCCCTGGTGCTAGTGAGATCTCAAACTCGATCTCACGCTCGGGTGGCAGTCCTGGTAACTCGTCTGGAAACACGTCAGGGTACTCTCTGATACCATCTTGTAACGACTCGGTTCCCGAGTCCCTACGAGACACGAGAATCGGACCGACTCAACTAATCCCAAGACCTAGTCGTCCAACGAGGAAGTAACCAAAAGAGCAATAAAATAAACCACATTCAGCATTAATATAACTAACAGTAAGAAAGTACAGCAGTAAGGAAAGAAACTACCACAGTATATACCACCACAACAGTAGAACAACATTCATCATATAATTTGAACTGCAGGTAAAGAAAAGTACAACGGAAACAAGAACTACTCACTATAACGTAACAAAAGAGGTACAAGAGACAGTGGTAACTCTACTGGACCCTACTCGGCTCAGCGTCCTCTGCAGCCGCTGACCCTGGCTGCTCAACACCTGGTCCTGAAAAAGGTAACGAGTGTAACACGTCAGCAAAACGCTGAGTAGAGTGGTAACTAAAACTAAAAGCAACAGTAGAGTGTACAGTAGCTGTTATGTTCGATTACTTTCTTTATTCACATCTTTCAAATGTCTCACTATTTCATTTATTCCTCAGATCTTTTTCTTGATCTCGAATGTTCCTCATGGGAACGATCTTGATTGCAGTCTTTTCCAAAAAGTAGAAGTAGCACGTGGTGCTCTCCTGGCCGGGAGAGTCCCCCGTGGTGATCCTACCCTCAGTCAACCACCCCAAGGTCACTGACAGACGTAACGGTGACTACGGTACGTGCGATAAACGCACAGGTAGCTAACCCGTACTGGCACGCGGTCAGTCGTTTCCGTTAACGGGTGCGCCCAAAGCACAGCACGGAACCAGTCCAGGGCAAGGCCCTCTCAGTAACAGGGGTCCAACCCCTCCACAGTAACCAAACCGGGGCCTTGCCCCTCCACAGTCCGCGCACCCTCGCCTGACTACCCTGGTTTGCCCCAGTGGGCCTAAACAAGTCGGTGTAGGAGGCTAGCAGAACCCCGGGGCCCGTGGGGTAGCTAGTGCCCTCCTAACACTAGTAGCTCTCCTCGGTACTACGTACACGAGGGCCAGCAAGTCGGTACAGAGCGGCCGGTCCTAACCCCGGGTCCCTGGGGTGGCTAGCCCCACTCTGCACTAAACAGGTACAGGTACTTCCCTTGGTACTACATACCCAAGAGACAGTACACAACTACATCTCAGTTCCATTCCTTTCTCTTTCCAGGAGTTCCACTCCTAATTCCCCCGTAGGGTTCCATCCTTTTTACTCAAACATCCAGGTTTCACTTTCCAGTTTCACATTCTTACAATCCATGTTCTCAACCACGTTATTTATTCACAACAGGCAGCTATTAATTTAAAATTACAGGCAGCTTTATATCTCTTTCCATTTTCCAAGACTGCAGTATTATACATTCCACTAGTTTTCCCATCCTAGGATTCATGCCATATCCTAGGATCTATCATACAATCTAGTTTTCCAGCCCTAGGATTCATGCAACACCTAGGAGCTATCATTCCATCTATTTCTCATTCCTAGGATTCATGCAATGTCCTAGGTTCTATTTATGGTTCCATAATTTAACAGATTTTATTAATAACTTAAAGCCACTCTACCAGGTACAACGGGAGTAATGGGGGAGTGATCGGGAATCCCGCGTGCCTCTGCGACCCCCAAGACTGCAACGGAACGAGGTCCTATCACAAGGATCAAACACAAGGAGTGTCTCAAAACAGTGTATAGCTACTGTAGACGGGTAGAGGATTTAATTCCGGAAAGAATGCAACTTGAAACGCGGAAAACGGAACCCGAACGGGCCCTCAACAGGTCGAAAACGACGACACTGTGCAAAATCAGACGTCTGGAACTTCTTCCAGACATCTTAAAAAGTGGATCAGAGAATTACCTTGTTCTGCGTGGTTTCTCAGACGTCCAGAAGCCTGCGGGGACGTCTGGCCTAGTTCCCAGTCGTCCGATGGTCACCCCGGACGTTTGGAGGTCACTCCCGCCGTCTGGTACTACAGCCAGACGTCTGATTCGCGTTGGATGGCGAATCACCGAGCCTGCGCACACCCATCTCCCTCCCTCAGTACGGTCAGTCGACAAGACGGAAGAAGAAGACGGAAAACTCACCTTTCATACGTCTGGATAGTCTTCTAGACGTCGACCTCGCCGTCTGGCTATCAGCACAGACGTCTAATTCTGGAAATTTTTCCAGAACCAGGGCGCGACTCGCCCTCCGCTCGCAACATCGCCCGCGTCGCACCTCGTGCGCCTGCTGCTCGAGCCGCAGCAGGCCTCCCGCGTCGTTCCGCGCCCGCTGCACTCCCCGCCGGCCGGCCCTGGCAGCCCCGGCGAGCTCGCCCTCACGGCTGAGCGCCGCTCTCGCACGTAGCACCCCCTCCGCGCTCACTGCGGCCGTCGCCGCCGCAGCAACCCTGCGCTCGCTCTCGCACTCGCTCTCTCGCACTGGAAGGAGAAGAGGAAAGGGGTGGAGGCGACGGGAGAGAGCGCGTGGCCTTTTAAGGCCGCGCGAGGAGGAGAGAGAGAGACGGCAGCGGCGAGAATCTACAGCCGCAGGAGCGAATATGCGGTCTGCGCGTTCAGGCACGCAGACGACCAGCGCGTGTCGAAAATAACTGATTTCCAGACGTCTGGAAACGATCCCAGACGTCTGATACGACGTCTGGAAGTGATTCCAGATGTCTGGTCCGACGTCTGGCCCACCTCCAGACGTCTTAAAATACATCCGGGGCACGCGTTCATAACAGCCCGCCCGCACGCCTGCGAGCGCCCGCTCCAGCCTTCGCGCAACACGGTGCACTGTGTCTCCTCTCCGCGTCCTCCACTCTCTCCAGCGCGTGCTTGTCTTCGTGCATGCACGCTTGCGTGTGAGCTTGAACCATCAGACGACTCCCGCTGGTCGCAGACGCCTTAACTCCAGCAGCGCGGCTACTCTCTCTGCCATCTCTCCTACCCTCTCTCTCTCACTCTCTCTCACAACACTCTCTCACTCTCTTCACCGACGTTTACACACACATACACTCACACTTCCACACACACACACACCTATACTCTATTATAAACATATATATATATATACGTATACTTATATATATTGATATATATATACATATATTTATACATATATATATACATATATACATATATATATATACTTATATTTATACATATAGTAGTACCTATATACTTATGTATTAGTATACATACATACATATATATATATACTTATATATATACATATACATATACATATATATACATATATCTATATACTTATATATATATATTTATACGTATATCTATACATATATTAGTACTTATATAACTATGTACTAGTCTATATACATACATATACATCTATATATATATATATATCTATATACTTATATATACTGATATATATATACATATATTTATATACACATATATATATAAATATACATATATCTATATATATACTATTACCTATATAACTAAGTATAGATACATACATATATATATATATATGTGTGTGTGTGTGTGTGTGTGTGTATACACAACTACTTATATATACATACATATATACATATATATATCTATATAACTATACATATATACATATATATATATATATATCTAGCTACATATATCTATATATACATATATTACTATATACTTATACATACATATATACCTCTATATAGCTATATATACCTACACATACCTATATATATATATATATAACTACATATATATATACCTATATATTTATAACCACATATATATATAGATATATTTACATACATATACATATACATATTTTCACATTATTTACTATACGTGGTATCGCGGGAATATTTGCACCAGCTGCTGATACTCCCCGATACACGCGTACAAAAAGCGTGTTCGCATTCATCTTCCACCATCCATCCCACACTCCACGCGGCACTTCGTCCTGTTGGTTGCGTCTTTCTAGACGATGACCGACTCGACACCGTGCTACACTCCATCTCCGCCTCCACCCCCACCCCTTTACATATATATAATATATACATATATATCTATACTATATTTACTTTATTTCTATTTCTCTTGCATGCCAATAAAAAGATAAAAAAAATATATAAAAGAGAAAAGATAATCCTTGACTTGCCGGTACTCCGTCTTGCGAATAGCAAGACCTGTTTTGGAACCCTATTTTGGCTCAAAGCCAAGAACTCAATTTTGACGGTGTGCCTCAAGGACAAAGATTACCAGAAAAAAATCTAAATAGAAAAACACCAAAAATGCAATAAACGAACGGAAGAGAAGGCGTAGAAACTTGACTTGTAACCCCACTTCCCTGAGTTCGACCCTGGGCCTAAAAGTGACTAAGATAAAATCGAGTAGGCCAGGTTAAAAATTTTGTAAAGAGATGGTTAGGTCCAATTTAGGTTAACCACTATACACACTTCAACGATAAAATCATCATATTAGCAACCTATTCGGGTTCGACACCACACCTTTTCTGGCGTCGTTGCCGGGGAAGTGCGCCTTCAAGTAAGTTTTTACTCCATTCCTGTAATTTTTTCTCTTCTCTTCTCTCTTCACGGATATCTCTGTTTTTGGTGTACAGGTGAACTTGGCGCAAGGAGAAGGCAGGCAGACGAAGTCGAAGATGTGAGCAGATCCAAGGCGGGAACGAGAGTGTGAAGACTCCAACACCGCATTGGAGCTTCGCACACGTTGCCGAACAAGTAGGTCTTCTTTTCTTAGCAACTAGGGTTAACTTGTCACCTTAATAAAAAAAAAAAACTAAAAACTAAAAACTAGAAAAATTTCTTGGGATCTCTTGGGGTAAGTGGATTAAAATTCACTTGTTTGATTAATTGTCTTCACTCCTACTGCCCCAGGATTTTCCGCCTTACTTCGCATAGCGAAAATCCAAGAATCTTGATTCTTGAATTTCTCACCGTGGGAAGTATTCCTTGAGGCAAACACAAAAAGATTGATTGCACTCCTCTTCGCCTCACTTATCTGCAAATTCGGGATCACATTTTTGGTACGGAGACTTGGAATTGAGTTGATTCCAACCCCACCACGACTTTTCAACTTGCCTAAGATTTGATCCCGAATACTTCAACCCCAACTATTTGATTTTATTTATCTTTTGGTTGAAGCCTCGTGTGTGGAAATCATTTTGGTGATTGGGAGCACTTGAATTGAAGTGCTTTGGCTCCCTTTCACACTAATTTAAAACTGATTCGTGCATCCACACATAGAAATCTCCATTTAGGGTAGCCCATTGTATTTTAGCATGCATTAACCAATTGAAATTGAAGAAGGGTTTGTTGGGCTTAGAAGAAAACCTGTATTCTCTCAAAAATCCGGAGATTGGTTGAATTGGTAATTTAGAGAAATCCTAAAATTCATACTACTTAAGGTTGAACTCTAAAAACCATTCACCGATAAAAACTTCAATTCGGGGAGATTTCCCCGTTGCATGCTTGTTTTACACACTTGAAAAATCAATCACTTGGGCATTACCCGTAAACAACGCCCTTCAGATTCCAAAAGCACTTGACCCTAAGCCTCTAACTAAAACTGGTAATAACTTGACCCTTATTAAGGATTGGAGGTCTAACTACCTGCGTGTAGCGACTACATGCTGGTGAGGGTTCCCGCGTGCTATCGGGTGTCTAAGACTGGGGCAAACAACATTTCAATCTGGCTCGGTGGTCCCGCGGTGCTTGCATTCGGTTCTGTAGTTCGTGATAGTAGGTAACTTAGATATTTAGGTCTAAGGGCACACTGTAGAGGTTAGGAATTTGACTGAATTGATTTGTCATCAAGTGTACCTTTGCGGCATCATTTCTCTCATCTCTTTTCCCTTCTCATCTCCCCAATTCTTCCTGCGGTAGTGCATGTTTGCGAGGAGATCACGAAACCCTGAACTGTTTGAATTGACTGATAAATCTAGAAAACAAGCTGAATCGTCCTCCTCCTCCACAAACATGGCTGCACCCCCACCCCCAAATCCCGAGGGAGGAAACCAGCCTCAGAACCCACCAGGTGGTGGAGCCTTAGATCCCATAACCCGCCTCCAAGCCCAAATGGAAATGTATAATGAGAAAATCGAAGCCATTCGGGAAACATTGGAGGAAATGTAGAACCCTCCAGAATGGGAGGAGCCTAGGTCTCTTAGCTCATATCAGAATTCCGCTGCTACAGAGACCATAGGACAAATTCGGGCCCCCATGGGCGGGGACGAATTTGAACTAAAACCTAACATTATTGGCCTAATAAATTTTCACTTCCATGGTCTTGCAAGTGAAGATCCTTTTCTCCACTTGGAAGACCTAACTCGACTGGCTGAAACTGTTAAACCAAGAAATGTCGGGTTACCTATAGTCCTCATGAAAATGTTCCCGTCTTCATTGCGGGATAAAGCGTCACAGTGGTTACGCACCTTTGGGAGAACCATCCACTCTTGGGAAGAGATGCGAACAATGTTTCTCAAGAAGTTCTTCCCAATCGGGCGAACCAATGCGCTTCGCCGTGCTATCACTTCATTTACGCAACAAAATGGCGAACAATTTCATGAGGCGTGGGAGAGGTAAATGACCTCCTCAGGAAGTGTCCGCACCACGGTCTACCTAAGTGGCATATAGCCCAGATTTTCTACTACGGGCTAAATGAGACTTTGAAGCAGATTGCAGACGCTTCCTGCAGAAAGAATTTTATGAATAAAAACGAGAATGAAGCATTCGAACTGTTTGAAAATATGAGCGAAAACTCAATGAACAATGCCTCCATTGTCGCCTTTAATCATACCAACCAGCCTCGTAATGTCCACGAGGTTGACACGGGACCCTCCCATTCATCCACTGATCTAAGCCTTATTGCACAAAAACTGGATGAAGTCTCCGTCGTGCACAAGAAGCTGGACGAGCTTCTGGCCAACCTTGCCCGATCTCTGACAAACACCCCCACTTCACTTCATCATAATCCAAATTCTTCCAACACTAGGCTTATCCCGAGAAACCCCGTAAAACCTTCCTTACCGAGTGTCGCGCCGAGCGACTCGGTAAGTCATGTGGAACTGGCTTCTGCGAGCCAGTATTTTGACACGGAGGACCAAGCCTTCATGTGCTCGGACGTATACTTACATGTGGACGCGTCTTCTGGCATAGAAGATGCTTGCGCCCTGGGGAGCAACCCGTTTTCTGCCACTTATAACCCAGAGTGGAGAAATCATCCGAATTTCGCATGGTCCAACAACCCGCAGCGCCAAAACCCCGTGGGTGGACCAATGCGACCGTTCGCACCCGTTATCCCAAGGGCTCAGTCTAATCCTATGGCGAATCCGCCATCAGGCCCTTGCGTACTGCAAATCGAACACGCATCAAGTCCTCTTGACAAATTGATGCGAATGATGACGGAAATGTCAAAGCGTTATGAAGAGAACATGACCTCTCTTTAGCACCAATTGGCGTAGCAGAATGCTGAGATCAGTCAACTATGCATGGCGACTCGATCTTAGGGCACTCTTCCCCCCCAACCTGTTCCAAACCCGTGAAACTTCGTACCCCGTGGTCCTCAAACACAAGTATGACCTTCTCAGGGGCAGGTTAATCAAATTGTGCAAGCTCCGAGCGTTCCATCGGGATTTCAGGCTAATCCCGTTGGAGCACCGCACTCTTATGTCCCCATTGCAAGCCCTCCTCCGCCGTATGATCCCACTGGACCCACATCGTCCAATGCTATCACTACGAGGAGCGGTAAGCAGACCGTCGATCTGCCTCGACCTGATCCTGGCCCGTCTTCTTCTTCATCTCCCTCTCATTCTGGATGTGCACCGCATTCGTGAGAGGACGATACACCCAAATTCATGCCAAAATCAGTCCCATTCCCTGAGGCTCTACTGAGGGAGCCAAAAGGCAAGAAGAGAGACACGCAGGCCTTTGATAACCTACGTAATTTGTTCAGGGATGTAGAAATCAAGGTACCCCTGCTCGAGGCTATCAATCACATACCTACTGTCGTCCGATTTTTCAAAGACTACACAACACCCAGGCGACAGTCAAAGAAAACTAAAAATCTGGTGGTTCTCTAGGCTCATACGAGTTGTGCTATACTGTTAAACCTACCACCGAAGTAGAAAGATCCGGGCACACCGCTTATTTCCTGTAGCATCCAAGGATGCAATTTTAATCGTGCCCTGCTTGATCTAGGATCTTCCATAAATCTTATACCGACCATCATGCTCAAAAAATTTGCCTTGGGAAATCTGAAACCCACCCCTGTCACGTTACAGTTGGCAGATCGTTCTATCAAAATCCTAAAGGGTGTGGTGGAAGACGTGGTGGTTAGGGTCAACAGTCTCTGTTTTCTTATTGACTTTCTTGTTTTAGATATGGAAGTTCCTAGCTCACTTTCTGATTGTCCGATCATCCTCGGTCGACCTTTCTTGGCCACAGCCCGTGCCCATATCTGCGAGTCGGGCTGTATTGAGATTGCCGTTGGATTTGAGAAGCTCAAGCTTAACATCTTCAAGGCAGCCAAGAACTTTGATTGCGATTACATCGAGGATGACACGTCTGATGAGGACATGGCCGTCAGCGCGTGTATCGGACTAATTGGGACCTATTCGGACTGCTGCGGATTACCTATAAACACTGATGACTGCTTGACCAACGCATATTGTGATGTCCCCCATCTCGCCCTTGTCCCATACCTTTTCCTGATCAGACTTCTGACGAGGTTTTCTCCGCTTCCCATACCTCGTGGTCTGAGCCATATTCGGGCTACTCACCGTCGGTCCACACTCTCGAAGACCGGATTGCCCTTTCTTCCCCGCCAAATCAGGCAGATTTGCAAATCCACACTGGGACCTTGAGCCCATATACTTCTCGCTGGGGCTATTCCTTTTTGGATCCATCTATCCAAGAAGCCCCTCTTCTTGGCCAATCTGAAGGTCAATTCCTTCCTCCTGACTTGTTCTCCAACCCTCGTGGGACACTCTCATCCCAAGAAATGCTCGACCTTTCACCATCCACTCCCGAGCTGAAGGAGCTGCCTAACACACTTAAGTATGTTTTCCTGGGACCAAATGAAACGCTCCCTGTAATCATCAGTTCAAATTTGACTAGGGAGAAAGAGTGTAAACTAACTAAGGTCCTCATAGAACACAAGGCAGCAATTGGATGGTCCTTATCAGACTTATCTGGCATTAGCCCCTCTTACTGTAGTCACCATATATATACGGAGGAGGAAGCTCGACCTTCCCGCGAGATGTAGCGACGTCTCAACCCTAACATGCGGGGAACTCGTTAAGAAAGAAATCATTAAGTGGCTGGATGCGGGTATAATCTACCCGATCAGCGATAGCCCCTGGGTGAGTCCGATTCATGTTGTGCCCAAAAAGGCAGGACTCACCATCCGTGTCAATGATAGGGGCGAATCCATCCCCACACGCACTCCTACATCTTGGAGAGTGTGTGTGGATTATAGGAAACTCAATGCTGCAACCAAGAAAGATCACTTTCCGCTACCATTCATTGACCAAATCCTGGAGCGGTTAGCGGGAAATAAATTTTCTGTTTCCTGGATGGATTCTCAGGATATAATCAGGTGGCAATTGACCCCCGAGACCAAGAGAAAACCACTTTTACCTGCCCTTTCGGCACCTTCGCATTTAGAAGAATGCCGTTCAAACTTTGCAACGCGCCAGCAACTTTCCAGAGATGTATGCTGGCGATATTCCATGACATGGTGGGTGACTTTCTCGAGGTCTTCATGGATGACTTTTCGGTCTTTGGACCATCTTTCGACGAATGTCTTGCCAACCTAACTTGTATCCTCAGGAGATGTATTGATGTAAACCTCGTGCTTTCCTAGGAAAAAAGTCATTTTATGGTGCACGAGGTAATTGTTCTCGGACATATCATCTCCGATAGGGGTATCGAGGTTGACAGAGCTAAGCTCGATGTCATTGCTGATTTACCTGTGCCTGGCTCTGTCAAACAAATCCGCTCCTTCCTGGGACACGTCGGTTTCTATAGGAGATTCATCAAAGACTTCTCCAAAATTTCTCGACCCTTAACTCATCTCCTATCAACCGACGTACCCTTCGATATGGGCCCCGACTGTATAAAAGCATTCATGCAGCTGCGTAATGCTGTCACCAAGGCCCCTGTTCTCCAGCCGCCTGATTGGTCCCTCGACTTTGAACTCATGTGTGATGCTTTTGACCTTGCAGTTGGAGCCATCCTGGGACAAAAACGCGATAGACACCCCTTCGTGGTGTACTACTCTAGTAAGACGTTGGACGAGGCCCAGCGTAATTATACTACCACTGAAAAAGAACTATTGGCGATCGTCTTTGGGCTGGAGAAATTCCGCTCTTACCTTCTAGGCTCTCACGTTATTGTTTATCTAGTGTTGTAATTGTAAAACTTGAGTTGCATGTTAAATATAGTATTGGTGTTGTTTTCATCTTGATCTAAGTTTATGCCATGACTTAAAAGAACTCTAACACTACTCTCTCTCTCTCTCTTTCTCTCTCTCTTACTCGCTTTTCTCCCATGTTTTCTCGCTCAAGCAAAAATCCACCATTTCCATGACAACTAAGTGATAGAACAACCCGATTTCATGCCTCCCTGTGTACGACACTCAGACTCAAAGTTGTTTCTATATTTAAAACTGATACAATGAACGCGAGCTACAATGACACTCTTAAACAAATGCGTTCGAAGTGTGTCAGACTTCCCTTTGACCCTATGCATTTTGTTTCTGTTGATAGTGACTTTCCACAGGGGATAACTTTTGATTAGGTCAATGGCCCTAGCTATCTTCTTAGGAAATTAAGCAAGACAAAACATGAGAGGCCAAAGGAGCCAGAGTGTTTTTTAGTAAGGTAACTCTGGAAGGTAAAGAGAGAGAGTTTTCTTTCCACCCTTGAAATTTTTTGTAGATTTTTTCCAAAATGAAGTGCCAATTCATTGTTGCTAGTGCTTGGGGGGATAAGGGAAATCGCAAGGAAATTATTGGAAAATTTCCTTGTTTGTAGTGAAGGATTTTTTGAGCTCGGATGCTTCATTCCAAGAAAGATGGTGTGTGTCTCACTCATCGTCAAAGAGAACTAGTTTAAATTAACTAACTATTAAAGATCGTGGACAGTGGTAAGTCAGTTCAAATCCATCGGAAAATGAGATTTTTGGCCTAACTAATTAGAAAAGTATGTGAATTTTTTTGAAATATTCAGGGACATTTTAATATTTTTTTGATATTTTTCTTTTGCTAGTAAAGTGAAAAAATTATTCTAATCCCACTTAAATGTGACGTGTCAAGCCTTATCTATTCACAACATAAAAATCTAACTAATTTATTTAAGAAACCTATTTCAATAAGGAGACAGATTCAACTTAATTTGAAGTTGTATAAAAATAATTAAAAATTTGGAAAGATCAAAATTTTAGATTAATGCACTAATTTTTATGTTTATTTATAGAACAAATTAACTATGAAATTCGGTAGAGTGTTTCCCTACTTGAAACAAAACCTAAATATAGATTTTAAAAATTTTTTGATAACAGAAAATCATGGAATGAAGTTTTTATCCTAAGCTTAGAAGCCTAAATAGGAAATCAGGTGAATGAAAATTGAATTAACTACTCTCATCAAATAGGATCCTAGGATAATTAATATGCATAGGGTTTCAAGAGATAGATTAGTGATTCAAATATATGAAAATTAGATTATGCCAGGTATTTCTTCCTCTAGGTTTGCCCTATCCAATGTGTTTCTATTAAGAATATAGACTAACTTAGATATTACTCCTAGGTTTAGGTTGTCCTATATATATAACCTATGATATAAGCCATCTCAATTTCCTAGCAATACCCTACCTATCTAATCTTTATTGTCAAACCATTCATTTAATTTATTCCCTAACCCTAAGAAAAAGTTTTTAGCCTTTCATATGTAAAAGAAGAACGATGGTCATCTCAAAATAAAGAAATCTAAACATTAAGCACAAGGAGTGGTTATAATTGGTCCAAAAACAATATAAAGTAATCAAGCACCATAAGGACCAGAATGTAACCACATGAGAGGCTTGTCTTCTTCGTGATGGGATGGTCTTGAATGCATAGGCAAAGAGAATGTGGATGAGGAAGTAGTTGGTGTGAAAGCATGACGTCCAGAGACGATCTCCTCTAAGGTGGCGTGGAGAGGATGGTGGTGGTGAATGGGCATGTGGTGGTGGTAAGGTGGATGATTTTTTAGGGTAGAGGAAGGTGGCATCCAAGGGTTTTTATAGAAGGTAGAGGGATAATTGGTGTGGAAAAAAAAAAAAGGAGGTGGGATTTTTTTCCACATGAAAATCCTTCCCAAAAACATAATCCACGAAGAAAAACCAAAGGATAAAGAGATATTTCTTGATGCCATTGATCTAATGATCTCGTTTGAATCCTGCTTCTTAGATTAAATCTTTGCTCTTGGATCTTCAACCACTAGCCTCCTATAATTTATTATATTTCTTAGTATTATCTTCATGGTAGGTAAGATCGTAGACTGTTGGTTGCTTCATCTGCATCCATGCTTCATATTTCTCCCTACCATTATTTTGTAAAAATGAATTTGTAAAATAATGATCTTTATTATTCTAACCCTGCATAAAAGAAAATAAGTAAATATTAGTTATAACACAATTGAGCTCAATAACACATTGTTAACCAAATATATATGTGATCATGCGAATCACAAGATAATAAGAAATGTCACTGTGCATGAAAATATGATTGTTTACAAAATTATCAAACTTTGAAAACGGATAAAGATAAATATAGTGAGAGTCCGAGTCATCCTTAGGTAAACTTATTTAAATTACTTTGCATTGATTTTTTTATTTTGAGGGAATCTTTCATATTTGTTTGAAATTTTTTTAAAAGAGTAAAGCTTATACCTAAAACCTAGGGGGAAGACTACAGACTAAGGATTGAAATGTAAAATCAAAAAAAGAAATTATGAAAATCTAAATATCATAAAAAAATTTAGAATAAGTGGAAATACTTAAATAGGAAATATTTACTACAAAATTCACACTATAGTGTACACAATAAAATCCTAAACAAGTACGGGAGACTGGAATGCAACAATCTAAGGGCCGAAACTAATGACCACATGGTCATCTATGGAATTTATGCTTAGTTTATAATAGTTTTGTAATGATAATTGCATAATTACATTAGATTAGGACCTTATGCATATTTGTGCATTTAGATAGAATTGCATAAATAAGGGTTAATATCTCTTTGGTCATGGTTCCACCTAAAATCGTGACCATAGGTTACTTTTGGTCACGGTTCCAAAAATCGTGACCAAAACTAGTTTTTCTAGTAATGACCACTAACTTTATTCTTTTATCAAATGTTTAATAACTTGTGATTTTAATGTACGAAGGCGAGATGTAGGCGAATATAAAAGGGAAGAGAGAGAGTCCTTGCAAAAATAACATTATTGTATAAAGGCCAACATTAGCACCCCCTTCCACCTCAATCCCAATCTCTCTCTTTCAATTAATTCCTCCTTGCCTTGGACCTCTCCCTGAATTCACCCTTACAAATGTCATTCAACCCCCTCTCTCTCATTTAGGGATCACCTATAGGGACCACACCTAACCAACCCTTGCAAGTGACATCCCCTAATAAACATTGGTTTATCATGATTCTTAGGCTAAAATCATACTTAGTTCATAGGGTTTTTGCATTCGCACTATGGTATTAGGCTGCATTAAGGCATTTACATGCATTTAGGGTTTAGGCATACATTATTAGTTTTCTCATCATTTTATGCATTGATACATCTCATTTGTTTTGTCAGAGATGAGGACACAATAGAAATCAACTAAACCCTGACAATGTGGAAGGAAAAAAGACAAGAAGAAGATAAAAGTCTTAGCCTGCTGGATCCTAGCTCATTCCAGCTCATCTCAGCTGGATCCAAGATCATTCCAGCTCATCTCAACTGAATCTAGCTCAATTCCAGCTCCCTCTAGCTCATGGTAGCTGAATTCCATGGAGCTTAGCTACTAGTCTTGGACTAGCTAGCTAACCTAGTTGAAGAGTCATTAATCAGCAGCCTTCCAGCTTAGGTCAGCTCATCTCCAGCTGGAGAAGTTTAGTTCAGCTCAACTCCTTCAAGCTTAGCTACTAGTTGAGAACTAGCTAGCTAAGCTAGCTAAGGAGTCCTCAGGCAACTCACCTCAGCTCTAGACAAGTTGAAGTTAGCTCATTTCAACCAAACCCTACTCAGTTTAGCTACTAGCAAAGAACTAACTAGCTAAGCTAGTTGCTGAGTTCACAGGTAGCGCTTCATCAACTTTTCTCAGCTCCATAAAGGCACATTCCATCTCAAGTTAGCTCCTCCTACCTAATCGTATCTCCTACTAGCTACTAGCTAACCTGACCTAGTTAAGCTAGCTCCAAAGTCCACCTCCTACTCTCCTCCACCTAGCTCCCTACTCTACTCACCTCCACCAAAAAGTAGTGCCACCTTTTTTCCTTCAAAAATCACATACCTTCACCCAAAGGAACCTCTTCATTTCCCTCCAAATATACCATAACCACCACCCTCCTACACTTTTATATACTACCCCCATAATCACCATCTTAGAACCATCCTTGGCTACCTAAATTTCTACCTATAATCTACCTACATATCCGACTAAGGAGGAGGATTTGGAAGGTGATCAAGGAGGCTACCTTGTCTCCTTGGTGTTTAGCTTCTTCTTCCCTCTTTCTTGGTCTAGAGTCAAGGAGTAACTACTTAGGAAGGACGGCCAAACAAGAGGAGAAAGGGTGGTAGATGTCCACCCTAGGGAGAAGGCAAGAGAGGAGGAGCATTTAACGAAGGAGCAAGAAGAACTCCTTTTCAAGTCCAAGAGTTGCTGTACTTGGAGCAAGGAGATTCCTCTTCTTCATATTCACTCGTGAGATTTTCTATTTCTTTATACTTTTAGTTTTTGTTTTTGTAGAAGCATTCCTCTACAAGTTTTTGTAAAGACAGATATCTCCTTTATTAATATCAAGTGCCTTTCATATTTTATGTGTTTCAAATTTCTTTTAATTTCGTAGTGCACTTCACACTCCCTTCCTAATTACTCTAGGTCACACGTGCCTAGAGTGAGCTTAGGAAGGCCACTTTTCTTTTGTTTTATTCTCACATTCTAACTTGATTGCTTTCACTTCTAGTTGCCCATATTTTGAAAAAACCCTAAAAAAAATCTCAAAGACCAAAACTACAAAAAGAAGATTTGAGTTGGTGAGAGAAAGAGAGAGAGAATATAAATTTCTTAACTAAAGTTGCCACATTAGATGACCTTAGATACTCTTACTATCTAAGTTTATAAATTCAAAAGTTGATCGATTTATACACATTGCAACGATAAAAAAATTTACTTTTATCAAATAAGGTATTTTTCATATCACCCCCTCCTCCGAATTCCCTCATTCGTGACAACCATCCCCCACCTCATTCTCATGTGTGCACCCTCACTCCCTAGTCACATGACCTCCATTCTAGAAACCTCTCCACGGGAGGCCCTATCCCCGAGCCATCTCTCGTGACCCACTCTCTCTCTCTCTCTCTCTCTCTCCTCATCCTTTCCCATGCGTGAGACATCCCATTCCTATTCATGTTAGCATGGGCCCTAAGGCTCCCATTCCATCGCACACACCTTCACCTCTCTCCATTCTCAATACTCGACCACCCTCCTCTCCCTTAGCAGATGACCCCCCTTGGGAGAGGAGCACGACCACCAGTCCTCCCTTGCGGGGGGGCATCCACGACCTCTACATCTCCTCCAACTTGGCGTGGAGCTTTCCTCAACCACCATCTCGCTACTCTGTTCTTGGTTCTTTAGGAGTAGAGTCCCAGCGTGGAGTGTGTATCCACCTCACCTCCTCGTGTGCTACGTGCTCGCGCTCTAGGCGTAGCGTGCCACACGTGATGTACACCTGACTGATTGCCATCTCACCTTCAGCCACCATCTCGACGCGGTTGCGTACGTGTCTCACGTGTTGCTGTGTCATCTACATTTCTTTTGCTTTCCTTTAGCTGTCATTTCATTTTATTGTTTGTGAACATTTGTGATGCTCATTTTTTTTTATGGGGAATATAGGTTTGAAATTTGATAGAGATCAAAATCTACCGTTCATCAACTAACGTAAAAAGTTTGATAAATTTGGCACACACGAATTTTAATGAATAAAATTTGGAATATAATTTTATTAATAAAATAATGTAAATGTTACAACTAGAGTGAAAAAGAGAGAATGAGCAAGGAGAACTTCTTGGTATTGTAATGTTGTCGTGACAAAAGCATAGATGTCGATAGAGGGATGGGAGTTGCTAGAGATTCCTCATCCTTAAGAGATGTGGAGGAGGGAGGAGCAATTAACGGAGTCAAAGAAGGTATTTATAAGCCTAAATTAATCCTAAAATCATTACGAATGATATAATTTCGTGCCCTATGTTTTGAAAATTCTTGGAGGACACAAAAGCTTCAAACCTCTTGAAAAATGGGATTTTCCCTGTGGTTTTTATCTTAATAATCTCATTGAGCCTTTCCTTTTTTTTTTCATCTTTCATTTTTTTTTCCCTTTTCTTCCTTAATTCTAGGTCCACTTGCCTAATTTGGCCCACAAATGCTGAAGGAATGCTTGGTGTGAAATTGGCGCTTGGAGGGCACGTGTGAGCTACATTGGCTAGGGCGTTGGTGCTAATTATGAGTAATAGCGTGGGGGATGCGCACTTAGATGCATTGGGCTAAGTGCGGAACATGTGCTTGGCGTGACGGTGACCAACAGTTTCTTTTTCTCAATTTTCATCATTTCTTTGGTGTGGCTTGCACGATTATCATTTTTAAGATATACCTTCACCATTAGCTTGATTGTTTCGTGTTCTTTTATATGAGATTCATATTTAGCATATCTTACTCACTTTTATTTTTTCTACATTTAAAAATTAAATAAATTAAATTATTTACAAATGTAAAAAAAATTCAGAAAGTACCTGAAAATAGGAAGGAGAGTTATGCAAAATTGTGGTGCGATCATATCCTCATGCCTACGTTTTGGTAGTCCTCAAGCAAACTATAAAAAAAAAGAAAACAAAATCAGAAAACCTAACTCACTTTCTCAGGAATCACAGTTGTAATTACCATATATAACAAGACTTTAAATCCCTAGGTTGCCATAGTGGAGTTGTAGTCTCCTAAGGATTTATAGTTGACACACTCCCAATGTCGAAAAAAAATTTATACCAATGAGTCTGAGTAGGGTTCTACAATTTAACAGGTTTCAATCACCACTAATCATAAAAAATATATGAGAAATTCTAGCAGGAAGACTCAACAATACTAGAGTACTGACCAAGATACAAATCACCTTGTCTTGTCAAATTCTAATTAGCCTCGGACTTGGGTCTCTAGTATAGGTTCCTACAGGTCGAGAATTCACCCAAAGGTTTGTATAGAATCAGTAGGATTGAGTATCCATTCATGTAATAATTGGTGAGATAAGTAGGTAACACATCTAAAAAATCGAGTTTTTTTCAAGACACAAGACTACCTTTCACTTCTCATAAACCTTGTCTTTGAATTTGCCTTACTATAGACTGGTATCTTTCTCTCTTCCTTTTTCTATCTTGAGTCAACATAAGATTGAAACTAGTGTATATCTTCTCAGTTGTACCATTTGTCATCTTTTACTTTATTCTATTTCTCACTACCAATCTTTTTTCTTCTTCTTCTTTATATAATTTCTACTCCATTTTCTACTTATTTTTGTGGGATAGGTGGCTCTTCTAAATCTAGTTCATAAATGCCTCTTGAATAAGAATATGGAGGAGATTAAGGTGCAAAGCTAGGATTTAAACATCTAACATTTGCGAGGAAAATCCAGTGTAACATGCTAACCATACCTACGAGGGTCTTAAGATTATATAAGAAACTTTGTTTGATTTTAAGGAATAGACCCTCAGATTTCACACCTCTTCGAAAACCTAGCTTTCTATCGTTAACTGCTCATAAGTCAATTGATTAATGTGTAGGTGCTAAGGACGAGATGCTCAAACTTCAAAATCATTCAATCTAAAGGGTGGAAGAAAAATAATCTATGCACTTTCTACAGCGTTGACTTAATATCTTAGTAATTCAGACTCTTCAAGGAGTCCAAAATAAACTTATATCTTGGTAATTACTCGAGTTAATTAAGCCAAAAATGACATCTATAATATATTCCTATAGTCAACGAATTCTGAGAACTTAAGTAGCATCATCCTTTCCTAACTAAGCACTCAACAAAACTTCAAACAAAATTGTTTCAAATATTTTTTTTTCAAAAATTCAAACAAAATTTTGGAGACTAGATATATATGAAAACTCATTGAAAGATACCCACCCTCCCATGCCTATTTTATGCTATGCCCTCTTTGTACTCCTAAATATGCATGAGAAGGGAAGATGTCACCTGAATAATTCTAAGTTGGTTCATTAAGGATCGATTAGCTCTAGACCTACAAAATGTATATATATATTTAGTGAGACATCCAACTCAGTTAGATGTCTAGGAGAGTCACCTTTTCAGGGACAGATCCAAGTGAGATATTATCAATGTAGGGTTTGAGCCTTTATCCATTTACAATGAAAGTCTGTCTCAGGGTCAATGATCTCAACAACTTTGTGTGCAAAAGTGTGTGTGACAATTGTAAGTACTAAGAGTACCGGCTGGATCTTGTAAGTCTACACTAGAGGGCGGTGAATAATATGTATATAGACAAGTAATATTAAAAATTCAAGCCACACAAATAAGACAGACCACACCTCGATTTTATAGTGGAAACCTTTCGGGTAAAAACTATTACATAAACCTTATAGCTTAGGATTTCCTCGACTAGTCGAAACTAGTCAATCCACTAACACACTACTTATCAACGAGGGTGGCACAACCTCTTTACAAAAGCTTCTTCTCCTTTACACTTGATAAGAGAAGAATAGTGCGACTTTCAACAACTTGGGTCCTAAATCAAAATAACTAAAAATAAAGAGATATAAAAAATATCTTATGGAATCTTAGAAATATGCAAAACATTATGTTTGAAGCCTAAGAAAGTTGTGTTTTAGAAATAATTGAGAGTAGATGCAAAGGCATGAGAGCACAAGAGAGAGTAGAAACCCTTTTTGCTTTAGAGATGCTCTGAGAGGTGTGCTTTGAAATGAGGGTCGAGGGATCTTATTTAGAGGTGTTTTTTGGCTGATTTAAAAAATTTATAAAAATGGTGTTAGTTGATAAAAATAGTGTTTGGTCGATCAAAATGAACTTTGGTCGATTAAAAATTGATTTTGATTGATTACTTATTGATTAATTAAAAGATGATTTCGATCGGCTTATAGCCCAAAATCAAGATTTGACCGTTGGATGATTTTGATTTGTTAAAATGATTTGTTTGGTTGATAAAATGCATTTGGTCGATCAAAAGTAAATATTTGGTCGATCAATAGTATTGAAAACTTGGTTTTTAACTTAAGTTGGTTATCTAATGAATGTAAAAAATGAAGTAGTTGATATTTTGAGGCTTCTTGTATATTTCTAGACTCAAGAAAAGTAAAATATTACAACTCTAACACATAATCTTCTTCTTGAATCCAGATGTTCAATTGATAATTATTTTATCAGGATACTACTTGAAATGATTACTCTGCAATAAAACATAATTTTATTACATCAAACAAAAGTATTAACATTCTCCGCCTTTTTGGTGATAAGAAAATTACAATTATATATGCATGAAATGCATGACACATGTTGGTGCTTAAAAATAAATGCATATAGAATATTTCTACCCCTTCAAGTCAAAATTTAAGCTCCCCCTTTCTATATGTCAAATGCAATGCATGGAATGCTGCTTTTATAACCATTCAAGAGGTAATTGAAATATGTATAAATGAAAGTTATGCTATTAAGTGCATCAATGTTCTGCATATAAGAGTTCAAATAAGATAAGAAGAAAACTACATATAAAAGCAAGAATAATGAGCATAAATGTCAAACCACATATAGAAATGTAGTGTAGACCAAATAGCTGAAATAAAAGTCTAGAAGAAACTAAGAAAAGCCTCCAGGTTCTTCGAGAAGTCTGCATCCATGAAAAGTTCATCTAGCACATGACTGGAGGTGCTTGGTCGAGTAGAGGAGGCAAGTGGCAGTTGGAGCCATAGTCGACATCCCGTCCAAGGAGAGAATTGACCCAACTCAAGTGGTGTGGCACAAGATAGGGTAGTATGTGTGCTGGTCTGCTATTGTTGTGAAGGTGTTACTGTCAAGGTTGATGCTAGTGTGGACTGTCCATGCTGCTGTTGAGTAGGAGGTGCTGCTGCTACTGCTCATCTAGATCTGGGAGGCTGCTGGTTACGGAACTGAAGAGCATGAATTTGCTCTTCCAACTGATTTGGAAATTGACCTTGGTGACTTAGGTAGTCGAATGCCTGAGTCCCGTGCTCCATCATCATCATTGCAGTCTCTCTTTGTCTGTGCATTGTGAGAGAGATGTTGTTTGTCACATCCCGTATCCCCAGAGAGTTGTGCTTGGTGAACTATCGGTCGAGGTACTATCACTCGTGATCGTAGAAGGATGGAGTGGGTCGCACTAGTGGGGGTCAGAAGGTAGAGAAGTGCTGGTATGGGGGATAGGATAGTGGAGCAATAGAAGGTCCAGCTTGACAGGGTGGAGGTTGGGAAGAGGAGGTACGACTTGCTGCCTATGATGGGGGAGGAGGATCCTGTCGACCTTACCTTTCTTGTTCCATTTTAGAATAGGTTAAGTCACCAAAAATACTGACCCAAGAGTTAAAATTGCTTGTGGTTGATGTCCATTGGCACACTAAAATGATGAAAAATATGGGAGAGAAGGGAACTAAATGGAAAGACACTAGTAGGTTTCCTCTCCATAAAGGTGAGGATGAAATGATTCCAGTTGAATGCCTTATTCTGCATGAAGTTGTATAAAGCCACAAGCATGGGATTAGGAAAGTTTCCAAATGGGGTGGATTTCAGCATAAAGTTCCACAAGAATATGCTGTTCAAAAATTGCGGGAGAGAACGAAAATAAGGTGACTTGGTGGGCTTTCCCAAGTCATAGTATTCAGGAGTCAAAAGTGTCTCCTGAATGGTGTCAGACAATGTGTCATGATATAACTCAAGATATGTGGGGCGAGAAGGGACAACCAAGAAGCTTCATTAAAACGTCTACAATGACCAAGACCTCAATGCCATAAACGTTTGATGTAAGCTAGATGTCGAACCCTTCACCAATATTGAGAAAGTTGGTGTAAAAGAGATGATAAAACATGGGATCTACGCCCTTGATACGACTACCTTGAGCGCCAGCATAAAAGTTCTAGTCGAAGAGACAATCAATTTTATGAAAAATGAATTTATCTCGAAGCTCTAGGAAAATGCACTCAAAATAGTCAAAATCAATGGGGCGACCAATGTGGGGGTAATTTGGCATAGAGTGAAAGTTTCATCTCGCATCATCATTGTTAAAATATCAGTTGAAAGTATCATCACGAGAGGAGGAAGAGCCATGGGGAGTGTGTTTAGGAGCCATCATTCGGGTTCTATTCTATTTTGGTCAATCAAATTTAGGTGGTTAGTTAATCAAAATTGGGCTCTGGTCGATCAAGAGAGGAGAGTTGGCCGATCAATTCTGGAGCAATTTGGTATTGGAAATGAGAATTTTGGTCGATCAATGGAACATGGTTGATCGAGCAAAAAGACATTTTTGCGAAAAAGCATTATGTGGAATCTATAAAAAGCAAACCAAATTGGGGCAATGGTCATGAACATGGTCAAGATTGGCAAGATCAACATGGTCACAACATAGAAAAACATAGAGAACACAACATTTCACATCAAAAACATAGGAATATAGAAAAGAAAATGAAGCAAGATAAAGAAGCAAGGTTTTACCTAGATCAATTTTGATCGATCTATGGAGGCGGCAACGAGGGAGGGTTGCCAGAGAGGTGGCGGATGGAGAATGGCGAGGAAAGGATGTAAAGGTCCCTGGAGGAGGGATGGTCTCCGTTGGTTGACCAAAGGGTGGTCAACGACGGCATTGGGGGTGTTTGTTGAAAGCTTGGTCGATGTTGGGAGGTGGTTTGGTCGGTGTGATGGTTGTAGGACCAGTATGGTTTGGTGGTGAGGTCTTTGGGTTTTTGGTTTGAGGTGGTAGAAGGTAGGAATGAGTAAAGAAAATGGTTAAAAGTGATTGTAAAAAAATCATTCTTATAGCTTTTAGGATCTGTAAAATAGGTAGGAATAAATTAGGGATCGAGATCAAGAATTTGGGGGATGATTACCAATGAAATCAAGTTGATTTGATTTGAGAAACACAAATCACAGTAAGGTAATTTCACCTAGTTTTGGTTGATCAAAACATGAGTTTGGTTGACCAGAATCAAATTTGGTTGATTAAGATGATCTATTTGATTGATTAATAGTAGACAAGACTATCAAGATAAATTCAACGTTTCTTGTTATAACCCTGGCATCAAACGTCGTTTAAGACGTCTGGGAATTGGTCCAGACATCTGGAATTTAATTTTTTCGGCGTACGGGTTCGCGTCTGCACGCATGCGTGCACAGAATGAACCGTCGCCCTCCTTTTTCTCTTTCCTTCCTCCCTGCAGGCGCAACCACCTTTTTCTCTCTCTCCCCACGACAACCTTCAAATACCTCCCCTCTCCTCTCCCTCACCCTCACTCCACTGCCTTCTTCTTCTTCTTCTTCCTGTCAACGAGAGAGTGAGCGGGTGAGGGCAGCAGCAACGGCTGCTGTGAGTGCGAGGGGAGGAGGGGCAGCTGCGAGAGGGAGAGAGCTAGATCTCGAGGGTGCGAGCCCGACGAAGCAGTCAGGGCCGACTGGCGGGTGAGCAGCAGGAGCGTGGTGTTGGGGAGGAGCTGTTGCAGCTCAGGCAGCAGGCAAGCGTGGTGCGGCAAGGCCGTGCGCTGCAGGCGGAGGGCGAGGAGGTCCTGATTCTGGGAAAATTTCCCAGAATCAGACGTCTGGACATACGTCCAGACGACGCAGGTGACGTCTAGAGGAAGGTCCAGACGTCTGAAAGGTATGATATTTTTTCAATCCTTTCTATTTTCGTGTGTACGGCCATGCAGCCGTCCCTCCAAGGAGTTCTGCCTCATTTTGTGTTGAGGACGATCGCATGTGTGTGCAAGTCTCGTTCGGGAAGGCGCAAGGGCACGCCCTCGCATACAGATCGGACATCTGGGCACAGCACCAGATGACGGAGAGGGTCTCCAGACGTCCGGAGTGACAGTCGGACGTATGGAAACTAAGACTAGACGGTTCAGCGGGATTCTGGACGTCTGAAGGACCGCGCAGGATCAAGGTATGACTTGAGCCATCGTTTAAGACGTCTGGAAGATGTTCCAGACATCTGATTTTGGGCAGACTTGTCATTTTTGACCCGTTTAGGGTTTGTTCGAAGTCCGTTTTCCATGTTTCAAGCTTCGTTCTTCTCGGATTTAGTTTCTCTACCTATTTACAGTAATTGTATCCTATTCTGAGTAGCCCCTTTTAATTGATCCTTGTGTTAGGATCCTATTTCGTTGTGGCTCTGGGGGTTGTAGAGGCACGCGTTCTTGCCGATCACGCCCCCAGTACTCCCAGTTTTGCGGGCAGAGTGGCCCCTTTAATTATTTATCAAAAAAATTATGCACTTGTGAAATAATTAATAGATTCTAGGGTATTGCATGAATTCTAAGATTGAAAAACTAGATTGAATGATAGATCCTAGGGTATTGCATGAATCCTAGGACTGGAAAACTAGATTGAATGATAGATCTTGGGATATGGCATGAATCTTAGGACTGGAAAACTATATTGAATATGTATATATATTGCAGTCTTGGAAAAGTAGAAAGGAAAACAATAACTGCCTGTAATTGGTTAATAGTTGCCTGTTTATGAATGGATAATTACTGTTGAGAACATGGGCTATATGAAAATTAAAGCTGAAATGATGAAACCTAAATTGGCTGAGTTAAAGAAAAATGAGCATGAACCTTTCGGGGAATTAGGAGTAGAGCTCCTGAGAAGTGAATGGAATAGAATTGGGGAAGTGAGCTGGCCGTTGAGTACGGAGTACCAAGGAGAGCGACTGTCCCCCGGTTAGTGCAGAGCGGAGCTAGCCGCCCTAGGGACTCGGGGTTAGGTCTGGCCACTTTGTACCAACTTTTGGCCCTCGTGTATACAGTACCGAGGAGAGCTACTAGTGTAGGGAGAGCACTAGCCACCCCACGGGCCTCGGGGTTCTGCTAGTCCTCCTACACCGACTTGTTAGATCCACTGGGCAAACCAGGGTAGTCAAGCGAGGGTGCGCGGACTGTGGAGGGGCAAGACCCCTGTTTGGTTACTGTGGAGGGGCTGGACCCCTGTTACTGAGAGGGCTCTGCCCTATACTAGTTCCGTGCTGTACTTTGGGCGCACTCGTTAACGGAAACGACTGACCGCGTGCCAGTGCAGGGTAGCTACCCGTGCGTTTATCGCGCGTGCCGTAGTCACCGTTACGTCTGTTAGTGACCTTGGGGTTGTTGACTGAGGGTAGGACCACCACGGGGGACTCTCCCGGGCAGGAGAGCACCACGTGTTACTTCTACTTTTCGGAAAAGACTGCAATCAAGATCGTTCCCACGAGGAACATTCAAGATCAAGAGAAAGATAGGAGGAATAATTCAATAATGAGTAAATGGAAAAATAAAGAAAGAGATTAAAAATATAATAGCTACTGTCCACCTTACTGTTTTCTTAGCTTTTGGTTGCCAGTCTACTCATCGTTTCGCTGACGTGTTACCTTTGTCACATTTTCAGGACCAGGTGTTGAGCAGCCAGAGTTGGCGGCTGCAGAGGGTGCTGGGCCTAGTGGAGCCCAGTAGTCTTACTTGTGTAGTACTCACTGTACCTTTCCTTCTACTATAATGAGTAGTTTCTGTTAGCACTGTACTCTTTTATTGTAAGCATCATGTTTATGTACCTGTTTATTTCTTTACTGTTGTGGTGGTGTATACTGTAGTAGTTCTTTTCTTTACTTCTATATTTTGTTACTACTAGTTATATACGTGGTGAATGTAGTTTATTTTACTGCTCTTTTGATTACTTTCTCGGTGGACAACTGGGTCTTGGGATCAGTCGAGTTGGTCCGATTCTCATGTCTCGTAGGGATTCTGGAATCGGGTCGTAACATTTCTTTTGTCATGTAAGATCTACTTCTCTTCTAATTGTAATAAATTTATCTTTTGCTAATGGTTTTGTGAAGATATTTTTTTCGGTTTCAAAAAAATCTAATGAGATTTTCTTTTTAAGAATATATTCACGTAGAAAATCACATCTGATATCTATGTGGTTAGTCTTAGAATGTTGTATAGGCTTTTTAGATAGGTTAATTGTACTAGTATTGTCACATAGAATCCTAGTGTTTTGAAAGATAAGTTTAAAATCTTTAAGTGTTCATTTCATCCACAAGATTTGCGAACATGCTAAAGAAGTAGCAATGTTTTCTGCTTCAATTATGGATAGAGAAACACAATTCTATCTTTTATTGACCTAAGAGATTAGTGAATTTTAAAGAATTGACATGCTCCATTAGCACTCTTACGATCTGTCTAACTTCCCACATAGTCAGCATAACAATAAGAGAATAAGTCAAGTGTGGATGACTTGGGATAGAACAAACCAAGATCTACTGTGTTTTGTAAATACCTAAGTATTTTTTTTACAGCATTAAGGTATGATTCCTTAGGGTTTACTTGAAACCTACCACATAGACAAGTACTCAACAAGATGTCTGGTCTACTAGTTGTCAAGTATAGAAGAGAGCGTATGATGCTTCTATAAAGTTTATGATCTACACACTTATCTCGTCTTCTTTTAATTCAGCTGTTGTTTCCAATGGTGTTTCTTTGCCTTTTGTGTTTTCCAGGCCAAACTTCTTCAGTATCTTCTTCGTGTACTTCATTTGTGAGATGAAGATGCCATTGGTCAGTTGATCAATCTGCAACCTTAGGAAGAACTTTAGTTGGCCCATTAGGCTCATCTCGAATTGATCTTGTATTACCTTTGCAAATTCTTGGCATAGAAGATCTTTAGTAACACCGAATATAATATTATCGAAAAATTCGGATTAGAATAAGTTCATTATCCTTTCTTTTAGTGAATAGAGTTGGATCAACTTGTCCAATTTTAAAGTTATTGTCTAAGAGATAGTTTCTTAATCTTTCGTACCAAGCTCTAGGGGCTTGTTTTAGTCCATATAGTGCTTTATTTAGTTTAAATTAGATTTTTTTGAATTTTCAAAACCAAGTAGTTGTTTCACATACAACTCTTCTATAATAAATCCATTAAGAAATGCATGCTTGATATCCATTTGGAATAATTTGAATACCATATGGGTAGCAAAAGCTAGCATCGTTCGAATGGATTTTAAGTGAGCCACAGGTGCATTTGTCTCGTCAAAATGAATTCCTTCTTCTTGATTAGAGTCTTGAGCCACAAGTCTAGCTTTATTCCTTACTACTTTTCTTGATTCATCAAACTTATTCCTAAAGACCCACTTTGTTCCAATTATTGATTGAGATTTAGGTCTAGGAACTAATTCCTAGACATTATTTCTCTCAAACTGGTTCAATTCTTTTTGCATAGCTACTATCCAACAAGCATCAGTAAAAGCTTCTTTGATAGATTTTGGTTCTAATTGGGATACAAACACGCTTAGAGCAAGATTGTTTACTAAATATCTTGTTTGGACACCTTTAGTAACTTCGCCAATTATAAGATCCTTAGGATGATCCTTAGAATAGGTTAGATCTTTAGGTAAGTCACTCGCTATGTTATTCTCTAGACATTAGATGGATCTTCTAAGGTCAAGTCATCATCTTTACTTGAGGATCTTTCCTTGTGATTTGATTCATTAAACGAAACATGTAAAGTTTCCTCAACAGTAGAGTTTTTCTTATTGTAGACTCTATAAGCTTACTTCTAGATGAATATCTTAAGAATATTCCTTTATCCCTTTTAACATCAAATTTATCTAGATTCTCTTTTGTATTCAAGATAAAACATTTGTAGCCAAACACCTTAAAATAAGAAATCATTGGGGATCTATCATAATATAATTTAAATAGTGTCTTCTTTAGGATAGGTCTAATGGTAGTTGTTCGACGTGAATTTGTGAGAATAGATTTTTACGTATCATTGTAGTTACAAAACACGTTGAATCAAATAAATTTATAAATCAGGATTTGGTAAGTCCTAAGTCATTCGTAAGGAAGCAAATCAAGATTCTTAAAATCCTTTCGCACTACTTATTCTACCATAATGAAAGCACATAAAGAGAGATACGATATCCATTAAATAGTGAACTTTATTGCTACTATCAAAATGTCTCACAAATCAAATCTATAGTAGAGATTACAATAAGAATAAAAACATAGAAAAATAGAGGAAGGAAAGAGAGAAAGAGAGATAGCAGAGCCGCTTGAGGGATGCTTGTGTGAAACTTGACAGAGCTTCAGATCTAAGGTGCTAGGAAGAAGACCGAAAAGCTTGGAGAGAGAGAGAGGGCATGGACTATGTGGTGGTTATTTTTTTTCCATCTCTAGGTATCTCCATTCTCAAAGGGTAGAGGCTAGGTCCTTTTATAAAAATCTAGGTGGCTTCCTATTGGTTGATTTAGAGTGCATAGGATTACTAATTTGGATGATTTAGATTTAATCAAAAGTGATGCCTAGGATTGGTTGAATAGGGGCCTTAGGATCTAAGTTGTAGGGCTAGGATAGGATGAGGGTTTCCTAAAAATAGGCAACCTAGGTGGGTGGCTACCAAGGGATAAAATCTTGCCAAAAATTTTCTTAAGTTGGCACCAACTTAAAAGAATTAGGCTAGGATTTTCGTAGGACTTATGTGGGTAGGGCTAGGGCTAGGTTTTGTTGACATAGGTTGTGAGAATAGGTTCCTAATTAGGCTAGGTTGACCCTAAGTCTAGTGGGTTGGGTCCAGATAGGTTCCATGAACCCAATTGACTTATACTAAGAAAATTAAGTGAGCTCATCGACCTAAATAGGTTCTTGGGTTAGGGATTAGATTTAGGATAGGTTGGCTAGGTTCTTGGATAGTAGGACAACTCTGTGGATAAGGGATTAGGATCATGGATAGTGTTGTCCATGATTTTGACCTTTGAGCTCACTTATCCAATTTGAGCTACCCTAAGAGTAGGAGTTAGGATAAGGGTATCCTAGGGTTCTAAGGGTAGGGTTAGGTTATCATGGTCCCTCTTTCACTTCTTTGTTATTTAAGTCTTCATTTCTTCTTCAATCATGTCTTGCTCTTCAACTAGCTCCTAGCTCTGTAGCTTTATCTTCCATTCTGCTCATGCTTCCATGTTATTCTTTACATCTTGTACCTACATTATTAAAAAAAGTCTAAAATTAGATAATTAGGCATAAAATAAACACAAAGCCTAAATATGCATGCATGCTCTAAATGTAGTATTTATAAACCTAATGCATGATTTTACTGAGTTAGCCTTAGATTAAGCTAATTAGGGTAATAAATTAGGCAGTTATCAGCGACCTTATTTTGTACATAGTAAGCAGTGTTTACTACCTCAGCCTAAAAATACCAAGGTAGCTTTGAGTCACAAAATATTGTGCAGGCACATTTCCTGTAAGGTTCTAGTATTTCTTTCTACTACACCATTCCAAGGAGTTGCTCTCGGAAAAGCAAATTCTTGTTTAATCTCGTAATTTGATCAAAAATCTTGAAAATTCTGATTCTCAAATTATCCTCCACGATCACTTCTAATTCTAGCGATAAAATATCTCTTCTTAGTTGAATTCTTTTTGCAATTTTACTAAATTTCTCAAAAGTAGAATCTTTGGTTCTCTGAAATAGTACTCAGGTAAACTAAAAAAACTCATCAATGATGACTAAACAATATTTGAACCCACTAAGGCTCTTGGACTTGGTTGGTCCAAAGAGGTCTAGATGTAGCAACTCAAGTGGTTTTGAAGTGTTGACCATATTTTTAGGTTTAAATGAGGTTTTGTGAAGCTTACCAAGTTCGCAGGATTCACAGATGTTTTTCTTTTTAAATGATATTTTGGGTAAATTTCGTACTAAGTCATGTTTCACAAGCTTGTTTATATTACACATGTGAACATGTCTTAGTTGACGGTGCCACAATATTAACTTTTCATCCGATGCAACTAAGCAGTTTAAGTTATTGTAGTTGTCAAAGTCAACAGTATAGATATCTTTGAATCTATTTCCAGTTAAGAGAATTTCTTTAGTCTTTTTATTTTTAATTTTAAAACCTTTTGAAGTAAAATGTACTTTATATCCTTTATCACAAATTTGACTTACGCTAAGTAAGTTATGCTTTAGCCTTTTAACTAAATGAGCATCATCGAAAGAGCTTTGAGAGTTACCAATTTGGTCAGTACGAACAATATGGCTTGTATGGTTGTTGCCAAAGGTGACTGTGTCACCATCTTTGTAGTTGAGCTTGAGAAATAAATCCTCTTCTCCAGTCATGTGCTTAAAGCATCTACTGTCCATAACCCATCTTTTATTTTGGATCTATCATTGGTTTAGGCTTATGAGGTCCAGATATCCATTTAATGGCTAGAAGATTTCCATCATTTTCTTTGTATAGCTAGTCTTTGTACTTTATGAGCCCTTCATTAGGTTGTCCTACAAAATAAGATTACAGACCTTTCTTTGGTACCCATGTTTTCTTCTTGGGTCCACTCTTGTTAGTAGGTGCCTGTCAAGGTGTGAACCTTTTCTTGCCCTCTTGACTAGAAATCTTATGTGTGTTGGTTTGTGAATTAGAGGTTTCACAATCATTTTTAGGAATATACGCTAACCTAAATTTGGATGTGGTTTGGGTGTGTGTCCCTAATAATTTTTTCATATTGTCTTTACCCGTAGTGAATTTCGTTAGATCATTTACAAAAATAACTGACTTTTATTTAATCTTCTGTATTTCTACTTGAAGTGAATCTATGTGTTTCTTAGATTTTGAGAAGCAAATCTATGTTTCAGTTCAGTTTCTACATCTAAGTCTTCTGATAATTTTTTGGTTTCAACATTTAGTGCTTTTGCTAAATCATGTAATTCAAAAAAGGCTTCTAAAAGTGAATCGAATGCAAAAGAAGATACCTCATCTTCAAGTGCCATGAGCCTGCAAAAGCTTCTTCACTTGATGTGTCTTCTTTTCCTTCTAACGAGCTAGAATTGGTGTCATCCAAGGTAGCTTGCAAGGCATTCTTCTTTCCTTCTCTTTGAGGTTGTTTCCTATTCTTCTTTTTGTTTGATTCCTTCTTTAGCAAGGGGCATTCCTTTTTCATATGACCTTACTCTTTGTAGTTGTAGTAGACAACTTGGTCTTTCTTTGATTTGTTTCTCTTCTTCCTCTAGTGTTGCGTCGCTTTCATCGAGTTTTAAGAAATACATGTTGTAGTATAGGACAAAAATTGCAACAACACTTAAATTTATAAACTCGAAAAATAGAAGTGAGTTCGAGGTCATTTGCAGGGAGCAATTTGAACAATTTAATCACTAATTACAATTGTTGAGAAAGATATGCAATTAAATCAAAATAATGCTCAATGTATGTTAGAATAATATCTCAAGAGTCAGAGTGCAAAAAGATTGAGTTAAAATGGTAGTTTGAGCGACTAAATTAACCCTAATGTTTTAGCTCTTAATTAAACCTCAAATAGATGAACAGTAGCCGCAATCAAATGTGACCATAGTAACCAGCAGAATCAAAACAAGGCCTTAAATGACGGATTAAAGGCTCAGATGCCTTAACCTCAATAGCCCCAGCTATGCTAAGGCATAACAGTAGCAGAGAGAGACACAAAAGTCTCGTAAGTACAAGGCATAAGGGCCTCATAAGCGCAGGAGAGGGGGCACGATTCCCGAGGTGCAAAACCCTCCTGCCTCCTCCTCAAATTTCCTTTGTTTAGAACCAAGTTGAACCCGGGTATCCAGGTATTCGGATCCAGCCCAGACCCATGGGCAGAATCACGGGCGAGGGCGCGTGAGTGAATGTGTGCAATGGGGTGTGCGTGGGGACCTCACCCCCATGCTCTTAGAGGAGACAAGAAAATGGCACGGAATCAACTTATTTGCTTTCGCACACTTTCGAGTTCACGAGGTGGGACTATTGCCTTGGGCTTCTCTAGCACGTAGCTGTTGCTGAAGACCTCGAGGAATTGGGGTAGCAATTGCTGCTGCTTTGCTCTATTGAAGATCTGGGAAACTCCAGTGGATGAGTCCGCATTTACCGAAAGAAGTTGTTGGATGAATGATGGCCGGAGCGGAGCAGACGATGTCAGGGAAGGAAATGGCAGTAACGGAGCTCCGGTCAGTACTTGCGAACCAAAATACAGCCTTGCGGCCTTGTCAAATATGTTCAAAAGCTTCGTTGGTGTCTAGCGAGTGTAATAATGGTTGGAATTGGGTGTGAGGGTGTGTGTGGTGGAGTGGTGACATCAGAGAGGGTGTGTTCGGTGGAGTGCTCGTGTGGTCAGAAGTCCCAATAACGTTGGGGCTTCTGTTTAGTAGGTTGAGGTAGAGCTAATGGACGTGATGGCGTTGTGTTTTGTGGTTTGTGGCTGTCGCACGAGTTCGCCGGAGCTTCGTTGGTCGTGGAGGAGACGAAGTGCGTGAGAGCGGTGCAGTGGTTGGTCCTAGAGTCTAAATATGTGGAAGTGAAGTAGAGAGGGAAAGGAAGAGATTGAGAGGGGTTAGGAGTTGAGACGAAGAAGGATCGGGGTCGGCTATGATTGGCCAGTGCCGGAGATGGTGATGTTGTCAGTGAGGTAGTAACGGGGCATCGAAGGTCGGAGATGCACTTTCTTTAGCTAGAAAGCTACACGACGAGGAGAGGGAGAGGATGAGCCAGTCAATTTGATCGTTGGCCGGCTCGATGAAAGGGGCAGAGGGGCTCGCCGGAGCTTAAACAAGTGAAGGTTGAAGAAGAGAAGAAGAGGGTATTATGGCATTTTTCTGAGTTGAGGAGGATGGTTGAGGGTAGAGGGCTCTTTATAGAGCTCTAGAAGGAGCTCTAAACAAGGAAAATGTCCTGATATAACTCTGTTTTTGGAGAAAAATATCTCCAAAATCATTGATCTCTCCTGAGCTCTAGGGTGCGAGTCAAGGCCCAAGGTTTGGTCCAATAGGTTGGGAAGATCCTTGCAACCATTCTCTCCTTTGAATTTCGCTACTGAGCTTGGGGTTCACACCAATGGTAGCAAGAACCAAAATGAAGAAAACGAAGAGAAGTTAGGGACTCATTTACAATAACCTTGAAACCTGAGGGGCCAAATGTAAGAAATAGACTCTAATTAGACCCAAATTTTGGTTTTAACCTAATTTGGACCAAGGAATCTAATGGTGAAGTTGGCTTTTAGTTTTGACCACGTTTGACTGAGCAATTTGTACAGAAGCTCAAATCAGGGTAAAATCTTGTTTGAAACTCTATTTTAGGTCAAAATGGGTTCGGATGATTAAACCAAGGGTACCAAACCTCTTAGAATATTTTTTATGAATTTTAGGAGATTTAGATTTTTATCCTAACCAAAACTTTAATTTAAGCAGGTTCATCATTAGGGTTTTATGTACTATTGTGATTCTTGAAATGCGTGAAACGCCATTTTTGTCAGTGTTGACCCACTTTTTGGACTTTTAAGCTCATTTGACCTTATTTTAACTCCTGAGTGGCCTTGTGGTTAATATGTGTTTGTGATGTGATGTTAAAATTACAGAATTAACCCTACTTCTCAGTTCTCGCAGATTAGCATAATACGAAGTTATGACCTCAGATGATTAAGTAGGAGCTTTTAACAATCAAACTTGATTAAATATGGCTAGTTAGGACCCATGATAGTGTTTCCATCATATCGCCACGGCTAGCATTTGCTATTCCCTAGCAAAATCTTATGGATCAAACTAGATCTTTAAGCCAGATGTAACCGTTAAGATGCCCTACTAAGCAGCATCTTTAGAAATCAGATCAAAATACCAATAATAGGCCTAGAGGTACTCAAGTATCAACCAAGATCTAGACCTGATCAGCCTTAGCCTGGGTTTGCTGCGAAGGTTTCTAAGGCCAACAAAAACTGCCTAGAGGTTCGTTGACCCTAGCGGTTAAAGCACCCATGCATAGATGTGTTGAGTCTAGGTTTAGTTTGCCAGTGCATTTTGGTAAGAGAGAGATAGAGAGGGATTTTTCATTGTGAGAGTTTTCTCTCTTTTCTTTTTATATTTCCCTAAATCCAACCTCGAATTGGCCCTAAACATGGTTTGTATTGGATTTCTTGTCCCTACCATCAATTCTCGAAGGGTCCCTGGATTTTGACGCTTCGGGATAGCACTGCCCATGGCAACCTCCAGAACTCTGGCTTTCTACACTTTGGGATAGTGCTACTCATGACATTCTGTAGCTAAATTTAGGCCTTGGCAATCGACATTTCAGGATAATCTCACCCATGACACCTGAACCAGCACAAGGTGCTTACGTGCCCTCGGTAGGATATTTAAATATCCTAGGAGACAAGAACCAAGGAGACGATATGTTATTACGCATCTTCGAGGGGAGTATTTTTCATTCCACCTCTCTGCATTGGGAGCTCGTCTAATCAACTTGTATCTTCAAGTCACTCCTAAGGTAGACCTTCGAGATGACTTTTTCATAACAGAACACTTTTGGCATTATTTCTTCATTAAGCACACTGAAACAGACTGGTGTGTGGATTTTGGATGCTTAGGTTACCAAGTCCCGCAAATCAAAGGGCAGATAATGGGGCTGAATAATCCTTAAGCCTTAGACTTAATACATCAGCCTCACACTTTCCTCAACCTCTTGAGGACTAATCCAGATCTTAATGAATACGTGAGTGTTTAAGCCCTAGATAAGCCCAAGAGGCCTATGGTCAATACTCATCACTAATCTTCGAAGTTTTAGCCTTCCAGGTCTTAATTCATCATCCGATTTAGCCTAGAAGTTAGGTAAGTTCCATAATCAATCACAAGGGACTATCTCATTTTCTTTCTCTTTGATTGCTCCTTTTTCTCTTTCTTTTCCTTTTCTCCTCAATTATTTTCAATTAAGCTTAAATTGACCTCTCCTTTCCTCCTCTTTTTTTTTGAATGAAACCCCTCCATGAATTGATTTTCATGGCATTTGTACTTTAATACCCCTCATGCCTAAGATTTGCAATATCCCCATTGTAAATTATGTGGGTTCGAGTTCAGTTCAGATTATACATTAGAACAGGTGAGTTGTGAATGGGTCAATATGACTGTTGTGAACGATTTCTAGCTCTGATACAAGCATCAAGGGTGGAGTTAGATGTTCTAACGGATGAACCCTAAAGCATAATATGATTTCAGTGAAAAGATAGGCCAGAAGGGTCTTAGGTTTTTCAAAATGATGGGTTTCCTCCTGTTAAGTCCTAAGTTTAACGCCATCGGCTGGGCACAAGGAGCTCAAAAGGATATGTCATTTGCCGCACTATGATGAGTGTTAGGAGAAAATATGTGATCATGGTGGATGAGAATCAGATGGCCAAAAATGAGTATTAAATCATGATGAAGAGTCATTCCAGAAGGTCTATGATGTGAATCAAGTTGGTTCATTTCTGGGTGTCTCTTATTCAGTTTTTGCAGAGGAATCATTGGGAAGATGTAGTGATCACAAGGTTCTGAATTAAGATTGTGGTGAGTCCAGGACCCAACAGAGGTGAACCTAATCAATGTAGCCCAAATGTTTGGTTCCTCTTGTGCAATGTGGCCTAATAGATCTTTATCCAATGAGTCATCTCAATTCTTTTTAAGCGGGTGCAAGATCAATTCCTCAAGGAATGACTTGAAGATTGGGTCTTCTAATGAATCTTCTCTATAGTTCTCATCCCAATCAAAATTTAATGTTTGGAGAGTGCCTTGTGGATCATCGAACTCCAATTCTGTAAAGGATTCATTCTCTGGGTTGTGGTCACTCTCGATATCTGGCACGCTCGATTCCTGGAGATCCTTAAAACAATCATCATAATAAAATGTCTCTAGATCCATGGCATAGAAATCTGATTCCCGTCGAATGTTATCCTGTTCCCCCAAATCCATGTGTATGTCTTCAAGATCAAAGGTGAAAGCCTCCAATCCTCTCAATTCACTGAAGTCATGCTTGGCTAAATCGAGATTCTCCATAATGCGGAAAACTTCCAATTCAGGTTCTAGGTTTTCTACCACTGAAACAGTCATGAGATCCTGAATCAAACCTAGTTGTTTTGCAGAGCATTTTTCTTTTCCTTCAGATGATGTCTCAAAAATATTGATCTCAATTTGCTTGTTTCCAGAGGCAATTCCATGTGCCCTGATTCACAATTGATTATGGCTCTTGTAGTAGCCAAGAAAGGTCTCCCCAAAATCAAGGGCATATCTTGTATTTGTTGTGGCACATCCATGTCAAGAACTAGAAAATCAGCTAGGTAGTTGAAATCCTTGACTCTAATTGCCACATCCTCTACCAATCCAATTAGGGTGATTACAGTTCGGTCAGCTAATTGCAGAGTAACATCAGTGGGTTTTAGTTATCCTATTCGTAGTTTTTCAAATAGGGCAGTCGGGATTAGGTTGACTGAAGCGCCAAGATCCAGTATAGCCCGCTTGAAGTTTGTACCATCGATCTTGCAGGGGATTAGCGGGGTGCCTGGATCAGATTTCTTAGGAGGTAGACTATTTTGGATTATGGCACTCACATTTTCAGATAGTACTACCTTCCCTTGCGAGGATTCCTCCACCTCTTTTTTGGATGAGTCAAGCGATGTGGAGTTGCAAGTGAGAATATCTAGTAACGGGATAGTGACTTATGCATTCCTTAATGGTCTTGTTATGTCAGATTTAGATAGTCCTCTAGTGTGGAGATGGGATAAGATTTGGGATAGGGGAATGGATTGGCTATCTTGGGGGACGGGTTTCTGTTTCCACCTCTTGGTTTTGTCCTCGACCTTGTTGTGTTGATCATGGGTTAGGTGAGATTTGGGAGATGGGCCTCAGGGCCTGGTCTTGTGGTATTTTCTCATGCCCACAACATTGATCATAGCACAGTCATGATGTGGAGGCAGAGGAGAGAGGATTGGACCCTATTGCCGAATAGTAGGGTTAGTCATGGAGGCTTGATTCAGATCAGTTGAGGTGGATGCTCCACACACGCAGGTATGAGTCGATGGGCCTAGTTGAGTGTAGCAAGATTGACCCTGGATTTAATTCACCATATGTTTTTGGGTCGACACGTTATTTGGATTTGGTAGAGGTTGGGAAGGAAGTGCACGAGGCTGGCGATTCTACGCCATCTGTGCGAGCTGATTTCAACCCTCTGTGATCTCATCTTTGTGCTGCTTCTACATAGTCGTATTGGTCTTTTGGATGTCAGCTAAGGCTTGCAGAATCGTGCTCATCTGATCTTCCTTTCTAGGCCCAGATTGGTAATTTGGATTCAGCCTAGGCTGAGCGAGCTGATATGGGTGCGGAGCTTGTGGTTGGGGTTGGAATTGAGGTCTCATGTTCTAATTATTTCTTGACCACGCAAAGTTAGGATGATTGCTCCATTCAAGGTTATAGGTGTTCGAGAAAGGATCATTTTGGATGATGTGGAGATCCTCGTAGGTTTAAGGAACTCTAGAGAAGTCAGAGTATGAGGGTTTAGGGTTCCCCCAACTAGAGTGGCAGGTTCGAAGTTTCCTCCAAAATCAGGATCAGTCGGGGGTGGATACGGGTCCATCCCTTGGTAAGAGTGGTGATAAATGTTTTGCACAACCTCCCTACCTGAGGGCGGTTGTGTATACGTGTTCTGCTATGCGGTGGTAGCTTTTTGTAGATGTTGAGTCAATTCATCCACCTTTTTCTCAATAATAGAGACCTTATCCAAGCGACAGGCCACTAACTCCAGATCGATGGATGTGGATAGGCCTTGAGTCTTGTGTGCCCCTCGTGTGTTTATCAATGTGTGGGTGGTCATCCAGTCGAACACACCCATAGATTCATTGTTTATGGAGTTCTCACACATGTTCTTGAGAATCTCCCAAACTATATCTTCATGCTAATCCATGATGTTTCCACCACAGGTTGCATTGACAAAGAGCTTGATATTCTCATGGTGTCCCTGGTAAAAAGACTGGACTTGTTCCCATTTAGGAACTCCGTGATGGGGGCATTTCCGCATGAGATCCAGAAAGCGATCCTATGCCTCATGAAGTGGTTCTCCCACATTCTGTGTAAAGTGCGTGATCTGGTGCCTTAAAGCATTCGTAAAACCAATTGGGAAGGATTTCTTTAGGAATTTAGATTGGAGTTCCTCCCATGTGTTGATCGGATGGGTCAGAGTCTGATACCAGTAAGCAGCCTTATCCATAAGGGAGAAGGAGAACATCTTCATGAGTAGGAAGTCCCAATCCTGAACAGGTGGCCCGAAAGTTTGGGCCAGATGTTTCAATTGCTTGATGTGCTGGAAGGGATCTTCGGAGTTTGAGCCGTGGAATTTGGGAATTGCACTGATCATATTCGGCTTTAGCTCATTGTCAGGTCCTCCAGCTGATATTTGCACCCTAGGTTTGATCGCTACCATAGTGGGATTGTAATGATCTCGCATTTGAGGACATTGTGGTGGATTCATGAAAGCCTAGAATAGATCGTTGAGGTGCTTTAACTGATTCTGAAGATTGGGTTCTTATTCTTAGTTCTCCATGGATGTAGATGATGGAGATCTGGGCTCAGAAGCAGATGAGTTGGAAGAGATGTGAATCTTGTCGGGAGGTAGCACAAAGAGATGGGTCGAGGCTTGGCTTCGACGAGAGTGAACTGCTAACGGAGGCCTCAAGGGTGATCTTAAGAACCTCCTCCCGAACATGCACTAGAGAGCCAAATGAGGGACATAATATGTATGGACCCAATCGAGGCACCCAAAAATCTTTGAATGACTAAGGAGGTTTGAGGCGGATGATACCTCTAGATTAGAAAGTTACTCACTTGAGAATTTCTTGGGCAGCTAGGAAGGGAGAGTCCTGCAAGGACTCCTACATAGTAGAGCGTCCCCACGGGTTATAGGGTTTCCCCCACCTGACCTTCCTTGTCATTGAGAATCCAAGTAGATTGGAATGAGCATGCTTGCCTCCTAAGTCTACCAATTTTAATCCTGAGTATGTGCCTTGAATTTCACTTGAACTTTAGAGTTGATTTTGATTTGTGACCTAATTTGGAGGTTGATTAACTCACAAGGTGGGTCAACTTTACCTAACCTACTTTAAAATTTAGGATAAGTTGGGTAAAGAACTCTAAATCACCCTTAATGGTTTGCAAAATAGGTTATTAGATCCCAAATTTTAGTGGTTCAAGTGATTGTTAGAGCCTGCTTTTAGGGTTTACTTGATAAAATCAGTTCAACCAAGGCTTAGGCAACACACGATGTGGAAAATCTGTTCTCTTTAAATCAGGCAAGTGTGTTTTCCTGAAACCCTAACATGGAAACCCTAATTTGGCTTTGTTTTCCAAGTGTAATTTTTTCCAAAATTGGCACCTAGAGCTCAATCAAGAAGGTATGTAGCCCAAGGCACCTTAAGTCCATAATAGGTGCAAGTATCAAGATGGGGATTTCTAATCAAACCAAATCAGGCAACTCCAATGATTAATTCTATGAAATAATGCGAGTTGATCCTAATTGGTTCTTGTTTTTAATTCTTTCCAGAAATGAAGGGCTTAAGAAGAAGGAAATGAAATTACCTACTCTTGGAGTGATTGTTGTGCGGCTGATCTTCCCAGTTTTCCTCACAAAATCATAATAGATCAGATAAAGCAAGTTAATATCAAATTAGACTTGTAATCAGTGAATAAAATGCACGTTACTCCCTGATAACGGCACCAAAATGTTGCGTTGCTTTCGTTGAGTTTTAAGAAATATGTGTTATAGTATAAGACGAAAATTGCAATAACACTTAAATTTATAAGCTCAGAAAATAGAAGTGAGTTCGAGGCCGTTCGCAGGGAGCAATTTGAACAATTCAATCACTAATCACAATTATCAAGAAAGATATGCAATTAAATCGAAATAATGCTCAATGTATATCAAAATAATATCTTAATAGTCAGAGTGCAAAAAGATTGGGTTAAAATGGTGGTTTGAACCACCAAATTAATCCTAATGTTTTTTCTCTTAATTAAACCTCAAATATATGAACAGTAGCAGCAATCAAATGTAACTACAGTAACCAGCAAAATCAGAATACGGCCTTAGATGACGGGTTAAAGGCTCAAACACCTTAACCTTAATAACCCAACTATGCTAAGGCACAACAGCAGCAGAGAGAGACACAAAGGTCTTGTAAGCATAAGGCACAAGGGCCTCATAAGCGTGGGAAAGGAGGAATGATTCTCGAGGTGCAAAACCCTCCCACCTCCTCCTTAGATTTCCTTTGTTTAAAACCAAGTTGGATCCAGGTATCCAGATATCAGATCCAGCTCAGACTTGCAGGCAGAATCGCGGGCAAGGGCGCGTGGGCGAACGCATTCAATGGGGCGTGCGTGGGGACCTCACCCCCGTGCTCTTGGAGGCGACAAGCAAATGGCATGGAATCAACTTATTTGCTTTCACACACTTCTGAGTTCACGAGGTGGGACTATAGCATTGGGCTTCTCTAGAGTCTAGTTGCAGCTGAAGGCCTTAAGGAATTGGGGTAGCGATTGCTGTTGCTCCGCTTGATTGAAGACCTAGGAAACTGCAGTGGATGAGTCTGCGTCTATCGAAAGCAGTTGCTGGATGAATGATGGCCGGAGTGGAGCGGACAACATCGAGGAAGGTAATGGCGGTGACAGAGTTCTAGCCAGTACTTGCGAACCAAAATATGGCCTTTCGACCCTATCGAATACGTCCAAAAGCTTCATCGGTGTCTAGTGAGTGCAATGATGGTTGGAATTGGGTGTGAGGGTGTGTGTGGTGGAGTGGTGACGTTGGAGAGGGTGAGCTGTGGTGGGTGTGTTTGGTGGAGTGCTTGCATGGTCAGAAGTCCCAAGAACGTTAGGGATTTTGTTTCGTAGGTCATGGCGTAGCTAATTGAGGTGGTGGCATTGTGTTTCATGGTCTGTGGCTATCGCATGAGTTCGTCGGAGCTTCGCCGGTCGTGGAGGAGACGAAGAGCATGATAGCGGTGCAGTGGTTGGTCCTAGAGTTTAAATATGTGGAAGTGAAGTAGAGAGGGAAAGGAAGAGATTGAGAGGGGTTAGGAGTTGAGACGGAGAAGGATCGGGGTCGGCTGTGATTGGTCGGTGCTGGAGAAGGTGATGTTGTCGGCGAGGGACGATGGGGCAAGGAAGGTTGGATACATACTTTCTTTTGTTGGAAAGCTATGCAACGAGGAGGGGGAGATGATGAGCCGGTCAATTTGACCGTTGGCCAGCTCGATGAAAGGGGTAGAGGGGCTCCCCGGAGCTCGAAGAAGTGAAGGCCAGAGAAGAAAAGAAGAGGGTATTATGGCCTTTTTTTGAGCTGAGGAGGATGGTCGAGGGTAGAGGGCTCTTTATAGAGCTCTAGAATGAGCTCCAAACATGGAAAATGACTTGATATAGCCTCTGTTCTTGGAGAAAAATATCTACAAAATCGTCGAGCTCACCTGAGTTTTAGGATGCAAGTCAAGGCCCAAGATCTGGTCTAATCAGTTAGGAAGATCCTTGTGAACATTCTCTCTAATTTTGGAGAAGTTTGGCCTTGAATTGAGGGGGAAAATCTCTCTCGAATCTTGCTGCTGAGCTAAAGTTCACACCAATGGTGGAAAGGACCAAAATGAAGAAAATGATGAGAAGTTAGGGACCCATTTGCAATAACCTCGAAACCTGAGGGGCTAAATGTAAGAAATAGAGGTTTAAAGGGCTAAATTGCAAACTAGGTCAAGATGGATACTGATTGGGCCAAATTTTGGATTTAACTTATTTGGACCCAAGGAATCTAATGTTGAAGTTGGATTTTATTTTTGACCATGTTTGACTGGGTAATTTGCATAGAAACCCATATCAAGGCAAAATCCCGTTTAAAACTCTACTCTATGTCAAAATGGGTTCATATGGCAAGCTAAGGGTACCAAATCTCTTAGAATATTTTTTTATGAAGTTTAGGAGGTTTGAATGAATTTTATCTTGACTAGAACCTCTTTATTTTAAGAGGGTTGATAATTAGGAATTTATGTACTGTTGTAGTTCTCGAAATGCGTGAAACCTTGTTTCTGTCAATGTTAACCCACTTTTTGGACTTTTGAGCTCATTTGACCTTATTTTAACCCTTGAGTGAGCCCATGGTTAATCTGTGTCTGTGATGTGCTGTTAAAATTACAGAATTAACCCTGATTCTCAGTTCTCTTAAATCAGAGTAATATGGAGTTATGATCCTCAGATGATTATGTAGGAGCTTTTAACAATCAAACCTGACTAAATGTAGCTAGTTAGGGCCCATGATGGTGTTCCCATCATCTAGTTCTTCTTGTTCTTCAAAATTTGTTTGAACTTTCTTGAGAGCAAAGTAATATTGTCTTCATCTTCTTCTTCCTTTGATTCTTCTATATCAGTATGAACTTTTAGAGTGGTATCCATCTTCTTTCCTTCACTTTCATATTCCTTTATATGTTCTAATTGGACTTCATATGCCATCAGGCTTCTTATGAGATCATCCAGCTGATGTTGAGAAAGATCCTTTGATTCTTGAATTGTCATTGTTTTTGTTTCCCAATCACTTGTTAGTGATAAGAGAATCTTCCTTACTAGAGCTTCATTCTTTATTTCTTGATTAAGATTTCTCAAGGAGCTTACGATATCTGTAAATTTTGTGTACATCTCCTTGATTGTTGCTAAGTTAAAAATCACGATATAAATAAGGTTTATGTCGTAGTAAAGTCATGAAATCAAACTTAAACAAAAATATAATGAAACTCTTAGTGAGTCTTGATCGATCTTTGGGAGGTTACAAATGTGAAAATAGTTTCGATTTTGGAGTTCTTTTCTTCGCTTACAAAAACTACTCGAAACCTAAGCGAAAGCCTAACCTAAAATTCTAGGGATGATGGTGGATCTCTTGGACGACAAAGTCGCCAATTGCTTGCTCGAATCACATGACCATGACCCTTCACTAGGTGCCAACTATCTTCCACCATTCATCCCTTAACCACCCACCAAAATCCCATCTTGGCTATCCACATGATCCCACACCAACCCCCCTTTTCACACCTATACATATCCCCATTCTACCACCAAATAAACTAACCTTAGCTACATTATTATCCCATATTCCCACCTACATAATTCGGCCAAGAGATGGGAGCATGAGATTAAGGAGGCAACACCCACCTCCTTGGTGCCTTCTTCTTCTTCCCTTCTTTATTGTGCTCAAGCCAAGGGGGTCTACACTTCAAGGGGATGGGCAGGCAGAGAAGGACATAGGGTGGATGTTCACCTTGAGGAGAGAAGAAGGCACGCTCATATGGGGTTTGCCAGGAGGAAGGACTTTCTTGGAGGAGGAGCACTCTTCAACTTCGGGGCAACAGAAGTTGGAGCAAGAGTTTCACCATGGCATCATCTTCTACTGAGCATTTTTTGTTTCCTTAGCTCTAGCAATTTTACATTTTGCATTGGTTAGCTATTAGATTTTCTTGGAGATTACAAGTGTGGAATCCCTCCCACTTGTGAGTTCTCCAATTTTGTAAATCGGATTCTCAGTTTCAATACAAGCTTTCCTTTATTAATTTGGTTTGGTAGTTTGGTTTTCTTATCTCTACACTTCCATTACTCCAAGTCACCCGTGCTTGGAGTGAGTTGGAAGAGTAGGGTACATAAATGCTTAACTCTCTTTCGCTTCTTCCTAGTAAAATCATTGTTGGTGTGATTCGCCCTAATTAAAAATCCAAAAAACTTACATCTATAGAAAAGACCAAAAGAGAGATTTTCTTATCAACGAGCAAGAGTATTTCACTTTGCATTTCTCCTCCCTTGGGATGACCCGAATACTTCCTTAGTACTCGATCTTTATAAATTCAAAAGGGATCAGATTTCACGTGCTACAATGACATAAAAATTAGAATTTAAAATCGCGTGATTTCTCACATCAACAAGGATTCAAAAGACTGATTCTAGAGACATGCTTAAGAACAATTAATCAAAATAACATAGATGAAAGCTTAGGCATGATTAAAGAAAGAACTATAGATACTTGCAAGAAACATAAAGTGTAGAAAAGAGAATAGAAGATAAATCCTATGGGCGATCAGAGATGAGGGCAACAATGGTGCTCCTTGTCGGAGTGCAATGGTGGCCTTGGGATGCGCCTTGGAGGTGGGAAGTGGCCGGCTACTATGGGAGGTAGTGGACTGCTTGGAGTTGGAGGAAGGAAGCTTTGAAGGTGGTGGACTAATGGTGGAATGAGGGAGGAAGAAGATGAAGTGGACGGCCAAGGGTTATTGGGATTATAAGGTGGAGGAGTGGGGGAGGGGCGTCTAAAGTTGGCACATAGGAGGCGGTCTTGGTAGTTGTGTTCTCTCCACTTAAGGTGGAGAGGAAGGCGGTGGCTGTAGACTTGGTTGGGAGGGGTTGGTGGTGTTTAAATTATGTAGATTAAGTTGTAGGAATTGAATTCTAATTGAGTTGGGTTAGCCCAAGTGGATTTGGGTTGAGTCTACATGAGTGGGTCTAGGTCTAATGTGTGTATGTGATTAGGCTAGGTTGATCCTAATGGGTGTGGGTGTACCTAAATAGGTCTAGCTCGAGTCTAATTGAGACATAGATGGGTCGAGTGGATCCAATTGGGTTCTATATGAACCTAATTGGAATTAGGTGAGCCCATTCAGGTAGTGGTGCACCCAATTAGGTGTAGGTTGGTCAATTGGGTTTAGGTGGAGTCTAATTAGGCTCAAGTAAGCCTAATTATTCTAAGGTTAGCCTAAGCAGGTCCAACTAGACCCAATTAGAATCTGGTTGACCCAATTGACTCATGTTGAGTCAATTGAGGTTACTAGGGACCTAGATGGGATTTTAAAGTGTGGATTAGGTTAGAGATAGGAGGATTAGGGATGTGGATAGTGGATAATAGGAATCTGGATAACATTATCCATGTTTTGGCCAAAATGGAGGAAAATCAAGATTAGGGATATAGATATCCTAAGTGGAGGATATGGGTAGGAATAATGCAGATAAGAACATGGATAAGACTATCCATGTTTTGGGTTTTAGGCTAAGTTAACCTAATAGAAAGGTGGCTTAGGGATAGGAGCGGGGATAAGGCTATCTTACGGAACTATGGATAGGGATAAGGTTATCCTAAGTTCTTTTCCTCTTTTTCTGCATTATTCATACAAGTATACTAGTCTAACTCTTTCTTTCTCTCTATGTCCTCATTCTTCTTTATTCCAAGCTCTTGCTCCTACTCTGCTGCAACTCCAGCTTTTATTCAATCTCAATATATCTCCTAAGCTCTTTATTATCTGAAAATATAATTATCCACTAATTAGCAAGGTAGAATAGCATTATTCTATAAACAACTAAGTAAAATAGTTATGATGCGAAATATGCAACTCATGCATGTATTATTCATGAATTAGGTTAGGATCTAAGTTAATTTAGGTTGATTAAGTCTTATGATTGCTGTGCAATCAATTGTCTTGCCCTTGTTCATCCTGAAGAGCTTGTACTTCTGAGTTAGGAGGTTGATTCGAGTCTCCTTGACTTTTGAAGTTCCTTCGTGCATAACTTCCAATGTATTCCAGATTTCAAAAGTTGTATTACATGTTGACACTCTATTGAACTCTTCTTTAGATAGGCCACAAAAGATAACATTCATTGCCTTGGCATTGTGAGTAGCCCTCTTCTTCTCATTAGAAGTAAGCCATTGCTTTTTTCTCTAGATGTGTGTATTTGCATGCGATAACATCCCATATCTCGTAGTCCATAGACTCCAAGAAGATCTGCATCTGTGTTTTCTAATAACCATAGTTGGTGCCATCAAATAGAGGTGGTCTTACAATAGACTGCCCTTCAACGTAGACATCAGTGATAGAAGATTTTGACATCTTTCAGTGCTAAAGAACTCAAGATTTGATACCAGATGTGAGTACTAAGAGTACCTGTTGGATCTTATAAATCTACACTAGAGAGGAGTGAACAATGTATATAGATAAGTAATATTAAAAATTCAAGCCACACAAGAAAGATAGATCATGCCTCAATTTTATAGTGGAAACCTTTTCAAGTAAAAGCCACTACCTAAGCCTCCTAGCTTAGGATTTTCCTGATTAGTCAAAGTTAGTCAATCCACTAACATACCACTTAATAATGAAGGTGGCACAACCTCTTTACAAAAGCTTCTTCTCTCTTACACCTGACAAGAGAAGAACAATGGGACTCCTAACAACTTGGGTCCCAAATAAAAATAACTAAAATTAAAGAGATATACAAAATATCCTATGAAACCTCAGACATATGAGAACCATGATTTTTACTTACAAAGTCATGCTTTAGAAAGTGTTGAGAGTAGGCACAAAGGTGCAAGAGCACAAGAGAGAGTAGAAGCACATTTTGCTTTAAAGATGCTATGAGAAGTGATGAGTGAAAATTCGTGCGAAGAAATGTGAATTAGGGTTTCGAGAAAGAGAAACCCTCATCATCGTATTCGTAGAATTTTGCTTATTAAATAAAATTTATAACTGAGACTTGGTGAGTTCTAGGTCGAACTTGGGGAGGCTACATTTGATTAGAAACAACACTTTATTTATTTCTTTTTGGTATTTTTCTATATATCCATTTTTTTGGTATTTTATATAGGCAGGAATATGTGGCAGAACAAATCTAGGCAACAACAAATAATTAGAGAGAGAGAGAGATAACAAATCTATAGATCAAAAGAGAAATAATGCATGTTATAAGATAAATATTGTGAATAAATAAATATACACTATGAAAATGATAAAAAGAGATAGAGAGAGAATCCCCCTTGACAGCTGCTTGGGGGATGAACGATACTCTAATGAAGGTGATGCGGAGCTACAAGGAGGACAAAGATGGATGAAGAAGACAGGGGTAGGGCGATGTTGTGGTGATCCACTTCCTTGAATGGGGGTGAAAGGACGACCAACGGGAGCTCTACGAACAGGGATGAGAAGCAGGACTAAAAATTATTTTTATTTCTAGTGGAGCATCCCAAGGGCTTGGGAACACTAGAATAGAGTTTAAAGGTGTTGTTGAGCTCTAGAGAGGGAGAGAGGAGGTTGGGAAGGGATAATGAGCAAAGGGGAGGGTGGAGGCCTTTTTATAGTAGAGGAAATGGGTATGCCAAATGATTTAGCGTGCAAGGGACATAAATGCCATGCAAGAGATAGGCCGTGCGTGCAGCTCTCGCGAATAGTGCATGCACTACACGTGCATGCGCTGGCGTCGCGAGGGAAGAGTTGCAACCGTTGGATCTTCATTGAAGGGCTGAGGTTATGCGAAGGTCCACCTTTCAAATCACGCACAAAGTGCACTCTTTTGATCTTGAGTGAGCGGGACCATTAGATCCTCATCAGGTGGTCGAGAAGGTGCGTGAATCATGTGCTTGAGATTGCATGATGATGTGCGCTTGATCTGATCCTGACACATGGCGAAGTCTTTGCCACTTATCGTGCGCTTTGGCTCCTGCTCACCGCGTGCCTGACTGCCGTGGTTGCTTTGTGATCGCTAGATCGCAATCGAGTGGTTAGATTTTGCACGTGTTATCGTGAAGCGGCGCAACGAATTAGAGCTCGAAGGCGCGCCCCTTCTTTGAGAAGGGAGAGTGCGTGCCACTGTGCTGTGAGATAGGAAGGAACGATCTTGGCTGTTAGATGTTGCCCCTAAATCTTGCTTTAGGGATGTAGAGGCGTGGTGCTGGGGCTAATGTGACGCACTTGTGGTCGTTGGATTGCGATCGAGCAGCCCACATCGTGAGTTGGTCTCGTTTTAGCATATGGCAAGGGGTCTTGGGTGGTGAGGATGGCACCACGGGGTGCCATCTGAGCAGTCTATCTTCCTTTCATCGTTGTGGATGCTACAGAGGTCCGATTGAGGTGATTTTCATGCTGTTGGATTGCGATAGTCGCCTTGAATTCATCTGTACAGTCAGATTTGTCATTTGAAGCTCGGATGTATATCACCCTGTGGCCTGGCCAACAAGGAATATATATTAATGTACAATTTATACAAATTATCTTAAATGCAAGATGATGAATGTTATGCATTATTTACAATGCTAGATCTCTTAACTAGCTTAGGAACCCACATAATAGGCATTTCATCATGAAATAATGTATATCTATCAAGAGATGTGTTTTGAAACGAGGGTCGAGAGGTTGTATTTATTTGTGTTTTCTGGCTAATTTAGAAAGTTTATAAAAATGACGTTGGCTGATAAAAATAGTGTTTGGTCGATCAAAATGAACTTTCATCAATTAAAAATATGCTTTGAACGATTACTTATTGATCTATTAAGAGGTGATTTTGATCGACTTATAGTGCAAAAATCAGGATTTGACCGTTGGATGATTTTGTTCGATTAAAATGTATTTTCTTATTAAGTCCATGAATCTCTTCCTAGCTTCATGTAATGGTTCTCTTGGATGTTGGGAGAAGGTGGTAATAGCTGTTCTAAGTGCATTGGCTTTCCCAATTGGGAAAAATTTCTTTAGGAAGGTGCTTCTTAGATCTCCCCATGTGGTGATAGGCCTTCCTATGGTCCTAAACCAATGGTTAACTTTATGTTTTAAGGCAAAAGGGAAGATTTTCATCTTTAGCACATCATCATGAAGGTTAGGAATTCTAATTGTCTTACTAATGGCTATGAACTCTTCTAAAAATTGAAAGCAATCTTCATCATTGTTGCCCTTAAAGTGAGACAGGAGCTATATAGTGGAGTACTTGATCTCAAAATGAGCCTCTATAGGTGGGACCCTAACATAAGGTTGATGCCTATATTGGGTAGGATTGTAAAATTCCCTTAAGGGTCTACCCTGCAGATGTTAGATTTGTAAAATCTCAAGCACCTCTTGCATTTGAGTCTGGTTATTCTATTGAAATTGGTTCAGTTGGAGTTGCAAATTTCGAATTTGGGCTTGAGGGTCCATTTGATTCGGTTATTCATTTGGGTTGGCTTGGTCAGCCATCAGTTCAAAATTAGAGTCTGAGTATGATATGGAATTGGATTCACCAATAATCAGTCTCCTCCTTAGTTCTCTTTGCAAAGGTTGTGCCAAGTGTGGATTTTATAATCTAGTTCCATGCATACACTTGAAAGAATGTTATAGATGCGGAAGGAACATGAGAGAGAAATGTGTGTGTACAATACAAGCAATCAGATCTAGCCCTAAAGGGTTGCACCTATTGGACCTAGTCCAAATTTCACTAACCCTTGTTAACTGACTTGACCCTTGGATTACTTAGCTTGCCATAAGGGTAGGACACCCTAGGACACTGTACGGTGGGAGACCACTAGAGGTTAACATGGTTACCGCACAGATCTTTCTTGACACCAATTGATCCAAATAGACAAGGTTTCAGATTCAATCAACTAAGTCTAGCTCAATTTTGGAAATAAAATCAACCTAGTTGGTGCATCTATCAAATTAATTAGTTCTTGGGATTTGCAGTGCACATGATTAAATGATGGGCGTGATGGGGGTGGTTGCCCAAGTAGATCAATTTAAGAGTGTGTGCATGATATGAAAGGGCCCACAAACAAATCTTAATTGGTGATGTGTCTTTTAATGTTCAAGTAATTATATCACCAATTTTAGGATTCAAGTTTCAAGGTCTTTTCAAACAAGTTCACGTGGACAGATAGTGGTTTTACAAGCATGGAACCTTGATCTTTTTCCTTTAGAAATTGAATGTGAATTTGGCAGCTGTAATGTGGCACCCTAATTTAGCTTGAAAAACCAACCTGAATTCTGTTACAAAAAGATAAGAGCTTTGGAACATAGAACATGATAGAAAGGATTTTTTTTATGCAACTAAACTAAATGTAATTAATCCTAAAGTTCATGAATCTACCTAGACCTAAGATACAGACAACTTACTTGGAGATCTTCACCTGCACGTTCCTCCTTGCCTCTTTGAGATCTGTTCTCATGCGAATGCACGATCCCTTCACACAAAATGACAAAAAGATAAGAGCAAGTTAGATCTCACGAATGCAAATCTAAATGCAACTATTGAAAGAGAAATATTCACCGTACCTCCTTGGCAACGGTGCCAAAAAATGTTCTACTAGCAGATATGATTGCAAAAAATACGCTTTCATCATAATACACGCGTGTAGAAACTTTTGAATTTATTTCAAATCGAACTCATGAATATAGAAATCATAGTGTTCAAAATGAAGTTTGAGTCATTCACAGGGAGACCATCGGAATAACTTCGCTTTCCTAATCAACTATGCTAACAGAATTGCAAGTAGGCAAAGTACTACTAGAACTAGAACTAAGTAGAAATGCACTAGACTATTAGCATGAAATTAGTAGTTATAGTACTATTAGAATAAGAAGTTGATAAATAACTCGAAGGCGAGTTGAAGAAAAATTACTAAAGCTTTTATTGTAATGATTAGAGTTTTGCACAAGTAGAAATAATACTACTACTAGAATAATGATTCTAACTACAACTAGAACTAGAATGACAATAATGGAAAGTAGGGGCTTCCAAGGCGAAGTCTAGAGCGACAACTTAGTAGCAGATGCGAAGGCACACTCAAGAACTCCAAGGGGAGGAAGAAGATGTGAAAGACTAGTTCTAGTTGGTGGCACTACTTGGAAGTAGGAAAACTAAGTAGTAAACTAATGCCTATGGGGAGGCATGCTTAGAGGTTTATATAGGAAGTAGGAAGGCTTTCTATTGCTTGGTTTAGGGTGCCTAGGATCAATGAGGTGTAGGGTCATGATTTCATCTAAGGGGACGGTTAGGATGTGGGTAAAGGAAGGCCATAGGATCTAGAATGGAGGGTTGAGATAATGCTTGGATTTTGTTGGGTTTTAAGGATCTAAGGTGGCTGGCCGTAAGGGTTTGTTTGGGAGGATTTGATCATCCTATGAAGGGCAATTGGAAGCTTCTAGGTGGCAGATAAGTAGGTGATCGAGAAAAATTTTTGTTCTTTAAATAATAATAATGATGATGATGATGATGATGTGTCATCGCAGTATAACTCGTGGTGGAAAAATCCTAGATCAACAAATCAATTAATGCAAAACTTGACCGATACGAGCTAACGAAATCAAATCAATCTCCAAAGAAGGTAAACCAAATGTTGATTGCTTTTGCTAAAAAAAATCAAATGCCAAGATGGCATTTCAAATCTTCATCCATAATTAATTCCTGCAAGAAAACAAACATTAATAAATCAATATATGAATGTGTGTTAAGTAAATAACATATGCAAATGAATCACATCAATTGCAAAATGTAGGAATGATAATTTTCAAGCTTAACTAATATTCTTTTGTAATGCATGCTCGAAACCTATTTTCAACTCCAAATTAAATGCTCTTAGGTATAATTAATGTCCATTAAAGTAGACTTATCAAATACCCCCATGCCTAAATTTTGCTAATCCCGAGTAAAATCATATGGAAAATAACCAGATCTTTAGACCAGAATTTGTCGTCAAGATGCTTCATCGTGCCACACCTCTAGAGACTAGTTTGAAATATCATCCCTAGGACTTAAGGTATTTAAGTACTGGCCAAGATATAGACCTGATCAACTTTATCCTTGTGTCTTTGACAAAGGTTTTTGAGGCACCAAAGCCTGCCTAAGGGTTTGTTGATCCTATAGATTAGAGCACCCGTGTGTTCATGCATGTGATCTAGATTCAGCTGGCCATCGCATTTTCAGAATAGAGATGTAGATATTTTTGAGATTTTTCTCTTTTTGTAATTTTTGTGAATCCTTTAAATTTAACCTCTGATTAGCTCTCAACATAGTTTGTGTCAAATTCCTTGTTCCTATTATCGATTCTCGAAGGGTTCCTGGCATTCGATGTTTCGGGATAACACCGCCTATGGCAACGCCTAGAACCTTGGTAATCGATACTTTGTGATAGTGCTACCCATGGCATTCTTTAGCTAATCTAGGCTCTAGCAATCGACAATTCGGGATAAAGTTTCCCATGGCACTTGAATCGCATGTGTGCTTACATGCCCTCGATAGGATATTTAAATATTTTAAGAGACAAGTGTCGAGGAGATGACATGTTGTAATGCGTCCTCGAGGGGAGTATTTACTCCTCTCATGTGGTGGGAACTCTTTTAATCAACTTGTGCTTTTGAGACTTTTCTAAGTTAGATTTTTGAGAAACATTTTTCTAGACAGAGGAATTTTTGATGTTATTCATCATTAAGCGTACTGAACTAGACCAGTGTGTGAGATGTGGATACTTAGGTTACGGAGACCCGTAAACCAAAAGGCAGACAAAGAGGCCAAATACTCCTTGTTGGTTTTCGAAATCACGAATTTGATTTGAAATGCGTTGTAGTATAGTTGCGATTCCGATTCAACAAAACATTTATAATGAGACTGGATGAGTCCCAGTCGAACTAAGGGAGGTGTGTTTTGTGAATCGATTCTGATTTTTCTACTCGCTTAAAAATCGCAATCCTTCCAAATTATGTACATTCATTTTGCTGATAGCATGATTAATGCAAATGTGTGTGCTTGAGGAACATAATAAATGTGAAATTGTGTGTCCGTCTGCACAGTTGCTGTGATGCGAATGCTACCAATGGAATTAAGATCTAATGCTAAATCATTCACGTGCTCCGGTACTATCATTATTATTTTCTAATAAAGAGAGATTTTTTTTTTTTGAAAGAAAAATGAATGCTACTGTTTACAGTTGCAATCCAGCTTTATGAATAACAATAGAGATTACAAGTTATCACACCACATATGGGCACTCAATGCTACATCCCCACACACATTCTCCACTCACATGTTTACGCCATTAAAAATGACGTCATTCCTAGTTCTCCACACGACCCATAAAACTGCTGCCATAGTTTCCCATGGCACATCCTTTTTCATGAAGAGGGTCCATAGCAACTCCTAATTTGGTAGTGGGAAAGAGCAAAATCTGCGCCAAACTTCATTTGTCACAAGGCAAGTATTGAAAAGGTGCTTGATATCATCTTCCTCAAAGCCACACAGGGGACAAAGCATCATCTCCAACCCAAAAACACTTCTCCTAAGGGCCCTAGTGATCAGACCTCCACGCCTAGCCGGCCATAAGAAGATCTGAACTTTGAGTGGTATCTTCAGTCTCCACATATGTGCACACTCATGGCCTGCTTCATCTCCCCTTGAGTCACCAAAAAAATCTCATAGGCACTGCTCGGAGCATAAACCCCCTTCCTCCAGGTAAAAGTATCCACCCCTTCCCTTTTCCCCATTAATATGATTTTTCGAAGGCATAAGATTCCGTATCGTGGCAGTACCTTTGGGAGATCCTCAGACGACGTGGTTTTTCAGAAGAATGGGCCCAATGGATCAGAGGATCAATTACCACATCCTCCTTTTCCCCGTTAATAAATGGGTGTCCTCCACACAAAGGCTTTTACCTGGATCCTCCAACTATAGCCCCACCTTTACATCCTCCATGTAACGACCCGGTTCCCGAGTCCCTACGAGACACGAGAACCGGACCGACTCGACTAATCCCAAGACCTAGTCGTCCAACGAGGAAGTAACCAAAAGACAGTAAAATAAACCATATTCAGCATGAATATAACTAACAGTAAGAAAGTACAACAGTAAGGAAAGAAACTACTACAGTAGGTACCACCACAACAGTAAAACAACATTTATCATATAACAAGAACTGCAGGTAAAGAAGGTACAGCGGAAACAAAAACTACTCACTAGAACAAAAACAAAAGAGGTACAAAAGGCTGCGGTAACTCTACTGGGCCCTTGAGTACGGAGTACCAAGGAGAGCGACTGTCCCCCTGTTTAGTGCAGAGCTGAGCTAGCCGCCCCAGGGACCCGGGGGTTAGGACTGGCCACTCTGTACCGACTTGTTGGCCCTCGTGTACGTAGTACCGAGGAGAGCTAGTAGTGTTAGGAGAGTACTAGCTACCCCACGGGCCCCGGGGTTCTGCTAGCCTCCTTCACCGACTTATTAGGCCCACCAAGGCAAACCAGGGTAGTCAGGCGAGGGTGTGCGGACTGTGGAGGGGCAAGGCCCCGGTTTGGTTACTGTGGAGGGGTTGGACCCCTGTTACTGAGAGGGCTCTGCCCTGGTTCCGTGCTGTGCTTTGGGTGCACCCGTTAACGGAAACGACTGACCGCGTGCCAGTGCGGGCTAGCTACTTGTGCGTTTATCGCGCGTGCCGTAGTCACCGTTACGTCTGTCAGTGACCTTGGGGTGGTTGACTGAGGGTAGGATCACCACGGGGGACTCTCCCGGCCAGGAGAGCACCACGTGCTACTTCTACTTTTGGAAAAGACTGCAATCAAGATCGTTCCCATGAGGACATTCGAGATCAAGTAAAGGATCTGAGAAACAAATGAAATAGTGAGAAAAAAAATTGAAAGATGTGAATAAAGGAAGTAATAGAACATAACAGCTACTGTACACTCTACTGTTGCCTTTAGTTAGTTTGCCACTCTACTCAGCGTTTTGCTGACGTGTTACACTCGTTACCTTTTTCAGGACCAGGTGTTGAGCAGCCAGGGTCGGCGGCTGTAGAGGACGCTGAGCCGAGTAGGGCCCAGTAGAGTTACCACAGCCTTTTGTACCTCTTTTGTTTCTGTTCTAGTGAGTAGTTTTTGTTTCCGCTGTACCTTCTTTACCTGCAGTTCTTGTTATATGATAAATGTTGTTTTACTGTTGTGGTGGTACCTACTGTAGTAGTTTCTTTTCTTACTGCTGTACTTTCTTACTGTTAGTTATATTCATGCTGAATATGGTTTATTTTACTGTCTTTTGGTTACTTCCTCGTTGGACGACTAGGTCTTGGGATTAGTCGAGTCGGTCCGGTTCTCGTGTCTCGTAGGGACTCAGGAACCGGGTCGTTACAAGATGGTATCAGAGCAAGGTCGTCCCGAGAAGTGAATCAAACGACTGGAAAATAACCGATTCACATGTTTATAGCTAGAGTAGCCACCACAACATGTCTCTTGACATGAGCTCCTAGAAGTTTTGTTAGGTACCGTCTGTTTTGACGTTTCCGTTTTGTTTCGCGTCTCCATTGTAGGAGATGCCGCGTCGTGGAGCTAGGAGGGTGGGCCGCAGGCGCGGCCGAGGTCAGGGCCCGGGGGACAGATGTGTCGGGCTTGGAATACATACTACCCCTCCTCTTCTCCTGAGTATACCGTCTCGGGACCTCGTCCAACTGATTCGAGAGGTGGTTCGAGAAGAATTTCAGCTTCCACCCACGTCGCCACCCCCCTCCCCCTTCTGAGCATACGACAGGGGAGTTAGTGGTGGAACGAGATTTCCGCCGCCACACCAGGCGTGTTAGGAGAACTCAACGGAGACACGTGGCGTCCGCAGGAGAGCCGTCACGTTGTGCAGGGCCATCAGTGGCCTTTGGGGGCCCTCGACAGGGGCCAGTGGCCAACACCGGACCCCTGCCTAGCCGACAGCAGGGACTCACTGAGGGCGGGAGTCGGTTTCCCCTCTGCTACCAGTGTGGCCAGCCGGGCCACGTCAGGAGGGACTGCCCATCTAGGGCAGGAGGTCAGCAGATACTTCCCGTGCAGAGCACTGGAGGGCGTGCAGGAGGCCGCGGTTCCCAGGCACGAGGAGGAGGACAGCAGTCGCGAGGAGGGTACCGGCCAGCACCTACCCGTCCGACGCAGAGTGTGGCTGCTTCGTCCACACCTAGAGCTGAGGGGCGTATCAACGCCCTAACACACAGGGACGCCAGAGCTTCGGGATCCGTGGTAGCAGGTATGGTTTCAGTTTCTGGCAGACTCGTTTACACGCTTTTCGATTCCGGCGCTACGCACTCGTTTGTCGCAGCCAGTTTCGCAGTTAGTTTGGACCAGGATTATACACTGTTAGAGAATCCGTTCGTAATCAGAGGTCCGAGTGGTCAGCTGTTTGTAGCTGAGGAGGTGTACATGGGTTGCGAGGTCAGCATCGGGGGACATAGCCTGCCAGCTGACCTGATTATGATACAGATGGAGGACTTTGGAGTGATTCTGGGGATGGATTGGCTGTCCGCTTACCACGCCTTGGTAGACTGTTTTGAGAGGAAGATTGTCTTCTCCATTCCGGAGTTGCCTTCTTTCGAGTTTCACGGGCAGCCAGTGGACGGAGGTTTCAGGTGCATTTCGGCACTTCGGGCGGCGAGACTTTTGAGCCAGGGGTGTGAGGGCTTCCTAGCTTGTGTGGTGGCAGAGCACAGCCCCGTGGCAGACTTCCAGAGCATCCCGGTGGTCAGAGAGTACCCCGACGTGTTTCCAGACGAGTTACCAGGACTACCGCCCGAGCGTGAGATCGAGTTTGAGATCTCACTAGTACCAGGGACCAGCCCCATCTCCACCGCGCCATACAGAATGGCACCGCTTGAGCTGCGAGAGCTCAAGTCCCAGTTGCAGGACCTTTTGGAGAAAGGTTTCGTGAGGCCCAGTGCGTCTCCCTGGGGAGCCCCGGTACTGTTTGTGAAGAAGAAGGATGGGACCCTACGCCTTTGTGTGGACTACCGACAGCTGAATAGGGTCACCATCAAGAACAGATATCCGTTGCCGAGGATCGACGATTTGTTTGACCAGTTGCGGGGTGCCACGGTGTTTTCCAAGATCGACTTGAGGTCTGGATACCACCAGTTGAGGATCAGGGAGACCAACGTCTCCAAGACAGCTTTCCGCACCCGGTACGGACACTACGAGTTTTTGGTCATGCCGTTTGGGCTGACCAATGCCCCCGCTGCTTTCATGGACCTGATGAACCGGGTGTTTAGACCATACTTGGACCAGTTTGTGGTGGTTTTCATAGATGAAGTACTCATCTATTCTAGAGATCGGACGCAGCACGGACAACACTTGCGGATGGTTCTGGACACTCTGAGACGACGCAGGCTGTACGCCAAATACAGCAAGTGCGAGTTCTGGTTGAGGGAGGTGACCTTTTTGGGTCATGTGATCTCTGGAGACGGCCTGGCGGTGGACCCCGCCAAGGTCGAGGCAGTGCTCAGGTGGGAGAGACCGCGTTCAGTCACTGAGATTCGCAGTTTCCTGGGACTGACAGGTTACTACAGACGGTTCATCAGAGGATTTTCACAGATTGCGCGTCCTATGACACGGTTGACTCGGAAGGATGTGCCTTTCGCTTGGACAGACGCCTGTGAGGCATGTTTTCTGGAGCTGAAGGAGAGGTTGACCTCGGCTCCCGTGCTCACCATCCCTGACAGTAGTGGCGGGTTCGTTGTGTACACGGACGCTTCCTTGCAGGGGTTAGGAGGTGTGCTCATGCAGAGGGGTCACATGGTCGCTTACGCTTCGCGGCAACTGAAGCCCCATGAGCATACCTACCCTACCCATGATCTAGAGTTGGCAGTTGTTGTCTTCGCGCTGAAGACATGGAGGCACTACTTGTACGGTGAGACCTTCGAGATTTTTACAGATCACAAGAGCCTCAGATATCTTTTTGACCAGAAGGAGCTCAACATGAGACAGAGACGTTGGTTGGAGCTCCTAAAGGACTACGACTGCAGCATCTCCTACCACCCGGGAAAGGCCAATGTGGTGGCTGACGCCTTGAGCCGTAAGGCGCCTGCACGCTTGGCCAGTCTACAGTTACAGAGTTGGAGCCTTTTGGAGGAGGTGGGCAGTTGGCGACCTCTAGAGTTACGAGGGTACTGTGGGGCAGTGACGGTGACACGGCAGACCAGGCCAGAGTTGATAGACCGCATCATCACGGGACAGATGGCCGATCCGTACTTGCAGTCTTTGCGCGATAGAGTACTATCAGGGGACCGAGGGGACTTCTCTTTCATAGACCAGGTGCTACGCTTGAGGGGACGGTTGTGCGTTCCCAGAGACGAGGAGCTGTTGAGAGAGCTCCTGACTGAGGCACACGGTTCCAGATTCACCATACATCCCGGAAACACGAAAATGTACCATGACTTGAGACGCGAGTTTTGGTGGAGAGGGATGAAGCGGGATGTGGGTGAGTTCGTGCAGCAGTGCTTAGTGTGCCAGCAGGTGAAAGCCGAGCATCAGAGGCCCGCAGGGCCGCTTCAGCTGCTTTCAGTACCAGAATGGAAGTGGGAGAGCATCACCATGGACTTGGTGGTGGGCTTACCTGTTACCTAGCGAGGACACGACGCAGTCTGGGTAATAGTGGATAGATTGACGAAGACGGCACGATTCTTGCCGATCCGAGTCACTTTGGGACCAGCACAGTTGGCAGAGAGGTATATCCGTGATGTGGTGCGACTACACGGAGTTCCGCGGGAGATCGTATCCGACCGAGATACCCGCTTTACGTCCCAGTTTTGGGCTGAGTTTCAGCAGGCTTGGGGACGAGGTTGAGGTTTAGCACGGCTTACCACCCCCAGACGGACGGACAGTCGGAACGCACGATACAGACACTTGAGGACCTTTTGCATGCCTGTGTACTAGACTGGAGGGGCTCTTGGGAGGAGCACCTGCCCCTGGCGGAGTTTTCATACAACAACAGTTATCACTCGAGCATCGGCATGGCTCCTTACGAGGCTCTGTACGGACGGAAATGCACGGCACCCTTGAGTTGGGTTGAGGTGGGGACCAAGTGGGAGGTTGGCCCCAGGTTGATCCGGCAGAGTCAGGAGGTAGTTGAGCAGATCCACAGACGACTCCGCACTGTCAGGAGCAGACAGAAGAGCTACGCGGATCGCAGACGCAGAGAGGTGCAGTTCGAGGTTGGGGACCACATCTTCCTTCGTGTTTCGCCCATGAAGGGCTTACAGCGGTTTGGGGTGAGAGGGAAGCTCGCGTCGAGGTTCGTGGGGCCCTTTGAGGTCCTGGAGCGGGTTGGACCCGTTGCTTACAGACTTGCCCTTCCCCCGCAGCTTTCTGGTGTGCACGACGTGTTCCACGTGTCCAACCTCAGGAAGTACGTAGCCGATCCCAGCCACGTACTGAGTCACGAGAGTGTCGAGGTGAGCGACGACCTGACCTACCCCGAGCGGCCGGTGCAGATCCTAGACCGAGCCGTCCGCAGGTTGAGACGAAAGCAAGTACCCCTGGTAAAGGTTTTGTGGAGGAGCCAGCGGTACGAGGAGGCTACCTGGGAGCCTGAGGCAGCAATGCGGGAGCGATACCCGGAGCTTTTCGCGGGTACGTCTTTTCAGACCGGCTTCGGTCCTCTTTGAGTTTGTTATGGTTTATTGGACATCTTTTTCCCGCACCCTAGTTGGCGCAAGTTTCGGGGACGAAACTTCCTTTGAGTTTGTTATATTGTAACGAATGTGTGCCCCAGACGACTTTTAAGACGTCTGGGAGGTGGCCCAGACGTCGGACCAGACGTCTGGGATCACAACCAGACTTCTGATAAGACATCTGGGATTGTTTCCAGACGTCTGGAAATCCGTTATTTTCGACACACGCGAGTCGCCTGCGTGCCTGAGCGCGCAGACCGCATATTCCCTCTTTTTCTCTCTGCGGCTGCAGGCAGCCTGCCACCTTCTCTCTCCTCCTCGCGTGGCCTTAAAAGGGCCACGCCTCCCCTCCCGTCTCCACCGTCTCCTCCTTCTTCTCCTTCCTGTGCGCGAGAGCGAGCGGACGCGAGGGCGGCAGCGACGGCAGCAGTGAGCGCGGAGGTGCGGCGTGCGAGGGCGGAGCTCTGCCGTGAGGGCGAGCTCGCCGGAGCGGCTTGGCCGGCCGGCGGAGGGCGCAGGGGGCGCGGAGCGACGCGGAGAGGGACCTGCTGCGGTCTGAGCAACAGGAGCGCGAGGTGCGACGCGGGCGACGTCGCGAGCAGAGTCCGGGTCGCGCCCTGGTTCTGGAAAATTTTCCAGAATCAGACGTCTGGGTTGACAGCCAGACGGCGAGATAGACGTCTTTAAGCTCATACAGACGTCTGAAAGGTGAGTTTACCACCTTCTCCTTCCTTCCTGTCAACTGACCGTACTGAGGGAGGGAGTTGGCTGTGCGCAGGTTCGCTGATTCGCCATCCATTGCGAATCAGACGTCTGGAAGCTGTACCAGACGGTGGGAGTGACCTCCAGACGTCTGGATAGACCATCGGACGTCTGGGATCTAGGGCAGACGTCCCCGCAAACTTCTGGACGTCTGGGAAACCACGCTGAACAGGTAATTCTCTGATCCACTTTTTAAGACGTCTGGCAGGAGTTCCAGACGTCTGATTTTGCACAGTATCGTCTTTTTCGACCCGTTTAGGGCCCGTTCGGGGTCCGTTTTCCGCGATTCAAGTTGCGTTCTTTTCAGAATTAATTCCTCTACCCGTCTACAGTAGCTATACACTGTTTTGAGACACTCCTTGTGTTTGATCCTTGTGATAGGACCTCGTTCGGTTGCAGTCTTGAGAGTCGCGGAGGCACGCGGGATTCCCGATCACGCCCCCATTACTCCCGTTGTACCTGGTAGAGTGGCTTTAAGTATTAATAAAATCTGTTAAAGTATGAAACCATAACTAGAACCTAGGACATTGCATCAATCCTAGGAATCAGAAATATATGGAATGATAGTTCCTAGGTGTTGCATGAATCCTAGGGCCGGAAAACTACATTGTATGATAGACCCTAGGATATGGCATGAATCCTAGGATGGAAAAACTAGTGGAATGTATAATACTGCAGTCTTGGAAAAATGAAAAGGAATATATGAAGCTGCCTGTAAATTGAATTCACAGCTGCCTATTATGAGTAAAGAAACATGATTGGGATCATGGTTTGTACGAACGTGAAACTGGAAAGTAAGACATAAGATGTTCTGGAACCCTACGGGGAAGTAGGAGTAGAACTCCTGGAAAGCGAATGGAATAGAATTGGGGAAGTGAGCTGGCCCTTGAGTACGGAGTACCAAGGAGAGCGACTGTCCCCCTATTTAGTGTAGAGCTGAGCTAGCTGCCCCAGGGACCCGGGGGTTAGGACTGGCCACTCTGTACCGACTTGTTGGCCCTCGTGTACGTAGTACCGAGGAGAGCTAGTAGTGTTAGGAGAGTACTAGCTACCCCACGGGCCCCGGGGTTCTGTTAGCCTCCTTCACCGACTTGTTAGGCCCACCAAGGCAAACCAGGGTAGTCAGGCGAGGGTGCGCGGACTGTGGAGGGGCAAGGCCCCGGTTTGGTTACTGTGGAGGGGTTGGACCCCTGTTACTGAGAGGGCTCTGCCCTGGTTCCGTGCTGTGCTTTGGGCGCACCCGTTAACGGAAACGACTGACCGTGTGCCAGTGCGGGCTAGCTACCTGTGCGTTTATCGCGCGTGCCGTAGTCACCGTTACGTCTGTCAGTGACCTTGGGGTGGTTGACTGAGGGTAGGATCACCACGGGGGACTCTCCCGGCCAGGAGAGCACCACGTGCTACTTCTACTTTTGGAAAAGACTGCAATCAAGATCGTTCCCACGAGGACATTCGAGATCAAGTAAAGGATCTGAGAAACAAATGAAATAGTGAGAAAAAAAATTGAAAGATGTGAATAAAGGAAGTAATAGAACATAACAGCTACTGTACACTCTACTGTTGCCTTTAGTTAGTTTGCCACTCTACTCAGCGTTTTGCTGACGTGTTACACTCGTTACCTTTTTCAGGACCAGGTGTTGAGCAGCCAGGGTCGGCGGCTGTAGAGGACGCTGGGTCGAGTAGGGCCCAGTAGAGTTACCGCAGCCTTTTGTACCTCTTTTGTTTCTGTTCTAGTGAGTAGTTTTTGTTTCCGCTGTACCTTCTTTACCTGCAGTTCTTGTTATATGATAAATGTTGTTTTACTGTTGTGGTGGTACCTACTGTAGTAGTTTCTTTCCTTACTGCTGTACTTTCTTACTGTTAGTTATATTCATGCTGAATATGGTTTATTTTACTGTCTTTTGGTTACTTCCTCATTGGACGACTAGGTCTTGGGATTAGTCGAGTCGGTCCGGTTCTCGTGTCTCGTAGGGACTCGGGAACCGGGTCGTTACACTCCAGCTGTAAGGTTCGGGAGTTCCACCACACACAAAGCTCCCCTGCTCGACCCTCTGATGGGATACATTTAAGACAAAAGTCATCTATACCCACCAAAGGTTGCCACTTCACCACCTCTTCTCCATCTATATGCATCTCCTATAAACAGGCACACTCCCCCCCCACTCCTGTAAATACCTCAACAAGGTGCTCCTACCCCAGTCCCTCAATCCCCTCACATTCCAAGTCAGGACCTTCAGCATGAGGAAGTCGACGCACCCACTGGTCTCTCTTCATGGCATGCCACCTGAGGTACCTTCGCTAATTGATTAACATCCACATGCACCGGCCCACTACTCCTGAAGTGGTATCTGCCTCTGTTTGGTGGCCACCCCTGATGGGAGAAGAAGATCCCACGTTATCTCTGGCCTCTTCTGGAGTGGAGAAGGCAAATGTTGTATCTCCTCCCTATGCGTGGACTCAACCCTCCACGAACCACCATGGCCTTTGTCTTCTCATTTGTCTGCATCCTTGAAACCCCTGCCTCTAGCTCCTCTATCATTTTTCGCTTCTTTTGACCATAGGCTTTGGCATTCGGATCACCTGCTACAGGCCTCCACTGCATAAAGCTATCCCTGACTACTTTTGCTTGATTCCTCTGCCCACTGCTGTCGCATTCTCTTGGAGAAACAATCCTCTTCACACGTAGGAACAACAACCAGGAAGATCCACCACACTTGAGAACCACCCTTTCATAGAATGGCCCCCCATGCTTTAGATGAACTTCCACCTTCATCGACCTACCATCGCCTTCCACTAGGCCTACCTGCATGCCCTCCTTCAAGGAGGAAAATCTTGCAATAATACTTGCCACCACCATAGGGGAATGCAAATGCAAAGGCATTCCAAGAATCTCGACAACACCATCGCATTCAAAAACTTTTTGCGGTGGGTGCTCACTCAATGTGCCATCAAACAGTAAAACAAGACACCAAATCATGGAAATCAGATCCAGCAGCAATGACGATTTAAACTTTAGGGAATCCACATCTTTTTCCGACCCAAAAACCATGAACCTCGAAGGGTTCAAAATGCATATCTTCCATGTAGACGACAATAGAGGCAAGCATCTTATGAGGCCTTGGAGATCTTCCAACGAAGGACCACCCACCATGATTTCTCCCATGAGCACGTTTTGAAGGGAAGCTTCTGCAACAAGAACCTCACTGGAGATCGAAACTTCAACATCCAAAGAGGATGTACATAAGACCCACGTTGACAAGGCCCTCCTTCATCCCCATGTGTCATGTCCCTCACGTCACACCTCCTAGGGTTCGGGTCGCCCTCACCATGTGCATGAGGAAACCTTTCCTCCCCAACATTCGTAGGACATGGTCGTCTTCTACACAATGACCTGTGATGCCCTAGACCCCCACATTGGAGACACACTAGGGCATTGCGATAGTTTGCAGCCATGTGGCCTCTTTCTCTGCAACGATAACAACGAATACCATCCCTTCACTCGTTGAAGAATCTCCTACTGCCGGCCTTACCCCACTCACTTCTCCCTGTAGGCTGCGAAGGCCCTCCACGGTCATGTAAATGCCGGCCTTCCACCCTTGTCTAGTCGCTTGTCGTCACCTCTTCTTTCCCCAGCATCACCATCCTCCACCTTTCCATTTTTTTTTACTCCAAGTATCGAGAAACATATTTAAAATAAAGCTTCATATAGGACTGGTTGTTTCTAGATACATGCTTCAACTAACATTATGAATGTAGTAAAAAGAATAAGAATAGAGAGAGAAAAGTAGAGAGATGCGAGTAGAGATGAGGGCTCTAATGGTGTTCTAGCAAGGAGTGCTTCAGCGGCCTTGGATTGCTTTAGGAAGGGTAGCAGAACCAGCCCCTTTGGTGGTGAGGGGGTAGTGAGGAGCTTGGAGGAGAAGAGCTCTTTGGAGGAGAATTGAGAGGGAGGAGCTCAGAGGTAGAATAATTGTGGAAATGGGGGGTCTTGGACCCTTTTTATAGCCAAAATGAGGGCAAAATGGGTCATGCAGGGATCCTAATCATGCCACCAAGTCAGAGTGAACGAAGCTGTCCGATCTCAGATCAAGGGCTCAGATTGCATCCAATTGTGCCCAGATCACACCTCCAACTCGTGCTGCCATCTGGTGCTACCACATGGTCTCCTCGCAACCATCCAATCTCCATCGTGTAGCTGCTCGTGCATCAAAGCTACCCGCCTCGCATACTCATCGTTCGTGCTTCATCCTAGCTGTTGGATTTGATGATCAACGGCTGGGATCACGTCAATCGCGTGCTCATCATGGGCTGAAGTCTCTCACCCGCATGAAATGGCACATCATCAACTGTGTGCGCATCCAACGGTCCTCAGTGGCACTACGTGGCCGCTCTATCGCTGCTCGATTTCCATCCAACGGTTGAATTCCATCTGCGCTTCTTAGTGAGATTGGCTCCTTTTGCATGTTTTGAACGGGCATCAGCTGCTCACAATAAAGTGCTTGACCAATGTGCTATGCGCACGTTTGTGTCGCACTCTTGATTTCATGCTCATGTGCTCTTAGCCATTGGATGAAGATCCAACGACCGAGATGGAGAGCTGCTGGATGCAGTAAGGGGGACCAGTGACGTGGCGCCTTTGTGGTCGTGGAATGATGATCCAATTGCCCACAGATTGCGTGAAAACTCCTTCAGAGGCTGAGGGTGCGGTGAAGGGCCATTGGGATGGCACCATGTGGTGCCATCCTGACCGCCCGTCTTCCTGCCTTTGTAGATGGTGCTACAGGGCTCCGATTGAGGCGATTTTTGTATCGTTGGACTGCGTGCATCACTCTGAGTCCATTCATACGGTTGGATTTATCATTCTCTACCCTAAATCATCTGCAATTATTATTAGCATATATTAATTAGCTTATAAAAGTAGCATTATTCTTTACATGGCTAAGTGAATCAATTATGATACAACTATGCAGCTCAAGCATGCATTATTCCTAAGTTAAGCTAGGATCTAACTTAATTTAAGTTGATTAGGTCATATGATTGCTGCTCAAACATAACCCCCATGCCTAAATTTTGCTGGTCCCTAGCAAATGCAAAACTAAATGCAAGTGTATGAACTATGTTATTTACAAATTGGTCCTTGAAGGATTACTTTTTATCAAGAGTTTGACTAAAGATTTTTCTTGTTTTCATCAAAAAATCTAGAAATCCAGGCAACGTGAAAGTGTAGTGACAGTAGCTTAAATAAAGGATCCAAGTGAAAAACCAACTCACATCTAAAGCTCGTTCTTGACCCCTAGTAAAATTCTATCAGGATAAGCAAACTTCTTCCCTCGAGGGTATAACAGAATAAACTGTAATTTCTACCTTGGCTTTAGGCTAAGGTGGAAGATGTCTGTGTCAAGTGATTTTGTATTTGGTGGCTCACACTCATATGGTGCTACATAAAATCTAGTACTACAGACTCTAGGTTTCTAAACTGTCAAACAAATCAGCCTAGAAAGAGGCTCACAAACTATACTCTCTTTAGTTCCCTTGTACCACTCTCTTTTCATATATATTTTTTCTTCTTTTAGAGCGCTCACAATCTCACCCATTGTATAGAACTCAATTTGGTGGACTTACATTGGCATTAACACTTCAATTTTAATTCTGATGACCTTACAACTAAGTCAGAATTCCTCATCCACTATTTGGGTGATTAGAAATATAGAAAAGTAGGTTAAGACCGTATTTGGTGGATTGCAAATAAGGTGGGTATTATTGCCTCAATGTAAACGCAATAAACACAACTATGAACTCAACACTTTTTTTTAGAATATATATATATATTTTTTATAATTTTTCTCTTTTTCTATTTTTTTCTATTTTTTCTTTTTTTTTCGTATCTATCACCACAATGCAATACAACACAACACATGCGACTTTTATTCAGGAGGCATTATTGGGGATTGATGGTGTTCTAAAAGATATTAGGTGGCTTATTTGGTGGAAGTGTCTACTTTCGACACCGGGAAAGGATTGGATAGGATAATGTATTTCCTGACCTTTGGCACTAACACTCTTCTTCAGCTGAGGATTCCGTAAAGGATGATCGTAACCATTCATCTTAGTCATAGTTTTATTAGAATCCGATCTCTACGTATTTGCCTTATTTAGTGGCTCTCAACAATTCACACAAAGAATTCATATGTAGGAATCGAAAGAAAAAAGTATGCCTAACTCCGAGTATCATTACCTAATTATCTAGAAACTAAGATTCCTTGCATTAGACTTAGAGCATCAGTAGACACTTTACTCTCACTTTGCAATTGTTTTGTGGATCAAATAGAAGATGGTTTACTTGACTCCCAAATTATTGTCTAAGGGTTCAGGAAAAGAAGCAATACTTTGTAACAAACTAAAGATGTCTATCGGTCTTCACAATGGATTCATTGCAAACTCTACGTGCAAGTGTGAAATTGTACTAGATTCTAGACTAAGGAATCAATTAAAGAATAAAGTCCCTAATAAAACCTCTTGATAAAAAATCTTTATTCATGGATGCAATATATATAAATGCTATGAACAATTAACCTCTTATGATTACACTTTAATAATTTCCCTTATCGGGTTTCATTCAACTTGGTCCTAATTTAGAACAAAAGGTGAGCGAACGAGTTAGAAGTTGCTGTTGCAGATGATTTCTAGCTCCAATGTGAATATTGGAGGTGGAGTCAGTTGTTCTTAAATTAAGGACCCTAAAGTGCAATTAACGTGCTATTCAAAGGTTTTCTAAGGTGTTGGCAGAAAAATTCACTTTATGTGTACTACCTACTCCATGCCTAAGTTCTTACATGTCCTCATGCATGAATATAAGGAAAATAAATTAAGACAGGGGGTAAGTGGATAGAAATCACTTGGAATTGCTCCTGATTCTTCATTCAGCATATGCCAACAAAATGATGGAAAGCACAATATGCAGAAATATATGCCAAAAGGAAAAGATGCTATGTATAAAAGATATCTACATATGTATAAGTGCTGAGTTTTACGTCTCCAACTGGGCGAAAACTCAATTACACATCCTCGATAAAATTAATAATTTCATCAGCAGGAGGAGGTTCCTAGGCCATAAATCGCTTGAGGCGCTGGCCATTTAGCGTAGAAACAAGCCCAGATTTTGGGTTCATAATTTGGACTGCCCCATTAGAGTAGGGGTGAATCACAAGATACGGGCTAGTTCACTTGGACTTGAGCTTACTCGCAAAGAATTTAAGTCGCGAATCAAATAACTAGACCTGCTGGTTAGGTGTGAATTCCTTTCTTTGTATTTGGCGGTCGTGAAAAGCCTTCATCTTATCTTTGTATATCTTGGCATTCTCATAGGCTTCCAATTGAATCTCTTCTAATTCGTTGAGCTAGAGCTTTCTCTCATAACCTCCTACATCGAGATTAAAATTACATTTTTGCATCGCCCAAATGGTGCGGTGCTCTAGCTTAACAAGAAGGTGACAGGCCTTTCCATACACCATGTGGTATGGCGACATTCCAAGTGGGGCCTTGTACGCGATCTAATATGCCCACAGTGCATTAATCAATCGATCATACCAATACTTGCTATCAAGTCTAACCGTCTTCTGGAGAATAAACTTGATCCGACGGTTAGAAACTTCACCCTGCCCATTGTTCTATGGATGATATGGGGTGGTAATGTAGTGATGTACCCCGTATTTTTTTAATAATGACGTGAAATTGGCATGAATGAAGTGACTGCCCCCGTTACTAATCAGAGTGCGGGGAACACCGAATCTCTCAAAAATAAATTCCTAAATAAATGAGATAATAGTCTTATGATCAGCCCGTCTTGCCGAGATAGCTTCAACCCACTTCGAGACATAGTCAACAGTGAGAAGTATATACTTGAAGCCATGCGAGGTCGGAAAAGGGCCCATAAAATTGATGCCCCAAACATTGAATACTTCTACAACTAGAATGGGTTGAAGAGGCATCATGTCTCTCTGGGTCATAGAACTGATTGTCTGACATCTCTTGCAGCATTTGGCAAACTCGTGTGTATCTTTGAAAATGGTCGGCCAGAAAAAACTCTACTGCAAAATCTTCACAGCGGTTTCCGACCCAAAAAATGACCACCAAGCATCGTTGTAGCAAAAAGATAGCACACTAGAAATTTCTGAGTCGGGGACACACCTCTTGATGATTTGATTAGCCCCAATGCAGAAGAGCAAGGGGTCATCCCAAAAATAAAATTTGGCTTCTGATAAAAATTTGAGTTTCTGATCCTTGGATAAACCCGTGGGAACCTTGCCTGTGACAAGATAATTCGCGATATTTGCGTACCAGGGAAACTCCAAGGAATTAATAGCTAAAAGAGATTTATCCAGAAATTGTTCTGAGATGGGTGGGGAAAAAGGCATGTGGTCTGGGTCTAGCCGAGATAAGTGATCTGCCACTACATTATGAGCTTCGAATTTGTCGCGTATCTCGACATCAAATTCCTACAATAGAAGGATCCATCTGATAAGATGGGGTTTGCCATCCTTCTTTGCCAATAGATGTCGGAGGGTGGAATGATCAGTGCAAATAATCACTTGTGACCCAAGTAAATAAGATCTAAATTTCTCCAACCCAAATACCATGGCTAGCAACTCCTTTTTAGTGACTGTATAATTACATTGAGCCTCATTTAGGGTCTTGCTTGCGTAGTAGATTACAAACGGGTGGCGCTCCTGACATTGGCCTAAAATGACTCCGACAACGAAATCGGAGGCGTCACACATCATCTCGAAATTGAGTGACTAGTCAGGTGGTTGGAGAATTGGGGAATCCAACACAACGCTTCGTAAGGTCTTGAAGGCATTGAGATAAGAGGAATCGAAGTCAAATGGGGTGTCGGCTAGTAGAAGATTCGTCAAAGGACGACTGATTTTCGAGAAATCGCGAATGAATCTACTATAAAATCCGATGTGACTTAAGAATGATTTGATCTGCTTAACCGAGCTTGGTGGAGGTAATAGGGAAATAACTTTAGATTTAGCTCGGTCAACCTCAAGTCCATTAAAGGAGATCCTGTGACCTAGTACAATGCCATCCTTCACCATAAAATGGCTTTTTTCCCATGATAGTACTAGGTTTACTTCTAGGCACCTCCTCAAGATCTTCATGAGGTTATCAAGACAAGACAAGAAATCATCTCCGAAAATAGAGAAGGCGTCCATAAATACTTCTACATAGTCCTCAATCATATCAAAGAAGATGGACAACATATAACGCTGAAATGTCATTGGTGCGTTGCAGAGGCCGAAAAGCATTCGCTTAAAAGCGAATGTTCCAAAGGGACATGTAAAAGTAGTCTTGTCCTGATCTTCCAAGTTAATTGTAACCTGATTATACCTGGAGTATCCATCCAAGAAGCAAAATAAATTACGTTCGGCTAACCATTCCAAGATCTGATCAATGAAAGGTAAAGGAAAATGATCCTTCTTAGTAGCCGTGTTCAGTTTTCTATAATCTATGTAGACCCGCCACGAAGTCGCAGTGCGGGTCGGGATGGATTCGCCCTTGTCATTCTTGATTACAGTGAGTCTTGCTTTCTTGGGCACAATCTGAATAAGACTCACCCACTGGCTGTCAGAATTGGGATTAAGAATGTCCACATCTAGCCATTTAATGATCTTCTTAACAACCTCCAGCATATTTGGATTCGGCTGTCTCTGAGGTTGTCTTGAAGGTTTCACCCCCTCATTCATGTAAATATGATGAGTACAATACGAGGGGTGAATTCCATGGAAATCAGCAATGCTCCAGCTGATAGCAACCCTATGAGCTTGTAAGACAGAGATCAATTGATGCTTCTGTTCTGAGGTCAAGTGAGTGCTAATAATCATGGGGTATGTCTCACTATCACCCAAAAACACAGAGTGAATTATGTAAGGGCTTCAATTCAATCACGGGTGGGTGGGAATCAGATTTGTGTGTGGGTGGAAAAGAATCGATAGCGGAAATCTGATAATCTTGATACACATGAATTCCCACTGATTCCCCACCTGCAAAGAGGTCGATCATGATTGCATTAATAGGAAACCCACATATTGCAATCACGCCATCCTGCGTTAGTAGGGGCAAATCATTAATTGTGGAATAGGATAATTAGAATCTGGGGTGTCATGATCAGATGAACACCCCAGACAATTAGATCCACAGGGCGAAATGTGCATCGCATTAGCCTCGGTCCCGTATGGATCAAGGTCTAAAAACCCTGACAGAGAAGATGAATGTAACATTGGGTCATTACAAAGGAGCCCAATGTTTCCACAAAAAGTCGATTCTTCATCTTCGTCATCCTCCTCTACAAGATCACAATCGAAGTTCCATGATGCCCTGAATATGTCCAGTCTTTCATTTCCTAGGGCTATCTCCATACACCTGGATGCACAGTCGATGTTAGTGTTGGCCGTTGCAAAAAACGGGCGACCAAAAATAATCGGGGCATCGTAGAGATTAGGAGGAACCTCCATATCAAGAACGAAAAAGTTTGCAGGGAAGTAGAGTTGATGAACTTTTACGATCATGTTCTCAACCACCCCTTCGGTGTTTTTCCGACTAGTCGGCAGTTGTATAGTAACCGAGGTGGGTTTCAACTCCCCAAATCAGAATTGATCAAATACTGCTGTGGGAGTTAGGTTGATGGACGAACCCAAATTAAGAAGGGCCCGATCAAATGGAGAATCCTGCTAAAAATGGGAAATGAGTGGGGTACCGGGTCTTTCTTTTATGCGGTAAGTCAGTTAGAATCATGGAGCTAGCCTCCTTTGAGAGTACCACCTATCGTCCGCTTTTTTGCTGTTGCCTCGGGGTACAGTAATCCTTAAAGGACCTAGCGACAATAGGGATGTGATCTATAGCATCGAGGAGATGGACCTGAATATGAACTTCTTTGAACAAAGTCCTCATGTCCTCAAAATTTTGCATGCCCTTTTTCTGTGCTAAATCTTGCGTCAGAGCTTGATGTAGACACATCCATTTAGGTTAAAATGCCTATTTATGCATGTCCTAAGCTTAGATAGGCATTCCATATAATAAATATTGTATAGCATGCATCATTCTGCATTTAGAGTAGTCTGTAGAAATTTTAAGTTAATTGCATCCTTTTATGGCCAGGAGAGAAGGATATTTAATTGAGGACCTCGGATTGACAATTTGACCATATGGATTTGATCAGGACGACGATCGGAGTCTAACGCATCCGAAATCACCTTGATCGGAGTCCCGTAGCACCATATACAGTCCAAGGAAGATCAACGGCTAAGGGACTAGGTGATGCAATTCGTAGCTTCAAAAATCCGACCACACGGATGGATCTGGATCGACGATCGCAGCCTAATAGCATTAAAATTGTTTCAGTCTAACTTCTGTAGCAGCCCCTACAAAGGAAAGAAGATAGACGGCCCAGATCGTGCCAAGTGGCACTATCCAGGATGCACATGGGTGTGATTGTAGCACAGCTTTCGCACAGCGCACGAGCACGCGTAGCAGCATAGTGGTAGCGTAGTAGCGTGAGCGCAAGCGCCAGCGGGCGCATGAGTTGGATCTTCAGCAGCGCTTGCAGCGGATCTTCAGCGATGTTTATGGATGTCACTAATTGTCCATGCACGAAATGCCTCCTTTCCTCCATTATGAAAGGACCCTTACCTCTCCCATTCTTCTTCATTTCTTTCTTTCTCTCCCTCACCACCTCCAAGGCTCTAGAGAGAGCTTGTCCCAAGCCTGGGATGCTCCTCTAGAGTAGAAAACCAAATATTTTTCCCGCCTCTCATCCCCATTTGTAAAGCATCCCGTGGTTGTTCTCTCAACAATTCGGGAAGTAGAACCTCACCGCGATGTCGTCCCGCCCCATCCTCCGACACCGTTCTTCTTCGTCCAGCTTCCTCCCACATTCGTCTGGGCATTATCAAAGCAATTCGTCCTCCAAGTGACCATTGAGGGGGATTCTTCTCACCTTATCTTTTATCGCTTTCTAGTCTAGTTGTAATTTCTAGATTATTTGTAGTAAACACTTGTTTTGAACATATATGTTGATTGTCTCTCTCTTTGTCTTATTTTGCAAGTAGATTAGTTAGATTTCATCAACCTGATCTCTTGCCGTATAAAATACCAAAAAAATCTCAAAAGATAAAAACAACAAACATAAATAAAATCAAAAGTGCGGTTTTCAAACTAAACGTTTGCCTCCCAGTGTTCGACCTAGGACTCACTTCAAGTTTCGGTATAAATTTTATCTGGTAGCGATTTTTGCGACTACGACGATGGGTTTGAAAGTTTCGCCTATGGATCAAACGAATACTAGAGGGGAGGGATGAATAGTATCGCTTCTTGAAACAGTAAATGAGAAAAAATAAATTCACAACAACAATCAAGCACAAATAACACCTGGATTTAGAGTGAAAACCAAAATCAGGTGAAAATTACTACCTAAGCCTCTCGACTTAGGATTTTTCTAACTAGTCAAAACTAGTCAATCCAGTATAGTACCACTTGAATGAGGGTGGCACAACTTCCTTGCAATCACTTCTCTTTTTGACCTGAAGAGAAGAATAACAACAACACGGATCTTTCCAATACCTTGGAATCCGTTAATTAGAGACAACAAAGTTGAATAACAAAATAGAAATATCTATAGAATCTCAATAAAAGATCAAACCGGGATTTCAACGGAGGTTCGAAATGACGTGCTTTTGAAAGACGTGAATGTCGAAAGCAGAAAACTACGCGATCGAAGTTGGATTTGAAAAATCCGTCGTTGAAGTTCGATTTGCGAATAAATCCGTCAACAGATAAATTTATATTGAAACTCTAAGAATTCTGGGTCAAAAACAGGGAGGCTACATCAATCTTAAATGCACGATTATATTTTTCTGTGTTTTTGTTTGAAAATGAGATAATTACAATGGAATTGATATAAACAATAAGAGAGAGAAAGAGAGAGAGAGAACAATCACTTGATATAATAATAATGTCTTTTCAACTAGAAAGCAAGAAATCATTACGACTAGAAAGCGGGAAATTCTAATCTAGAAAGTGATTAAAAAGAAGGGAGAGATATGTTATCCTCCTCGACGAATGCTTGGAGAACGAGCCAGACGGAGTGACGCCTAGAAGACGCAGGATGGAGTGGGAAGGAGGATGAAGCAGGAAGAAGCGGGAACGAGGTAGCATGTCATCGTCATCGTGGGATCCACTTCCGGAACGGGGGCGAGAAAATTGGATTTGGCTCTAGAATAGCATCCTGGGTGTAAGACAAGCTTTTCTTGAGCTTTGGAGAGGGAGAGAGGTGAAGGAAGGGATGAGAATTTTGTAGGGTAGGAGTTTCCTTTTATAATTGCAAAGATAGGGGACAATTTGGTCATTACATAGTTAAAACAATAAATGAGGGGCTCTTTAGTGACGGATTTAAGCGTCACTAAAGACCCCACCTCGCTGCAACCTCGCACGCATGCTCGCCTCCTTGCCTACCGTGTGCTCAATGCTCACCCACATCCTCGCGATATCAGTCGTCTGATCTCAAGATCGGACGACTTAAAGTCATCCTCGCCCGTGCCTTCTTTTGCGCTTAACTGTGTGCCCGCGCGTGCGATCGGGCGTGAGGCGGTGCGTTTGATCGCGCGTGCGCCTAATTGGGTGATCTGGGCCGTCTGCAGCCAATCGCGTGGTCGAGATAACATGCGTGCGCACAGTAGATCGCGAGTTGAACTCGCGCCCCGCGCTTGTGCAAAGTCGCTTGACTGCTGCGCTACCTCCTCAGCGCGCATGCTCACGGCCATCGGATTAAGATCCAACGGCCCAGATCTCGCCTCGCCCATGCCTTCAGAAGATGAGAAGTGATGCTGCGGCCGATTTGGGTGGCTGTGATGGCACCACGTGGTGCCATCATAGCCGTCCATCTTCTGTGACATATAGAAGGTGCCATGGATGTCGGATTGAGCCGATTTTTGCGCCATTAGGCTGCGATCATCGATTCAAACCCATCCGTGTGGTTGGATTTGTCATTTGAAGTGCGGTTTGGCACCATCTTGGCCCTTGATCTCTAGGCTTCCTTGGACTATATGTGGTGCTACGGATGTCCGATCAGGGCGATCTTGGAGTCTTTGAACTCCTGTCGTCACCCTGATCAGATTCGTATGGTTGGATCTTCTATCCGAAACCTTGATTAAAAATCACCCTGTCCCTAGCCATAAATGGAGACAATTACTATACAATTTATATAATTTGACCTAAATGCATGATTATGCATGTTATGCAATATTTACAATGCATGATGTTAATATGACACTAAGAACATACATTAATAGACATTTTTGGCTATTTAGATGTATGCACATCACACCCCCTTGCCTATCTTTTTCTAGTCCTGGCAAAAACTACATGCTATTTATAAAAGAATTAGGATTTGATTACTCGGGCAAAAGTCATTTTCAACATTAAGAAATTTTTACTTAGGACCTGAACTTTTAATGACACAACAGCGCCTGGGTATTTGCCAAAATGCAGACCGCCTCAAGCCCTCGCCTAATTCAAAGAAGGATATCTTTTTCTCATTTTTCTTCTTTTCTAATTTTTTGAATTTAGGGTTATAGAGCGACTTTCTACGACCACTCAACCCACTCAAGACTTGATGAGAACCCTAACTTCTAAGCATCTTTTTGTGAATGTGATAGACTCGTTGATTGGCAATCAGAATGGACTTTGGGTTTCTACGCCGCTAGGTAACCTTAAAAAGAATTCTGCCAAAAGGTGTATCTATACGATCGGTAGCTTTCTCCCTACTTTTATTTTTATGAGATCAACACAAGGGTGAATCTAGTGTATTTCTCCCCAGCTTATTCTACTTCTTTGCTTCTTCCTAAGAATTTTAGGAATTAGACATGCATTTCTTGAGCTGGGTTCTAGACAACCTACCAATAGGTTGTTACCCACAATAACTTGCCAGCCATACTTGTGCGGTGAAGTGTGGCTTATTATTATTTTTTTCTTTTCTCATTTTCATTTTCTTTTTCTTTTCTTTTTCTTTTTTTTTTCTTTTTGGATTTTTTTTAAGTCGGTGGCTTCCCTGGTCTAAGATTTACCTAAAGGTAGTAGGAAAAGAATGGTCCAGTGGTTGGGCTCTGGACAACCTACCTATGGGTTGTTATCCACGATAACTTACTAGCCATACCACCCTAGAAGGTTCATTAGCTACCCAATTTCCGTTAAAACCGTCGAACAACAAGTCAGTGCTAATAGTGTGTAGATGCTTAGACTTAAAGTTCCCTCAAATTAGAGGGCGGGTTGATAAGTCATGTACTTATCACCCAACTTATTTAATAAAATTGAAATAGAATTTAGGATGGCGAGGACTCGATAAATAAATCTACATTTTAGTGGACACTCGGGCTGATTAAGCCCAAAGACCTAAAGGGTCTTAGTGTTTAGATCCTACTGTAATATTTCCTAAGATTGAAAAGTCCTAATGCCCAAGTATTATTTCCTAATCCAATTTATATATATATATATATAAGAAAACAAGTAGAATTTACAAGAATTCCACAGAGCTGACAAAATGATTCAGAAATGAATCCATCCCCCCATGCTTAGCTGATGCAATGTCCGCATTGAGAATAAAAGACATGAAAGGAAGGGTAGCATGTAGAAGATATCACCTGAATGTGATGCTCGGGTTAGCTCTGAGTCAGATTATACAACTGTTGAGTTTAATGCCATTAGCTAGGCAAGGTCCAGCCAAAGAAATCACAACATGATGAGAGCAACTGTGTCTGAGACTGATTTTGGAACAATACGGTCAATAAAAGGCTTCATACGTTGACCGTTGACTTTAAATGAATTACCCATCTTTGGGTCAGAAATCTGAATGGCCCCATTTAGAAATATCTGATTGATGATGAACGGGCCATTCCATTTTGACCTAAGTTTGCCGGGAAGGAGCTTAAGTCGAGAATTAAAGAGCCAGACCTTCTGGTTCGGCTCAAAGCTCTTGTGGGATATTAATTGGTCAAGAAAAGCTTTGGTCCAAGCCTTATAGATCTTGGCATTCTTGTATGCATCGTTTCTAAGCTCCTCCAACTTAGATAGTTGGAGTTTCCTAGTCTTTCTGGCTAAACTCAAATTTAGATTGCACTGCTTGATTGCCCAGAATGCCCTATGTTCAATTTCTACAAGTAAATGGCATGCCTTTGCATACACTAGACAAAATGGTGACATGCCGATAGGTGTTTTTTATGCCGTACGGTAGGTCCAAAGAGCATCCTCAAGCTTTTGAGCCTAGTCTTTATGATAAGGCCTAACCGTCTTGTGAAGAATATTCTTGATCTCCCAATTGGAGATCTCGGCCTATCCATTCATCTGGGGATGGTAAGGTGTGGAGACTCTGTGATTTACCTTGTATTTTTTCAGTAAATTACAGAACTGGGCATTAGTGAAGTGAGAACCACCATCATTGATGATAGCCCTCGGAATCCCGAACCGACTGAAGATGTTCTTCTTGACGAAATCGATGACCACCTTGTGGTCATTGGTTTAGGTGGGAATGGCCTCGATCCACCTGAACACGTAACCAACAGTGACGAGAATGTACTAGTGTCCAAATGAAGGGAAGAAGGGTCCCATGAAACCAATGCCCCAAACGTCGAAGATTTCGACAGGAAGAATCGGGTTTAGAGACATTATGTCTCTCTTGGTTATGCTCCCAAGTTCCTGGCATCGGGAACACGACCTCGAGAATTCCTGGGCATCCTTGAATAAAGAAGACCAATAAAATCTAGATAGAAAAATCTTTGCAGCCGACTTTTTTCCGGAGAAATGTCCACCACACGCAGATGCATGGCAAAACTCGAGTATACTTTTGAATTCAATCTCCGGAACACATCGGCAAATAATCTGATCAGAGCCGATGCGATACAGTTCAGGGTCCTCCCAAAAGTAATATTTGGCCTCAGATTTGAGTCTATCTCGTTGTTGCTTGGTCCAATCCTAAGGGATTTGACCAATGGCCAAATAATTTACGATGTTTGCAAACCACGGAGTTTGGACACCTGATATTGCAAGGATAGTCTTGTCTGGAAAAGTATCAACAATCGGAATATCCAGACAAAAAGAATCACTCAGAAGTCTTGAAAGACGATTCGCCACCACATTTTATGCCCTGGATTTATCTTTAATATCAAGATCAAATTCTTGAAGCAGAAGAATCCATTGAATAAGTCGGGGTTTGGCATCCTTTTTGGCCAAGAGATGTCTCAAGGTCGAGTGGTCGGTATATATTATGACATGAGACCCTAAGAGATAAGCTCTGAATTTCTCCAAAGCAAATACTATAGCTAGTAATTCCTTCTCAGTAATAGTGTAATTTCTCTGGGCCTCGTCCAGAGTTTTACTAGCGTAGTAGATGACAGAGGGCTTCCTGTCAATCTTCTGACCCAAAATAGCCCCAACCGCATAATCAGAAGCATTGGTCATGATCTCAAATGTGGCTGTCCAAACCGGTGGTTGCAACACCAGAGCACAAGTGACTGCTGTTTTAAGAAAATCAAATGCCTTACGGCATGATTCGTTGAAATCAAATGACGTATCTTTAGCGAGAAGGTTGCTCAGAGGGCGAGTAACCCTAAAGAAGTCCTTAATGAACCACCTATAGAATCTCACATGACTAACAAATGATTAAATTTGTTTGACAGATGTGGGAGGAGGAAGTTTAGAGGTAGCATCAACCTTAGCTTTGTCAACTTTGATTCCCCGTTCAGAGATTACATGACCCAAGACGATGCCTTCTTGTGTCATGAAATGACTCTTTTCCTAGCTAAGGATCAGTCTTGTTTTGATGCATCTTTTAAGAATCATTTCAAGATTAGTTAGATAAGAATCAAATGATTCTCCAAAAATAGAGAAATCATCCATGAAGACTTCCATAAACTCTCCCACCATCTCAGAGAATATGGCTAGCATACACCTTGGAAAAGTCGCGGGTGTATTGCATAAGCCAAAAGGCATCCTACGGAAAGCAAAGGTTTCGTAGGGATAGGTGAAAGTCATTTTTTCCTGATCCTTGGGATGGATAGGGACTTGATTGTATCCTGAGTAACCGTCTAGGAAATAGAAGTACTTCTGCCCGGTTAGTCTTTCAAGGATTTGATCGATAAAGGGCAAAGGGAAATGATCCTTTTTTGTGGCTGTGTTCAGCTTATTGTAATCAATACAAACCCTCCAAGAGGAAGCTGAACGAGTTGTGACAGATTCTCCTTTCTCATTAGTCACAACGGTAATCTCGACTTTCTTGGGAACAATTTGCACATGACTTACCCAAGGACTATTAGAGTTCGGATAAATGATTTCTGCATCGAGCCACCTGATAATTTCCTTCTTGACCACTTCTCGCATATTTGGGTTTAATCTCCTCTGCCTTTGGCGAGAAGGGTGAGATCCATCTTCTAAAAATATTCTATGATTGTAGTAAGGTGGCTCGATCCCCCTAAGGTCATGAATGGTCCAACCAATTGCCTCCTTGTGTTCCTTTAGGACTTTGATCAGTTTAATCTCCTACTCCTTAGTTAATCTGGCACTGATAATCACAGGGAGCGTCTTTGGAGGTCCCAAAAACTGATATTTCAAATTCTCAAGTAATGGTTTCAGTTCGAGTTGGGGCGGGTTTTGGATTGAGGGTAAAGATGATGCTGAAGAAGATTCATCAAGAGGAAGAGGTTGAAAGTGACTAAAATCAATAACCTCTTCAGAATGTGGCGGGTTTGCCACAGAGGGTTGCGGGTCAGATCCATCACAACAGAAGGAACTTTCGATTGCAGAAATCGTCATACATGTTTCAATGTTCAAATTGTCTTCCTTAAGTTCCTCTATAAATCCACAATCATCGAATTTGTTAATCTCCTTAAAAATATCCAATTTCAATTTCTGATCCTCAAAGGCAATTTCCATGCTACTCTCTCACAGTTGATATTGGCCTTAGTGGTAGCCAGGAACGGACGCCCCAGAATGATGGGCGCGTTCCTTAAATTCTCAGATACATCCATATCAAGGACAAGGAAATCTACAGGAAAATAGAAATTCTTAACCTTAACAATAACGTCTTCAATAACGCCTTGTGGATTTGTGACCAAACGATCCGCTAACTGCAGCGTTACTGAAGTTGGCCGAAGTTCACCTAATCCAAACTTCTAATAAAGAGAAGTCGGGATTAGATTAATAGATGCACCTAGATCCAGAAGTTCTCCATCAAAGGTGTAATCTCCGATGACATAAGAAATCAAAGGAGCACCTGGATCTCTCTTTTTCTAAGAAAGGTGATATAGGATAATAGAACTAGCCTGCTCGGAGAGTACCACCTTCCTCGAAATAGATTCTCTCAACTTACGCTCTGTGTACATAAATTCATTAAAATTTTAGCATAAGCTGGTATGTGTTTGATAGCGTCAAGGAGCGAGATATTGATCTCGACATTCTTGAATATATTCAAGAGCTCCACGTTACTATCAATAGGCTTCTTCTTCCTAGGTTTAATCAAAGCCTCAGGAAAAGGAACATGAGTTAGATCTTTGGAATTAGGTTCTTGAGTCTTGATTTTCTCTTCAGAGTTCTCCTTTCTCTCCTTAGGCTCTCCGGGATTTGATAAATCAAAATAGTGTGGTTGTGGATCTTGAGTTTGTTTTCCACTCCTCGAGGTAATAGAATTAGCAGATGCATATGGGTTTAGGTCTTGGGGAGGGTTAGGAAAGATTGGAGGGACTTCATTAACCAGAAACCTTTGATTTGAAGAAGCTGAAGAGGAAGGACCCTGCTCAACCACCTGAGCATGTGCGTGCGAGTCCCTCTGATTCTCGTACCCTTGGGCTTGATTGGCTGGATTATGGATATTACGTGGGTTGGGTACAGGTTGAGATGGCAGAGATTCGGATTGACGAGAATTAGCAATGAACCTGGTTTGCAAGTTGTCTAGCGAGGTTTTCATTTGTTGCATGAGGTGGAGCATAGATCCTTGCATTTCTACCATCGGTTTGTTTAGATCAGCCTGTCCTATAGGTTGACGGGCATGCCAAGCTGGCTGATTAACGTAATTCGGGGGTAGCTGAGTGTGAACATGACCCTAACCCATTGATCTTTGCGGAGCATAGTTGTTGGGTCTAAATTGGGTCTGCTGCTTCGGGTTTTTCTAGGAGAAGTTAGGGTGGTTCCTCCAACCTGGATTATAAGCATTAGAGTAAGGGTTGGACCTAATGTTCTCCTGTACAACGTAGACATCCTCATAAGGTGAGGATGGAGAGAAAGAAAGAGATCGATCAGAGAAACTAGGATCAAAGGCCCCAGTTGGGAACCCGTGGGGTTCTGAATAATGCTAACTCATAGGTTGAGCCGCATTAAGTTGATTCATGAACTCCCGTCCAGAAGGAGCTCACGACGAATGGAATCCTGAATTCTAGGGTTGAGTGGATCGAGAATTGTTCATTATGTTTCCAGCCATCCACTCCTCCATCCTTTTAGTAACCAAGTCCACCTTATCTAGCTTATTGCAAATCAATTCCATATCGAATGAATGAGAGTCGTGGACTTCATTAACATTGGATCTGGGTTGTTGGGATCGGTTAAAAGTATTCATGGAGGCATGATTGATTGAATTTTCACTCATCTCAAACAAATCCTGCGCGCTATCTGCGTCTTTGTTGAGGAAATTGCCTCCGCAAGAAGTGTCCACGTGATTTCTGAGTTGCTCAGTCAACCCGTGGTAGAAGATCTGCACGAGCTGCCATTTTGGCACCTCGTGGTGTGGACACCTCTGCAATAAGTCCTGGAATCGCTCCCAGGCAACATGAAACTACTCCCCCAGCCGCTGGGTGAAGGTAGTAATCTCCTGTCTTAGAGCATTGGTACATCTGATAGGGAATAATTTTTTCAGGAAAGTCGATTTCAGATCATTCCATGTTGCAATCGGCCTACCTATGGTCCTGTACCAATGAGTGGCTTTATCCCTAAGAGAATAAGGAAAGAGCCTCATGATCATCTGCTCTTCATTCATGTTTCGCACCTTGGTAGTCTGGACCAAAGTGGTCAAGTCCTCCAAGTGCTGAAACGGGTCTTCAGAGCTAAGCCCATGAAAGTGTTTGATCAGGCTTAATACTTGGGGCTTGATTTCTACATCTCTGGTAGGAATTTGGACGCCGGGACGTTCCCCATAATTTGAAGGATCATAAAAATCCTTCAAGGGTTGAGTGCCCTGCATTCTTTGGAACCATTCTTGCATTCTCTGCATTTGTTCCAGCTGCCTTTGAAATACCTCTTGTGGATTCTGAGGCAGAGGAGGTTGTTGATCAGCCAAGGGATCAATTTGGCCAAAATCCAATCTACGCCTCCTAGAATACTCTAGTGGTCCTTCCAATCGGGGATTCAATGACCTCCTTCCCAGCATAAACTAGGAAGAGTCGGAAGGACTGGGGATAAGAACCCTGCAACACAACAAAACAAGCCTATCCTTAAGTGGGGTAGTCTAAGGATCTACAGACTCTCAGAATTTGCCTTAAGATTATAGACGATTTACTCTACTTGCGTCCAATCAATCCAACAAGTTAGAAGGAGGGACTGGGGAGAAGGTTCTTCCTTTGGCTTGCACCTTCGGTTCCTAGTGTACCCCCAGCCGTGATCGTTTGACGCTACTCCCCTAGCTAGACATTAGATTAATTGGTACAAGCAGGTTAATCATAAACAATCTCAGATTGGGCCCCGAAGAGCAAATCAGTCCTTTAAGGCCAACGTCTACTTGATTTTATTTAGGCTTGGGATTGTAGTGCTTATAGAATGTGGTGGACCCTTAAGATGGGTTGTGACCTTAATGATTGATTGAATATGTGTGAGTCCATGCACAACCAAGGTTTTCAAGAAAGATTATTTTTGATGAGTGAATTTTAAGGTTCAAATCTTGCTTAAGTAGCTTTTAGGGTTTGGAATTAGGTTAATTCAATCAAGTTTCGAGGCAAACCAGATTTTCAAGCACGAGTGAAGATCTTTTTCCTTTTGAAATCAAAAGTAAAGTGGAGTGCCTGGTATTGACCTAAATTGAAAATCCTAAAGGGAAGCTACTTGGTGAGTTGATTTTAGGTTAAGTGGTGCGACCCAAACAACTCAAACAATTGGCCAAAATTGCACCACTGAGTTAGGCACACAAAATGATTAACCTAGATTGATTTCTACTCTTTTATATGTTGATTTACGTGTACCAGCTCCACAGATAAGAATTCGGTTGAGTAGATAAAAATCAATTAGGTTATGTGCCTTGAATGTGGGTGTATGTAGTGTGTATGTTGATTTACCCCACAAGAAATATCTTTTTGTTATTTTTTTTTAATATGAGGGTGAAATGAATGTGAGTGGAAATTCAAGCAACCAAAATAACCTTAGGATTTATGCAAACACCTAGGTTAATTGGAGTTTGAATTAATGTTGTGAGATGAAATCTATGGAGTGGGAAGAATGGGGAGCACTTACAGTTGTTTTCAACTACACTTTACTCCGATCTACCACTTGAAGATTCCCTGTTAAGGTACCTACAAAACAATAGACGAGAAATAAAGTAAGTTAGAAAACAATACAGTGTGCAAAATGCGGAAAGAAAATCAAAAATCGTTGCCGCCCCGGTGACGGCGCCAAAATGTTAAAAGCAGAAAGCTACGCGATCGAAGTTGGATTTGAAAAACTTGTCGTTGTAGTTCGATTTGCGAAGAAATCCGTCAATAGATAAATTTATATCAAAGCTCTAAGAATTCCGGGTCGAACATAGGGATCTTAAATCCGCGATTATATTTTTTCGTGTTTTTGTTTGAAAACGAGATAATTACAATGGAATTGATATAAACAATAAGAGAGAGAGAGAAAGAGAGAGAGAACAATCACTTGATATAATAATAATATTTTTACAACTAGAAAGTGGGAAATGATTACTAGAAAGCAAAAAATTCTAATCAAAAAGTGATTAAAAAGAAGGGAGAGAGATGTTATCCTGCTTGACGAATGCTTGGAGGATGAGCCGGATGGAGCGACGCCTGGAAGACGGAGGACGGAGCGGGAAGAAGGAGGACGAAGCGAGAACGTGGCAGCACGTCGTCGTTGTTGGGGGATTTAGTTCTGGAACGGGGGTAAGAAAATTGGATTTGGCTCTAGAATAGCATCCTGGGTGTGGGACAAGCTTTTCTTGAGCTTTGGAGAGGGAGAGAGGTGAAGGAAGGGATGAGAATTTTGTAGGGTAGGGGTCTCCTTTTATAGTTGCAAGGATAGGAGGCAATTTGGTCATTACATAGTTAAAACATTAAATGAGGGGGTCTTTAGTGACGGATTTAAGCATCACTAAAGACCCCACATCGTCGTAGCCTCGCGCGCACGCCCGCCTCCTCACCTGCCGCACGCTCAACGCTTGCCCACGTCCTCGTGATATCAACCGTCCAATCTCAAGATCGGACGGCTTAAAGTCGTCCTCGCCCGCGCCTTCTTCTGCGCTTAACCGCGCACCCGCACGTGTGGTCGGGCGTAAGGGAGTGCGTTTGATCGCGCGTATGCCCGATTGGGCGATCTGGGCCATCCACAGCTGATCGTGCGGTCGAGATAACATGCATGAACGTAGCAGATCGCGAGTCGAATTTGCACCCCACGCTCGTGTAAAGCTGCTCGACCGCTGCGCTGCCTCCTCTTTATTGCGATTACCTTTTAAGTGCGTGCACTCACGGCCGTCGGATCAAGATCCAACAGCCTAGATCTCACCTCGCCCGTGCCTTCAAAAGATGAGAAGCTTTGCTGTGGCCGATTTGGGCGGCTGTGATGGCGTCATGTGGCGCCATCATAGCCGTCCATCTTTTGTGACATGTAGAAGGTGCCACAGATGTCGGATTGAGCCGATTTTCATGTCGTTAGGTTACGATCATCCATCCAAACCCATCCGTGCGGTCGAATTTGTCGTCTGAAGTGCGGTTTGGCACCATCTTGGCCCTTGATCTCTAGGCTTCTTCGGACTATATCTGGTGCTACGGATGTCTGATCAGGGCGATCTTGGAGTCGTTGAACTCCCGTGGTCGCCTTGATTAGATCCGTACGGTTGGATCTTCTGGCCGAAGTCCTAGTTAAAAATCACCTTGTCCCTGGCCATAAAAGGAGATAATTATTATACAATTTATACAATTTGACCTAAATGCATAATTATGCATGTTATGCAATATTTATAATGCATGATGCTAATATGACACTAAGAACATACATTAATAGACATTTTTGGCTATTTAGATGTATGCACATCAGTGAATAGTGAAGCGTAGAATACTTTTGAAAGAAGCACGAGAAGCTCTGATTTTAGAGAGTATTTATATGAAAATTGTGAACTGAAAAGGCTTTGTACGACCTTTATTTATACTAAAAGGTCAGCTTGAAAAGGAAGTGATATTGGTCGATCAATTAAGGTATGTTGGTTGATCAAAAAGCTATTTGGTTAGTCAATTAAGTTGTTTGATCGATCATAGGTTGGTTGATTAATTAGCTTGATTGGTAGATTAATAGGATTTTAATCAACTTCCTAAAAAGGATTGCTTTGATCGATTAGCAAACTTGGTTGGTCGATCAATATGTTTTGGTTGATCAAAAAAGAAATATTGGTTGATCAATAACCCTAAAAGTTGGTTTTCCAAGAAGTGCGAAAAATTATTTGGTTGCTTTATTTCTTAGGTTTCTTACAATGATATCCTAGACTCAAATAAAAAGGAAAATGACACACATTAGCAATCATCTGGACTTGATTTAAAAGAGAGGCTTTAATCCGGGATGAGTCTGAAATATTAGTGTAGTAATAAACATAATTTTGGTGTATCAAAATAGAGGTACCTACAGGATTCTCCCGAAACCCTGGTTTTGCATCACGAAAATGCGGTCACCATTTTTGCATCGTTGCTGGGGAGGCAACGCTTTGGTTTTTCTCACGTTTTTCCCCCTTACTTAATGTTTATCTCATTTTTTCTCTGATCGTACTGTGATTACAGGTACTCTTCCGAGGCGGGCCAGGGCAGTTAGATCAGAGAAAAGTGCAGACGAAGGTTTTGCAAGTGTCTCCCCACCACCCTCACCCTAGATTCCATTTTATCACCTAATAACTCAAAGTCAAATCAACTTAGGTGCTTGCATAAATCCTAGCTTAGATCTTGGTTGTTTGATTGTCACTTCACCTCACCTCACCCATTCGCATAAATTAAAAAAAAAAATTACATTTCTCTTTTTGTGGGATTAAACTAAAAGAGACACTTAAACACCCACAAATTTCTCGACCTAAGGCGCATGATCACATTGATTCTACCACCTAACCGGAATTTGACTTGTGGATTCGGTACACCATAACTCAACACACAAATAAGTGAGTAGAAATGTGATTAGGTTAAACATTTTTGTGTGCCTTAATCAAGTGGTGCAACAGGCTAATTGCTTGAACTGTTTGGGCCGTACCACTCAAATTAAAAGTGATTCATCAGTAGCTTGCCCCATAGGATTGATCTTTAGGGTTGAACCAGACACCACATTATTTTTGAGTTTTAAAGGAATATATCATCACTTGTGATTTCGAAGTTTGGAGTGTTCTACTGAACTTGATTGAATGAATCTAAAGATTAAACCCTAAAAGCTTATAAACAAGGTTAAACCCTAAAAGACACATCATAATAACCTTGTTTGAAAACCCCAGTTGTGCACACACACATTTGAATTGATCATTAAGGGCACAACCCACCTAAACAACCCATCACATTCCAAGAACATAATCAACCCAAGCCTAATTAAAACTGAGTAGATGTTGGCCTTAAGGATTAACTCACTCTTTGGGACTCCAACTGAGATTTTTTTCGATTAATCTGCTTCTACTGGTCCATTTGATGTCTAGCTAAGGGAATAGTGTCAAACAACCGCAGTTGGGGGCTATCAAAGGAATCGGAGGTGCAAGCCAAAGGAAGAACCTTTGCCCCAACCCTCCCTCTAACTGGATGGATTAACCAGATAAAAGTAAATCAAATCGTTTCTGTCATCTCATGACAGGTTCTGGGAGTCTGTAGGTCTTTAGGTTACCCACTTAAGGACATGTTTGGTTGATCGTATTGTAGGGCACCTTTCTCTATTCTATTTCCCCTCTTGTTTCACCATATATTCTTCCACACTACACACACAATTCCAATCCTACCTTTTTAAGCGGGAAATCGATGTTTTAAAATACTTCGTCGTAGTATAGGTTGAAATCATGCGAAAATAAATAATATTTATAGCTCGAATATCTAGAAATGAAGTCCGACATTGAACACAAGGAGCAAGTATTGTAATTCACACACTAATCAAGATAAATATGTAAATGAGCACAAGAAATCAAACACAATAATGATATTCAATGAATACTAATCTGTCACATTGAATATTCAATGATGTTCAATGTATCGCAAGAATACGAGGATAAAGCGATAAGAGGATAAAAAATAATGGTGATTTGAATTACCACTTATATCCTTCTTAAGTTAAGCATACATCCAACTATCAATTATATCAAATAAAGCAACAGTAACTTGAATGCTACAGTAATCAGACGTCTTTTTGGTAAATCAGATGACTTAAATGTCGTTGCTATAGTGCTCTGTAAAGAGCTTTCTTCTTCAGCTCCCTCTCTTCTTTCTCCCTTCTTCTTCGGTTCTTCTCCTCTTCTCTTCTACTGCAAAGCCTTCTCTTCATTTCTTCTTTTTCTTTCCTTTCTCTTCTTCTGTAGGGCTTCTTTATCTCTCACGCATAGGGGAAGACAAGGCTATAACGACTAAGTGTTGAGCATCTGCATAGAGGAGCAAAACCCTCCCCCTCTCTCTCTCACAAATCTTCTCTTCCTCCTCTCTTTCAGCTAATCGGATCGCTTATTGGGTAATCGGATCAGCAGTATCAGGTCTAGGGCTGCATGCGTGGTGTCACAGCTGAGTGAGAGGGTTAGGTGGTCAGGTGTGCATGGGTGAAGGGGACCTCACCCTCGGTGTTGAGGTGATAAAGCCATGTGAGAAAAACAATATATGTGCATCCACTACCTTTTCCCTCTACGATGTGGGACTAAACCCATAGGCTCCTTGCGTGCCTTTGCTGCTGTGATGCTCTCCCAATTGAGGCAACCGCTAGGGTTTACGCCTTCAATCAAGGACCTGGGAGGGTACTTGGGCTGAGTCCGCACCACCTGGAGCAAAGGCTTGGAGCTATCATGGCCTTGAACATGAAGAACACAGTCGGAGATGACGGCGATGATGGCGTAGACCGGCAAGACCTGAAAAACACAAGTATAGCTTTTTGGCCCAATTAAAACACTTTAGGAGCTCCACAAGGTTGCAGCGAGGGTGCTGGTGGTGGTGGGGCAGTGCAGGGATGGTTGTAGGAGGTTGGCAAAGGTGAGAAATGAAGGCGGACGATGGGTTGTTCGATGGCAGTTGTGAGTGGGCGAAGGGTGAAATTGGTTGAGGGGTTTTGTGCGAGGATGAGCAACGGAGGTTTTAGAGGTAACGCGAGGGTGTTTGGTGGTGTGGCGTAGGGTGGCGAGCTCGTCAGAGCTTCGCCGGCACGAAGGAAGATGATGGGGGAGTGAGGTGGACAGTGATCGAAACAAGAGTTGAGGGAGAGAGAAATAAAGTAGAGAGGAAGAGGAAACTATAGGACCTAATTTAAGGAAGAAATGAGGGAGATTACCACGCCGGTGTGATTGCTGGACGTGGGGAAGACGAATCCTCTGTGAGGGAGACGGCGGCACTGAGAGGGGAAGATGGCACCCGCTGTGATCGGCGATGCGCGGAGGAAGGTGGTGAAGATGATGGATAGGCCCATTTGGTCGTTGGCCATCCCTAGGAAGATGGGGAAGATGAGCCGTCGGAGCTAGGTCAGAGAAGGGTTGAAGGTAGAGGAAGAAGGGGTATTTGGCCTTAAAACCTTGCTAAAGAGGACAGTTTGTCCTCAGGGGTTGGAAGCTTGGAGGCTTGGAAGCTTCGCGAAATAGGAGACCCGAACCTTCAAAAGGTTCGCATGAGCCTTTGGATGGATTTGGAAGGTTATGAAGAGGCTCAAATGGAGGAGGATCTTGTCAGGAGCCTTCCTTCCATTTTTGGGAGAGATCTGTCAAGGTATTAGAGAGAAATCTCTGATTGAACGTCGTCAGAGTAGGAGTTCCTCCGCGATAATGGTGGAGGGACTTGATTTCAAAGAGGACGACAAACTTAGGGACCCATTTGTAAGGAATTCAAAAAGCTAGGGGTTCGTATGTGATAAAAAGAGTCAGATTGGGCTGAAATGCAAACTAGGTCAATATGATCTCTGATTGGGTCTAAATTTTGGTAAAAACCTAATTTGGACCCAAGGAATCTGATGGTGAAGTCAGATTTACGTTTTGATCAAGTTTGACTGGATAATTTATACAAAAATCTAAATTAGGGCAATTATCTGTCGGAAACTTTATTTTACGCTAAATTGGGTTCTGATGGTCAAATCAAAGGTACCAAATCTTATAGAATATTTTTCTATGATTTTAGATGGTTTAGGTAAATTTTATCTTGATCAAAACCTCAGTTAATTAAACGGGTCAGTTTTTAAGGTTTCAGATATCCATTAATTCTCGAAACGCGAGAAAACCTGTTTCTGTCTGCATGAACCCACTTATTAGGCATTTATGATCATTTGACCTTTAATTAACCCTTGGGAAACCTCATGATTGCTCTGCAATTAGGATATTTTGTTAAAACTATAGTTTTACCCTTATTTTATTGTTTGTTTCTCAGAATGGATATGCAATGAATTATGATCTTCTGACGGTTTTGTAGGAGCATTTATCAATGAATTCTGACTAATTAAAGCTTGATATAACTGATGATGACGTTATCATCACTATTTGCACTGACTCAATTTTCGATTATTTTTACGAAATTTAGGTAGCTAATGAACCTTCTAGGGTGGTATGGCTGGCAAGTTATCGGTGGTAACAACTCATTAGTCGGTTGTCTAGAGCCCAAGCACACGACCATTCTCTTCCTACTGCCTTTAGGTAAATCTTAGATCAGGGAAGCCACCTACTTAGAAAAAAAGAAAAAAATAGAGAAATGCCCCAAAAAAAAGAAAAGAAGAAAATATAAATAAATAAGTAAGCCACACTTCACCGCAGGAGTATGGCTGACAAGTTGTCGGTGGTAACAGCTCATTAGTCGATTGTCTACAACCCAGCTCATGAAATGCACAAAAATTCCAAAACACTTAGGGATGAAGTGGGGAAGTAGAATAAATTGGAGAGATATATACTGGGTTCGCCCTTGTGTTGACCCCATTAAAAAAAATGAAAACAAATAGGGAGAAAGCTACTGACCGAAAAGATAAACCTTGAGGTAGAATTTTTTAGGTCACCTAGGGTTGTAGAAACTTGAAGTCCGTTTTAACGATTGCCTAGTAAGTCTATCACCTTTCATAAGATGCTTAGAACTTAAAGTTCTTTTCGAGTCTTAGGTGGGTTGGGTAGCCGTAGAAAGCTTCCCTGAAGCTCTAAACTCAAAAACTAAAAAAAAAAATAGAAAAGAAAAAAAAGAAGAAAAATGTATCTTTCCTTTTTAAAATAAGGCGAGGACTTGGGCTGTCTACATTTTGGCAGGCACCAGGGTATTGTTGAGTCTTCGTAGTTTAGGACCTTAGTTGAAATTTCCTTTTGTTAGTAAATAACTAATGCCTTAACTAATCGAATCCTAATTCTATTTTTATACATAACATTTAGTTTGATTTTGCTAGGGACTAGCAAAAGATGGGCATGGGGGTATGATGCAGACACGTCCACTTATGTTAAAATGCCTGTTTATACATGTCCTAAGCTTAGATATGTATTCCATATTATAAATATTACATAGAATGCATCATTTTGCATTTAGAGTAGTTTGTATAAATTTTAGGTTCCAAGAGAGAAGGAGATTTAATTTAGGGCCTCGGATTAATGATCCGACTGTACGGATTTGATCTAGATGACAATTGGAGTCCATTGCCTCTGAAATCACCTTGATTGGAGTCCCGTAGCACCATATACAATCCAAGGAAGATCGATGGCCAAGGGACTAGGTGACTCAATTCAGAGCTTCAAACGACAATCCGACCGCACGGATGGATTTGGATTGACGATCATAGTACAACGATGTGAAAATCAATTCAATCCAACTTCTATAGCTACCCTTACAATGGATAGAAGATAGACGAACCAAATCACGCTAAGTGGCGCTATCCAGGCCACCCATGGGCACGCATGCAGCATCATACGTGCGTAGCAGCGTAGTGCGCGTAGTATAGTGGTAGTGCAGTAGTGCGTGCACAGCATGCACACATGCGCCGGTAGGTGCATGGGACATGGGCGCGTGGAGCGCGAGTGCGAGCGCTGCGCGTGGGGCGTGTGAGCTGGACCTTTAGCGATGCTTGCAACAGATCTTCAGCGATGTTTATAAACATCAGTAATTGTCTATGCAAGAAATGCCTCCTTTCCTCCACTATAAAAGGAACCCTATCCCTTCCATTCTTCTTCATCACTTCCTTTCTCTCCCTTGGGCACGCATGCAGCATCATACGCGCGTAGCAGCGCGGTGCGCGCAGTAGAGTGGCAGTGTAGTAGTGCGCGCACGACATGCGCGCATGCACCAGTAGGTGCGTGGGACATGGGTGCGTGGAGCGCGAGTGTGAGTGCCGCACGTGGGGTGTGTGAGCTGGACTTTCAGCGATGCTTGCAGTAGATCTTCAGCGATGTTTATAAACATCAATAATTGTCTATGCATGAAATGCCTCCTTTCCTCCACTATAAAAGGAACCCTATCCCTTCCATTCTTCTTCATCTCTTCCTTTCTCTCCCTCACCACTTCCAAGGCTCTAGAGAGAGCTTGTCTCAAGCCTAGGATGCTCCTCTAGAGTAGAAAATGAAATATTTTTCCCGCCTCTCATCCCCATTTGGGGAGCATCTCGTGGCCGTCCTCTCACCACTTCGGGAGGTAGATCCTCACCATGACACTATCCTGCCCCATCCTCCTTCCTTCGACGTCATTCTTCTTCGTCCAGCTTCTCGCCACATTCGTCCAAGGCATCATCAAAGAGAGTTGTCCTCCAAGCGACCATCGAAGGGGATTCTTCTCACCTTATCTTTTATCACTTTCTAGTCTAGTTGTAATTTCTCGATTATTTGTAGCAAATACTTGTTTTGAACATATATATTGATTGTTTCTCTCTCTCACTATCTTATTTTGCAAGTAGATTAGTTAGATTTCATTGACCTGATCTTTTGCCGTATAAAATATCCGAATATGGGCTATTATGCCCGTAACCTTGGATAACATTGACATCTTCATAGGTCGAAGATGTTTGAGACATATTTGTCAAAGGAATATGCATTTGAATCATCATGAGGTACGTAACCTTGATCGTATGGTGCCAGATCCAAATTATTCACGGGTTCCTGATACGTAGGATCTCGCGAAGATGGAGAAGATACATCCTGATTGGGTAAATGTACTCGAGTAGGAGGGACATGGGATGCAAAAGATGAATGTGATGCAGCTGAATTGCTAGAAAATCCAGGTCGAGCCCGAATCAATTCATCGAGCTTCTTGTAAAGCAGATCCACCTTATCCAGCTTCTTGGTGATAATATCCATATCAGCTTGGGTAGATTCAGCATGAGCTTCATGGATAATAACTTGTTGCTGCCCAGGTCGCTGGAAGTGGTTCATAGATGCGGCATTCATTGATTTCTCTACTAAGGACTCGAACAACCCGAATGCGTTGTTCTCATCCTTCGCGAGGAAATTCCTGCCGCTAGATGCATTGGTCGGGTACCGATATGTGTCATCTAACCCATGGTAGAAGATTTGAGCTAAGTGCCATCTGGGCACTCCATGGTATGTGCATTTCCTAAGAAGATCATGGAATCTATCCCAGGCATCATGCAACTTCTCCCCTGGTCCCTAGGAGAAAGTCATAATCGCGTGCCTCATCGCGTTCGTTTGACTAATCGGGAAGAACTCTTGGAGGAATTCATGATGTAATTCCGCCCAGGTTCTAATCGGCCTCCCATTGGTCTTGAACCAATAAGAAGCTTTATCCTTAACAGAGAATGGAAAAAGCTTCATGAGAACGATCCCTAAATCAACGTTTCTAGGTCGAACCATTTTCGCGATTCGACTCAAATCCTTGATGTGCTAGAAGGGATTTTCATTCGAGTTTCCATGAAAGTAAGTCTGAATTAGACTTATTACATTCGAGTTCAGCTCGAATGCATCTCCGCTTGCGGGAATCCAGACTTGGGGTGCTAGAACCAGCGTCGTTGGATCATAGAAGTCCCATAGTTGTTCTTCATGTAGTGGATGCTGCCTCAAGTCCAATGTGTTCAGGATCTTGTTAATATTCTGCTAATACCTTTGTTCAGATTCAACAACCTTGGCTTCCAGACAAGCCATCAGGTCTAGATTTTCTGGATTCTAACCTGGACCACATTAGGACTAGGACCAGGATTAGCCATCTTAGCTAATTGAATAGGAGAAGAGGGTAGAGGAGAAGAAGGACTGGGTGATGCGACGGGTTGCGTTTGCCACCTTGGGTTTGGTACCCAATGTCCCACCAAGGTAGGTCTAAGTGACCTCCATAGCATACACCAGCCAACCTCGGTTGGTGTAGCCAAGCCAAACAAGTGCTAAGGCATGTTAATCAAAGTGGTCCTTTAGAATCAGATGACCAGAGATTTTGTTAATGGTTTTAATTATTGAAGAAATCCGTCAAGAGATCGATTGAATAGATTTCCACCTATTAGGCTAACTGAGATAGTCAGTTACGAGGGGATTAAGAGGAAGGTTCTTCCTTCGGCATTCGCCTCTAGGTCCTTAATACCCCTTATACACAGTCGTTTGACACTACCCCGTAGGCTAGACATGCGATTTTGTCAAAGACGTTGAGACCCTCTCAGTAGTTAAAAGACTGATGTAGGTTAATTAATATATTTTCATGAATTTTTTTTGTTAACCTTTTCTTCAATTTGGGTGTTTGGTGAGTGATCCATAGGGTGACCTGACTCATTGACTAGTCACTGGACTCGATTGAGTCCAAGCTAGTCCAATGTGGTCTCTAAATGTAACCCTAAGGTTAAACCTAGGGTTCATGCAATTTGACTAGGTATCAATTAACAGACCACAATCAAATTCAAAATATTCTCTTGGATGCAATTGGAATCCAAATGAAATAAAAATTGGTAGGAAGATTCCTTTTTCAATAAACTTTTGAGAGAATATTTTTTTTATAGAATTTTTACTATTCCAAATAAATAAATATGAATTTTTAACTAACAGGAAGTCAGACTTGGGATTTTGATCTCGTGTTGGTTTTTCTCCTTGAAACAGTCTCAAATCGGATCAAAAAATTTGGGAAAAATATGCAAAGTAAAGATTACTTGATTAACTTTTAAACTCCACCAATTTTAGTCAAATCAAATTTGTGTGCCATTTAGAATTGCTTTTTGAAAATAAAAAAATTTGGATCTTAATCTGTTTGACCCCTATTCATTTTGCGAATTTTTAAAAATTGCACAAATCGAAGTTTTTCAATGGAATGGAAGCGTTGGAATGATAATTTGAAAATCTAACTTCTACTCAAATTACAAAATTTTTGGATCACTAAATCTTCGGTAGTTGAATTTTTAATTTGCTAAAAATGTTTAGGCTGAATTTCAGAAAACCATAAAAAGGCTTTTGAAAGGGTTTTTAAATCAAAACAAGCCTTTTTCCAAGAAATATATATATATATATATACATATATATATATATATTTTCTTTTTCGAATTTGCAATTTTTTTCAAATATATATATATATATATATATATATTTAAAAGCAAATTTTATCCTAAGATTCAGAGAGAATCCTAATTCCTAAGTTATGGTGCGCACTTGATTTCTTCACCTACACTAGATGCGTGTGTAGAATCCGTAGTTATGTATACTTGCACACCACAAATGAGTAGAGACAAGTATGTCAGATTTAAGCACAAGAATCATGAATAAAAAATCATGTTGCCTCCCCAGCAAAAATGCCATTTTTTGATTTTCGAAATCGCAAATTTGATTTGAAATGCGTCATAGTATAGTTGCGATTCCGATTCAACAAAACATTTATAACGAGAATGGGTGAGTCTCGATCGAACTTAGGGAGGCATGTTTTGTGAATCGATTTTGATTTTTCTACTTGCTTAAAGATTGTAGTCCAATTTCCAAATTATGTACATTCATTTTGCTCATAGCATGATTAATGCCAATGTGCATGCATGAGGAACATAATAAATGTGAAATTGTGTGTTCGTGCGCATAGTTGCTGTGATGGGAATGCTACCAATGGAATTAAGATCTAATGCTAAATCATTCACGTGCTCTAGTACTACCATTATTATTTTCTAATAAAGAGAAACATATTTCAAATAAAGCTTCATATAGAATTGGTTGTTTTTAGATACGTGCTTTAACTAACATTATGAATGTAGTAAAAAGAATAAGAATAGAGAGAGAAAAGGAGAGATGCGAGTAGAGATGAGGACACTGATGGTGCTTCGATAAGGAGTGCTTCGATGGCCTTGGATTGCTTCAGGAAGGGCAGTAGAATCGACCCCTTTGGTGGTGAGGGGGCAGTGAGGAGCTTGAAGGAGGAGACCTCTTTGGAGGAGAATTGAGAGGTAGAAGCTCGGTGGTAGAATAATTGTGGAAATAGGGGGTCTTGGAACCTTTTTATAGCCAAAATGAGGGGAAAATGGGTCTTTTAGGGCTCCTAACCATGCCACCAAGTTAGAGTGAATGAGAGCCATCCAATCTTAGATCAAGGGCTTAGATCATGTCCAAATCGCGCCCAGATTGCACCTCCAACGCCATTGCCATCTGATGCTGCCATGTGATCTTCTTGCGACCACCTGATCTCCATCGTGCGGCTGCTCATGCATCAAAGTCACCTGCGTCCTGTGCTCATCGCGCGTGCTTCATCCTAACCATTGGATCTGATGATCAACGGCTGGGATCATGTCAGTCGCATGCTCATTGTGCACTAAAGACTTGCACCCGCATGCGATGGGGTGTCATCAACTACGTGTGCATCCAACGATCCTCCGTGGCGCCGCGTGGCCGCTCCATTGCCGTTCGATTTCCATCCAATGGTTGAATTCCATCCTTGCTCCTCCTCAATGAGATTGGCTCCTTTTGTACACTTCAAACGGGCGTCTACCGCTCGCGATAAAGTGCTTGATCAATGCGCTACATGTGTGTTTGTGTCATGCTCTTGATTTCACTCTCATGTGCTCTTAGCCGTTGGTTGAAGATCCACTGACCGAGATGGAGAGCTGCTGGATGCAGTAAGAGGGACCGATGACGTGGCACCTCTGTGGCCATTGGATGACGATCCAACGACCAATAGATTGTGTGGAAACTACTTCAGAGGCTGAGGGTGCGGTGGAGGGCCATTGGGATGGTTCCACGTGGTCCATCCTGATCGTCCGTCTTCCTACCTTTGTAGATGGTGCTACAGGGCTCCGATTGAGGTGATTTTTGTATTGTTGGATTGCGTTCATCGCTCTGAGTCCATCCGTACGGTTGGATTTATCATCTGCTACCTCGAATCTCCTGCAATTATTATTATCCATCAATTAGCTTATAAAAATAACATTATTCTTTACATGGCTAAATGAATCAATTATGATGCAGCTATGCATCTCATGCATGCATTATTCCTAAGTCAAGCTAGATCTGACTTAATTTAGGTTGATTAGGTCCTATAATTGCTCCGCAATCACTCCCTAAGCCTTAGACTTAATAAATCAACTTCTAAACTCTCTCATTTACTTAAAGAATAATCCATATCTTAACAAATACTTGAATTTTTGAGCCAAGCAGGCCTTAGAGGCCTAAAGTCAGTATATCTCACTTATATCCTAAGGTTTGACACTTCAGGTCATAATTGATCATTCATTCCAGCCTAGAACTTAGGTAAACTCTTCCGTAATCATATGCTGGGACTAGCACAGTTTTCTCCTTTTTCTCTCTCTGTTTTTCTTTCTTTTCTCTCTCTCTCTCTCTCTATTTCTTTTTAATGGAAATATCCATGAACCCACAAGTATGTAATTCATATCCCCAAGTATTATCATTACCCCCTAATGCCTAAAATGTGTAATGTTCTCAACGCATGCAAAAGAGTAGATAGTACTTGAAGGAGAGCTGGGCTTCCTCCCAACGAGCCATAAGGTCACTTCCTGCAAATTGAGGTCGAGAAAAAATCAGAGGGAGACCTGAAAAGATACGTAACAAAGTGGGCTTTGTGAATAGGTAACCCAAGATGTTGGCAAGTTAGTGATGGAGAGTGATGCCAAATGCTTGTCAAACAAAGGTGAGAGTGGGACATTTGAGCCACCTTTAGTGGTCTCACATAATATACCTCGGTCATGACCTTAGGGAGTGCCGTGAGAGGAGGAGAAGGCTCCTCAAGCATAGGCAGGTGGGAAAGAGAGGGAGCTAAGAGGAACACCATAAGGATGATGGACTGATTTGGACAAGCATCAATCCGTGCTCCCTACTCCATTATAAGATGTATCGGTTTGGTTATCCCCTTGTAAAGTAGAAATGTGAGCAGAGACTTCAGGAAGCTAGTTCTTAAGGAGTTTAAGTCTCTAAGTTGCGGGGTAATGAAGAGGGTCAATGAGGGCTTGAGAGGTTCAACATTCATCCCCAACAACCATTCCAGTTCCTTAATGTCATCCCTAGCAGCCTTAGTAAATAATTGAATTTCATCATTCCTATCATTAGGGTGCTCATCTTGGAATGGGGCCAAGTGTTCACCATCCAAATTGGATGGATCAAGAGTGGCCCCTATTTCACTATCATATGAAGGTAGGTTGGAAGCAATAGGAGTGGGACTGTCCTCAACAACGACATCCTCGGGTTTGTATTCAATTCTAAGATCTTGCCTGGGATGTGTAGATTCTCTCTTCAAGAGTATCAATTGCTTCCATTTCTTCCCAATTTTTGATCCTTATAATAAAAAGTAGGTAAGAATCCAGATTCAGTTAAATCAATAAGATTCTTAGGGGGTTAGTCATCAAACAAAACATACTCACCCCTGGAGCCACTCCATACTCTACCTCAAACTCATCGTCATCCTCCTCTATGTTTCTTCCCTCTTGTCCCTCAGACTCAGGAAAATCCTTAATGCTAGAATCAAGTACTTCAAATGTTCCCTTCTCCTTAAAAATTAAATCTTCATGTCCTTGAGACCAAAATTGATTCAAGTCATCTAATTCAGTATCAATATCATTAGGGGCACCTGTGTTGGGCACATGTAAATTCTTAGATTGTTGTATAGGAGGTGTTGGTTCCCTAAGAGAAGGGTCAACATTTTTATTATTGACTCCCAATATGATTCTCTCAGACACCCAAGAGTCATGAGATTTATTAACTTTGGAATCACAATCCTTAGGGAAATCTAATTGAGGTGCAAGGTCCTTGGAGGGGTAAGGTGTAGGCTCAGAATTCCTAGGATGGGCTGTAGATTCCATCTCAAAATCAAGAATGGGAGTTGAGTTGACTATTTGACTGCGACCCTTTTCATCAAATGTAATAAAGGTACTATCATTCGGGTCGAGTTCATCTAATGGGACCATTTTCCCCTTTGATTGGCTCCAATAAAGCTCAGGTGGAAAGTCTAAGGGATCCTCCTCTTCTGGTTGCCAACATTCTACATCACAATTCATTGAATGGCTACTCCTTTCAATTTCTAATGTATCCATGTAGCCCCCCTCCCCATTAATGTAAGGACTTCTCAAAGTAGGATTATCGAGTATGGAGGGGTCTACATTATCCTCAGGATGGTAGCTATACTCTATGATTGAGTCCCTAATGTCCCCTTCCATCTTATGGTATGGTTCTCTCCAGGGAGATGCATCCAGCATGGAGGGCTTAGAATCAACCTCAAGGGAGTAAATTAGGTAACTAATTTCTTCCTTTAATTGTTGACTTATCCTCAAAGACTCACCTAAAGATTCCATCATTTCCATATGTTGTTTTTGCATTTCAAATTTGAATGTGGTGAGGCTATCATTCTTTTCAGGAGGAAAGTCAAGCTTAGGGTTATAATTCCTAGGAATTTTCTATCCAACCATTGGAATTACAATCATCCAGGGAGGGTAGGTTGGGTTTATCTAAGGTGTGTGCATATCAGAGAAGGTGTATCCCACTCCTAGGTTCTGTTCGTAATCACATGATTGGGGATTAACCAAACCAACACTCCTATAGTAAGAGTAGAAAGGATCCCATTGTTCATTAGGATATCCATTAGAGGATGGATAAGTGTGGGTCATTGGACCATAATGACGTGTTCGGGTGTTGAACGTCGGGTTGCTACGCTAACGTGTTTAGTTTTGAAAAACCTGTCATCGTAGCATGAAAGCGAATAACTTGTGTTCAACAAATAAAATTTATACTGGAATGAAAATCCCGGGTCGAACTCAGGGAGGCTACGTCGATCTTTATTCACAATTATATTTTTTTAAAATTTTTCTTGAAAAGTGAGGCGATGTAATTACAATGAAGCCATAATAACAATAAGACTAAACCAGAGAGAGAGAGAAAACATGCATTCAATAATTCAAAATGTTTATACAATAAAATTAAAGAAGAATTACACTAGAAAGCGGGAAATCAGCTACACTAGAAAGCAGGAAAATTCTACACTAGAAAGCTGTAAAGAAGAATGGGAGAGAGAAGTTATCCTCTTCGACGATCGCTTGGAGGACAAGCTGGATGAGACGCCGCCTGGATGAAGGAGGATGGAGTGGGAAGGAGATCGAGGCAGGAGGAACGAGAACAGCGAGCACGTCGTAGTCGTCACGGGATCCGCTTTCGAAAGGGGAACGAAAATTTGGTGCTAGAGCACCACGATCATTTGTTTTGATGATAACAAAACACGTGTTGTTTAACATTTGCACTTGAAGTCCTAGATTTTAGGAAAATTGCAAATGGAGACGTGTTTAGACGGAGTTCGAGCTCGCATCCAGGATGGATTGGAGGAGCTTGATGGAGAATAGAGGAGATTCGCGAGGAGCGATGGCTTGAAGAAGGAAGGAGATGAAGAATAGGATAGATTTTCTTCTCTTGTACTCTTTGTATTTTTCGTTTCTTTTGTTGCTCTTTATTTTTGTTACTTAGATTCATGTTAAAGAGCCTCAAAGTACCCTAATAGTAGTCCTAGGAACACCCGCACAACCCTAGGATACTTAGGTTTTCTGTAGAAAACGTAGAAAATCTATATAGGGTTCAAACAACATTTCTAGACGTCTAATTCCAAAATCAGACGTCTGATAATATGTTTTAAGACGTTTGACTGTTGATTCAGACGTCTGATAACAATTAGGCTGGACATAGTTATTCTGTCTGATGAAATTAGACGTCCATACCTTAGTCTAGACGTCTTAGAAGATGTCTGATGGACTTGCCAGACGTCCAATTAGTGGACCGTTGGCTGGCTTAGCAAACACTCAACGATATGACCGTTAGAGCCTTATCAGATGTCTTTAGGCCTTTCCAAACGTCTGATAAATGACTGTTTTGCCTCGGTTGACTCAAAATCTCTTCTCAGAGATTTTCTAGCCGTTGCACTCTCTTGGAAATCCATTCCCACGAAAAAGTAGGTTTTCAGACATCTAGACATAGTGCCAGACGTCCTGTATGTCGTCTGATGGACTTGCACTAGAACCCTGTTTAGATCTGATTCAAGTCAGGAAGAAACTTGCTTAAAATCAGACGTCTGATGTTGTTCCCAGACGACTTAAAGTGATCTTCCATACATCTGATGCCAGGATCAAACGTCTGATAAGCCTGTCAATGCAATCATTGTTCCTGATTTTGGCCTAATTCTCTTGGGCTTTGCACCCAACGGCTATGGAAGCTTTCCTAAGCCTTCCAAAGCCTTCCTAAGGCCTCTATAAATAGAGGGGAACCTCTTGCACACATACACACACTTTGTAATACACTTTCAAACCATTTTGTGTCTCTTGATCCTAAGAAGAAAAGCTTTTGCTCTCCAAGCTCTAATTCTTCATCTAGAGAGCATCAAGCATTTGCGCATCCGCTCTCCCGCCGTAGTTCATGAGAGCGACGTTGCACCATCGTTCACACATCCGCGTCGTCGACGCACTCCTTGCAAAGGGAAGTATCTTAATTCCTATAGAACTAGGTTTAAATTACTTTGTTAGCTCTATAGGATTGTTATTTATTTTATCTTTGTTATTTGGTTCGGTATTCGTTTTGCGAATTCCCGTCTCCTTCGTGAGACAAAATCCTTCTCGTGAAGAGAAGGGGTTAAGGAATGCTACCCTCGCACTTGTAGCGTGGTTGTGATTGAGGTTGAATCACCCTCGTTTAAGTGATTCGTTTAGTGGATTTGATCAACTTGGTTGATCGAAAAATCCTAACTCGAGAGGGTTAGGTGGTGGTTTTCACTCGGTTTGGGTTTCCACCTAAAAATAATTATGTGATTGTTTATTTTGTGAGATTGGTATATATTTTATTCTGCATTTTATTACGTCACCCCCTCCTAGTAGGGAAATCTACACAAGTTGGACGAGACGCTGCCTGGACGAAGGAGGATGGAGTGGGAAGGAGATCAAGGCAGGGGGAACAAGAACAGAGAGCACGTCGTAGTCGTCGCAGGATCCGCTTCCGAAAGGGGAACGAAAATTTGACTTTATCTTGTGAGGAGCATCCCGGGTGTGGGACAAGCTTCTCTTCAGCTTTGGAGTGGTAGAGTAGAGAAGGAAGGGATGAGAATTTCATATGAAAGGGGTCTCCTTTTATAGTTGCAAGAAGTGGGGGAAATTTGGTCATTACAACTCTAAAAACATTAATTCAGGACCTTTAGTGATGAATAAAACTGTCGCTAAAGGTCCGAATGTGGGCGTAGTGGGCAGTGCGCGCGCCCCTGCTCACCTCCTCGCACGTAACGCACGCGCACGTCCAGTTGATCTCAGCCGCCCGATCATGAGATCGGACGGCTTAAATCGCACCTCCGCCCACCTCTACGCGCCCGCCCGCGTGTGATTCCGCATGAGGCGCGGCGTGTGACCGTTCGATCGCGATCGAAAGGCCAATCACGCTTGCTCACCCACACCGCTCACCCGCTCCTGCAGATTCGAACCCGCGCTAGCACCTCGCGATAAGGCATTCACCCGCTGCGCTACGTCGTCCTAATGGTCGCACGGATGTTTTGAGTGGCGCGTGCTCATGGCCGTTGGATTAAGATCCAACGGCCCAGATCGCACGTTGGATTTTCTTTGGAGAGGCAGCGGCGATCCTGAGGGCCGATTGGATGGTTGAGATGGTGCCACGTGGCACTATCTTGGCCGTCCATCTTTTTGATGATGTAGATGGTGCCACAGGTGTCGGATTGAGTCGATTTTCACGCCGTTAGGCTGCGATCGTCGATCAGAATCCATCCGTGTGGTTGGATTTTCTTTTGAAGTATGGATTCACACCATCTTAGCCCTTAATCTTCTAGGATTCTCCGATCTCTATCTGATGCTATAGATGTCTGATTAGGGCGATCTTAGAGTCGTTGAAGTCCAATCGTTGCCCTGATCACATCTGTACAGTTGGATCTTTGATCCGAGGCTCCGATAAAAAGTTTTCCCTGTCCCTGAACATAAAAGGAAATAATTAACCTCCATTTTATTCAAACTACTCTAAATGCAAGATGATACACGTTATGCAATATTTATAGTATGCAATGCAATCCTATGCTTAAGAACATGCATAAGTAGACATCTTAAGTAGTGTAAACATGTTTACATCATACCCCCATGCTTATCTTTTGCTAGTCCCTAGCAAAAACTATATGCTATTTATAAAAGAATCAGGTTGGATTATTTGAGCTTGAGTTATTTTCAATCATTAAGAAAATATCTACTTAGGGTCTGAACTTTCAAAGACACAACAGTGCCTGAGTATCTGCCAAAATGCAGACCGCCTCAAGCCCTCATCTTATTCAAAGAAAAATTTCTTTTTCTCTTTTTTTCTCTTTTCTAATTTTTTTGGATTTTCAAGTTTTAGGGTTTAAGAGTGGCTTTCTACGGCCATTCAACTCACCCAAGATTTGATGAGAACCCTAAGTTCTAAGCATCTTATTGTGAATGTGATAGACTTGTTGACTGGTAGTTAAAACAGACTTCAGATTTCTATGCCTCCAGGTGACCTAAAAAAAAAAAAAATTCTTCCTAAGGGTGTATCTTTACAACCGGTAGCTTTCTCCCTACTTTTATTTTTTTTACGGGGTCAACACAAGGGTGAATCCAGTGTATATCTCCCTAGTATATTCTACTTCTCCGCTTCATCCTAAGTGTTTTGGGATTTTTTAGTGCATTTATTGAGCTGGGTTCTAGACAACCGGTCGATGAGCTGTTACCATCGACAACTTGCCAGCCATACTCGTGCGGCAAAGTGTGGTTTATTTCTCTTTTTTTTCTTTTCTCCTTTTTTTTTCTTTTTGATTTTTTTTTTTGAGTAGGTGGCTTCCCTGGTTTAAGATTTACCTAAAAGCAGCAAAAGAGAAAGGTCCAGTGACTGAGCTTTGGACAACCTACCTATGGGCTGTTACCCAAGATAACTTGCCAGCCATATCACCCTAAAAGGTTCATTAGCTACCTAAGTTTTGTTAAAATCACCGAACAAGGAGTCAGTGACAAGATAGTGTGTAGATGCTTAAAACTCAAAATTCCCTCAAATCAGAGGGCGGGTTGATAAGTCGTGTACTTATCACCTAAACTTATTTACTTAAATTACAATAGAATTAAGGTTGGAAAGGACTCGAAAAATAAATCCACATTTTAGTGGATACACGGGCTGATTAAGTCCAAAGACCTGAAGGGTCTTTGTGTTCAGATCCTAATGTAAAATTTCCTAAGATTGAAAAGTCCTAATGTCCAACTATTCCTTCATAATTCTTTTTTTTTTTATGTATAAATAAGAAGAGAAAAATAATTTACATGAATTTCACAAAGCTGACCAAATGATTCAAAAATGAATCCACACCCCCATGCCTAGCTGATGCAATGTCCTCATTGAAAAAGAGACATGAAAGAAAGGGTAGAGTATGAAAGATGTCACCTGAATATGAAGCTCATATCAGCTTTGTGTCATATGTACAACTACTGAGTTTAATGCCGTCAGCTAGGCGAAGTCTAGCCAAAGAAGTCACAGAATGGCTAGAGCAACCGTGTCTGAGATGGGTTCTGGAAGAATACGGTCAATAACAGGCTTCAGACGTTGACCGTTGACTTTAAATGTGTTACCCGTCTTTGGGTCAGAAATCTGAACGGCTCCATTTGAAAAAATCTGGTCAATTATGAATGAGCCATTCCATTTAGATCTAAGTTTGCCAAGAAAGAGCTTAAGTTTAGAATCGAATAACCAGACCTTCTGGTTCGGCTCAAAGCTCTTGTGGGAAATCAGTTGATCATGTAGAGCTTTGGTTCGAGCCTTGTAGATCTTGGCATTCTCATATGCATCATTTCTAAGCTCCTCCAACTTAGATAGTTGGAGTTTCCTGGTCTTCCCAGCTAAATTCAGATCTAAATTGTATTGTTTGATCGCCCAGAATGCCCTGTGTTCAATCTCTACGGGTAAATGGCATGCCTTTCCATACACCAAACAGAATGGAGACATGCCGATGGGCATTTTATACGCCGTACGGTAGGCCCAAAGAGCGTCCTCAAGCTTTTGAGTCCAGTCCTTACGATCAGGCCTAACTGTTTCTTGCAGAATGTTCTTGATCTCCCGATTGGAGAACTCGGCTAATCCATTCGTCTGGGGATGGTAAGGTGTGAAAATTTGATGATTAACCCCGTATTTGGCCAACAATTCTGGAATTGGGCATTAGTAAAATGAGTGCCACCATCACTGATGATGCCCCTCGGAATCCCAAACCTACTGAAGATATTTTTCTTGACAAAATCAATAACCACCTTATGGACATTGGTTTGGGTGGGAATCGCCTCAATCCATTTGGACACATAACCAACTGCAACAAGAATGTACTGATGTCCAAATGAAGGGAGAAAGGGTCCCATGAAATCAATGCCCAAAACATCGAAAATTTCGACAGGAAGAATTGGGTTTAGGGGCATCATATCTCTCTTAGTTATGCTCCCGAGTGCCTAACATCGAGAACATGACCTTGAGAAATCCTGGGCATCCTTAAATAAAGACGGCCAATAGAAGCCAGATTGCAAGATTTTTGCAGCCATCTTTTTCCCGGAGAAATGTCCACCACACCCAGATGCATGGCAGAACTCGAGTATACCGTTGAATTCATTCTCTGGTATACATTGGTGAATAATCTGATCAGAGCCGATGTAGTACAGTTCAGGGTCCTCCCAGAAGTAGTATTTGGCCTCAGATTTGAGTTTATCCCGTTGTTGCTTGGTCCAATCCTGGGGGATTTGACCAATGGCCAAATAGTTAACTATGTCAGCAAACCATGGGGTGTGGACACCTAAAACTGTAAGAATAGTTTCGTTCGGAAAAGTGTCAGCAATCGGAATGTCCAGACGAGAAGAATCACCTAGGAGTCTAGACAAATGATCCGCTACCACATTTTGTACCCTGGTTTTATACTTGATTTCAAGATCAAATTCTTGAAGCAGAAGAATCCAACAAATAAGCTGGGGTTTAGCATCCTTTTTGGCCAAGAGATGTCTCAAGGTCAAGTGGTCGGTATTGATGATAACATGAGACCCTAAGAGATAAGCCCTGAATTTTTCCAAACCGAACACTACAGCTAGTAATTCCTTTTCGGTAATAGTGTAATTCCTCTGGGCTTCATCCGGAGTTTTACTAGCATTGTAGATGACAGAGGGCTTTCTATCAATTTTCTGACCCAAGACAGCCCCGACCGCGTAATCAGAAGCGTCGGTCATGATCTCAAAAGGGGCTGTCCAAATTGGTGGTTGCAAAACTGGAGCACAGGTGATTGCCGTTTTTAGGAAATCAAGTGCCTTTTGGCATGATTCATCGAAAACAAACGGTGTTTCTTTGGCAAGAAGATTACTCAGGGGATGAGCAACCTTCGAGAAATCCTTAATGAATCTTTGATAGAATCCCACATGGCCAAGAAATGATTAGATTTCTTTAACAGATGTGGGAGGAGGAAGTTTAGCGATAGCATCAACCTTAGCTTTATCCACTTCAATTCCCTGTTCAGAGATTACATGACCCAAAACAATGCCTTCTTGGGTCATGAAATGACTCTTTTCCCAGCTAAGGACCAATCGTGTTTTGATACATCGCTTAAGAATCATTTCTAGATTAGCCAAACAAGAGTCAAATGATTCTCCGAAAATAGAGAAATCATCCATGAAGACTTCCATAAACTCTCCCACCATGTCAGAAAATATGGCTAGCATACACCTTTGAAAAGTCGCAGGAGCATTGCATAACCCGAAAGGCATCCTATGGAAAGCAGAGTGGTGAGACGCGACTCCCCTATAGTTTTTATTATTTCGTCGTAGTATAGTATAGAGAAGTGGTTACCAGTTTAATACAATTTGTTACTCGGAAAAAGAGTTCCCGAGGTCGAACTCAGGGAGCAAGTTGTATTCTAGAAGTACAATGTTTCTTTATTACAAAAATAAAAGAGAGAGAGGGAGAAATAATCTTAGTTTCGTGGCTTCTCTTCTCTCTTAGCTCATCTTCTTCTTTTCTCGGATCTTTTTCCTTGATCTTCTGCCTTCAGTCTTCTGCCTTCAGTTCTTCTTATTTCTTCTCGTCTTCTTCTCTTCTTTTAGCTCTGTCTTTCTTCAGCTTCTCCTTTCTTCTTTCTTCTTTCTGCCTCAGCTGCAGAGCTTTTCTTCTTGCGGTCCCCTGCCTTGCTCAGCTGCACGGCTTCTTCGTTCTCCTTCTTTCTCTGCAGTCCTTCTTCTGCAGAGCGTCGTCTGATTTTCCAATCAGACGACTTAAATCGCCGTTGCTACAGTGCTCCACCTTCTTCTTCCTTTGGTCTTCTTCATCTTGCGATCTGTTCTTCTTCCTCTGCTTCTTCTTTTTCTCTACACTGCACCCTGTTCTCTTCTTCTTCTCTGCCTCGGCCTGCACATAGCAAAACCTACCCTTTTCCCTCTACCCGCACGTCTCTCTCTCTCTTAAGACTTCACTCATAGGATCGCTCTCCCAGAGACGCCGGGTAATCGGGTCAGGCTTTGCACCCGGGACTAGGCGCACCGGCAGGTGGGTGATGCGTGAGGAGTGCTCAGGATAGGTTCAGGTCGGATCCGTCGGATCTGCGTGGTGAGCTCGCGGACCGGGCGGGTGAATGGGAGCGGGACCTCACCCCGGTGCGTTCAGAGGCGATAAGGTAATTTCGCAAAAATAATTTAAAGGGGTGCGCGGCTCCAGGATCTTCCGAGGTGGGACTAAATGTCCCACCCCAATTCGGCACCTGCAGCTGAGAAAGCTGTGGGCATTCGCGGCTGTTGCTAGGTCTTCTCTTCAGCTGAAGGCCTGGGCAGCTGCGTGGTCGCAATCCGCGCGTCCTGGAGCGCAGGCCTGGGTGGAAGCGCAGCTGTAGCTGCAGGTTGAAGCAGCTTCGCCTGTTCGGCAATGGCGGCGAAGGACGGGTAACCTGTGCACAGAGATACGGCCTCTCGGCCTAGTCAGAAGGTGCAGGGAGCTTCGCCGGAGTGCGACGAAGCTCGTGCGGGTGGTGGCGAGGCGTGGGGCGGCGTGTAGGGGCTACCCTAGGTCGGACTGCGGCCGGGGGAATGGGTTTGTTCGGGGGAGTGATGTGGAGGTGAGGAGTGGTAGTGAAGGGGCGGAAACGATTCAGTGGGACGAGGCGGAGGTTTTGGGTCGGTCGGTGAGTCGTGTGGAGTGGCGGAATGATGGGAGTGACTCGCTAGAGGTGGGCCGAAGGCATGGAAGATGATGGTGGTCGGGTCGGTCGAGGGTTTGATTGAGTAAATTAAAATAGGGAAAAGAAAGAGGAGGAAGAGAAGTAACTGTTACCTACTTGCAGGGACGAAGGAGGCCGGAGTGGGGCGGCAGTCGTGTCGATTGTCGCCGGAGAAGAAGGTACCCAGTGGGGGCGGACGGCGGCGACGACGGGGCTGAAGCAGCTCGCGCGGGTATTGCGCGACGCGGAGGAGAATCAGGAAGAAGTCTCTGCCATTGGTTTTGTGGCAGAGTGAAGAGGAAAGGGAGCTCGCCGGAGCTCGCTGGGTGTCTGCCGGAGTGGGAAGAGAAGAAAGTTGTGGGTGGTTCTCCGTCAGAATCGAGCTCTTGAATGCGGCAGATGGTGGCGGCTTTTATAGAGGCGAAATCAGAGAGGAGGGCGGAGGGAGATGACGTGCCTCCCTGGTTGGAGGATGTCCAGATCGCGACCCATACCTTCCGCACGTTCGCACGGAAGGTGTGGGCGATGGCAGAGATCGTGGAGGTGTCCCTGCGATAGCAGACGTCGCAGGGAACACCCCGTTGTCTTGGCAGGGGGTCGCCCTCACCCTGCGCGGTGCCATGCCTCGCCGGAGCATGGCGCTGCTCAGGGTTTTGCAGGGAGGACCCAAATGTAAAAAATGATGAAGAATTAGGGGCCAAAATGTGAGAGTTTCAAAAGTTGAGGGTCAAAAAGTAATGGATGGGGACCAAAATGCAAAGTCGGTCAAGAAGGTCTCTTCTTAGGCTCAAGTTTTTATGCATGACTAAATGGGACCTAAGGATTCTAATGGTGAATTTTATTTCTAGGTCAGACCTTGTTTGATAGACCAATTTACGTAAAAACCCAAATTAAATCATTAATTGGGCATGGTTCTCAATGTAGGTCAAAATGGGTTCCTAAGGCCAAATTGAAGGTTCTAAACCCTAGAGATTATTTTTATATGAATTTTAGAGGGTTTAATATATTTTTTATTTGCCTCGAACCTCGTGAATTGAAGTGGGTTTGTTTTAGGGTTACAGATTGTCATTTAAGTCCTTGGAGTTGCTGTAGCCCTTATCAGGTCATATCATCCCACTTTCCTTCTTATTAGGTTAGTTTGACTTATGTTTGGACCCTGAGTTACCCTGTTTGCAGATTATGCTGGTAAAATTGCATTTTTACCCCTTATGACTTGTTTTCTTCTTAAACTCAGAATTCTCTGAGTTAAGCCTTTCCTTGAATTATGTAGGAGCTTTTATCCTTTGTATTAGGTCAAAATGAGCTAGTTATGGCTCATGATGAGGTTCTCATCACAGAGGTTCCGTAGGGACAGGTGGAAGTAGTTTTTTCTTGATCCTCGGGATGGATAGGAACTTGGTTGTATCATGAGTAGCCATCAAGAAAATAGAAGTACTTCTACCCGGCTAATCTTTCCAAGATTTGATCGATAAAGGGAAGGGGAAAATGATCCTTTTTAGTGGCTGTGTTCAGCTTCCTATAATCAATACAAACCCTCCAAGAGGAAGCTGAACGAGTTGTGACAGATTCTCCTCTCTCGTTAGTCACAACAGTAATCCCGGCTTTCTTCGGAATAATCTACACGGGACTTACCCAGGGACTATCAAAGATTGGATAAATAATTCCTACATCGAGCCACTTGATGATTTCCTTTTGATCACTTCTCACATATTTGGATTTAATCTCCTCTGCATCTGGCGAGAAGGGTGGGATCCATCTTCCAAGAATATTCTATGATTACAGTAAGATGGCTCGATCCCCCTGAGGTCATGAATGGTCCAACCAATTGCCTCCTTATGTTCCTTCAGGATCTTGATCAATTTAATCTCTTACTCCTTTGTCAATTTAGCACTGATCATCACAGCGAGCGTCTTCTGAGGTCCTAAAAATTAATATTTCAAATTCTCAGGCAATGGTTTCAGTTCAAGCTGGGGCGGGTTGATGATTGATGGTAAGGTAGATGCTGAAGACTTAACAAGAGGAAGAGGTTGTGAGTGAACAAAATCAATAACCTCTTCAAAAGATGGCAAGTCAGCCATAGAGGGTTGCGGGTCGAATTTGTCATCGAAGGAGGAACTTTCGATTGAAGAAACCATCAAACAAGTTTCAATGTTTCCATTATCCTCCTCAAGTTCCATCAATAAATCACAATCCTCAAATTTATTGATCGCCTTAAAAATATCCAATTTCATTCATTGATCTCCAAAGGCGATTTCCATGCTACCGCTTTCACAATTAATATTGGCCTTAGTGGTAGCCAGGAACGGACACCTCAGAATGATGGGCGTGTTCCTCAGATTATCAGGTACATCCATATCAAGGACAAGGAAATCTACAGGAAAATAGAAATCCTTGACCTTAACTATAACATCTTCAATAACGCCTCGCGGATTTGTGACCGAGCAGTCCGCTAACTATAGCGTTACTGAAGTTGGCTGAAGTTCACCTAATCCAAACTTCTCGTAAAGAGAAGTCGGAATTAGGTTGATGGATGCACCAAGATCCGAAAGTGCTCTATCAAATGTGTAATCTCCGATGACGCAAGAAATCAACGGAGCACCTGGATCTCTCTTTTTCTGAGGGAGGTGGTGTAGGATAATAGAACTAGCCTACTCGGAGAGTACCACCTTCCTCGAAACAAATTCTCTTGACTTATGCTTTTGTGTACATAAATCCTTTAAAATCTTGCGTAAGCCGATATGTGCTTGATAGCATCAAGGAGCGCGATATTGATCTCAACATTCTTAAATAGATTCAAAAGCTCCTCATTACTATCAATAGACTTCTTCTTCTTTAATTTGATCAAGGCTTTAGGAAAAGGAACATGAGTCAGATCTTTGGAATCAGGTTCCTGAGCCTTGATTTCTCCTCCAAAATTCTCTTTCTCCTCAGGTTCTTCAGGATTCAGAAGATCAGAATAGTGTGGTTGTGGATCCTGAGTTTGCTTACCACTCCTCAAGGTGATAGAATTTGCAGATGCATAAGAATTTGGGTTTTGGGGAGGGTTAGGAAAGATTGGAGGGGCTTGATTAGCCAGGAATTGTTGATTTGCAGAAGAAGGAGAAGAGGAGGAGGAATCTTGCTCAACCACCTGAGCATGTGCGTGTGGGTCCCTCTGATTTCCGTACCCATGGGCTTGGTTGCCTGAATTCATAATATTTCGCGGGTTGGGTACGGGTTGGGATGGTAGAGATCCGGGTTGACGAGAGTTAGCAATGAGCCCGGACTGCAAGTTGTCCAGCGAGGTTTTCATTTGCTACATGAGCTGGAGCATGGATCCTTGCATCTCTACCATTTGTCGATTCAAATCAGCCTGCCTTGCAGGTTGACAGGCATTCCAAGCTAGCTGATTGACCTGATTTGGAGGCAACTGAGTATATACATGACCCTGCCCCATTGGTCATTGCGAAGCATAGTTGCCGGGTCAGAATTGGGTCTGTTGCCCCAGGTTTTTCCAAGAGAAGTTAGGGTGATTTCTCCGACCTGGATTATAGGCATTAGAGTAAGGGTTGGATCTAATATTCTCTTGTACAGTACAGATATCCTTATAGGGTGAGAATGGAGAGAAAGAAAGGGAAGGGTCAGAAAAACTAGGATCAAAGGCCCTAGTTTGGAACCCGTGGGGTTCCGAAAAATGCTGACTCACAGGTTGAGCCTCATCGAGTTGATTCACGAACTCCCGTCCAGAAGGAGCTCGTGAAGAATGGAATCTCAAATTTTGGGATTGAGTGGATCGAGAGTTGTTCATAGAATTGCCAGCCATCCACTCTTCCATTCTCTTAGCAACCAAGTCTACATTATCAAGTTTGTTACAAATCAATTCCATATCAAATGAATGAGAGTCATGGACTTCATTGACATTTGATCTGGGCTGCTGGAATCGGTTAAATGTATCCATGAAGGCATGATTGATTGAATTCTCACTCATTTCCTCAAATAAATCATATGCACTATCTGCATCTTATATAGGAAATTGCCTCCGCAAGAAGCATCCACATGATTTCTGAGTTGCTCAGTCAACCCATGATAGAAGATTTGCACGAGTTGCCATTTCGACACCTCGTGGTGTGGACACCTCTGCAATAGGTCTTGGAATCGCTCCCAGGCCACATGAAACTACTCCCCCGACCGCTGGGTAAAGGTAGTGATTGCCCGTCTCAAAGCATTGGTACGTTCGACTAGGAAGAATTTCTTCAGAAAGGTTGATTTCAACTCATTCCAAGTTGCAATTGGTCTTCCATTGTCCTATACCAATGCGCAGCCTTATCCCTAAGAGAGTGGAGGAAGAGCCTCATGATCATTTACTCCTCGTTTACGTTTCGCGCCTTGGTGGTCTGGACCAAAGTGGTCAAGTCCTCCAAGTGCTGAAACGGATCTTCGGAGCCAAGCCCATGATAATGTTTGATCAGGCTTAACACCTGGGGCTTGATTCTATGTCACCGGCTAGAATCTGGACGCCAGGACGTTCCCGTAATTTGAAGGATCATAAAAATCCTTCAAGGGCTGAGTGCCCTGCATTCTCTGGAACCATTCCTGCATTCTCTGCATTTGTTCCAACTGCCTTCGAAATTCTTCCTGTGGATTTCCAGGCAGAGGAGGCTATTGGTCGGCTATGGGATCAATTTAACCAAAATCCAATTTACGCCTCCTAGAATACTTAATGGTCCTTCCAATCGGAGATTCAATGACCGTCTTCCCAGCATAAACTAGGAGAAGGTCAGACTGGGGATAGGGACCCTGCAGCACAATAAAACAAGGCTATCCTTAAGTGGGGTAGCCTAAGGATCTATTGACTCCCAAAACTTGCCTTAAGATTGTAAATGATTTACTCTACTTGTGTCTGTTCAATCCAACCAGTTAGAAGGAGGGACTGGGGAGAAGGTTCTTCCTTTGGCTTTCGCCTCCGGTTCCTAGTGTTCCCCCCAGCCGCGGTCGTTTGATGCTACTCTCCTAGATAGACATCAGATTAATTAGTATAAATAGGTTAATCAAAGACAATCTCAGACTAGGCCCTGAAGAGCGAATCAGACCTTAAGGCCAATGTCTACTCAATTTTATTAAGGCCTGGGATTGTGGTACTTGTGGAATGTGATGAGTCCTTAAAATGGGTTGTGCCCTTAATGATTGATTGAGATTTGTGTAAGTGCGTGCACAATCAGGGTTTTCAAGCAAGATTATTTGTGATGTGTGGAATTTAATGTTCAAATCTTGCTTAAGTAGCTTTTAGGGTTTCAAATTAGGTGGATTGCAATTAAGTTTCTAGGCAAACCAAGTTGTCAAACACGGGTGAAGATTGTTTTCCTTTAAAACCAGAAAAAAAGTGAAGTGCTTGGAATAGACCTAGATTGAAAACCCTAAGGAGGAGCTACTTGATGAGTTAATTTTAAGTAGAGTGGTGCGGCCCAAACAACTCAAACAACTGGCCACAAATGCACCACTAAGTTAGGCACACAAAGATGGTTAACCTAGAATGATTTCGGCTCTTTTATGTGTTGCTTTGTGTGTACCGGTTCCATAGATCAGAATCCGATTGAGTAGAAATAAATCAATTCGGTTAAGTGCCTTGAATGTGGGTGTACGTTGTATGTTTGTTGAAAATTTCCCTACAAGATTATCTTTTTGTTATTTTTTTTTAAAACGAGGGTGGAATGAATGTGAGTGAGAATCCAAACAACCAAACTATTCCTAGGATTTATGCAAACACCTAGGTTAATTGGAATTTGGATTTAATGTGACAAACGAAATCTATGGAGGGGGGAAGAATGGGGAGCACTTACAGTTGTCTTTAACTGCATTTTACTCCAATCTACCGCTTGATAATTCCTTGATAGAGGTCTCTGCAAAACAATAAACACAAGAGAAAGTAAGTTAGAAAATAATAAAGTGCAAGAAATGCAAAAAAAGGATCGGAAATCGTTACCTCCCCGGCAACGACGCTAAAATGTTGAACGTCGGGTTGCTATGCTAACGTGTTTGATTTTGAAAAACCTGTCGTCGTAGTATGAAAGCAAAGAACTTGTGTTCAACAAATAAAATTTATACCGGAATGAAAATCCCGGGTCGAACTCAGGGAGGCTACGTCGATCTTTATTCGCAATTATATTTTTTTAGAATTTTTCTTGAAAAGTGAGGCGATGTAATTACAATGAAGCCATAATAACAATCAGACTAAACTAGAGAGAGAGAGATAAAACATGCATTCAATAATTCAAAATGTTTATACAATAAAACCAAAGAAGAATTACACTAGAAAGCAGGAAAATTCTACACTAGAAAGCTGTAAAGAAGAATGGGAGATAGAAGTTATCCTCCTCGACGATTACTTGTAGGATGAGCCGGTCGAGACGCCGTCTGGACGAAGTAGGATAGAGTGGGAAGAAGGAGATCGAGGCAAGAGGAACGAGAATGGAGTAGCACGTCATCGTCGTCGCGGGATCCACTTCCGAAAGGGGAACGAAAATTTAACTTTATCTCGCAAGGAGCATCCCGGGTGTGGGACAAGCTTCTCTTGAGCTTTGGAGAGGTAGAGAAGAGAAGGAAGGGATGAGAATTTCATATGGAGGGGGTCTCCTTTTATAGTTGCAAGGAGTGGGGGCAATTTGGTCATTACAACTCCAAAAACATTAATTTAGAACCTTTAGTGATGGATAAAACCGTCGCTAAAGGTCCGAACGTGGGCATAGTGGGTGGCGCGCGTGTGCCCGCTCACCTCCTCGTGCGTAACGTTCGTGCATGTCTAGCTTATCTCAACCGTCCGATCACGAGATCAGATGGCTTAAATCGTGCCTCCGCTCGCCTCCTCTGCGAAGCCGCCCGCGTGTTATTCTGCGTGAGGCGCGGCGTGTGATACGGTGTGAGTGCAATTGCACGCGTGCGATCGTTTGATCGCGATCAAACGGCCAATTGCGCCCGCTAGCCTGCTCCTGCAGATTCGAACCCGCGCCAGTGCCTTGCGATAAGGCGTTCACCCACTGCGCTACGTCGTCCAGATGGTTGTGCGGATGTTTTGAGCGGTGCGTGCTCATGGCCGTTGGATCAAGATCCAACGGCCTTGATCATGCGTTGGATTTTCTTTGGAGAGGCAGCGACGGTCCTGAGGGTCGGTTGGATGGCTAAGATGGCACCACGTGGCACCATCTTGGCCATCCATCTTCTAGATGATGTAGATGGTGCCACGAGTGTCGGATTGAGTCGATTTTCACGTCGTTATGCTGCGATCGTCGATCCTAATCCATCCGTGTGGTCGAATTTGTCGTTTAAAGTGTGGATTCACACCATCTTGGCCCTTGATCTTCTAGGGTTCCCCGATCTCTATCTAATGGTACAGATGTCCGCTTAGGACGATCTTGGAGTCGTTGAACTCCAATCATCGCCTTGATCACATCTGTACAGTTGGATTTTTGATCTGAGGCCTCGATAAAAGGTTTGCCCTGTCCCTGAATATAAAAGGAGACAATTAACCTCCATTTTATTCAAACTACTTTAAATGCAAGATGATGCATGCTATGCAATATTTATAGTATGCAATGCAATCCTATGCTTAAGAACATGTATAAATAGACATCTTAAGAGTGTAAACATCTTTACATCATCGGGGGTGCGGGTAAGAAGTGACATGGTTGTAATCCATTTGAAAAATAATTCTTGAAAAACACTCACCCCAATCAAACACAAAGTAATGAGACTCTCCTCGTGTTTAAAGATTGATTAGGTCTTTAAGCCAACCTCCAACCTACCCCTCAAAGTTGTCAAATAGAGGCAAATTCAGGCCCGTCCATTCCCAGTTTAGTGGTACAAGAGGGCAAATATGACTTGAGATTCCTGACAGGCTCTTTGGAGAGGAAAAGAAGTTAGTTATGTTCTCTCTTAGTGGCCAAACAAGTTACACAATCAATTACGCGTTTTAGGCTAACCTTCGTTAGTGCCTTAAGACCTACTTGCAAAAAGATTTAGCCTCAAATTGAGACTGCTCACCACGAACTCCTTGGGGTTGCGTGATGAGACAAACTTGTTGATCGTTGGCTAACTCTCTTTGTGGTGCAAGGGGATGAGATAGAAAGAAGTCTCTAGTGTCCCTTAGTCAAGGATTGATATATCGGTGATATATCGACGATATATCGATATCACTGGGTCAGCACATATCGATATCAACCTTAATATCTTTTTTCCATAATATCGCTGATATATCACCCATATCCCTGATATATTGGAGATATATCGTCGATATTATGGACTTTTGTTGAACTTTAGAGCTGTATATGCTAGGGTTCTTACTTCTTTGTAGTCCATCAAATATGTCAACTTTAGAGTTGTACATTCTTTGTCGACAATTCAATCATTGCACTTGATTTTACTTATTGAAAAATAGGAAAAGGATTTTAAAACGTCGGTGAGAAATACATTAGCATCATCAAACCTCTATAAAATAATGCATAAAACTAAGCACTTTGATAATTCATGAGGGTATTGAACGGGCTATCTTGTCATCTTCCTTTGATTAAAAAATGTCATCAATGATGGTTCTTTCTTTCCCCCGCAACAACCTAGGGCTGACAGACTCACTTGTTTTAGCATAGCTTATCTAAGTACTTGCTAAGGTTTGATATATCGTGATATATCGCATATCGATGGGTTGGGTGGTATTGATACCATCTAAAGTGTATTTTTCCCTGATATCGGCGATATATTGCTGATATGGGGATATATCATCGATATATCACCGGGTGGGTGGGAAAAATGGTGCTGTGACGTTGTTGAAATGGGATGGTTGGGCAGGAGGTTGAAAACGATAGGGTAGGACTCAACGGGAGGTGGGAGATTGAAAATGGGTAGACACAGGCACAGGCACAGACACATACATATAGGCAGGACTGGACTGGCGCTGTTCGGAACCCACACACACACACATGTACGCACACACGCACGCATACACACACGTTTTTTAGCCATTCCTTTATGATATATTAGTCATAAAAATATTAATCTGACATTTTTTATATTTTATGACTTTTTGAGTAATTTCCTAAAAATTCACTGATATCAGCCATATATCAGTGATATATCCCTGATATATTATCTTTTTGACTTGTCGATACGATATCGATATCGATATTTAAAATCTTTCCTTTAGTGAAGTGCTCAAGCGGTGCTTGTGTGCATTACACCAAAAATCAATTTGCTTTGAAAAGAATCACACACAAGTCCTCTAATCAAATCAAGTGTGATTTTTACTTTTAAGGCCCAAGCTAATTAGTAGTCGCAATTTCTTAGAAGGTGACCACTTAGTTAATAGCTTTAATCAATTTAGTGGTCATGGAATTTAGCCCAGATGCAATGCTTGGATAGGAGTTGGATGTAAAGATGAGAGAATATACCTGACTCCAACAATCTCTGTGCAAGTAATGTACGCAATGCTGGTAAAGTAAATCTAACATGCTGCTCAATCACCCCTAAAATGCAGGCATCTAAGGATATGCAACTTCTAAGCAGGCAGCTTAAGAGTTTTTTTTTTTTAATATATAAAGCAATCAAGTAGGAAACTATATTAGCTAATCCTAAGTTTACCATGCGATAGTCCACACTACAGACGAATATCCCTAATTGCTAAAGAAGTGGGAACAACTTCCTATAAAAATTGCCCTAGAACAAGGGCCTAAAACAAAGTGGGGACACACCCCCGAAAATCTGCCCCGATGCTACAATGGCAAGAAAACTAAAACGTAAAACTAGTAAGTTAAGATCTCAGATCTCCTAATCCAATCAGTGCTAAAGGAGAATCCCCTTGCTGTGGGATCCAGGTCTCCTTCCTTCTCGCGTGTTCTCGTGGACATGACTCAAGGTTATGCAGTGGCTCGATTATACTTGTGGTCCAAACACGTCGATTTCCTTACACAGAAAAATATAAAATAGTCAAGTCAAGGTGCATCTAAGAATGAATAAGAAATATAACCATATAAATCCATTGTGTTTGTTGCCTCTTCGACAATAACGTCATGTGATTGAGGAAAATTTTTATTTTTAAATAATAATAATAATAATAATAATAATAATACCACTAATAATAATGTGTTGTCAAAATATAACTCATGATGAAAAAATTTCATATCAACAAATCAATTAATATCAAACTTGATCAGGAGGAGCTAACAAAATCAAATCAATCTCCAATTAAGAAATAATCAAATGCTTACATCAAAAATTCAATTAATTTAAATATATATATGTCAAGTCAAGATCAACTGAGAAAATATAAGAAAAATCAATGAATTATTAAAATTAAAGCAAACACAGTAATAACAGCGGATGCGAAATTGCGGTGAGAATATGCTGTTGTAGACGCAGTGCAGAGACGGGGATGAGCGTGCTGTCACCACGCTTGTCGGAGGGGACACGGTCGCGGTCGAGAATGAAGTCGGAGGGTTGGCTGCTCGCGGTGTAGACGCGGTCAAGAGTCAAGTGCCGTCATCACGTGGCCGAAGGAAGTCGATGGGCACGGTCGCAATCGAAGACGAAATCGTGGCACAGTGGTGAACGCAGTAGTGGAATGTGGTGTTGATGTCGAGGAGGAAGGTTGCGGTGATGATGAAGTCGTGGTCGGGAACGCTGTCGATGGCGCGGACGTGGTGGTGAGGGGTGTTGCGGGCTGCCCCTGCCACTCCCTAGGCAGAGGAGGTCGAGGGCGGAGGTACACGATGCCAAGTGGAGGGACGCGACGGTGGCTGCTTGTCGTGGCTGCTTTCAACGACAAGGTCGGAGGTTGCGCTGGGTGTGAGAGACACAGTGGAGGATGAGACATCGTGGCGTGGTGATCTCCTCTTGGAGTCGCAGCCGTGGACGGCGGTGCTGAGAGGCCGTCGAAGGTGGGCGAGGCTGGCTGTCAAGGACGAAGGCGTGATCGTGGGGGAATGAGGTCAGAGCTTGCTGTCAGCGAGACCAAGGAGGCGGTGGGCACGGTGGTTGCTGTCTGGAACGGTGAAGGCGGTGGGGCGGAGGTGAAGATCGTGGTCGCTTGGTCCTGAGAGGGAGAGAGCGGGCGTGTGCAGAGAGAACTGAGAGGGAGTGACAGTCGTCCTCTGTTCGTCCAAGCGAGAGAGGAGCGATGGTCTACGTCTGCTGCAGGCAGAGAGCTTGACGTGGAGAGGTCTTGGGGCGTCTTGCTCTACGTGTGTGAGGGAGGCAGCAGTGGCACGGAGGCGAGCAGAGTCGAGGGTACTGGAGTCCTTGGCTGTGAGAGGGGAGAGATCGGGTGGGTGGTGGAGCGCTGGAAAAACGAGGAGGGTGTGGCGGGTCCTGTTGGGTGGAGCGGGGAGGAAGATGATGAGCGGGGTCGGGACTCCTTAGAGTGTGGGGGTCTTTTTTGATCCGGGGGTGGGTGTGGTGCCGAAATCCTTGGGAGAGGCCCGAGATTTTGATGGTGTGGAAAAATAAGAAAGAGAAGGAGAAATGGAGCGATCGAGGAAATCAGAGATGGTGGGTCTTCGGTGATTTTTTTTCTTTTCTTGTCTGCCACTATTTTCTTTCCTTTTGAATGTAGTGTGCAGAATCAAGAGTCAAAGAAGTCAAATTCAATATTGATTATTTTTGTTGAAAAATATCAACCGATCACATTTTAAATTTTCATCATAATTAATTCCTATCAAAAAAATAAACATCAATAAATCAATATTTAAATATGTGCTAAGTAAATAACATATGTCAATAAAACATATTAATTGAATAATATAGAAATAGTAATTTTTGAACTTAACTAATATTCTTCTGTAATGCGTATTCAAAATCTATTTTCAACTTTAAATTAAATGCTCTTAAGCATAATTAATGTCCATTAAAGTGGACATATCAGTAGGTTTTAGGGTTTAGGTTAAGGGGGGCACCTAGTTAGGTTGTTGGGTTAGGATATGGTCTAGGTTTAGCTAGGTTTTGTTGGGGATTTAAGATGATAGAGTTGGGTGTCCTAGTGGCTAGCCATAATAGGATTTAGGATAACGTTTTGGTCGACCCTAAGGTGGTTCCTTGGTGGCTAAGTTTGGTTGGAGGAATAGGATTAGGTAAGGTCTAGGTTTTAGGATTTTCCTAATTAGGTTAGCTCCTAGCTTGGTTGGCCATTATAGGCTAGAAATCCAAGCTTATGGTCGACCAATTGGGTCAGCTAATTAGGTTAGGTGGTGTGGTATGGTTCTAGATTAATTATGCTCCTAATTAGGCTAGGATATTGGGTTAATTAGGTTACCAAATAGGTCCACCAAATAGACCTAATCTTCCTTTAAGCGAGCTCAGATCTAGAAGTCCCTTCATCCATGCTCCAATTAACCTAAAATTTGGTGCATACACACATATGAATAGACACATCTAGGTACCAGATATAGCTAAAGGAAAATTTTCATAAAAACCCAAAAGTATACATTATTTACAGAATACCCGTAAATGACCAATTTGGCTTATGCAGATGCAATCTGACCCAACATACCTTCAGACTAACATCAGTTAAGCATTAATTAACGTAAATAAATATTAAATTATCACACCCTGATGCCTATCTTTTGCTAGTCTTCGAGCAAAACACTATGCGAAAAACTGGAGAGAAAATAATATTTACATGGGAAACTGACTCGCGAGTTTTGAGCTAAGTCAAATCAAAATCATCAATCTCAATTCTTCACCAAAACAAAGGAATCATGCGCAAAATATTAACATTGAAGACTCAACAGTTCTAAACTATTGACTCAAATACGAACTACCTAAGTCAAGTTAGAGACTCTATTAGCCTACGACTTAGGTCTCAGGTGCAATATTTTGTGGCTCTGTCGACTCACCCAAGGTTCGAATTGAACTTGAATTTTAAGCCTTAGTGTGTGCAATATGATTTTTGACACGTCAAATGGTAAACCTTATTGAACTCCGAGTTTTCAACTAGACTAAGATCGTCTCTTCGCCCTATTTGCCTAAGCCTTTGGATTTGCCTTACTAAGAAATGGCTGCTTTCTCCCTACCCTTTTTTATCTTGAGGTCAACCTCTAAGGTATATCTCCTTAGCTGAACCTAAAAAGGTTTCATGCTGGCTATCACACTGTTTTTGGGATTGGTGGGATGCACTCATGTATATATAATATAAATAGGATTTTTTTTTTATAAACTTCCTCCAACTACTCAATTTTTTGGGCTTCTCTTCTTCGTTACACTCATTTTTCTAGGCAGGTGGCTTCCCTAGTTTCGTTTAAGAGCATCTCATAAACAAAGGCATGAAAGGCTATAAACGCAAGGTTGGGCTTTGAACATCCAACAATGGGGAGGCTCTCCTACTACAGCATGCTAGCCATGCTTCAATCTAGGTCCTATTGACTACTTGGATTTCAACGGTAGGTCGATCAAAAGATGAGTCAGTGCTTACGTGCAAGTGTAGAGGACTTAATCTTCCCAAACTTTTCAAATCAGAGGGTGGGAAGATAACTCACTTATCACCTCATTGACTTAATACTTCACCTTTTTCAAATCTTGTCAACTTCTTGGGAAATAAGATCATATTTTAGTAAATACTCGAGATAATTAAGTCGACATATGACCTGAAGAATCTAAGTAGAAAGACTTTGATCTAACTTTTCCTAGGATCGGTAAATCCTCAAAATCAAATTTTCCAATTTTTTCATAGCTTAAACTCTAAAAACACCGATTTTTTTTTTGAAGAAAAACTATTACTCGAGAAAAACAACTGCTATTGAGAGAAACTGATAAAACTGATGATTGCGCAGCAATTATAGGTTCTAAAATGCCTAAATTAAGGTAGATTTCTAGCATAGTTATAAATATTTTATTCATTTTATGCATAGTTTGCATTTGCATCATTTTTACTTGCTTATTTATAAATAATGTGTTTTATGGACCTATTTATGCTATAATATCTTATATTTTGATTGCAGGTCCATGTGTGAATAAAGAAGACCAAGAAATAAGGTAGGAGAAAAAGAGAAGAAAAGATCTAGGAAGCCAAAGAACAACAGAGGAAGTAAAGGGAGAAGAGAGGAGGAGGAATAAACCTATTACCCCATCCACCACCAAATAGGCTTATCCTTACCTAAGCCAACCTAGATTTAATCCCTTTTTGCACCAATGCCCAAAACCTATTTAGGTCTCCCAAACACTTAGGAACCAAAACCTACACTAGAAAACCTTTAAAACACATTCCAACCCTCTTCTGGACATCTAGATATTAGGGTGGATGTTTGATTTCTGCAGAAAACTAATCCAGGAGGCCAAAGCCTGCACTGCACCAGTATTAGATGTCTAACCTGCTCTTTAGATGTCTGATTTTGGAGTTTAAGTCGTCTGACAAACTCGCTGGATGTCTGATACTAATCTCTAGTTCCTGTTTTGGAGCTAGAAACCCTATTATGACTACTTTGATTTAGGAAACCTCTCATACACCCTAAGAAACCTATTTAGAGACCACCTAAACCCATGTACGCATATCAACCCACCTAGGTAACTTAAACACACCCACACATGCACATTCATGCACACTCATACCAATGAACGTCAATGTAAACACATACCTACACATATCCACTCAAAACAACCCAATCCCAAGTAAATCCCATCTCTATCCCATTTAACAAATCCACCAAAAATATCCAAACAACCCAAATCCCACTCACGTCCACATTACCCACTACCACAGAAAAAAGAACCCAGCCGAAACCCCTCCACCCACGTAAATTTATCCTCTCCCTTCCTATTTTTTTAAAAAAAGAAAACTCCACCTACGTAGATTGATCCCCTCTCAATCTCTCTCCTCCTACTCAACAACCGAACTCCCAACAATCTCAAATCGCACTCTCTCAATTATTTTATCCCCTCTCCACCGTACTCCCTTAGCCCCCTCTCTCCTTCCAACGAAATCATCCGTCCCTCCTTCCTCTTCTCGTTCCTTCCGGCCACCATCTCCCTTATCTTCGGGTTCCTCCTCTACGCCATCCATCAAGGTCACCTTTGGTGTCAAACATTACTCCTCTACACTTACCAAAAGACACCGAGGATCATTTCTTGGTGCTCTTGTTCTAGTAGATTAATTTAGAATAATCTTCTCATTAGTTTCTTTACTTACTTTCTAGCATTTCTAATTCTAGTAGTTCTAATCATTCTATTTCATCTAGTTATTCTAATAATATTATTTTAGTGGTCTTAGTTAAGTTGCTTTTACTTTCTTTGTCAAGCACTCATCTATGTGTAAGAAACTTCCATGATCATTATTTGAATAAAGTTGATTTGATTCCAATCGTTTTTGCTTATTGTTTTTAGTCCTGGTTAGAGTAGAACTTTATTTTCAAAAATCAAAAAATAAAAAAAAATCAAAAAATAGGAAAATCGATTTTTTTTTTATGTATATATTTTTATGGCAGTTCCAACACAATTGAACAACTATATGCTTCATCGAAATATCTTGATACTGTTTATGTTCTAAAGGAATGTCGTGATGAATGCTACATATACCTTCACTACACGATGATTGTAGATTGCTACCGAAGAGTTCGCTGTGTAGAAAATCCATCATGTTTAGGAGTCGAGTGTGATTTAGGGGTCAAGTTACGATATTAGTTTCAAGTCAAGATGCATTTTCACCTCCTTAAGTTTGACCGAGACTTACCAAGTTTCGTTATTTTATTGGTCGATGTATTTTCACGTTATACTACGATGAAAATATTCAAAATCGTAATTTTATGTGTGAACACCTGAGACTCTGGAGATTAACATAAAAAAGATTGAAAAAAATATTATCTACCCCCCATGCCTATTTCATGTAGTGTCCTCAATGTATGCAATAAACATAAGTGAAAAAATAAATATTACTTGAAATTCGAGAGTTCATAAAGATCAAGACTCGATCAGCTCCAAACCTAAATGACAAATTCAAAGCAAATAACAAGGTTACTGATTGCACAACAATCATAGGTCTTAATCAACCTAAATAATGTTAGAAACCTAGCTTAATATGGAAATATTACATTCATATCATGCATATTATGCATTACATCATTTTATAGTGTTGTACATAGAATAATGCGAGATTATTTTGCTATTTAATGCTTCTATTGTTATTTATAGGTAATAAAGTGATTCAGGATGTGAGATAATGAGACAAGGAAGAAGCAAAGAAAGAAAGAAGATTGATCCAGATAGAGAAAAGAGGAAGAGAGCCCCATCTCTACCCTTAAAAATCATAGGACAACCTTCCTAAACGAAAAACCACTTCCATTAGGATATCTTGGCCTTAGAACCTAAAACATGGATAGCACTATCCATGTTTCTATCCACACTATCCCTATCCCTACCCTAAACCTTAGAAACCCTAGGAAACTAGTGCCCAAACCCTATTTAGGTCTCCTAAGCACTTAGGAACCAAAACCTACCCTAGAACACCCTGAAAACGCTTTCCAATGCAGTTCTGTATGCCCAGACAATGTGTCCAGACGTCTAATCTCTACAAAAACACTCGCTAGAACCCAACTCAAGTATTGACATAGAATTGGACGTCCAACTTTGAAGTATAAGACGTCTGACCATATTTTTAGACGTCTGGAGATGCTCTCTAGTTGATGTTTTTGAAATCAGACTCATGGGTTCAATCCTTTTGACTTAGCAACACCACCTAACACCCTAGGAAGCCTAATTAGAGACCTTCTAAGCCTATTCCACTACCCTTAGCCCCAAGCTAACTAGGTTAGACCATTACCCCCAAACCCTAGAGCCTAATTAGGGAGTTCCTAACCCAATTGCACACAAATGAACCTAATTAGGTTAGGACTCAACCTAATAGGCTAAACCAACCCACTTAAGACCTAAACCAACTCCCACACCACCACCACCTGGCTGCCTACTCTAGAATTCTTTGGAATGGTCTCCAAGTGGCGTGCACACTCCTAAGTTGGCGCCACTCTTGAAGACTAAAACTAGTAGCCACCTTAGTCCATAACTCTTCTCCACCAAAATAGGATCTAGAAGACCACCTCCACTCCACATGTTGGTGATGGTAATGCTATCATTTGTCATAAATAGCTTGAATTGGTTGGAATCAAGAGATAAATGCTCCTAGATGATCGTCTGAGGGCCATAATTCCACTTTGATCCATCTTGAGAAGATAAAAAAATAAGATTAATTATGCAGTTTTAACATCACATTACAAGTGCAGAGTAACTATAGGGTCATCCAGGGGTTAATCAGAGGTCAATTAAGCATTAAATCAAAAAAAGTGGGTCCACACCGATAAAAATAAGGCTTCACGTGTTTCAAGACCAAACAATACAAATATCCTAAATTCTGCCTCGCTTAAATTAAAGAGGTATTGATCAGGATAAAATCATATAAGCCTTGTAAAATTCATAGAAAAATATTCTAAGAGGATCGGTATCTTTGGTTTGACTATTTGAACCAATTTTAACCTAGAACAGAGTTTTAGATTGGAATTTACCATAATTTGGGCTTCTATGCAATTTGGCTTGTCAAACGTAGTCAAAAATCAAATCCGAGTTCACCATTAGATTCCTTGGGTCCAAATTAGATTAACACCAAAATTTAGGCCCAATTAGAGTCCATCTTGACCTAGTTTGCAATTTAGTCCCTAAAATCTCTATTTCTTTCAATCAGACCCCTAGCTTTCAAAGTTTCTTGCGTTTATCCCCCCAAATTATTCATCTTCTTCACAGAAGTACCCCTTCCACCTTTGAATCCAAGGTTTCCTAATCAACCCAACATCATCGACTGTAATTGGGAAAGAAGTTCACGAAATTACCACCAAATCCCCCTAAAATTTGAGGGATTGGTGTTCAGACAGTGGGAAAGCATTTGAACTAGGTTTGGAATTTGATTTTTGAAGCAAGGAAGCTCTAGCAGAGCTTGATTTTTCATGATCTGAACTTGCCTAATCTGAGAATTTAACTTGCAATTTTTCCCAATTTGAGCTCAGATTTGAGCTTTATATAAGTTTCCCAAACTTCCCACGTCTTCCTCAGCTCGATTTAAGGCCACAAACCCTCTTCTTTTTCTTCCTCGGCTGTCTTCGATTGAAGCTTCGGCGACCCTCACGCCCTTACTCTTCTGGCCTCCCAATAGCTAACTTGGGTGGCCCAACATCCTCACCTCCTTCCTCCGTGTCTTGGCAGCTATAGGGGGACATTTAGTGCCACCTTGTGTACCGACGAACCAAAAGAGACACATAAAAGGGATAGGTCACGTGGGCTTATCACCTCTCACACGAGGGTGAGGTCCCCTCACCCACGCTGTCACTTACTCCCTTTCTCACACCTTGCTTACTACCCACGCCGGTGAGCCTGGTTCCCCATACTCGGATCCGATTGCTTAACATTGTGCTTGCCCGTATATCCGATCAAGAAATAAGAGAGAATTTGAGGAGGGTGGGGGGTGATTTTGCATTGGGATGCGTGTAAATGTGCCTCGAGATTTGTGCCTCTAATGCTCTATACTTAGGCATTTCATGAGGACTTATGCCTTGTGCTTATTAGTTATATGCCTTGTGCTATGGTTGTGGTCACTTAAGGCATCTGCTCTCCTTATCTGACGTCTGATCTAATGGTATTGTGGACATATTGAGCTTAGTTGCTGATGTGGATATTGAGAGTAAGTGGTTCAAGATCACTATAGAAAAATTTAAAATTGAGATATTTGGGATATATGCTTGATTGAGGGATATCATTGGTGATTCAAATCACCATTTTTAGGGTTTTTGATATTCTTTTTATCCCAATGATTTCTAAAACATAAGTTGTTATTATTGAACATCATTTTGAGTGACATTTTATTATTCATTAAATATCTTATTATGCTCATTGTTTTATATTGAGATTGGTGTGTAAATTCTATATTTGCTCCTCGCGAACGACCTCGAACTCACTTTTGTTTTGGAGCACTTATAAATTTTAAATGATGATTCGTTTTTGTTGATTGTATATTTTTAAAACTTGATGAAAGTGACGCAACATTTTAGCACCGTTGCTAGGGAGTAACACGCAATTCACCACTAGTTATATTTTTTCTGAGCTAATTACTAACTTGCCCTATTTGCTTTGGTGTGTTTTGAGAGATACATCATGAGAAGATCTTCCATGCAATTAACCACTTTAGGGGTAGGTAAAATTTCTCTTCTTCCCTAATCATCTCCTAATCTTGGGAAGAGAAAAAAGGAAACAAAATCAATTAGGATCCACTTGTCTTATTTTTCTAGTAATATCATTAAAGGCAAAAGTTTTATGATTTGCAAGATATTTGATTAAAGTTGAGACAATTTGATTAGAGATTCCCCATCCTGATTTCCTGTACCTATTAGGGATTTGCACTAAAATTTCTAAACATCTTGGACCACTCACCTTCTTGTTTGAGTTCAAGGTGTTATATTTGAAATCAAATTGGACTTGAAATAGGGCCAATTAAGGTTTCCACATTAAGGTTTTGAAGTGTTTGTACACATTTGCCTGCAATTGAGGAAATTGATCTTCTCGCATTTATGTGCTACCTAAGCCCTTGTTTGAACTGATCTATACGAGTAAACACTAAAATTTAGGCTTTAACTTCACTTGAACTTTAAAATTTGTGACCTAATAACCTGAGAATCAATTCAGGTTGATTTGGGTCATCACCCAAATTTCATCCTCAACCTTAGGGCAAGTTAGGTGAAGTTGGTGCACCCTGTGGACCAGCCAACCTACAAATTAGGTCACAAATTGAATCAACTTCTAAATCAAGTGAAACTCAAGGTACAAATTAGGGCTAAAATTAGTAGACTTAGGTCTCAATTCATACGTTTCGATCTACTTGGAACCATTGTGACAAGGAAGGTCGGGTGGGGGAAACCCTGTAACCCGTAAGGATGCTCTACCGTGTAGGGGTCTTTGTAGAACTCTCCCTTCCTAGCTGTCTAAGTAATTCTTGGGTGTGTGGATTTCTGATCCAGAGATATCATCTGCCTTGAAACAGCCTTAGTCATGCAAAATTTTTGGGTGCCTTGATTGGGTCTGACACATATCTAGTCCCTCATCTATTCTCTAGTGCACATACACAGGAGAGGTCCTTAGATTTGACCTAGAGGCCTCCATTAGAGTTGATCTTCTTTGGAGAAAATCTGATCTGATCTACTCAATTCAATCTGGATTTAAATTTGATTCTATATCTTGATCCACCACTTGATTTGGAAATGCAACCTACAACATAGGAAGAGTGTTCAAGACACCTTAATCCTGTATGAGCATGAAAGAGAAAATGGTCGAGGTTGCTCTTAGACATCATGATGAGTATTACAAAACCTTAGATCCCTTTAGAAGCATTCAGGTTAATGTGTTAGAGACAACAACCCTCATTGTGAACCATGCCCATTTGATGTTGACCCAAATGATGAATGGTTCAACCCAGGATGCCCTCGTAACAGAATTCAGTGAATTGTGGGAATTGCATATCACAGAGGGCTTACAATGTATTACAAATCTACCACTCTGTGAGATACACCAAGATGACATTGAGAAAGGTGGAAATATGTTAAATCTGTTGCAACAAGTCATTTATCAGACATACCCATATCTCCACTCAGAAACTTATGATGAATCTTGGAACAATATTGAGGATCAATGTAATTTCTCAAAACTTGGGTACGAAAATGGGGGTTGCTATGGACCCCCAACCCAAATGGAACCAGATTCGAATTTTTTACATAATGACATACCTGATCAAAATATGGGTTGGGAGGATCCAATTACAGGTGTTCTCGATTACGAGCCAGCCATAGGTAACTGTGAAAATGGTCCATCATGCCTAGATTTTCCAAACACTTGTGATGAACCTGACTCAGAATCTCTCGAGGATGTAATTCCCGTAACTTATCTTGTTAAGGTAATCCTCGAGAGTAATTCTAACATCTCAATAAAAGCAAGTCTAGATTCTAATGACTCAATTCCTTCACCTAGCTTAGAATCTAGATCTGAGCCTATTTGGGATGATCATGAGAACCGTTGTGATGACAACTAGATTTTAGATCTGAGTTATAATTTTGGGCCTATATTTGATGATTATACTTCTCCAAACTCCTCAGAAGAATGAATTGATTTTTTGGAAGTCACACTGATTTACGATATAGAAATGGAGGAGTTGGAAGAGTTAGGATTTGATTGGATCTACCGTAGGCACCCGAACCTGAGCCTATGCCTAATAAGGACACCTCTTCGAGCTTGGAATTTGAGACTAGGTTAGACCAAAGTCAGGTTGTTGACCCCAAGCATCATAATTTATTCTGTAGTGGAAATCTTGATTTTGAATTAGGTTCAGAAGCTGATTATGGCAAATTATCTGATGATTTTGAATCCTACTCTGATTTCGGAGAGCCATTGCTTCAAATGATTATGAGCCAATTTACGACCTTAGTATCCATGACCGATTCTTTGATTTTGACTCTGAGGTCCCTGATCCCAAGATCATTGATTCAAAACCATATTCCATTGACTTAGAAACATTTTTCCTATGATCTATAGGAATCAAACACAATAAATACCGAGAGTTTCTACAATGCAAAATTTGAATCTTTCACCAACTTAGATTTCCATGATCCTATAAGCACTCTCCAAGCATTTACATTTGATTGGGATAATGAAAAAGACTCTGTGGATGAACTGATCTTCGAATCATTTCTTGAGTCTGTAATGCACCCAAATATTGAAATAGCCACACCAACTATAGAGCTTTTCAAAACCTGATCCCAACCCTGACTTGCCATTGGAATCAATTTCTACTCTGACTCACCTTTTTTTGATCCGATCGTAGAGGGTTCACTGCCATCTTTTGATAGGGAATCGAAGATTGATTACATTGATAGCCACATTTTTCCTACTAGTAGGGTTTCTACATTTTCCACAGATCTATTATCATTTGAGGACCCCTACTTTGATCTAGCTGAGCTGATCTAGCCAAACCCTAGATTCGTATTTCCACATCTATTTGAGCCGTAAAGCATCTGGTGGGTTTCACACCTACTGATTCACAACCATCAACCCACCAGACTGCTTAGATTTGGTTTGCATCATCAGCCTATTGACCTAAACAAGCACCTAGTTGGACCAACCAGACTCCTCATTATGGTGCTTGTTCTATAAAATTCCTCCAATTTGACCAACCATTCTCCTTGACCACCTTCTGGTTGGTTAAGGCATTGAATTTAGCACTTAACGGGAGGCAACTTGTCATTCCAAAAATTCGAGACCCTTCTGACCATCTTTTTGAGCTACACTCCTACTGCACTTTAGGGTTCAATGTTAGAATAGCCGACCCCATCTTTGATACCTATATTAGAGCTTCAAATCATCTGTAACAATCATCTCGACCCATTCACTCACCCTTTGACCCTATTCTAAACCTTGATCCAAGCTGAATTCGTACCTACTTGGCTTACAATGAGGACATTACCAAACTTAGGCATGGGGGGTATCAAAGTGCAAAACAAATGGGAAATTCAATTCTTTGAGGGGTTTTCACAAAAAATACATATTAAAAAAAATGGAAAAAGGGGGGAAAATTGAGAATTGATTGAAAAATCTTTCTTAAGGAGGAAATATAGAAAAAAATGTCAAAAGGAGCAAAAATCAGTGACAAAATCGATAGTCTTAGCAATTGATTATGGGATCTACTAAGTTCTAAACCAAATTAAAACAAGGATTAAGTCCTGAAGTGCTAGAAACAAGGAGATAAGTAAGGGTATCGACCTTAGGCCTTTTGGGCTTATTTTAGGGCTTAAACATGTATTTGTTAAGATCCGGATTAGTCCTTATGAGGTTGAGGAAAGTGCAAGGCTAATGTATTAAGTCTAAGGCTTAGGGATTATTCGGCTCCATTGCCTACCCTTTGGTTTGCAGGACTTGGTTACCTAAGCACCCAAAATTCACACACCAGTCTGGTTTAGTGCACTTGATGAAGAAATAGTGCTAAAAGTGTTTTGTTATGAAAAAGTATCTCGAAGATCTAGTTTAAGAGCAACTCGAAGACACAAGTTAATTGGACAAGTTTCTGGTGCGAAGAGGTGGAATGAAAAATACTCCCCTTGAAGATACCTAATAACATATCGTCTCCTCGGTACTTGTCTCCTAAGATATCTAAATATCCTATTGGGGGCATGTATGCATCTTGTGTTGGTTCAGGTGCCATGGGGGGGATTATCCCGAAATGTTGATTGCTAGGCCTTGAATTTTGGTATAGAATGCCATGGGTGTCACTATCCCAAACTGTCGAAAGCCAGGGTTCTGGGGGTTGCCATTGGCAGTGCAATCCCGAAGCATTGAAAGTCAAGGACCCTTCGAGGATTGATGGTGGGGACAAGGAATCCGATACAGACCGTGTTTAGGGCTAATTTGATGTTGGATTTAGGAGAATATAAAAAGAAAAGAGAGAAAACTCTCAAAATGAAAAATCTCTCTCTATCTCTCTTGCCAAAAATGTACTGGCAAACTGAACCTATGCTTGATATGTCTACACATGGGTGCTTTAACAGCTGGGGTCAACGAACCTCTAGGCAATTTTTGTAGGCTTTAGAAACCTCCGCGGCAGACCCAAGCCTGAAGTTGGTTAGGTCTGGATCCTGGCTGGTACTTGAGTACCTCTAGGCCTATTGTTGGTATTATAATCTGATTTCTATAGAAGTGGCACAGTTAGGCATCTAAACATCAGAGACATGGTCTAGAGATCTAGTTCTTTCCATAATATTTTGCTAGGGACTAGCAAAAGTTAGGCATGGGGGTATGATGGCAACGCCATCATTCACTATAAATAGCTTGAATTACTTGGAATCAAGAGATAAATGTTCCTAGATGATCTCCCGAGGACCATAATTCCACTCTGATCCATCTTGAGAAGAAGATAAAAGAATAGGGTTAATTCTATAGTTTTAACATCACATCACAAGTGTAGAGTAACCATGGGGTCACCCAGGGGTTAATTAGAGGTCAATTGGGCATTAAAGACCAAAAAGTGGGTCCATATTGAAAGAAACAAGGTTTCATGCGTTTTGAGAACCAAAACAATAAACAAAACCCTAAATTCTGCCCTACTTAAATTGAAGAGGTTTTGGTCAGGATAAAATCAATATAAACCTTGCAAAATTCATAGAAAAATATTCTAAGAGGATTGGTACCTTTGGTTTGACTATCTGAACCCATTTTGACTTAGAATAGAGTTTTAGATGGGAATTTACCCTAATTTGGGATTATATGCAATTTACCTAGTCAAATATGGTCAAAAATTAAATTTGAGTTCACTATTAGATTCCTTGGGTCCAAATTATGTTAACACCAAAATTTGAGCCTAATCAGAGTTCATCTTGATCTAGTTTGCAATTCAGTCCCTAAAATCTCTGTTTCTTTCAATCAGACCCTTAGCTTTAAAAGTTTCTTGCGTTTACCCCCTAACTTATTCATCTTCTTCGTAGAACTACCCATGCTGCGTTTGACTCCTAGGTTTCCTAATCAACCCAACATCATCGACTGTAATTGGGAAAGAAGTTCACGAAATTACTGCCAAATCCCTCCAAAATTTGACGGATTGGTGTTCAGACAGTGGGAAAGCATTTGAACTAGGTTTGGAATCCAATTTTTGAAGCAAGGAAGCTCCAGTAGAGTTTGATTTTTCACAATTTGAACTTGCCTAATCTACGAAAGTGACTCGCGATTTTTTCCAATTTGAGCTCAGATTTGAGCTCTATATAAGTTCCTCGAACTTCCCATGTCTTCCTCAGCTCAATTTAAGGCCAAAAACCCTCTTCTTCTTCTTCCCCGGTAGTCTTCGACCGAAGCTTCGGCAACCCTCATGCCCTTACTCTTCCGACTACCCAACGACCAACTTGCCAGCCACAGCGGGAGCGTTCTCCCCCTTTATCCTCACCGCTTCTCACCACCGAAGAGTTCACCTCCTCCGGCGTCGGCCAATCAAAGTCGGCGCCGGCCAATCAAAGTAGGCACCAATTCCTTCCCTTTCGTCCAAATAGATAGGTCCTTTCTCCCTCTTTCTCTCCTTGGACTCTATCTCTCCCCTTATCTACTCGATTCGACAACTTATCCACACTCTCCCCCTTCATCTTCTTTGACGCTGGCCGTGCCTCCGGTAGGGCCGCGCAACCACATTCGACTACCAAACGCACAACCACTCCTACCATGAGCTTCGCCATCGCTCCATCTTCAAAAGCCCTAACCTAATTTGGGTTTTCACTCACTCCTTCACACCGATGACCAAACCCATCGATCGCCTGCTACCCGAACGTCGTTCGACCACCTTCACCTCTCAAAAGACACCACCTCCACCACCATCACCTTCCTTGCCTCATGGCGAGCCCTCTGAGCCATTTAATTGGGGCATTTAGCCTGTATTCATGCATTTCATGGTTCATCGGATGTTAGCCACCGCCCTCGTCTTCATCAACTTTGTTCGCTGTGCGCTGATCGACTCATACCTCGCCTCCACCTCGAGTAATAGTGGAGTACCCCCACGAAGAATTCTAGGTCTTCAAACGAGCAGGAAAGCTCCAGTAGCTGCTTTGATTCAAGGGGAGATCTCATCGGCTGTGTGTAAAGGAAGAGGGGGACATTTAGTCCTACCTCGTGTATTGACGAACCAAAAGAGACACATAAAAGGGATAAGTCATGAGGGATTATCGCTTCTCACATGGGGGTGAGGTCCCCTCGCCTACGCACTCACTCATGTCCTTTCTCACACCTCGCTCACTACCCACGTCTGTAAGCTTGGTCCTTCATACCCGGATCCGATTAGCAACACTGTACTTTCCTAAATACTTGTTAAGAAAGAAGAGGGAATCTCAGGAGGGTGGAGGCGATTTTGCATTGGGATGCGTGCATATGTGCCTCGAGATTCGTGCCTCTATGCTCTATACTTAGGCATTTCAAGAGGACTTATGCCTTGTGCTTGTTAGCTTTATGCCTTGTGTAAGGTTGTGGTCACTTAAGGCATCTGCTCTTATTTGGCATCTAATCTGATGGTATTGTGGACATATTGAGCTTAGTTACTGATGTGGATTTTAAGAATAAGTGGTTCAAGACCACTCTAGAGAAATTTAAAATTGAGATATTTAGGATATATGATTGATTGAGGGATATCAGGGGTGATTCAAATCACCATTTTTAGGATTTTTGATATTCTTTTTATCCCAATGATTTCTAAAACATAAGTTGCTATTATTGAACATCATTTTGAGTGACATTCTATTATTCATTAAATATCTTATTGCGCTCATTATTTTATATTGGGATTAGTGTGTAAATTCCATATTTGCTCCTTGCGAACGACCTCGGACTCAGTTTTGTTTTCGAGCACTTATAAATTTTAAATGCTAATTCGCTTTTGTTGACTGTACTACGACTCATATTTCTAAAACTCGACAAAAGTGACGCAATAGTTGGTGCCACCTATGAGACCCTCTAGAGTCTTCTATAACCATTTATAGGAGCCACCCAAACTCTATAAAAAGACACCTAGTGTGGCCACCCAGGAGATGATTCTCTCCCTCATTAGTTCCCTTAGGCTCCACCTTCCTCTACCTCATAGCTCTCCAAGGCCATCCCCATAGTCCTTCTCCAAGGGATCTCCTCCTTCTCCCCCATGGACGACTAGCATGGAGAGAAGCTCCTCTGCAAAGGCTTCTCAAGGATGGCTAGGGAGAAGGGTTCACCCTCTCTTCTTCTCGCAAGCGTGTTCTTTTGTCTCCATCGAGCTCTGATGTAGACAAATCCATTTAGGTTAAAATTCCTATTTATCATGTTCTTAGGCTTAGATATGCATTCCATAGTATAAATATCGCATAGCATGCATCATTCTGCATTTAGAATAGTTTGTATAAAGTTTAGGTTAATTCGTGTCCTTTTATGGCCAGGAGAGGAGATATATTTCATGGCCTCGAATTGACGATCCGACCGTATGGATCTGATCAGGATAACGAATGGAGTCCAATGCCTCCGAAATCGTCTTGATTGGAGTCCTGTAGCTCATTGTGCAATCTGAGGAAGATCAATGGTCAAGGGGCAATGCGATATTATTACGGGCTTCAGATGAAAAATCTGATCATACTGATGGATCCGGAGCAACGATCATAGTTCGCCAATGTGGAAATCATCTTGATTCGAGGACCGTGGCATCCTCTGCAAGCAAAGGAAGATGGACTGTCTAGATGTCACCACGTGGCATCATCCAGACCCTCCAAGCTAGCTAGTAGCACTCACAACACCGCCACCTCATCTGCGCTATCAAAACCCAGCCGCCACATCGCCCACTTCATCTAAATAGCTCACCAACTTTGAATCTCGACCGTTGGATCTCCATCTAATGGTCGAGAGCTCGTGCCATCTGATCTCTCCACTCGGCCATCCAGCGTAACAGCACAGCGGTCATGAAGAGAGTTCTCAAGCCACTGATGCGAGTTCAAGATCCGCTGAGCTCTCTCAATTTGCAAGTGCACGCTGGAGCCAAATTCGACCACCGAATCTTCATCGAGCGATGAATAGAGCACCGACGTGGTGCGACGAGCGTCGTGCAATCACACCCTATCCAATGCCTTATCTGACGCGCTATCTGAGCGCGAGATCATCGTACGATCACGGCTACTCATCTTGGATCCAACGGTGGAGATTCATCCGTGCATGACGATAGCTGCAAGCGCGCTGCACGCACGTGAGTGAGCATGGGCTGTGGATCTTTAGCGACATTTGAGTTGAGGCTTTATTGACGTTTGTAAATGTCGCTGTTGACCCATGACTTTATTTTGCCTCTTCTCCTCCACTATAAAAGGACCTCTACCCCTCCCATTTCTCTTCCTCTCTTCCTTTCTCTCCCTCACCACCTCCAAGGCTCTAGAGAGAGCTTGTCCTAAGCCTGGGATGCTCCTCTAGAATATAAAAGAAAATAATTTTCCCGCCTCTCATCCCCCTTCGTGGAGGATCCCATGGCTGTCCTCTCACAACCTTTGGGAAGAAGATCCTCGTCGCGATGCTGTCCCATTCCGCCCTCTATCCTTCGTTGCCATTCTCCTTCATCCAGCCTCTCACCACCTTCATCCGGGCACCGTCAGAGCGAGTCATCCTCCAAGCGACCGTAGAGGGGGATTCTTCCCACCTTTATCTTTTATCGCTTTCTAGTCTAGTTGTAGTCTCGATTATTTGTAGCAAGCACTTGTTTTGAAAATATATGTGATTGTTTCTCTCTTTCTCTCCCTCTTATTTTACAAGTAGATTAGTTAGATAAAGTTTTGTTGATCTGATCTCTTGCTTTATAAAAATACAAAAAAATCATAAAAGACAAAAACAACATAAATAAATAAAAGCAAAATGCGAATTTCACAAACCAAACATTCGCCTCCCTGTGTTTCGACACAGGACTCACCTCGAGTTTTGGTATAAATTTTATCTGGTAGCGATTTTTGAGACTGCGACGACGGGTTCTCCAAAACCTTGATTTTTCATCATGAAAACACGCTTGATATAGACACATCTATTTAGGTTAAAATGCCTAATCATGCATGTTCCTAGGCTTAGATTTGCATTTCATGTTATAAATATTGCATAACATACATCATTCTGCATTTAGAGTAGTTGTATATATTTTAGGTTAATTAGGTCCTTTTTTTTATGGTCAGGAGAGAAGATGATTTATTTCAGGGTCTCGAATGGACGATCGAAGTCTAACGCCTCTGAAATTGTCTAGATCGGAGTCCTATAGCATCATATGAAGTCTGAGGAAGATCAACCGCCAGGAGGGAAATGCGACATCCTTACGGGATTTGGATGAAAAATCTGACCTTACGGATGGATCTGGAGTGACGATCGCAGTCCGGCAATGTGGGAATCATCTCGATCTGAGCACCGTGGCACCCTTTGCAACAAACAGAAGATGGACACCCAGATGGTGCCACGTGGCGCCATCCAGGTCGCCCAACACCGGCCAGCAGTAACTGAAGGCACCCACTCTTCATCCGCGACCTCCATTCCCAGCCGTTGGATCTTGATCCAACGGTTGAGGTACCTTTGCACTTTCAACTCCTACGCTATCTTCGCGACTCAAAGGCTCCCTTGCCTCAACGGTAGTGTGCGCGGTTTGCAAGCAAGAGGTGCGGGGTTTAATCGCGTTGCCCCTCCAATCCAGCCGGCGGTGAGGCACGCTTGATTTCGACCGCCCAATCATGCACGAGCGGCCGAGATGTGGATACGTGGACACACAGATGACCGCTAATCCAACGGAGGTGATCACGCGGTCGTCGACGCACATCTCCACGCATGATCCCACGTGTGCATGGGCATGTGCTTGGTTGGCGCCGACCTTCAGCGATAGCCTGTTGGGCCTTTAGTGAGCTTACAGCCGTCATTAATTGCTTGTAGGTGCAAGAATAGCTGTCGACGTGAGCGGTGGGGGCTCGATCTTCAGCGACAATTGGGTGGATCTTCAGAGACGATTATAGCCATCACTAATTGCCAATGGATGATTTTTGTCTCTCCTCCACTATAAAAGGACCTATCCCCCTCCATTCCAAACCATCTCTTCCTTTCTTCCTCTCACCACTTCCAAGACTCTAGAGAGAGCTTGTCCCAAGCCCACGATGCTCCTCTAGAGTAGAAAAGAAAATAGTTTTCCTACATCTCATCCCCATTTGTGGATCATCTCATGGCCATCCTCTCACCGCTCTTCAGGAAGAAGATCCTCGCTGCGACGCCGTCCTACCCCATCCTCCATCCTCTGGCTCCATCCTCGTTTGTCCTGCTCCTTACCACCTTCCTCCAGGCGACGTCAGAGTGAGTCGTCCTCCGAGCGATCATCGAGGGGGATTCTCTCACCTCTTTCTATCATTATTGCTTTCGTAGTGTAATCTTTCCTAGTTGTAGCAAATGTTTGACTCAGAAATATATGTGATTCTCTCTCTCTCTATCTTTCTCTTTTTATTTTGCAAGTAGATTAGTTAGATTTCGTCGACCTGATCTCTTGCCCTATTAAAAATACAAAGAAACATTAAAAAAGATAAAAATGACAAAAACAAATAAAAATCGGAACACGTATCTTTCAAAACCAAATATTCGCCTTCCCGTGTTCGACCTGGGACTCACTTTTCGAGTTTCGGTTATAAGTTTTATCTGATCGAAGGATTTTATCGCGAATCGAACTACGACGACAAGTTTTCCAAACTCGAACCTTTACGCGATGAGATCCACCCTCGATCAACGCTCATCAAGCTCTAAGGCCACCGAAGCACTCCTTGTCGGAGCACCATCAGCACCCTCATTTCTGATCTCTAGTCTCGATTCTTCTACATTTCATATATCTATCATCAAGCATGTCTCCAGAAGTAGTTTTGTACATTCTTATCACTATTGTGAATATGTTTATAGAATAAAGTTTCTTTATTATCAAATATATTGTGGTGAGTATCAATGATTATATGTTGCACCATGTTAGTAATTAGGTTTAGGCTTAGATTAGTCAATAAATCGAGTTAGAAATTCATTTTGGAATTAGTAATCACGCCTCCTTGAGTTCGACCGGGACTCACCATCTCATTATATAATTTTTTATTTGTGTTATATTTCGCAACTATACTATAACGTAAAAATTAATCAAACTTACGATTTTCCGATTCAACAGTTACCTAAATTCATTGAGTTGCCTCCTAACAAGCACTAAATTTTACATCTATAGCTAGACACAGTCACAAGAAATCTAAGATTGAATAATATTTTTGAGATTCAAGTTCCAAGGACATGGGTGTAAGTCATAAAAATATGCAAGATTTGTTTGGCTCACTGGATAGATAGCCCATGATGTTAATGACTTGATGATGCAGTGTCGCATCATTCTCTATCCAAAAGAGATTGGGTAGAATAAAATCAAGGGCTATGCAAGGAGGTTGGAGGGATAAAGAATTTGAAGCAATAACCTCTCCGAAATCAAAACTTTGAGGATAACAAGGATCCTGAAAGGTAGATAGGGTTTTTAAAGATTGACTCAAACTAAGTTCTAACTCTTGAATGGCGAGATCATGAGTATAGTCATCAATCCAATTACACCATTCGACCTTGATTTGCTGACTGTCCTCCTTAAATATAGAGAAATTCTGGCTCGTATCTTCTCAGGAGGTTAGGTCAACCATTTTCCCTGGCAAATGAGTCAAATCAAAATGACTCAATTTGCTTAGATTTGATTCTTGATAGGTTCTCACATTCCTCCATATCCCTCTTAGTAGACTTTGCCAATTCTTTGAATCTTGTGTGTTTATTGCTAGTGATTGAGTCAAACATAGAATCTTTAGAGAGAGTCTTGTGTTCTTGGCCTCTATCATTATCCATGATTAGGTCCAGTGATTCCAAGTTCAACTCCACATCCTCTATATTGGTTGGAAGATCTTCTTTCACTCCCAATAATTTCTCAAGCTCCTAAATATCTTCTTTGCATTTTTGTAACTAGAATAATCCTATGTTATATCATTGGGAATGGTTTCTTCTATTGCTTTTATGGCCTTTACTTCCTCAATTCTCCTCAGTTCCTCAATCAAGCTACATCTCCCATTAATATTCTTGGATGCCTTGAAAATATTCAACTGTGTCTTTTGGTCCCTAAAGGTAATTTCCATGTTTCCAAAATCACAATCTATATAGGCCTTGGTAGTGGCCAAGAAAGGCCATCCTAAGGTGATAGGGATATTGCTTAATTCCTCAGGTACTTCTATGTCAATGACTAAAAAGTCAACAGGGTAGGAAAAATCCTTTACTCTGACAATCACATTTTCTAACATTCCCCTTGGAGTTGTTATAGATTGGTCGACTAGCTGTAGAGTAACAAAAGTGGGTTTTAAATCATTGAGTTTGAGTTTGTCATAAAGTGCAGTAGGAATGAGATTGATGGAAGCACCTAAGTCTATGAGAGCCTTGTTAAAATTCAAGTTACCTATGTTGTAAGAAATCAAAGGGGCTCCCGGGTCTTTCTTCTTAGAAAGTAGTTGGTTTAAAACCAAGGAGCTTGTTATGTGATGGAAATTCAATTTAGAGTATGCTTTACATTGATAAAAATTTAAGCGCGTATGTTGACATTCATGTAATTTTGTGGAAATATGCTGCATATGTGTATGCATTGATTAATCATATATTGCAATACTTATTCTTCATTTGGGAATATTGGAATGCTATATTCACATGAATAAAAAAGTTAGGGAAGTAGATGATTGGAAATCAATTAGATGCAAAGGATCACATGTAGAATTTTATGAAATTACTCTTATTACTTTCCTTATTCTTCCCCTCAAATCTCACTCTCATTTTCTGAATTCTTTATATGACAGGAGAGGAGGACGGCTAAGAAAATCACGATAATCTCTGATTCTCTCTCCCTGATATTCTCTCTAATTCTCTACCTCATTCTTTATATAACAGCAAGACGGTAGGGACAAGGACCATCTTCCTCCCTCGAGAGGGAACACGGACTCCACCTTCATCTCCTTCCCCACATACCCACAATCATGGGCCTCCGTCGACATCGTGACTTCTTCCTTGCCACTCCTGCTCCACCGAACACGACTGAAGCCACCACCACGTGACAATCACAAAGACCGACGTCCACTCCCCAACAAAACACCACCGTGTGCCTCCATCAACCATTGCGAGCCACTGACCACGTCCCACTCCTCTTATCTCCTTCCCGTGGCAAGCCACACGGTGACAGCGTGTGGCCTATTCCGTGACCACCACCACTAGCCACCACATCACTGCGCGACCGTGACCCTACTGTGGCCTCGACGTCTCCTCTTCGACCATGCATTCCACGGTCTCTCCTTCCCTCCAGTGCACGCCATGCACAGCACCTTCCTCCATCATCTCAGACTCAAAGCTGTGCCATCCTCTCTTCAACAGAGTCGCACGCACTGTCTCACCGCGCACGGCTAGCCTCCTCCACGCCCTTGCATGCACCAGCACCCACCACCAACGGTCGCAGCCACGCCCTCTAATGCACAGCAGGTCGCGCTCCACTCGGCCTCCTCCTCTTCGTCCTCTTCTTCATCTGCTGCACCAAAGAAGGAACCCAACACTGGCCTCCTTCTCCTCAGCGTCAGCTATCCTCGTGCGCGACCCACGCTGCCAGCAACTACTCTAAGAAGCGACTTCAAGAGCTCCATCGCCGCTACCCCCTTCATCGCCAACGGTAGCCCAACCAGCCCCACGAGCTTCCGACCACTGTCCGGCGCACCCTTGCGTGCCCCAGATCATCGCGCGACTCCTCCTTGACCATGCGTGGCTCGAAGCAATGGCTCCAAGTAGCATGATAGGACATCCTCCGCAGGCGCTCCTCCTCACCGTTCGGTGACCGCCGACCATCTCATCGCGCCGTCACCCCTGACGCGAAGCCCTCGTCCGCCTCAACCTTCCTCGAGCTCCTTGGCCCTCACCATCGACTCCTCGACGTGCACGGTAGGGAGAAGCACTTCCTCTATTTTGGGTTTAAAAAAAATTTACATTTCATGTCATTGCAAGGGAAGGAATTTATGGATTTTAATATTATATTGTGTAGCAATTGCTAAGCAACCCTTCAGATTCTCTATATTTCGTGTTAATGCTTATTCAAGTCATTTTTTATCTCATTTGATGCTTCAACTAATCAACAAATTGATTTTGTATCATATTAGTCTCGTACAACATACTCGAATGGTACACTGAAAATATTCGTGAACTTATTGTAGTTGTTCCTCCCTGTGGATACGACCTAATCCACCGTGGTTAGTTTTACTAATAAATATTTTTGATCTGAGATTTTTCCACCACGCAATTTTACTGCGATGATATTTTTCTGATAAATTTTTCCGAGAAGCGAAATCTCCCCGATCAGCTTTGTTTAAGCTGGAGCTTCTGCTTTGTGGGCCTATTTAGGGCCTTAGGGAAAGGAATGGGAATCTACTGGTCCATTGAGTTGACTTCAAGCTTCTTAGTCAATTCAGGTGTACCAGGACCTTTAGAGATCGAGTCAAAGGTTCAAGTAGGGCCCTGGGTGGTCTTCCCACTTCTCAGGGTGATTGAGTTAGCAATAGAGGGTGGGTACTGATTTGGATCTTGAGATGAGCTAGGCATAGAATACATATTCGATTAAGAAGTCTGATTGTAATTAAATCCAAGATTAGCAAGATGTGAAGGAAGATTGAAACCTGGTGGAGTAAGAAGAGCTTGTTGAATCAAATGAGCTTAATTTTGTGGCTCCTGATTTTGATTAAACCCTTGAGGGAAGTTTCCTCTAATTGGTGCATTTTATGGTTTGGAAGGGGTTGTGAAGGTAAGGCACCAATAGATCTATTGATGATAACATCATCATCAGCCATAAATAACTTTAATTAGTCAAAATCAAAAGATAAATGCTCCTACTAGCTACCGAAGAGTCATAATTCAGTGCATATTCTTTCTGAGAGAAATACATTAAATTAGGGGTAAATCTGTAGTTTTAACATCATAGCCTAAATGCATAACAATTGTGGGTTTTCCCAAGAGTTAATTAAAGGTCAAATGGTCATAAATGTCTAATAAGAGGGTCCGTGCAAACAGAAACATGTTTTCACGCATCTTGAGAATTAATGGATATCTAAAACCCTAAAAAGAGACCCGCTTAATTAATTGAGGTTCTGGTTAGGAAAAATTTCATCTAAACCATATAAAAATCATATAAAAATATTCTATAAGGTTTGGTATCCTTGCTTTGACCATCTGAACCCTTTTTGACCTAAAATAGAGTGTCAGATAGAAAGTTTCCCTAATTTAGGTTTTTGCATAAATTACCCAATCAAACTTTGTCAAAACCAAAATCTGACTTCACCATCAGATTCCTTGAGTCGAAATTAGATTTGTACCAAAATTTGGGCCCAATCAGAGATCATCTTTACCTAGTTTGCATTTTGGTCCAGTCTGATTCTTTTTCTCTCAATTAACCCCTTAGCTTTCAAAATCCTTGCCAAGAGCCTCCTAACTTTGTTGTCTTCTTCATACGCAGGTCCCTGCCGCCATGGCCATGTTAACCCATCAAGAGCCGATCTTCAATCAGGAAGATCTCCTTGATTTCACGGAGAAACCCTTCCAAAATTGGAAGGGAGACTCCTGAGGAGATCCCCTTCCATCTGAGCTTTCATGGCCTTCCTAATTCGTCCAACAGTTCATGCGAACTCTTGGAAATCCATAAACCTATTCCTTGATTTGCGAAGCTTTCAAGCTTGTTTTCAAGCTCATTTTTCTCTGGTTCCCCATCGTCTTCCATTCTCCCTGGCCGAACGCTTTGCAAGCTTCGACGAGCCCCTCCGACTCCCTTCTTCATTAGCCGCCACAGACTATAGTCAGCCAGTCTCTCCTCCTCAAGCTCCTCCGTGTCTCGCAATACCAGTAGGCGTCATCTTCCTCCCTCTTCCTTGCCGTTCTCCCTCATCAGAGGCACTTCCTGCCACGACGTCGGCTACACCATACCCGACGTCCTTTCTACCCCTTCGTCCGTTAAAGTAGGTTAGTTAGGTCTCTTTCTCCCTCTATTATCTTCCCCTTATTTCTATCCCTCGTTTCAACCCTCGATGCCGCCATTCACCGTCATCCCCAGTGATACCTCCATTCACCATCTCCAGCCATACCTTCGACGAGTTCGCGCCACCTCCGTAGGCCACCAAACACCTCGCTGACAAGTCCACAAGCTCCGCCGTATGCCTCCGCACAAAACTAATCTACTTATTTGTCATTCCATCCATCCAAAAGTGCCACCGAACAACCCACCTTCACATGACCTACTCCAACCTCGTCTGATCACCTTACACCCTCTCGCAACACGATACCACCACTGCCAGCTTCGCCTTACTATGATGATGCTCCTGAGCATTTTTAGTTAAGGCAAGAGGTCGTGTTCTTGACCTTCAGGTGTTCACCGTACTTTGCCATTGTCACCATTGTCGTTGCCTTCGTTCTTCGTGTTCCAGGCCACACAAGGCCTAGGTCAAGCTCCTGGTCATCAATTGCTTTTGAGGGAGCCTCATCGACCTCAATTAGACGCGATAGCCGTAGCAGCCTCATTGTAAATGTGTGAAGAAAGTGGGACCTTTTAGTCCCACATCGTAGAGGGAGAAGGCAGTGCTTCGGTATAAAAGGAATTTGTGCTAAGGCTTTATCGCCTCGACACACTGGGGGTGAGGTCCCCTTCATCCATTCGCACACCTTGGCTACCACCCACTGCCAATAGCCCTGATCACCAGGATCCGATTACCTGATAAGTGATCTGATTATCTGAGAAGAGGGAAAGGAGAAAAGGAAAGAGAGAGAGAGAGAGTAGGGGAAGGGAGGATTTTGCTCTTCAGAGGCAATCTCCAACACTTAGTCACTGAAGCCTTGGCTTCCCTTGTGCGTGAGAGAAAGAAGAAGAAAAGGAAAGAGAAAGAGAGAGAAGAGAAGAGAGGCCGTGCTTGAAAAAGAAGAAAAGAAGGAGGGCCAAAGAAGAGAGAAAGAAGAGGAAAAGAAGAAGAAAAGAACACTGTTGTAGGGCTACATTTAAGTCGTCTGATGATTAATGCCCGGCGTTTTATTTGAGTTTATTTGAGATACTATTGTATCATTTAAGTAATATGGTTACGGTTGAATTGAAATATTGCATGCACGCTTAATTAAGAGGATTAGTGGCGATCTAAATCACCATCATTTTTTAATTCTCTTTCCTTTTTGTTCCATGCAACTTCTAGATACATTGAGCATCATTGAATATTTAATGTGACATATTAGTATTCATTGAATATCATTATTGTGCTTAATTTCCTGTGCTCATTTAAATATATATCTTGATTAGTGCGTGAATTGCAATAATTGCTTCCTGTGTTCGACCTCGGACTCTTCATTTTAGTTTATAGTTATAAATTGTATTTGTTGATTGAGCAATTTAGGAGATTTTGCTACAACCTCCTATCTGGCCATTATCAACATTTTGGTGCCGTTGCCGGGGAGCAATGCGCAATTCATCGTTATTCTTTGTTTTATTTGATTATATTTGAATACTAACTTGCCCTGTTTGATTTCTTGTGATTTTGCGAGGTACATAACGCAGAGATCTTTCGCGAAAAGTAGCCACTCCCAGGGTAGGTAATTTCTGTTCTTCCTTAATCAACCTTCTAATCTTAGGAAGATAAAAAAGGAAACAAATCAATTAGGAATACCTGCCTTATTTTCATTGTAATTATCATTAAAGAGGCAAGTTTCCTGATTTATGAAAAATTTTTCATATCTGATTAAAGCTTGAGGCAATTCTGTTTAGAAATCTCTACCTTGATTGCCTGTACCTATTAGGGACTATGGTTAATTTTTAAATCACTTTGGGCTAACACACTTCTTGCTTGAAGCCCAAGGTGAACATTTTAAGATCAAATTGGACTTAGAATAGAGCCAATTAAGGTTTTCAACATTAGGGTTTGAAGTGCTAGTTCACATTTTCCTGAATTAAAAGAAATTTACCCTCTCACAGTTGTGTGCTATCCAAACTCTTGCTTGAAATGATTTAATCACTTAAACACTAAAATCTGGCTCTAAATTCACTTGAACCTTAAAAATTGTGGACCTAATAACCTGAGAGTCAATTCAGGGTAATTTCTGGATCTTGACCTAGATTTCATTCTATTTCTTTTAGGGTAGGTCAGGTGAAGTTGGTCTACATTGTGGGCCAAACAACCTTCAAATTAGGTCATAAGTCAAATTAACTTCTAAATCAAGTGAAATTTAAGGCACAACTTAAAACTAAAGTTGGTAGACTTAAGGTCTTAAGTTCGTACATTCCGGTCTACTTGGAACCGCAGTGACAAGGAAGGTCGGGTGGGGGAAACCTTGTAACTTGTGGGGACGCTCTACTGTGTAGGGGTCGTTGCGGGGATCTCCCTTCTTGGTTGCCTAGGTAATTTTCGGGTGTGTAGATTTCTGATTCAGAGGTATCATCCGCCTCGAAATAGCCTTAATCATTCAAAAATCCTTAGGTGCCTTGATTGGGTCCAAATAATATTCAGTCCCTCATCTTCTCTCTAGAGCACACACACAGGAAGTTCCTTAGATTTTTAACCTAAGGGGCCTCATTAGATCTTCTTGGAATTTCTTTCAAATCTAAACAGTTCCAATTTGAGCATGAATTTGATTCGACAACTTAATTCCACCACTTGATTCGAAAATGCAACCTGACATGTTAGGAAAAGTGATTGAGGCTACCTTTAACACCATGAGGAATATTATGGAGCCTTAGATAGGGACATTTTTGTAAAAACAACAAACCACATTATGAATCGTATCAAGGTAATACTGATACGAATACACCACGGTTCAAACCGGGATGATTTCTTAGCAGAACGTATTGAATTGGTGAAATTACACAACAACGATTGTCTATAATATTGGTCAAATCCTTCATTTTCAGAAGAACTCCAGAATCTTTTCGAGAGACGGGGAAAATTGCTGAATAAGTTATATAGAACCATTGATAAAAAATACCCGTTAGAAGTTAATAAGACATCTTGGAGTGATTCTAGTGATCTACATAATTTCCCAAATCTCTAGTTTGATATCAAGGTTGTTATAGACTCCCAACCCAAATGGAATTTGATTCAAATTATATACAGATTGATACACCTGATCATGAGATGGGTTGGGAGGATCTGATTACAGGTGTTCCCGATTTCGAACCATCCTTAGGAAATCATGAAGTTGGCTCACCAAGCCTAGATTTCCCAGACACCTGTAATGATGAGCTTAAAACAGAACCTCTCGAGAATGTAAATCCCGAGCCTTATCCTATTAAGGTGATTCTCGATAATGATTTTGACATCCCAATAGAGCTCTGCCTAGATTCTAGTGATCCAATCCTTACCCTTAAACTAGATTCTGGATTTGAGCCTATTTGGGATTATCATAAGGCCCAAAGTGATGAAAATCAAATTTTTAATCTAGATTATGATTGCGGGCCTATATTTGATGAATACACCTCTCCAACCTCCTCTGAGATACAAATTGATTTCTCAGAAGTCACACCGATTTATGATACAAAAATTGAGGAGTTGGAAGAGTTGGGATTCGATTGGGTCTACCCTAGGAGCCAAGAACTCGAGCCTATGCATAATAGGGACATTTTTTTGAGCTCGGAATCCGAAAATAGGTTAGATCCAAGTCAGGTTGTTGCTTCTACACATCTTGATTCTCTTTGTGCTGGAACTCACAATCCAGAATCAAATTCAGAAACTTATTCTCGCAAATTCTCCGATCATTTCAAATCCTACTCTAATTTTAGAGAACCTTTGTTTCTTGACAACGACGAGCCAGTTTACGACCTTAGCATCCATGATCCATTCTTTGACTCTAACTCTGAGGTCCTTGATCCCGAGATCATTGATTCAAAATCAGGTTCCATTGGGATGGAATCATTCCTTTTTGATCTTTAGGAATCAGAAACAGTAAGTGCTGAGAGTGTCTGCAATCTATAGTTCGAATCTTTTATTGACTCAGACTTCCATGACCCTATAAGCACTTTCCAGGCATTTACATTTGATTTTGATGAGCTTTATGAGGACTCTCTAGATGAACCTACTTTTGAATCCTTTCTAGAGGAGCCCTCAACACATACAATTCTCCTTGAAGCCACCTCTTTTGCAGCACATACAGATCCTTCTCAAATCCGATGCCAACCCCGACTCACCACCAGAATCAACTTCTACTCTGATTCACCTCTCTCCGATCTGGTCGCATATGATTCCTCTCCATCTTTTAGTCAGGTTTCGAACATTAATCAAACTGATAATCATGTCCTACCCTTTTCCGATCACTTTTGTAGGGTTCCTACATCATCCACAGATCCATTTGCATTTGAGGATCCCTACTTTGACCAGGCTGATTGGAATCAGCCAAACCTGAGATTCGCATCGACACATCTTTTTGAGTCACAAAATATCATGATCCACATCCATCAACCCACCAGATTGATTGGGTTTCGGCTGCATCATCGGCCTGTTGATCTGAATAAGCACCTGGTTGGACCAACTAGACTATTAATTAAGGTGCTTGTTCTACAACACTCATCTGATTTGACCATCCCTTCTCCTTGACCACCTTTTGCTCAACTAAAGGCATTGAATTTAGCGCTTAACGGAAGGTAACCCATCATTTCAAAATCCTAAGACCCTTATGATTATCCTTTTGAGCTTCACATCTACTACACTTAGAATTCAGAGTTAGAATAGCCGACTCCACCTCTAGTACACGTACCAGAGCTTGAAATCGTCTGCAAGAGTTATCCCAGGCCATTCACTCGCCCATTAACTCTATTCTAACCTTTGAACCAAGCTGTTCATACCCTTCAATTTACAATGAGGACATTGCAAACTTAGGCATGGAGGGGTGTTAAAGTGCAAACATACAAAAACTCAAGTTTCTGAAGGGTTCGCACAAAAAAATACATATTAAAAAAATCATAAAAAGTAAAAAAATTGAGAAAGAACAAGAAAATGGAAAGGGGAGGAAAATTTTGTGAGATTAATTGCATATCATTTTGAGGAGGAGAAGAGGTGATTTAAATATAAAAAAGGAGCAACATTTAAGAACAAAAATGATAGCCATTAGCACTTGATCATGAAAATTACTTAAGTTCTAGACTAAATCAAAAGAAAAAATTAAGTCCTAAAAAAATAAAGAGACAAAGAGATTAGTATGAGTGCCGATCTTAGGCCTCTTGGGCTTGTTTTTAGGCTTAAAATTCATGTATCTATTAAGATTCAGATAGTCGTCAAGTGGTTGAGGAAAATGTGAAGCTTATGTATTAGGTCTAAGGCTTTGTGATTATTCAGCCTCGTTAACTGACCTTTGGTTTGCGGGACTCGGTAACCTAAGCACCCTAATCCACACATAAGTCAAGTTCAGTGCTCTTAATCAATCAAAATCATGCAAAAGCATTTATTCTATTATGAAAAAGCTACCTAGATTAGGAGCAGCTTAAAAACACAAGTTGATTTGGACGAGTTCATGGCGTAGAGAGGTGGGAAATTCCTCTCAAAGATGCGCAATAACATATTGTCTCCTCGGTGCTTATCTCCTAGGATATCTAAATATCCTACCAGGGGCACGTAAGCACCTTGTGCTAATTCAGGTGCCATGGGTGGGATTATCCTGAAATGTTGATCGCCAGGGCTTGAATTTAGCTACAGAATGCCATGGGCGGCACTATCTTGAAGTGTCGAAAGCCAAGGTTCATGGGGGTTGCCATGGGCGGTGCTATCTTGAATCATCGATTGCCAGGGACCCTGCAAAGATTGATGGTGGGGACAAGGAATTCGATACAGAACATGTTTTGAGCCAATATGAAGCTAGAAATAAAGAAAAGAAAAAAGAGAGAGAGAAAGCTCTCAAAAAATGCAAAAATTCTTCTATCTCTCTCTCTTACAAAAACGTACTGCAAATTGAACTTGGACTAACCATGTTACAAGCATGAGTGCTTTAACCACTGAGTTCAATGAACCTTAGGATAGTTTCTGTGGGCCTTAGAAACTTTCATGGTAGACTGATGCTAAAGCTGGTTAGGTTTGGATCTTGGTTGGTACTTGAGTACCTTTAGGTCTATTGTTAGCAATCTAACCTAGTGTCTAAAGAGAAAAGCACACAACAGAAATTTGAGAAGAAGGCATGGTCTAGAATTCGAGTAAATTCCATAGGATTTTGCTAAGGGACTAGAAAAAGTTAGGCATGGGGGTATGATGATAGCATCATCATCAGTCGTAACTAGCTTTAATTAGTTAGAATCAACAGACAAATGTTCCTACATAACCGTCGAAGAGCCATAATTCAGTGCATATTCTTTTTGAGAGAAATACATTAAATCGGGGGTAAATCTGTAGTTTTAACATCATATCCTAAATGCAGAATAATCATGGGTTTTCCTAGGGGTTAATTAAAGGTCAAATGGTCATAAATGTCTAATAAGAGGGTCCATACAGATAGAAAAGTGTATTCACGCATCTTAAAAATTAATGGACATCTGAAACGCTAAAAATAGATCCTCTTAATTAAATGAGGTTTTGGTTAGGATAAAATTAATCTAAACCTTCTAAAAATTATAGAAAAATATTCCATAAGGTTTGGTATCCTTACTTTGACCATCTGAACCCATTTTGACTTAAAACAAAGTGTTAGACAGAAAGTTGCCCTAATTTAGGTTTTTACATAAATTATCCAATCAAACTTAGTCAAAACCAAAATCTGACTTCACCATCAGATTCCTTGAGTCTAAATTAGGTTTGTACCAAAATTTGGGCCCAATCAGAGATCATCTTGACCTAGTTTGCATTTTGATCCAGTCTGATTCTTTTTCTCTCAATTAACCCCTTAGCTTTCAAAATCCTTGCAAAGAGCCCCCTAACTTTGTTGTCTTCGTACGCAGGTCCTTGCCACCATGGCCGTGTGAACTCATCAAGAGAGGATCTTCAATCAGGAAGATCTCCCTGATTTCACAGAGAAACCCTTCCAAAATTGGAAGGGAGAGTCCTAAGGAGATCCCCTTCCATTTGAGCTCTTTCATGGCCTTCCTAATTCGTCCAAGGGTTCATGCGAACTCGTGGAAATCCTTAAACCTATTCCTTGATTTGCAAAGCTTTCAAGCTTGTTTCCAATGGCCTATAAAAGACCCCCATCGACTACCTTACTTAGCTCATTTTTGGTCGGTTCCCTATCATCTTCCCTTCTCATCGGTAGAAAGCTTCGTGAGCTTCGACGAGCCCCTCTGACTCCCTTCTTCACCGGCCGCCACAGACTATGTTGGCCAATCTCTCCTCAAGCTCCTTTGCATCTCGCAATACTGGCAAGCGTCGTCTTCCACCCTTTTCCTCGCCGTTCTCCCTCATCAGAGGCACTTCCTTCCACGACGTCGGCCACACCATACCCGGCGTCCTTTCTACCCCTTCATCTGTTAAAGTAGTTTAGTTAGGTCTCTTTCTCCCTCTATTATCTTCCCCCTATTTCTATCCCTTGTTTCGACCCTCGACGCCAGCATACACTGTCATCCCCTTCATCTTCAACTACACCTCTGGCGAGTCTGCCCCACCTCCACAGGCCACCAAACACCTCGCCGACAAGTCCAAAAGCTCCGCTGTACACATTTGCACAAAACCCCTCCACCTATTTGTCATTCCATCCTATTGATAGGGCTTTTTGTCAATGTTAGGGAAATGCATTTAGTACAATTGACAAATAGCTCTTCAACAAATAAAATTTATATCTCAAATATTTAGAAATGAAGTCCGAAATCGAACACATGGAGAAAGTAGGAATTCACATGCTCATCAAAATAAATATATAAATGAGCATAGTAATAAGCCAAGAAAAATGATATTCAATGAATGCTAATCTGCCACATTAAATATTCAATGAATAACATAAGTATTTCAAGACTTGAAAGACTAAAAATATAACTAAGAAAAAATAATGGTAATTTGAATCACCAATTATTAGTCTAAGCACATATATATCAAATACTCATTAATGTCAAATAAATGAATAATGATCAGACATCTGGATATCAAGTCAGACGACTTAAATGTCGCTTGCTACAGTGCTTTCTTCTGATCTTCTATTCTTCTTCATTTCTCTCTTCTTCCTTCAGCCAAGCTCTTCTTTTTCTCAAACCTTCCCTCTTCTTTCCTTCTTCTTATGCCTTCCCTCTTCACTCACAAGGGGAGCCAATGTTCTAGAGACTAAGTGTTGGAAATCTCTTCTGAAGAGCCAAACCCACCCCTCCCCTGCTCTCTCTTTCTTTCATTTCCTCCTCTCCTCTTCTCTTAGATAGCTAGGTAATCGGGTATACGGGTATGCATAACCGGGTCCAGAGCTGTGTGTGTGGGTGTCGCAGCTGAGGAGTGAAAGGGCTTAGGTGGGTCAGGTTGGGTGCGTGGGTGAGCAGGGATCTCACCCCCAAGTGTTTGAGGCAAACAGTCGATGTGAGAAATTCAACTTATGTGGCCCCACACGCTTATCTCTTTATGATGTGGGAATAAAGTCCTAGGTCATTCTTGTGCACTGTTGCAATGATGTCTACGTTTAATTGGAGCAGCTGTAGAGGGCTTGGTCTTCGAGTAAGGACTTGGAGAGGGTCTTGGGTCTCTTTTGCATAGCCTGGAGGTGGTTTGGATGAGGAACACGGCCGCAGCTTGATGAACATAGCCGGAGAAGATGACATGGTGGCGAAGCAATGACAAACCTAAAATAGAAGAATACGGCCTCTCGACCGATGCGACCTACTTCGACCTCGTTGATCACCTCACACCCTCTCGCAACACGATGCCACCATCACCACCTTCATGCGACCTACTTCGACCTCGTCAATCACCTCACACCCTCTTGCAACACGATGCCACCATCACCACCTTCGCCATACTACAGTGATGCTTGATAACACTACACAAGGGGGTGATAATTATGTTGAATATGGCCCATCTTTAGAATAAAAGGCATAACTTAAGTAGAATAGGAGCATTGCATGCATCATGTACCAAGATTGCTTATAAACTGTATTAATGGCCATATGTGTAAGCATTTTTCAAAGCAGGCCTCAGATGAGCAATCGTACCACACGGATGGATTCAGAACGACGAACAGAGTCCAACGGACTCAAGATCGGCCAAATCCGACATCCGGAGCTCCTACAATGGGTCCAAGAAGTTCTGACCGTTGATCTGAAGATCAACGGCTCAGATTGCACCACGTCAGCCTCGCCCCTGCGCTTGCCACGCCTTCAGCCAACCGAGGACAAATCTCGACCGTCGATCTTCGATCGAACGGCCTAGATCGACGTGCCCGCCCACGGTCGCCGCGACAAAGCGCGGGCGTGGCGCAACGGTTAGTGCGCACGCCTGCATCCACGCGACGCGCGTTCGAGCCGCGTGGGGTGGAATTTGAAGGCGAGAGAAGGGCGCGGAGAAATTGGGCTGCCCGATCAGCAACGAGCGGCCAGGATCTCGCCACGCGGTGCGACCGCAGCTCACGAGCGCCCACGTGCGCGTGCACGTCGGGCAGAGACACGCGCGCACACGCGCGCTCGAGGCGCGATCTCAGCGAGGGCGAGGAAGACTCTCAGATCGGATGGCTCTCGTTCAGCGGCCATGGATCGTGCGAGGAGAAGGAACGGGGTGGGTGACTGACCGGCGGCTAGAGGGATTCACCGACGTTTTTGGAAGCGATTTTAGAGACGCTCTGGACATCGCTAAAGCCCCTTCTTCTTTTAGGAAGCCCTTAACTCTATTTAAACCCCCTCCTACCACCATTCAAGGCATTGACTCCCCCTTGCAACTACTCTACCCCTCTCTTAGCTAGACTTAGGCACTCTTGTAATCGCCGGAGACGACGAGCAGCCGACGGAGCCTCCTCCACCGCCGTGGCTGCCTCATCGCTCTCCACACACACACTCTTTCTCTCTCTCTCTCTCTTTTAAGCTTTTTATTATTTTTGTTGAAGCATGTATTTAATGTTGTAAGTCATGAACTACAAGTGCATGTTTAATGAAGTTATTTTCTCGTTTAGTTTCCATTTTAATTTCTATTCAAGTTGCATGATCAAAACAAAGAGCTTTCTAACCCTAAACCTTCTCTCTCTCTATCTCTCTCTCTCGCTTTTCAAAATCGCACCTTTCGCAAGCAAAACTCCGCACTCTCCGTGACAACAAGTGGTAAAGTAAAAATCCGATTTTCATGCCTCCCTGAGACCGACACTCAGACTCACCTCCGTTTAATTATTTTAAAACTGACGTTGCAAGTGCGACTATAACGACACTCCTTAACACACACGCACAAAAGCACGTCAATGCTCCTGAGCATTTGTGATTGGGCTGAGAGGCTGCATTCTTGACTTTCAGGTGTTCGCCGTACTTCGCCATCGTTACAATTGCCGTTGCCTTCGTTCTTCATGTTCTAGGCCACGTAAGCCTCAGGTTCGACCTCCAGGCATTGTGAACAAGGCCCAGATCAAGCTCTAGGTCATCAATTGCTGTTGAGGGAGCCTTCATTGACCTCAATCAGATGCAACAGCTGCAACAGCTTCGTTGCAAATGTGTGAAGAAAGTGGGACCTTTTAGTCCTACATTGTAGAGGGAGAAGGTAGTGTTGCGGCATAAAAGGAATTTGTGCCAAAGCTTTATCACCTCGACACGCTGGGGGTGAGGTCCCCTTCATCCATTTGCACACCTAGGCTACCACCCATTGCCAGTAGCCCTGGTCACCCAGGTTTGATTACCCAATAAGCGATCTGATTATCTAAGAAGAGGGAAAGGAGAAAAGGAAAGAGAGAGAGAGGGGGGGGATGGGAGGGTTTTGCTCTTCAGAGGAAATCTCCAACACTTAGTCGTTGAGGCCTTGACTTCCTTTGTACGTGAGAGAAAGAAGAAGAAAAGGAAATAGGAAGAGAGAGAGAAGAGAAGAAGAGTGGCCGTGCTTGAAAAAGAAGAAAAGAAGAAGGAGAGCCGAAGAAGAAGAGAGAAAGAAGAGGAAAAGAAGAAGAAAAGAGCACTATAGTAGGGCTACATTTAAGTCGTCTGATGATTAGTGCCTGACGTCTGATTTGAGTTTATTTGAGATACTATTGTATTATTTAAGTAATATGGTTAAGGTTGAATTGAAATATTGCATGCATGCTTAATTAAGAGGATTAGTGGTGATCTAAATCACCATCATTTTTTAATTCTCTTTCCTTTTTGTTCCATGCAATCTCTAGATACATTGAGTATCAGTGAATATTTAATGCGACAGATTAGTATTCATTGAATATCATTATTGTGCTTAATTTCCTATGCTCATTTAAATATATATCTTGATTAGTGTGTAAGTTGTAATATTTGCTCCCTGTGTTCGATGTCAGACTGTTCTTTTAGGTTTCAAGTTATAAATTGTATTTGTTTATTGAGCTATTTAGGAGATTTTGCTACAACGAAGCATATTTAAACCTCCTATCTGGCCCTTATCAACATTTTGCAAAATGTTGACGTGCTAAATTGGGATTTTAGAATCACTTCATTGCAATATAGTTGAAATAGCATACGAACAAATACAATTTATAACTCGAATTCAAAAGAGTATTCGAGGTCTAACACATGGAGCAAGTATAGAAATTAATCTCAAAGATCACAATATCACCACAAATATGAGCAATTATAACAAGAAGAATAATAAAAAATGATATATCAGAAAGCTCAAGTCTGGAAGTGCAAAAATATTATAGTAAAATAGTGATTTGAATCACCAAATTACTCTTTTAAGTTTTACAAGCACACTTAATATATGAATGTTTAATTTCGACCACAGTATCAATTCCTTCAGAATATCAGACGATAGAGTGGGCACTTAGACGCCTTAACCAGTAGAGGCAAAGGCCTCTCTTCTTCTCGCCTACGCAGAGAGACTTAGCAGCCATGCACAATAGAGGTAAAGGCCTCTTCTGAAATTCTTCCAAGTGTTAGAGAGTTAGAGAGAGAGGCAACACCCCCCCTCTCTCTTTCTTTTCTCTTCTTCTTTCTCTTAAACCCAATTAATCGGGTAATTGGACCAAGGAAGAGGCTCGCCTGCATGGTGTAGCGGGTGAGGAGTGAGCGCAAGGAGGCATGTGAGTAGGGACCTGACTCCCGGTGATCTTGGGCGATAGGGTATGAACAAAATTTCCTCTTATGCCGTGCGATCAGCTCCTACGTCCCTAATGTGGGACTATCTTATCTGCAGTTCTCCACGTGAAGCTGCTGCTAAGGAAGCTCCTGATTGCGGTCGAATATGAGGTTACAGTGCCAAATTGAGGGCTTGGCGAAGGACTTGGGACTGAGCCACAGCACCTGAAGGTGAGACCTAGCGGAGTTGTGATCGGAGAACTGAAGGCTTTGTCGGAGAAGTTGAGGGTGGCGGCCGTAGTCCGGTGGAGTACCTGAAAGCACAAATATAGCCTTACGGCCATGTCAAATATGTTCAGAAGCTTCGTGTGAGTGCGGCGAATGTGGTGGTGGCAGTGGCATGCCGTGGAAGTGTGTATGAGTGTGGCGAAGGTGGAGAAGGTCGGAGTTTGTGGAAGTGTTTGGTGGAGGGTAAAGGCAAGCAATCCCGTCAATTTCTTGAGGGGTTTTGCTTATGTGGATGTGGTGGAGCTTTTGGGACTGGTGGCAGGTAATTTGGTGTAGAGTGGGCACGCGAGCTCGTCGGAGGTATGCCAGTGAGGTGGAAGATGAAGTCGGAGTGGGTGCGACAATGGTCGAAGATGAAATTTGGAGATGTGGTTGTGATCAATAGAGGTCGGGGAGTTGATGGAGTTAGCTAGCGAGCGAAGGAGGATGGAGGAGACGTAGGTTGTTGTATGGTCGACGCTGGAGAAGGAAGGTGCTTCGGGAGAGGGAATGGCGATGAAGAGGAGGTTAGAGGACACCGCGTAGGTATGGCGAGGTGCGGTTTGAAATGAGGAAGAAGAACCGATTGCCTATTGTACGTGGCGATCGGTGAAGTGAACAGAGGAAGGTGGTCGCCGGAGAAGAGTCGGAGCTGGCCAGAGGTAGGGGAAAGGAAGCTGTTTATGGCCCAAAAACTCGCTAAGGAAGTAAGACAGTTGATGGGGGTCTTTTATAGGCCTTCAATGATTTGGTTCATTTCTAGAAACATCCCGAACCTGATTTCTGCACCTATTTAGGGTTTAAGGTAACTAGGGCTACTCACTTTCTTGATTGAGCCCTAGGTACCAACTTTGGACGGAATTAATTGAGCCAGTTAGAGCCAAATTAGGGTTTCCATTTTAGAGTTTTAGAGACACATTTGCTTAAAAAAGAATCTACTCTCCAAAAAGTGTGTCCTAAGCCTTGATTGAAAGTATCTAAACAAGCAAACCCTAAAATCAAAGCACTAAAATCACTTGAATCCTAAAAATTGGGACCTAATAATCAAGAACAAATACAGGTGAAGTTGACCCACCTTGCGGGGTTAACCGATCTTTAAATTAGGTCACCACTCACAAATACATTCTAAAGTTCAAGTGAAATCCTAAGCACCCTCTCTCTAAACCTAAAATTGGTAGACTTAAGAGGTTAAGTTATCCATTCTGGTTTACTTGGATCCGCAGTGACAAGGAAGGTCAGGTGGGGGAAACCCTGTAACCCGTGGGGGTGCTCTACTGTGTAGGGGTCTTCGCGAGACTCTCCCTTCCTGGCTGCCCATGTATTTCTCTGGTGGACGACTTTTTGATCTAGGGGTATCATCCGCCTCGAACCTCTATAGTCATCCAAAAATCTTTGGGTGTCTTGATTGGGTCCATCACACCTTCTACCCCTTATCTTCTCCATCGGTGCATGTTTGGGAGGAGGTCCTTAAGACCATCCTTGAGGCCTCTGCTAGTTTTTTACTCTCGTTGAGGCCAAGCCTCGACTTCTTTGTTTATGCAAAGACTCGATCACATCGACATCTCTTCCAACTCCACTTTCGAGCCTGAATCCCCAGCCACAACCATGGATCATCCAGAACAACCTAACTTTCAACCACAACAATTCTTTGATTTTAGAGATCAGATCAATGCCTACATCAACCCACCACCATGTTCTCAAATGTGAGATCACTACAATCCCACTGCGGTGGAAATCGAACCCCGAATCAACATTCCTGCGGGAGGACCCAAGGTGGAGCTTAAGCCTAGTATGCTTCACATGACACTGAAATTTCATGGCTTGAACTCTGAGATCCTTTCCAACACATCAAGAATCTAAAGCATCTAGCCCACACATTTAGGGCAGACTTGCATAATCGAGACGGTCTACTCTTAAAAATCTTCTCCTTTTCTCTACCTGACAAAGCCACCAATTGGTTTCAGACAAACCCTCACCAGATCAACACATGGGAAGAACTTCAAACTGCTTTCTTACAAAAATTCTATCCCATTGGTCGAACTAATGCAATGTGACAACAAATCACGCACTTCTCGCAAGGAGCGAGAGAATCTCTACACGAGGCATGGGATCGTTTCTAGATCTCATGTGCAAATGCCTCCATCACAGAGTCCCGAAGTGGGAACAAGTCCAATCCTTTTCCCACAGACTCCATGACGACATCAAGCTTTTTGTCAATGCAACCTGTGGTGGTAGCATCATGGGTCGGCATGAAGACAAGATTTGGGGAATTCTCGAAAATATGTGTGAGAACTCCCTAAACAATGAGTCACTAGGTGTGTATGACTGGATGACCACCCATGCATTGACAAACAATCAGGGGGTACACAAAACCCGAGGCCTTTCACATTCGTTAACTTGGAGTTGGTAGCCAGTCAATTGGATAAGGTTTCTATCATTGAGAAAAAGGTGGACGACATCACTCGACATCTACACATGACCACCGCTGTACTGCAAAGCACATACGCACACCCGCCCTCAGGAAAGGAGGCTGCACACAACATCTACCACTCTCAAGGGATGGATGCCTTTCCACCCCCATCTGATTTCGATCTTGGAGGAAACTCCGGACTAACCTACTCTAGTTGGGGGAACTTTGAACCCTCGTATCCTGACTTTTCTGGAGTTCCTCATACTTGCAAGGATCTCCACATCATCCAGAACAATCCTTTCTCAAACACCTATAACTCAGGATGGCGTAATCATCCCAATTTCATGTGGTCGGGAAATAACCCAAATTCGAGACCTCAATTCTAACCCCGACCGCAAGCCCTGCACCCATATCAGCTCAATCAGCTTAGACCCAACCCAAATTACCAATTAGGGCCTAACAAGGATGATCAGATGGCTCTGATCCTTCAAACCTGGCTGACATTTAAAAATAGCACAAAGACGAGATCACAAAGGTCCGTAATCATCTTGCACCGATGGCAAATTCCCACCATCTTGGTACACTTCCCTCCCAACCTTTGCCTAATCGAAACAGCTTGTCAACCCAAAAACACGTTGTAAACCAAATCTAGGGTCAAGCATGCTATACCCAACCTGGCCCAGTGACTCATACCTGCGTATTTTCTCCATCCACCTCAGTTGAGCCAAAACACACCATGACTTACCCAACCCCATTTCCACATCAACAACAAGGAACAACTTTCTCCTCTCCACCTCTACACCATGATTGTTCCATGATCAATACTATAGGCAAAGAATAGAAACCCATCCCCAAAGATAGCCAATCCATTCCCCTATCCCAGGTCGTATCCCACCTCCACACTAGAGGATTGTCATAAATTGATATAACGGGACCTTTGAGGAATGCACAAGTCATTATTCCATTACTTGATATCCTCACTCTCAATCCTACCTCACTTGACTTATCCAAAAAAGAGGTAGAAGACAACACAAGGGAAGGTAGTACTATCTGAAAATGTAAGTGCCATAATCCAAAATAGTCTACCTCCTAAGAAATATGATCCAGGAACCCCGCTAATCCTCTGCAATATTAGTGATACAAATTTCAAGAAGGCTGTACTGGACCTTGGCACTTCAGTCAACCTCATCCCTACCACCCTATTTGAAAAATTACAGATCGAACAGCTAAACCCCGTTCATGTTACTTTGCAACTAGCTGACTGAACCCTGATCACACCGATTGGGATGGTAGAGGATGTGGCAATTAGAGTTAAGGATTTCAGCTACCTAGCTGATTTCCTGATTCTTGACATGGACACACCGCAACAGATACATGATATGCTTGTGATTTTGGGAAGACCATTCTTGGTTACTGCAAGAGCCATAATCATTTGTGAATTAGGGCACATGATAATTGCCTCAGGAGATCAACGTGCTGAGATTAATATTTTTGAGGTTGCAAAAGGAAAAGGCTTGGTAGAACAACTAGGTTTTATCTAAGACCTCATGACCATATCCTTGGTAGAAAACCTAGAGCCAAAATTAGAAACTTTTCACATCTTAGATAATCCTGACTTGACCGAGCATAATGACAAAAGAATAGTGGAGGCTTTCACTTTTGACCTTGAAGACATACCCTGGGATTTCGAGAAACATGGTGACATAGAGACATTTCATTTTGAGGACCTCCAGGAATTAAGATTGGCAGACACTAAGAGTGACCTACACCTAGAGTATGAATCCTTTATAGAATTGGAGTTAGACAATCCGAAAGGCACTCTCCAAGCATTCATCTTCTATTGGGATAAGAATTATGGAGAGGCATCATTAGAAGAACTAATCTTCCAGTCTTTTCTTGAAAAGACGATCTCGCATTCAAATGAAAAGAATCAAGAAGACTCTAAGTATCGATTTAATAGGCCATAATGCACGAGAGGAACCACACATCTGGGATACTAAAGCCTTCTCTGTTGAGTCCTGGACTCATGACAAACCTATTTCAAAATCCCACGACCACTACACCTTCCGAATGATTCCTCCGAAAGATTTCAAGGAAGATCATCCAGAAACAAATCAACTTGACCCATATCAGAGACATCCTGGAATGACTCTTCACCATGCTTTAATACTTATCTGTGGCCATCAGATTCTCAACCATCAGATCACTCATGCATCCAATCACATCTCCCTGAGCTTATTGTGCCTAGCTGATGGCGTTAAACTTAGAGCTTAACGGGGGGCAACCCATCATCTTTTTGAAAAACTCGAAATTCTTTTGACATAACTATTTATTGAACTCATATTGCACTTTAGGGTTCATCCATTAGAACAGCCGACTCCACCTCTGATACACTTACCAAAGCTTGAAATCGTCTGCAATAGTCACCACAACCCGTCCAACCACCCTTTAACCCTGTTCTAATGTGCGATCTAAATTGAACTCGAACCCACCTAATTTACAATGAGGGCATTGCAAATCATAGGCATGGGGGTTATTAAAGTGCAAAATGACATAAAAATCAAATCACAAAGGGATTTCACAAATATATATATATATATATATATGCAAAAAAAAACGATGGAGGTTGAGGAAAAAGAAGATTCATTTGAGAGAAAAATGAGAAAAAGGAGGGAGGAAAATTGAAAAGAAAAGAAAGGAGAAGAAAGCTAAAGAAAAAATTGAGTCCCTTTAAAATAATATGGAACTTACCTAACTTCTAGGTTAGATCGAATGATGAATTAAGACCTGGAAGGCTAAAACTTAAGGGATTAGTGGCGAATATTGACCTTAGGCCCCTTGGATCTGTTATGAGATTTAAACACTCACGTACTTGTCAAGATCCAGATTAATCCTCAAAAGGTTGAGGAAAATGCAAAGCTTATGTATTAGGTCTAAGGCTCAGGGATTATTCAGCCCCGTTAACTAACTCCTGGTTTGTGGGACTTGGTAACTTAAGCACCCTAAATCACACATAGCCTGGTTCAGTGCGCTTATATATGAAATCATGCTAAAAGCATTTATGCTATTATGAAAATGGTCCTAAGATCTAGATTAGGAGTGGCTAGAAAACACAAGTTGATTTGGACAAGTTTCGAGCACGGAGAGGCGAGAAATTTCCCTCGAAGATGCGCAATAACATATCATCTCCTCGGTGCTTGTCTCCTAGGATATCTAAATATCCTACCGAGGGCACGTAAGCACCTTATGCTGGTTTAGATGCCATGGGCAACATTATCACGAAATGTCGATTGCCAGGGTCTAGATTTATCTACAGAATGCCATGGGCGGCACTATCCCGAAGTGTTGAAAGCCAGGGTTCTGGGGGTTGCCATGGGCAGTTCTATCTCGAAGCATCGGTTGCAAGGGACCCTACGAGGATTGATGGTGGAGACAAGGAATCCGATACAGAACATGTTTAGGGTTAATTCGAGGTTGGATTTAAGGAAAAATATAATCAAAAGAAAAAAGAGAAAGAAAGCTCTCCACAAATGAAAATCTTCTATCCCTCTCTCTTACAAAAAAATGCATTGGCAAACTGAACCTGGACTAACCATGTTACAAGCACAAGTGCTTTAACTGCTAGGTCTAACGAACCTTAGGATAGTTCTTGCGGGCCTTAGAAACCTTCGTGGTAGACTGAGGAGAAAGTTGGTCAGGTCTGGATCTGGGCTGGTCCTTGAGTACCTCTAGGCCTATTGTTTGTATTAAGATCTAATTCCTAGAGTTGCGGCTTAGTAGGGCATCCTAACGGTTACATCTGACCTAGATAACTGGTTTGATCCATAAGGTTTTGCTAAGGGACTAGCAAAAGCTAGGAATGAGGGTATGATGAGAACACCATCATGAGCCATAACTAGCTCAATTTGGTCTGATAAAGTTGATAAAAGCTTCTACATAACCATCAGAGGGTCATATATGCATAATATTTTATTTTGAGAAGAAAAGAACACAAGGTCATTTCTGCAAAATTAACAGCATACCATAAATACAGAATAACCAGGGGGTAATTCAGGACTTTATTAAAGGTTATATGGTCATTAATGTCTAATAAGTAGGTCCATGCAAAATGAAATGGGTTTTCACGCATTTCAAGAATTAACGGACATTTTTTTTTTGAGAAGGAAAGGAATGCTATCGAATCACCGATGACAAACCAGGAGAGCTTTTATTAATAAAAAATAATGAAACAATTACATATCGAACCCTATGATGTATGAGATTCCAACAACTATTGACAATCTTATCCACATTCACTGGACTCCCCTGAAAAACACACTAATTTCTAGCCCTCCAAATAGACCATAAAATAGCCACCATAGATAAACATGGCTTATTCACCCTCACAAGAGAACTCCAAAGATTCTCCCACGTGGGAAGAGAATCTCTACAAACTCTCCTCCAGACATAATCTGTGATCACACACGAAGAAAAAATATGAGTGCTGGAATTGTTATGCATCCCACATAAATGGAAAAACTGGGTAGGAGTTCCCATTCTCCTGTACCTCAGATCTCCAATAATCAATCCATCCCTTTTGCATAACCACAAAAAAATTTGTATCTTCAGTGGTACCTTCAATTTCCATAACTTTTTCCCCACCTCATCAACTTCCACCATCCTGGATGAGTTAACCAGCTTGTCGTAGGCAGCCACTGAAGAAAACTTACCCTCCCACTTGTATGTGTCATATTCATCAGGTGTGGGCTTGCATGAGGCACTCATTTTCTGCTCATGTTCTTGTTTCATGATTATTCCACATTGCATTGTTCAAAGACCACTTTTCAGAAGCCATGTCCCAGTAATCATAAACCACAGCATTCTTATCAGAAGCAGCTGCAAAAGCAAGGGGGTACCTGTCTTTGATCACCCCCCTAGGCAACCAATTCTTCAGCCAGAATTTGAAGCTTTTTCCATCACCTAAAATAGATTTGAACAAATTCCAATTATTCACCAATGCACGAATCACAGAAGACCAAAAGGGAGAGGGTTTGTGGGGGTTTAGGCGGTTCTTCTCATCATTGGCAGCCCCATAGCTATCCTAAATGATCTCTATCTAGATTTTTTTTCCCCTTGCAGCAGTCGAACAGCCCACTTCAACAACAGAGCATCATTAAATTCTTTGAGGGATCTAATTCCCATGCCACCAATCTTTTTTGGCCTACAGATCGAATCCCATTTTATTGGTTGAAGGAAAGCCCCATGATGAGAGGCCCCTTTCTAGAAGAATCTCTTGCACATCACATCGAGTTTTTTCCAAATTGATTTTGGGGCTCTGAGAATTGAAAAGAAAAAAAAGGGAATCGATGTAATGACCGAGTTCAGTAAAATATACCTCCCACCTTTTGATAAGTAGCGACTACTCCAACCCTCTAATTTTGTAGCCACCTTTTCATATAGGAAGGACCAGTCTACTTTCCTCAGTTTAGTGCACTTCAGAGGCAACCCCAGATATCTGACAGGCAGTGTGACCACAGGCATGCCCAAGATGGTGGAAATGTCATTCTGGATCATTCCATTCATACCAAAGCAGACCAAGGAAGATTTGTTTCCATTAAGTCTAAGACCAGAGATCTCACCAAAAATCTTTACCATATAAAATAGCACTTGCGCTTCCCTCTTCCCCCTTTCCACAAAAAAATAGTGTCATCTACATACTAGAGAATGGGAGCTAAAGCCTTGTTATTAGACATTGAATACCCCCTTATTAATCCATCAACTGCTAGTTTGCAAGCATATCTTGCTAATGTATCCACTGCAAGGTTAAATATCAGAGGGGCAAGTGGACACCCTTGCCTTACCCCACATTGGGGTTGAATCCATGTTTGGAAAGGTTTCCCATTTATCAAAGGGGAGAAGGAGGCAGTCGTGATACACCTCTTCACCCACTGTATCAGCTGAGGGGGAAATTTTCTCCTTTTGAGGATTTCCCACAAGTACGGCCAAGAGACTGAATCATAAGCTTTGGAGAAGTCAACTTTCCATAGAAAGGCCTTGGTCTTTCTCCTGTGCCATCCCATCACCATCTCTTGCGCCATAATGAAGGATTCTTGTAGCGACCTCCCAGGAAGAAAGGCAGATTGGATCGGCATTATCAAATCCTTTAGTACCTCACGCAATCTGCTGGCTAAAATCTTACTGATAATAAGATAAATAGAATTTGACAAGGCAATGGGTCTAAAATCAGAGAAGTTCTCTGCACTTGATTTTTTTGGTAACAGGAACAAATAAGACTTATTCAATCTTTCAAACCCAGAGTTGCCTAATTCAAATTCATGAATAACCTTCATTACATCCATTTTGACAACACTCCACATTTCTCTGTAGAAGAATACCTGAATCCCATCCGGTCTAGGGTCCCCCTCATTATTCAAATCTTTAATTGCTTTCAATGTTTCTTGTTTAGAAATAGGAGCAATTAGCATGGCCATCTGATCACTATTGACACTTGGGAAATCAGCAGATGCCATCCTCCAAGAGCCCCTTGGTGTAGCCTTGGTAAGTTCTTTGAAATATTTGCCAGCTTCACTTCTGATTTCATTGATAGAAGTAATAGTTCTCTCACCCACTTTAATTGATGAGATTAGATTGAACCTTCTCCTAGCACTGGCCGCTAGATGGAAGAACTTCGTGTTAGCATCACCTTCCTTGAGCCACAGTTGTCTAGATCTTTCATGCTAGTCCACTTCTTTTTTCAAATCTTCCTCCCCAATTGCACACTGCATTTGCTGTCTTTGCTGCTATTCTTGAGGACTCAAAGGCTGCCTGCACTCCTTTAAGTCCAGCTCTCTAATCACTGCCAATGCCTCCACCCTCCTTTTTTCCCTGATCGGTGCCATTGTCTGTCCATATTCTTTCAACATGGAGCGTAGACCTGCCAGCTTTGAAGCCAACTGTTTTGTGGCAGATCCCTACACTGCCTTGTTCTGCCACCAATTAGTTACCATCTCCACAAAGCCCTCCTCCCTAAACCAAGACTTCTTGAGTTTGAAATACGACCCAATGTCAGAATTCATCCCACTGTCACACACAAGTGGAGTGTGGTCAGAAAAGGGCCTATCAAGGCTCATAACTGCCGATAATTGATGTCTCTCCAGCAGGCTTGGACTACTAAAGAATCTATCCAACCTAGAGGACTGTCCACTGTCGTTTGTCCAAGTGAATTCAACTCCACTGATAGGATACTCTGTGATACCCAGACTCTGCACAGCCATCTGGAAGCCAGCCATTGAGCTGTCAGTCCTACCCCCAGGTCTGTCATCACCTGATAGATGACAATTGAAGTCGCCTCCTATAAGCCAAGGTACCTCCTGCACTCTTTGATGCACTGCAGACTTCCTCCCACAGGCCTACCCTGTCTGCAGTAGCACGTGGGCCATAAATGAATGAGACATACCATTCCAAATCTCCTTGGAGGGATTGGCATCTGCAAGTAAGCACATGCCTATCACGGAAGACTTCAGTTACCATGAGACAGGACTTTCTCCACCAAATGGCCATTCCACCAGACCTTCCAGCTGCACCCTTCACCACAACATCTGCATAGCCAGACTACCTAAAGAAGTCCCATACCTGGCCATTCTCCTCCTCCACTTGTGTCTCTTGAATGAGAGCACAATCAATTTCCCACTCAGAAAGGTATCTACACAAGGAAGCCCTTCTCACCTTATTGCGCAACCCATGCACATTCCAAGTTAACACTTTCATTCCTTTCCTGGTTGATCCCCTTGAGCCAAACAACCCACATACTCAACCATGATCGAGTTTGCAATGGTCTGCTCCACAATGGGGGTCAGGTTCTCCTTCGTTCTCCTTCTGAGCATGTACGGGGATCGGCCCACCCCCCTTTTCTGGTTTGATCCACTACCAAATTTTAGATCAGCTGGGGCAGTGAACTGCACCTGGTTCACCTCCTTGAGGGCTCTGTTGTCACTGCTGAGCATAATTTCCATGCCTGGCTTCCCTTCCTCTTTACTGCTAGGAACCTCTGAATCTCTCTCAAAGGCATCAGCATCATCCATAGAACCAACACCTTTGGCCACTAAGACTTGGCTGCAACCTCCTAAGGCATTAACATCTTCCATATGCATCAAGTCCTTCTTTACATAGCCCTGATGACAATCATTCCTTTTTTTGACTCAGGGGCTTCATCTGATGAAATGCAGCCCACCCTTTCATCCTGTTGCATCACCTCAGAGCTAGCCATAGATGTCTTAACATGCCCCTGCTCTGGATGCTCAGACACTTGTCCAACCACTGCTAGGCGAATAAGCCATGAAGAGCACCCACATTTGATCGTAACCTTGTCAGGAATTGAACCAGACTTAAAGACATCAGCCTCAATTTTAAGTGATCGAATATCCCCTTCTCCAATCATGACTTCAGATCCTTCACAGATGGATGCAAACCCTGCAACCATCTTGGCCACAACTCCCTTAGATCTTAAGTGCAAAGGTAGTCCCTTGATCTCAAGAAGCACCCTCCTAGAACCCATTCTTTGAGGAGGTCAATCAGGGAGAGCCCCGTCGAAGGGGGACACCATTCTCCAAACCACATTGGTATCTTCAAAAGAACTCGACCGAAATCTTAGCCTTTCCACATCCATCATCCCCAAACCAAAGACTAGAAAGCGAGATTGAGACAACATTGCAACCTTCTAGCCCACAGCAAAGGTTGTAAGGAACATACCATATTTTGAAATCTCTCGATCGAGGGTTTTCCTGTCATAATCTCACCAATCAAAGCACCCCTCAACATGATCTCCGCATAAGAGATCTCCTCAAATAACGGGATCTCCACTTCAATTGAGTGTCTGCCAAGTGCCGACGGTGGTGGCAATTGGGGCTCCTTCCTCGTTTCCCAGCCTGGATGCAGAGAGGCCATCTTTATATGTGGCGGCTTCATCTTAGGGTAGGAATCACGTTTGTGTCCTTCACCTCTACACACCAGGCAGATTAGAGGGTTTCTACAAATCATAGCCAAGTGCCCCCTTTGTCTACATCTGAAGCACAAGACCTTGCCATTAGTTTTCCTCCAAGGCCTTCTTGGGTAGTTATAGGTCGTCCTACCAACATGCACCTGCCAGACCCTCTCCATTCTCCTCCAGTTCCTCAACCTCCATGTCTTCCATTCACCCCCTTCCTCAGCCCTGCCGCTTCCACGCCACCGTCGCCTGCCGCCCGACACAATCCACCCTCTCTCCCTTTCTCTCTCATTTTTCTCTAGAATTAACGGACATTTAAAACCCTAAAAATAGACCCGCTTAATTAGCTGAGGTTCTGGTTAGGATAAAATTTACCTAAACCTTATAAAATTATAGAAAAATATTCCCTAAGGTTTGGTACCTTCGATTGACCATTGGAACATATTTTGACCTGAAACAGAGTTGCAGACGATAGTTGCCCTAATTTGGATTTCTACACAAATTACCCAGTCAAACCTGGTCAAAACCAAAATTTGACTTCACCATTAAATTCCTTGTGTCTATATTAGGTTTGTACCAAAATTTGAGCCCAATCTGAGATCATCTTGACCTAGTTTGTATTTTAATCCTGGTCTGACTCTTTTTCTTACAGAGAGCCCCTCAACTTTTGAAAATTTTATAAAAAGCACCCCAACTTCTTCATCTTTTTCACAAATAGCTCCTTGCCGCCATTGGAACCTTCCGTCCATACATGGAAGGTTTCAATCAAGCTTTTCTCCCTAAATCTGTGGTGGATCTCTCCCAAAAATGGGTGGACTCCTGACGAAATTCTCTTCCATTCTAGCTCTTTCTTAGCCTTCCAAATCAAGCCAAAAGCTCATGCGAACCCTTGAAGAATCCTAAACCTAACCTGAAGATTTTGAGCCTTTCAAGCTTGTTTCCATGTTTGAAGGCTGCTTGGTGGCCTATAAAAGCTGCCCATGACCTTCCTCACCTTCTTAGCAAGTTTTTGAGCCAAAAAAGCCTCTTCTTTCCTCTACCTTCGGCTCGCTCCAAACTTGCTCCGGTGACTATCCCTAGCTTCTTTGCCGGCTGCCATGTACAATAGGAGACCGGTTCTTCTTCCCCTTCAAAATCCGCACCTCACCATACCTACGAGGTGCCTTCCAACCCCATCCTCGTCGCCATCTCCCTCATCAGAGCATTCATCTCCTCCGATGTCGGCCATACCGTAACCGGTGCCTCCTTTGTCCTCCTTCGTCCGCTAGCTATCTTCGTCAACACCTCGACCTCTACTAATCACAACCACACATCTAAACTTCGACTCCGACCACTGTTGTGCCTGCTCCAACTTCATCTTCCATTTTGCCAACATACCTCTGGTGAGCTTGCATGGTTGCTACACTCCATCAAATCGGCCGCCATCGGTCCCTACACCTTTGCCGTACATCACCCACCAAAACCCCTCAAGGAATTGAGGGGATTGGCTACTCATGCACTCCACCCGACCCCACCCTCACCACACCACCTTCTCAAGGTCGTCAGGCCACCACCCTTACTCGTACCACATGCCACACCAACCAACACACTCGCCGTTCCACGGCAATCCTTTTGAGCATATTTGACATGGCCGCGAGGCTATCTTTTGCTTTTCAGGTGCCTCACCGAAGCTCCATCGTCGACGCCATCATTTCCAATTTGTTCAACTCGTCGCGGCCACGTTCTTCATCCAATTCACTCTAGGCAGTGCGGATTCGTCCCAGGTGCTCGCTCTAGGCCTCCAATTGAAGAGTCAAAGCAACACCCACTCCAATTGAAGAAGACCTCCAGCTGCTGTATTCGTGAGAAGAGGCTGCGGGGTTTAGTCCTACATCGGTGGGAGAAGAGCACCCGTGCACAATTAAGTTGATTTTGTGTTTCCATACCTTCGCCCAAGTCACGGGGGTCGGGCCCCCAGCACCTTCATCTGCTTACCTGAGTGCCCACTGCTCACATGCGATCATGCTCGCAGGCCTGCACCCTGTTCTGGGTCCGGTTACCCACCCGATAACCCAGCTAACCCTGGGTCATTGAGAGAAAGAAAAGAAGGAAAGAGAGAGGGGGGGTTTTGCCCTCTACTACTTGCTCTCTATACTTAGTGAATTTGAGAGGCATCGTGCCTCTGCTGTGCTGTGCTTCTCCCTTAAGGCTTAAAGAGAAGGAAAGAGGCCTTGAACCTCTTAAAGGCACTGTAGCTGGGTGTTACTTAAGTCGTCTGGGCTTCATCTCTATCGTCTGGTGCATTGGTTCTGCTGGTTCTTAAATTGATATATTCTTGGCTTATATGATTCTGATATTTAATTGAATTGAGAAGCTTAACATTGTAGGGTAATGTGGTGATTTAAATCACCATTTACCCCATTCTTTTTGCACATTGCTACTGATTCCCTTATAAATATCATTCTTGCATGGAATTCTCAATATAAATTGAGTATATTTGTGATTTTATTGTGATCTTTGACATTAATTGCAACACTTGCTCCCTGCGTTCGATCTCGGACTTCATTCGAGTTATAAATTATATTTGTTTTTGTGTGATTTCAGCTATACTGCAACACAATAATTTTTAAATATTGATTTCACGCATAAACAATCATGTTCTGAACCTGATTCCAGATCGAGAGTTCCACCACAGAGAGAATCAAGATGTGTAGAATCAGCAACTTGACTTGGATCTAACCTAATTTCAGATTTTGAGCCTAAAAAGGTATCCTTATTAGGCATAGGCTCAGCTTCTTGGCTCCTAGGGTAGACCTAATCGATTCCCAACACTTCCAACTCCTTGGTTTCTGTATCATAGATTTGCGTGACTTTCGAAAAATCAATTTGTGTCTCTGAGGAGGTCGGAGAGGTGTAATCATCAAATATAGGCCATGAATCGTAATTCAGATTCGAAATCTATGTCTCATCATATGGGGCCTCATAATCATCCCAATTAGGCTCAGATCTAGATTCTAGGTCAAAGGTAGGCATTGGGTCACTAGGATCTAGGCTGGGCTCTGTAGGGATGTCAAAATTGCTCTCGAGAGTCACCTTATCAGAATAAGGGGCAGAATTTACACCCTCGAGAGGTTTTGTTTCAATTTCATCATCACAGGTGTCTGGGAAATCTAAGCTTGATGGACTGACTTCCTGGTTTCCTAGGGTTGGTTTGAAATCGTGATCACCTGCAATTGGATCCTCCCAACCCATCTCAGGATTAGGCATATTAATCTGTATGTAATTTGAATCAAATTCCATTTGGGTTGGGAGTCTACAACAACCTAGATCATTAAACCTAGGATTTGGGAAATTATGTAGATCACTAGAATTACTCCAAGATGTCCGATTAACTTCTGATGAGTATTTTTGATCAATGGTTTTATATAACTTATTCAGCAATTTTCCCCATCTCTCCAAAAGATTCTGGAGTTCTTTCGAAAATGAAGGATTTAACCAATATTGCAGCCAATCGTTGTTGTGTAATTTCACCAATTCAATATGTTCTACTAAGAGATCATCCTAGGTTGAATCGTAGTTTATTCGTATCAGTATTATTTCAATGTGGTTCATAATGTGGTTTGCTGTTTTTGCCAACATGTCCCTATCTAAGGATCCATAATATTCTTCATGGTGTCCATAGGCAGTCTCAATTATCTTATCTTTGAGAGTCATTTGGGACACAGGTTTCCTAATCACTTTTCCTAGCATGTCAGGTTGCATTTTTGAATCAAGTGGTGGAATCAAGATTTAGAATCAAACTCAGGATCAGATTGGAGTTGATTAGATCAGATTTAGAAATCCCGAGAAGATATAATGAGGCCCCTTAAGTTAAAAGCCTAAGGACCTTCCTGTCTGTGTGCTCTAGAGAAAAGATGAGGGACTGGATATGAATTGGACCCAATCAAGGCACCCAAAGATTTTTGGATGACTAAGGCGGTTTTGAGGCGGATGATACCTTTAAATCAGAAATTCGCACATCCGAGAATTACCTGGGTAGCCAGGAAAGGAGAGCCCCATAAAGACCCCTACACGGTAGAGCATCCCCATGGGTTACAGGGTTTCCCCCACTCGACCTTCCTTGTCACAGCGGTTCCAAGTAGACCGGAATGTACAAACTTAAGACTTTAAATCTACCAATTTTAGCCTAATTACTGCCTTGAATTTCACTTGATTAGAAGTTGATTTGTCTTGTGACCTAATTTGGAGGTTGGTTGGCCTACAATGTAGACCAACTTCACCTGACCTACCCTAAAGGAATAAGGGTGAATTCTAGGTCAAGACCTAGAAATCACCCTGGTTTGACTCTTAGGTTATTAGGTCCAAGAATTTTAGGGTTCAAGTAAAATTAGAGCTTGGTTTTAGGGTTTTTCTTGATTAGATCTTTTCAAAAAAGGGTATGGGTAGCACACAAGTGCAGGAGGGTTGATTTCCTTTAATTCAGGCAAATGTGAACTAGCACTCCAAACCCTAATGTTGAAAACCCTAATTGGCTCTATTTCAAGTCCAATTAAATTTCAGGATGTTCTTCTTGGACTTTAAACAAGAAGTGCGTGGTCCAAGAAGATTACAAATTAAGCATAATCCCTAGTAGGTATAGAAAATCAAGGTAGGGATTTCTAAATAGAATCACCTCAAGCTTCAATCAGATGTGAAAATTTTTTGCAAATCAGGAAACTTGTCTCTTTAATGATAATTACTATGAAAATAAGATAGGTAGTTCCTAATTGATTTGTTTCCTTTTTTATCTTCCCAAGATTAGAAGGTTGATTAGGGAAGAACAGAAATTACCTACCCCAGGAGTGGCTGTTTTGTGCAGAAGATTGGCTCGTGATGTACCTTGCAAAATCAGAAGAAATCAAATAGGGAAAGTTAGTGCTCAAATATAATCAAATAAAACAAGGAATAGTGGTGAATTAAGCGTTGCACTCCAGTTAAGCCCAAATTGATTCTTTAGATCCCTGATGGAATAGGTCAATTATTGCATAGCTTGCAACATGGAAGTGTTTGTCTACATCAGTTGCTAGTTTTAATTTAGGATAGCCAACTCAGTTTGGCTAGGCTAGTTAGTGGGAAAAGGTTGATTGGTTCGACCCTGATTATAAGTATTAGGAAAACTAGGGTTCATCTGGTAGGGTTTGGATTGTGAAATCTGCTAGTTTCCAAGAAAAATTTGGTTGGTTCCTCCAACTGGGATTATAAGTGTTGGAGAAAGGATTGTTTCTACTATTTCCTTGGATAGCTAACACATCCTCATGTGTAGGTGATGATGAGGATAGTTGTGTGGAATCATGATAGCAGGTATCAAAGGTCCCTGCTTGGGTCCCATCAGAAGGGCTCTGGGTCAATTAGCTCGCATCTTGAGCCATGTACAGCTTGTTTACAAACTTCCTCCCTAAGGGAGCTTAGATAGTGGGTGATGGGAGGATTGCTCCCTTCCTATTCTGGCTCATTAGCTCATACAATTTTTTAGATACAACCTCAACCTTGTTCAAGTTTTCACAGATCAGATTCATATCTACATTATTTGAACTCTATTGGACCTCATAAATTCCAATTCTAGGTTGCATGGATCTTCCAAAAGTTTCCATGGAGGCATTGTTTAGATAATTTTCACTCATGTTTTCAAATAATTCAAATGCACTATTTTCATCTATACTCAAAGTTTTCTCCACAGGCTGCATCCACTAGGCTCCTTGATGTAAACACATTTATCTAGCTTAACATTCCTATTTATGTAGGATCCTAAGCTGTTTAGATATAGTTAACATTGCAAATACTGCATAACATTCATCATATTGCATTTAGGTTAACTTGTATAAATTGTATATTAATTTACACACCTTTATGGCTAGGGGACAGGACGACATATTTCGGGGCTTCAAATGATGAATCCAACTGTATGGATGGATCTGGAACGACAATCGCAGCCCAACGACGTGAAAATCTGTCCAACGAATATCTGTGGCATCCTCTGCAAGCATTTGAAGATGGACGACCTAGATGGTGCCACGTGCTGCCATCCAGGCCGTCCAAGGGCCACCACAGCCTCTCTCCATCCGCACCATCAGATCTGGGCCATTGGATCTTCATCCAACGGCCATAGGCATGCCATGTTGCCCCATCAGTTGGAAGGTCTTCTTGACACAAAGACCTCCATAGCTCATTGGTCTCAAGTGCCATTCCTAAGGAGAGGTCGAATCTACAACTTCAACTCACCCCATGAGCCCTAAAATTTCCTTCAACGTGCCCAATTAGACTTTCGAGCTAGTGCAGCATGCACAGCAGCATGACAACGCAACAGTAGCACGTGCTAGTGGGGAGATGCGATGTGTGGAGGCAGATGTGTGTGACAGCCTAAGCGCTATCAGAGTGCAATACATGTGCTAGCACTCGATGCAGTAGTGCACTGCACATGCGGGGAGCACCCGACCATAAACCCCATCCACCACTATAAAGCCTTTAACCCCCTCCTTTTCTACCCATCTCTACCTACAGCTATCCCACCTATTTCTAGAGCTTAGGAAGCATTCCAAAGCCTCCATAACTCTACTCCCAAGCTTCAAGGTGCTCCTATTAGTGTAGTAATCCTTCCCTCCACCAAATACTCGACCCTCTTTACACCACCTTCATAGGAAACCTTAGAGCTGTCCCCTCTCCTTCATTCAGGTAGTAGATCACCTCTATCACCTTACCCCCTTTCCCATAGCTTAGGTATTCCCATTAGCTTGGTGAAGCTTTCCTCTACCTGGGTTCCTCCTGTGTCTCATCCCCGTCGACTTGCACTTTATCCCCTTCGTCCAGCTACCGACAAGCACCATGGTCTTGCCGAACAACCACTTCAGGAGACTTATCTCATCCCCCTCTCTATTATTGCTTATTTTCATAATCTTGTAATAAACTTGTGGATTGAAATAGAATTAATTAAAATTATTTTATCTCTCTACTTGTTTATTTTAATTGTAAGTAGAATAGCTCAGTTATTTCATTATCATCCTACCTCTATAAAATTACAAAAAATACAAAAGCCAAAAATCCCCAAAATCAAATAACACCAAATGCAAATTTCTTAATCAAACGTTCGCCTCCCCATATTCTACCCAGGACTCACTGAGTCTCCATAATTTTATCTGATAGCTAGATTTTTCTCTCGTACTACGATGCAGGTTTCTGTGAAACCCTAATCTCTCTTTTCTTCGTGAATTTTCTGAGTCATCATTTTGGCGTCATTGCTGGGGAGGCAACAATCTTTGATTTTTACCCTCTTTGATTTGCAATGATTGTAGGTACTCAAAATGAGGTGAGTTGAAGTTGTAGATTGGAGTAAAGTGGAGATGAAGGTTTTGTAGGTTTATCCCCCACCCCCATACCCTAGATTTCAGTTCGCCATACAAATAACTTAGTCTGAATCAACTTAGGTGTTCGCATAAGTCCTATGCCAGATTTTGTGCTATTTGTCACCTTCACCCTCGTCACCCTTACAGATAAATTAAAAATACAAAAAAAATATTATGTTCTGATTGTGGGAATTGATATGAAATATACACATTAACACCCGTAACTCTCGACCTAAGGTGCACCACTCTACTTTGATTCTACTACTTAACTGGAATCTAACTAGTGGATCCGGTAAACATTAACTCAATGCACACATAAGTGAGTAGAAATCTGAATAAGTTAAACATTTTTGTGTGCCTTAATTAAGTGGTGCTACAAGCTAATTGATTGATTTGTTTGGGTTGTACCACTTCAAATAAAATTGATTCATCAAGTAGTTGCCCCCTAGGACTCAATTGTTAGGGCTAAACTAGACACTCTACATTATTTTTTGATTTTAAAGGAATATACTCACATCTATGCTTTTAAAACATGGAGTGTTCTACTGAACCTGATTGAACAAACCTAATAATTGAACCCTAAAAGCTACTAAACAAGGTTGAACCCTAAAAGACACATCATAAAATAACCTTGTTTGCAAACCCTGGTTGTTCATGCATACACATTGAAACTGATTATTAAGGGCACAACCTAGTAAAAGGGCCCACTACATTCCAAGAGCACATTCAAACCTAAGCCTAATTAAAATTAAGTAGATGTTGGCCTTAAGGATTGACTCGCTTAGGGCTCAAAGTGAGATTATTTTCAATTAATCTACTTCTACCGATCCATTTAATGTCTACCTAGGGGAGTACTGTCAAATGACAGTAGTTGGGGGGTATCAAAGGAACCTGAGGTGCAAGCTAAAGGAAGATCTTTATTCCCTATTCCTCCCTCTAACTAGTTAGATTGATCGGATAGAAGAAGATCAAATCATTTATAATCTTAAGATGGGTTCTGGGAGTTTATAGGGCTTTAGGCTATCCACTTAAGGATAGGTTGAATTGCAGGATACCTTTCTCTTATCTGTTTTCCACCTGCAATGCCATGTATCCTTTTATATCCTACACACACTTCCACCCCTACCCTCCTAACACTTATGCCTAAGATGATTACTATCTCAACTCGATCGATGACCATCCTTCCAGTAGTTGGGATAACTCTGATTTGGGATATGATTCTAGACCTCAATGTTCAAGGCCTAACCCTAGACACCAAAACTATGATTATTATACTTCTCAGAGCTACATTGATTATAGATCCCTGCTGATGCGGATTTATGAGATTTGTTAAATGCAGGTTTTTGTCATTGAGATGCGTAAAACTGATCGACTCTTAAATTTATATTCCTAGATAGTGGTGGTATCTAGGGTCATCCAAGGAGGCTAATTTTGTTGGTCAAATAGATGGTTCTCTCTCCGCTCACTCAAATCAACACTTTTCTTTCTGTCTTTTGATTTTTGTTATGTTTAGGATTTTAGAAATAACGGTAACGAATGCGAAGATGACTACGCTAAAGAAGAGCACGCCTACAAACTAGAATCTAAGTGATAAGATAAACTCCCCTCTAAGCTCACCCTAGGTGTGTTGAGACCTAGGATAATTAGAGAGGGAGTGTGGTGCACCACAACTACTCGAAAAAAGCACACGAAATTGAAAACAGGAAATTGAAAGGCAAATGATTTCTTGTATTACAAGTGAAATGAAGACAAGTAGCGGAATGCTTGTTATAATAAAAACAAGATGACACTAGCTAATACAAAAGATGGATAAAGATGAAGAAAACCCCTCCAAGTAGCGAGAAGCTTTCACTCCAAGTGAGGTGGTTCCTGCACTATGAAGAAACCTCTTGTGCTCCTGGTATCCTCCTCTATTCCTCCTCAAAGGGTGGATGTCTACCACCCTTATGCTCCTGCTTGGCCGTGCTCCTTGAAGTGGGCTTGCTCCTTGTCTTGGCACAAGAAAGAAGAGAGAAGAAGAAGGCACCAAGGAGGTGGGTATGTTGCTCCTTAATCTTCTCTTCTCCTCCTTCCTTAGTCTAATTAGGTAGGTGTAGGTATGGGTTTTTAGGTAGCCAAGGATGGGGTTTAGTGGTGGTTAGATGGGGTATTAATAGGAAGGGAAGGAGGGGTTTGACTTGGATTAGATGGAGGGTTGGGATTAGGTTTTAGTGGTGGTTATTGGATCCTAAGGTGGAAGATGGGTGGCGTCACATGAAGAGGTGGTAGGGGGTGGTAGTTGGTGGTTGGAGAGACATCAAAGGTGGCGCCAACTAGGGAAGGGTGCCATGGTTTGGCACCAACCTTGAAGGCTTCTAGAAGATATTATTTTGGAGGGAAAAAAGGAAGGGTGGAGATGGGTTTAAGGCTTGGGTGTAGGGTTGAGATTAAGGAATTTTTGGAGGGAAAAAGTGGCACCAAGTATGGGGTGGTTGTGGGGGGTTTTGGTGCCACTTTTGTGGTGGCTTTTGGTGGTGGTGGTAGGGTGAGAGGGTAGGTCTAGGTTGGCACCAAAAGGAGTGGGACTAGGTAGATTAGGTGGACTCAGGGTTAGGTGTATTTGGTGGAGCTAGCTAGGTAGGGTTTAGGGTGTTGGTTGGTCAAGTAGGGAAGTAGGAGTTGAGCTAAGCTAGCTAAGCTAGTTTAACTGGTAGAGTAGTAGAGGAGGAAGTAGGAGGATTATGGTTTATTAAGGAGGAGCTGAAATGGAGCCGCATCGAAGCTTGCCAGAGTAAATTGCTGCTGAAGATAGCTAAAGTAGAGCTCAGTAGCTAGCTTAGCTAGCTAGTTCTTTGTTAGTTGCCAAGCTAAGCCAAGTTGAGCTGGTTTTCTTCTGTCTTGAGCTAAGGTGAGCTGGAGCTGGTCTTCCCGAGGACTATTCAGGAGTTGGAGTTGAGCTGACCTGAGTTGGTTGAGAGCTTCTTCAGTTGACTAGGCTTCGCTAGTTGATGGTGAAGATTCCTACGGGAGGGGGTGAGATTTGCGTGATGCGAAAAATAAGCGGAAATAATGTAAAATAATCTCCTAAAGAGACAATCACACAATGCACAAGTATTTTTAGGTGGAAACCCAAACCGGGTGAAAACTACCACCTAACCCTCTCGAGTTAGGATTTTCAGATCGACTAAGTTGATCAAAATCAACTAACGAACTACTTTAACGAGGGTAGTTCAACCTCTATACAGCCACACTACAAGTAAGAGGGTAGCGTTCCTCAAACCCCTCCTCTTCATGAGGAGTATTTTGTCCCTCAATGGAGATGGGAATTTGCAAAGCGAATACCCAACCAATTAACAAAGTAAAATAGAAATCAACCTATAGAGCCCCAAATATGTAAACCTAGCTACTATAGGTAAGGAAACTTCCCTTTGCTGGAAGTGCATAAATTTGATGACGTGGATGCATGAACCATGCAATGGCACTATGACGCTCTTGTAAGGACGGCGGGAGAGTAGGTGCGCAGCTAGATGATGCTCTCTTGATTAGAACTAAGGCTTGGAGAGCAACAACTCTTCTAATGATTAATTGGACACAATATAGTGGAAAGTAGTTTCTTAAGGTGTGTGTTTGCAAGGCAAGGGTACTCCTCTATTTATAGAGGGCCTAGGAAGTCTTTGGAAGGCCTTGGAAGGCTTCCATAGCCGTTGGGAATTATCCCAAGGTAAAATAGGCTGTAATCAGAATCATTAATGATCTGATAGGGTCATTAGATGTCTGGGAAAAAGATCAGATGTTTGGAAGTCATTCTTAAGATGTCTAGAAACTAAATCAGATGTCTGATTCCAGGCAGGTTTCCTTCCTGACTTGGTTCAAACCTAAACAGGGTTCTAGAGTAATTCAGTCAGACAACATATCAGACGTCTGGCACTAAGTCTGGACGTCTGGAAACCTAATGTACAGCATGAATGGATTTTCCAAGGTCCAAATGGCTATATTAGTTTAGGAAAGTGATTTAGGGTCAATCGAGGCAAAATGACTACTTATTAGATATCTGGAGTCCTCTAAGGACGTCTGATAGAAGATCAAAGGTCAAAACCTTAACAATCATTTTCTAAGCCAGCGTTCCACTAATTGGATGTCTATTAAGACGTCTGGACTAAGGGTCAGTCATTTGAAATCAATTGACAGAAGGCTCTAAGAATAGCCCTAAATGATTGGAGTCTGATTCAACATTCAGACATCTTAAAGTTCACTATCAGATATCTGATTATCATATTAGACGTCTGAAAAGGTTGTCTGAAGCCTATTTAGGTTTTCTAAGTTCTCTACGGAAATCCTAAGTATCCTAGCATTGTGCAAGTGTTCCTAAGACTGCTGTAAGGGTACTTTGAGGCTCTTTAACATGAATCTAAGAAAGAAAAAAATAAAGAGCAACAAAAGAAAAATACATACAATAAGATAAAACGAAATCTATCCTATTCTTATCTTCATGCCTTCTTCAAGCTATTTCTCCTCGCGAAGCTCCGTCTCCTCTGTCAAGCTCCTCCAATTTGCCATGGATGCGAGCTCGAACATCGTCTTTACACTTGTATCCATTTGCAATTGTCCTAAAATCTTAGACTAAAAAGCAAATGTTAAATAACAAGTGTTTTGTTATCATCAAAATAAACAATCGTGGTGCCCTTGCACCAACATATGGTAGTAGCTAACCCTAGTCAGGTAGAACTTTTAGGAGTTGGATGGAGCTAGGATCAACTAAGTTGAGCTAGCCTGAGCTTCCATTCAGCTAAGGTGAGCTGAATGGAGCTGAGATGAGCTAGCCACAACTAGGTTGAGTTGGAATTAAGCTGAAGGCAACTGAGTTGGGCTATCTTGAGCTTCCATCTAGTTGAAATGAGCTGAATGGAGCTAAGATGAGCTAGTCTCAACTAAGTGGAGTCGGAATCCGGCTGTGGTGAGGTAGATTCAGCTAAGATCCAGTTGAATTTGGGTTTCCTTTGCATCTTCTGCCTTCCAAAATGCTAGGGTTTGTGAGATTTGATTCTCTGCTTATCCCTGACACTCAAATAAACACATTAAAAATACAAACTAATGCAATGCATGCCTAACCTACAGGAATGCCTAAATGCAGCCTAAAAACTCATTTGCGGAGTTAAAATCTTAAGAGCTAGGCTTGTTTTAGGGCATAAGAATGATGGTAAACTGACGTTTATCACCTGTCTTCTTATGAACCACCCAATAAGATCTGAAATCAAGAAGGATATGATAATTACAACACATACCCCCCCCCCCCAAGATTACTCTTCTTATCACCATTCCTTAGAGGACAACCTGAACTGAATTACTATTAGGGGGGACCCCAAGAACCTTAATTCCTTGACCCTCATAGACTAAACTCAAACCCACTCAACCCTGACGTGAATTATTCGGCTCAGGTAAACCAGGTCTAAGATAAGGTGCTAGTTAACTTGAGGAATACCATTCGATCTTTAGAAACTCAGCCAACACCCTGTATTAAAGCATTGGAGCCAGTGATTAAAATGATTGATGATCTTAACAAGTCTTTGCTGGATTAGCTTCAAGATGTTGAGGATAAGGACTCAGGTGAGTTATTACTTGGGAGGCTGTCAAAATTGAGGATGAGATTAGTGGTTGCTTTAGTCCAATCTTAGGATGATTCTCAGGACAAACCTCTCAAGGAGAGCCATTGTTAGAACTTGCTCAGGCACCTATAATGGGGGACACATTTTATGAGACGTGGGATGATGAGGTTGATTTAGAGCAACCAATTAAAGATGAATTGATTTCTTCACCTGAGATCCTTGAATTAGGAAACGAAGAATATGTCTCTATAGACTTAGGAATAATAAATGATTATGAGACATATATAAATGAGGATTAAGATTTCTTTGAAGTTGAGGGTGAAGGATTTATAAATGAAGTCTCACTAGAATTAAATGATTTTGATGAAAAACTTAGTGAGATGGACCTTGAAGAGTAAAATGAAAATCCTATTGAAATTATAAAATCCAAGTCGACTTCGATTTAGCCACAATTTTTAGACTTGGACAATTTAGATGGAGTCAATAACACTTTCAAGGTCCTGGAAACTTGGATTTTGGAGAATAGGAGCATGGAAATGATAATTGATGAGTCATGTTTCGCAAATTAAAATTAGGGTTTAGAGAACTCGTTGTCGTAGCTCGCAAAATGTGTCTATCAAATATAATTTATAACCGAAACTCCAAGGGAGTCCCGGGTCAAATACAGAGAGGCGACGTTTACTTTGTTTGAAAAATCGTGCTTTATTTTATTTCTTTTTGGTATTTTGAGGTTTTGTTATTTTTGTGTTTTTTTTGAAATAAAAAGACAAGCGAGACAAGTTCACAAAATGAGATGGAACAAATATGATATATCACTCCAATGTTTATTACAAAAGCATAAAAGAGATAGGGGTGAGAGGAAATCTCCCGAATTGACTGTTCGGCGAGACGACGATGCCTGGCGGAAGCTTGGATGAAGGAGGTGAGATGCAGGAGGACACTGGGTAGAGGAATGCTTCATCGAGGCCCTGGAATGGAGGTGAGGAGACGGAGGCAATCTTCTACCGGAATGGAGGTGGGAGGATGGCTCCAAAGCTTCTTATGAAGGTGGTGGGATGAAGGAAGAATGTTTGGTGGGGCATAGGATCATTATACTAATAAGAGGCCTTTGGAGCTTGAGAGTAAGCTCTAATGGAGCTTTGGTAGTCTACTAGAGCTTCGGAGTAGGTGGGAGTAGAGCAAGTAGAGATGAAGAAGAATGGTGGGTATAGGGGTGTTTATATAGTGGAGGGAAGAAGAATAAATTCGTGTAGAGGGCTGTAGTGATAGCTGCAAGTGTTACTAAAGACTTCGTGCAACTGTCGCTGAAGATCGTGCCCCCACCGCTCACGCCCGTAGCTGTCCTCACGCCTACAAGTAATTAGTGTCGGCTGTAAGCGTTACTAAAGGTCCACCCAGGCTGTCGTTGAAGATCTGTGCTAACCCTCGCTCACGCTGGCCGGCGCATCACGCGCCCAGTGTCGAGCACGTGCTTGTGCACTGGAGCTGTGGTGTGGTTGGCTGTGCACTACGCCCTTGTGTGCGCACGCGGTTGTGCTCTGCACCCTTGTGCACGTGCACGTGCTTGTGCGCCAATTGGCTAATTAGGGAGGTTGCGAGGATTGAACCCACGCCTCTCTTTTGAGGAGCGGGAGCTTCACCGTTCGCCAAGGCGGTGGATTGTCGTGTGGAGGGTGATATGGCTTCCACTGATCGTGCGATCGTGGTTGTTGGATTTTCATCCAACAGTCACGACACAATCTTGAGCTCTTCTCTTGTGAAGGTGAAGCGATGTAGAGCGCCCCTCATCCATTGGATTGAGATCCAATGGCTGAGATCTCTCCACGCATGAGGCTGGGGCAGCTGTGGTTCATGTCAGGCGGTCTGGGTGGCGCCACATGGCGTCATCTGGACCATCCATCTTCTTCTTGTAGAGGGTGCTACAAAGCTCTGATCGGGGTGATTTTCGCATTAACGGATTGCGATCGTCACTCCAGATTCATCCGTAGGGTCAGATTCTTCATCCAAAGCCCTTAAAGATGTTGCACTACCTCCTGGTCATATAAAATGGAAGAATTAATGTACATAATACACAGCTATCCTAAATACCATGCAATGGATGTTGTGTAGTATTTATAACATGATATGCAATGCTAAACTTAGGAACCATCATAAATAAGCATTTTATCATGAATACATGTGTGTTTATCATACCCCCATGATTACTTTTTGCTAGTCCCTAACAAACCTAAATGCTATGTATAAAAGTAGAATCAGGAATTGATTACTTAGGCAAAATTTGTTGATTGCTTTAGAAAATCTCAACCCCAAGACCTAATTATGAAAACTCAACAGTTACCGAGTGTCTACTAGAATGTAGACCGCCTAAGCCCTCGCCTTATTTGAAAAGAGAAGATACACAATTTTTTTTGTTTTTCTTCTTTTCTAATTTTTTTGTACTTTTGGAGTTTGAGAGTTTCGAGATAACTTTTTACAGCTACCCAACCCACCTAAGACTCAAAAAGGGCTCTAAGTGCTAAGCATCTAGTGAAAAGAGTGAAAGACTCACTAGGTGGTCGTTAAAATGGACTTCGGGTTTCTACGACCCTAGGTAACCTTACTTAAAGGTTTATCCATTCGAACGGTAGCTTTTTCCCTACTTTCATTTATGGGGTCAACACAAGGGCGAACCTAGTGTATATTTTCCTAGTTTATTCTACTTCCCTGCTTCTTTACTAAGTATTTTGGAAATTATTGTGCATTTTTGTGAGCTAGTCTCTGGACAACCAACTAATGGGCTGTTACCCACGACAACTTGCCAGCCATACTCGTGCGATGAAGTGTGATTTTATTTGTTTATTTTTTTATTTTCTCCTTTTTCTATTTTTTTTCTTTTTCCTAAGTAGGTGGCTTCCCTAATCTAAGATTTACCTAAAGGCAGTATGAAGAAAATGGTCTTGTGGTTGGGCTTTGGACAATCGGCCAATGGGCTGTTACCCACGATAACTTGCCAGCCATACCACCCTAGATAGTTCATTAGCTACCCAATTTCCGTAAAAATCACCGGAAAGTGCGTCAGTGTGAATAGTGTGTAGATGCTTAGACTTAAAATCTCCTCAAATCAGAGGGCGAGTTGATAAGTCGTGTACACTACAAGAAAATATGTCAATTGCAACATAATATTATTGTCGCAAAAACAACCACTATAGTCACAAAAAGATTTTTGGGACGGTAACATGAACCGTCACAAAAAGAAGCGTCCCAAAAAGAATTACCGTCGCAAATGATCTATCATTTGTGACTGTTAAGAACCATCACCAAAGTCCTTATGTGACATTTAACAACCATCACAAATGATTATAAGTGAGTTAAAAACCATCATAAAAGACCTTAAGTGACGTTTAATAACCATCACGAAAGACTTTACGTGACGGTTAAAGGCCATCATGAATGACTATATGTGACGTTTAACAACCACCACGAAAGACTTTACGTGACAGTTAAAAACCATCATGAAAGACTATACATGGTGTTTAAAAATTATCACAAAAGACCATACGTGATGCTTAAAAACCATCACAAAAGATATTACGTGACGGTTATAAACCATCACGAGAGACCTTACGCAACGGTTAGAAACCATCATGAATAACCTTAAGTGACATTTAAGAAATTTTATTTACCTATTTAAAAAATTTTAATTACTTTAATATAATCTCTTATGATTTACTTTTCTTTCATTAGTATTATTTTACCTATAATATTAATAACAAACATTACAATAATATTTACGCATACCAAAAAAAAAATATTTCATTCTTTTTCAACCCAATATTCATGTTCTCAATTACAAAGGACTAAACAAACGTAAATGAAACTAAAAGTCATTCCTACAAAAGTTAACTGATTCAACACATGCTCCTACTCATCAAGAAAGTAATCATCTTCATAGTCAAGATCATTTCCATTCTCAAAGCCATCATCTTCAATATCCCCGCTTACTCCACTTCCTACACTACTAAGACGACGTTGAGACGAAGAAGCATCTTGTTGCTTAGTTAACATATCCAAAACTTTCTCCATCATCTTTTCCATCCTATCCATTCGAGTCTCGAGAGCTTTATTAGAAGAATAAACACCTCTACCATAGTAAGTAGATGGGCTAACACTAGGACCAATACCACATACAAAACTAGGATGTTCTTTCCCAGTGACTTGCAAATAAGCATCATCATCTGACAACACTGAAGTAAAATTATGTCCCTCTGACTGCGTTATAAGATCTTCCATATGTTCGTAATTAACATAAAATCTCAATTAGTTAAGCAAAAAAAGTATCAAAAATTATTTTATATATTAAGTTATTTATACACATAACTAATAAAAGAATTAATTCAACAAACTTACATATTATTTTTTGTACTCCTCATCATACCAAACTCTTGACCCATTTAGACCTTCTTAACTTTTGGGATACTTAAAAGGATCTTTCCTTGAAGCTTTATTCCACTGTTTTGCCTATATCAAGTAATTTAATAGATTATAAGGATAAAATAAAAAAGTAAAAAAAAAACAATTAATACTTACAAGCTTATGATGTAACTGATGTAAATTTTGTCTACCCATACGATGGGTAACACGCTGTCCCTTAGCTCTATTCAACTTGTTTATCTCTATTAGAGACTTTAAAATAAATAAAAATATTAAGACTTAAGATGCAAACTTAAGGTACAAAATTACAATTACTAATACCTCAAATCAATCTAAATAATTACCTTATACTTGTCACTGGTCCAATGATCTATGAGTTTACGCCAATCATTGAGATGTACATCATCAAGTATTTTAGCAAGCATCTCCGAGATAGGAACATCTTTATTAAAACACTATAAAAAAACATCAAAAATCAATTATTACATAAAAAATATACATGTAAAAATTATAATTATTTTCCAAATTTAACTTACCTTTTCCTTCAACCTGTATTGATAATTACAATGGAGTTTGGCTACCTGTTTCATAATTTGTCGTTCGACGTAATTAATATTTTCCCAACGAAAAATTTCCTACAAATCAATCATCTATAACTTATAAACATTTATAAAAAAAAAGTCTTAAAATAATGATTAAATATAAGAAATTATACCTGCAGGTGCTTTAAGAGTTCCATTTTCATCTCCTTTGTCGCATCAAGTCTAAAACCTTTGCAGGTGATTGTTATAATAGCACGAGCTAATTTTGCCACTTTACTTTTAAACTTTTGACTATATAATCCAACACTAATGCCTTCCTTAATGTCAACAAAGATTGTCTCTCCAAGTGCAAAACCATGAACAAAATTGCAACATGCTTTTCCTTGTTTTCTTTTTGGATGTGTAAAAGTCATCTAAAAAAAATTAACGTATGAAAAGAATTTGTTATTACTATTAGAAAATAGATAACTATTACAAGTAATCAATTAATTATTAAAGTATCACCTCATCTTCAGACTGTTCGGGGGCCATCTAAAAAAAATATGAAATAAATTAATCAATATACAAAAATCAACATAATCAATTATTATTAAAACACAATGGACATTGATAATAAAATAATTAAGTTCTATATAATGTCACCTCTTTATCTTCATTTTGCTCAAATACTCTTGTGTTATGAGTAGTATCTCTTGAACATTTATGAGTTATGCGATCAGAGATCAGCTGCATGAAGATTTATAATAAAATATAATACAACAAATTAATCTATAATAAAAAGGCATCACATTTAAAAATATTTAACAAATAAATTGTCACCTCATCATCATTTTGTTGGAAGGCCATTGCACCAGTAGTATGATAAGAAGCTCCAACACTTATCCCCTAAACATCGAGAAAGCAGACATTTAGAAACCATCTAAAAAATTATAAATAGGTGTATAAAAATCATGAACCTATATGCTGCCAAAAGGAAAGGGAAACTTAAGCAATAAACCTATAATGCCCTAATGAACTAGTGGTGACTTTTTTTTTCTGAAAAGGAACTCAAAAGCAATAAACCTATAACAAAAAGAAAAATGTACTGTCAATCTTCTGTTGCTTGAAAAGCAATAAACCTAGATCATACTGTTGTTGCTTGCTTTCACTACCCACCTAAGTATCTTTGGTTGGCAAAGCCAACCAACCTATATTTTGTTTCTATCTAGCTCCTCCCCCTGGAGTGTTGATTTGTTTAGTTCTTTTTTGGATGAATGGACGTGGTTCTTGAAATGGGTTCTTGAAATGGATTCTATTTAGTTCTTTTTTTTTATCTAGAGGGTGCATGAGATCCATCTTCTAATTTCTGAACTCCTGGTCAAGCATGAGTTGAAGTTGTAACAATGGGAAAAAAAAGATGTTGCCTCTTTAATGTCTGCTGATGGTGCATGTGGTGTAGGGATGACATTGTGGGGAGGAAAGTCTTGCCTTTGTGGATGGATTTGTGTGGGTATGTATATGCTCTCGTGAGTGGGCTTTGTCTGGGCATTGGATCCTTTCCCCGCACCCCCACCCAACTACTGAATCCCTCCCCACCAAACCTTTGTTTGGTGGGGACAAATTTTGCTAGTAAGCATTCTAAGAAAATAAAAACATTTGGAGGAAGTATGTAGAAGAGCTAAAATTCAGCTCTAAAATAAGACTTGTCATTTTTGCTTTTTTGTATTGGTGAGGCAAAACCTAGTATCGAGATCTCTCAACTATTGATTGAGTCAATTCTATTACTTTAAAGTAAATTTCAGCATAAGAGGGAGAGTTATTAGAAGTTCTTTATCACCCATAGCCTGTAGATGCTCTTGTGAGCAGAGGAAGATAAATTTATATTTTCCCATGATGGTGTTCCCAATGGTAAAAAGTTAAAATTGAACTACATTGAGAATATGGTTTACTTACATTTTTTCCATTATTTTAAAATTTCTTTTAGTATGACATGCATAGAGAAGAATGTCCAACATGTGATGCCCCCAATAATTTATCTAGGCTGTCACATTCTATCTTGATTGCAACTTTCTTTCATGCCTACAAGTCCTTTTAGAAAACATAGATTGGCATACAAGATAATCTGGCAGTTTAGCTCTGTGATCTTAAAACTGATAGCAAGTTCAAGTGCAAATTCTGGGACACACAAGCTAGAAGACAAGTTAACCCTTTTTGGAAGCCCTATAATACCTCTTTCTCAGCAACAGTGACATGGTAGCCTTTAACAACAGCAAGCCGTTCTTGACCCGAAGAACTTGGCTTGCCCAGTCATGTGGTCTATTGCACCATTGTCTATAACCCACTCATCATTCTCCATAGTCAAAGCCATCACAAACTGACCAAATGCTAAACCACAAAAATAGAACAAGTAGAAAACTTCTAGTAACAATAACATGAAATCACCCGTACCTCTTCACATAGAAGAGGATACCACCAGGTGTACCAATCTCGTAGAGTTTAAGGTTGAGACAACCAACCTAGAAATGGATGAAGAAATAGATCAATAACCCTTCCCCTAGACTTGGGCCCACACATCTACCCAAATAAAAATAAAATAAAAATAGAAACCCAAACCAAAAGGATGGGACAAAAAGGAATCCAAAGAATATAGTGAAATCTTATAGTGAATCTCCTAACTTTTCCTTGGGGCATCACATGTTGGACACCACTTGATCTACTGTTGGATTTGAAAGCCTAGAGATTGTGGGCAGCAACTACTGTCACCTGTTCCTACTCAATTTTGCCATGGACAATCTCAGCACTGTTCTTAAAAAGATGAAGATATCAACACCATTCTTGACAATGCAATAGAATATTCAATTACAAGAAATTGTAATTATAGTTTAAGCCTTGAATATGTATTTTTTGTGAAGATTTTCTTCTTCTGCTAATTGACTGAACTCAATTAAAGATGAAGAAATAATCATTTCTAAATGGAGCTAAGCAAACAAATATAACCTCATCATCTTGTTGGAAAGCAATTGCACCAGTGGTATGGTTAGAAGTTTCAACAGTAAGACATGCTTAATGACGAGTATTTCTTGATTGTTGAGGAAGTGGACGTTCAGAAACCATAAATAATATATTTGTACATCAAAAAGTTGTAAAATATAAAAGCGTAATAAATAAATATCATTGATAAAAAAAATATACATCACCTCATTATCTTCTTCTTGATGGAAAGCCATTGCACCAGCAGTATGATCAGAAGTCCCAAGATTTGGACATGCTTGACGACAAGTATGTCTTGTGCGTCGAAGAGGCGGACGTTTTGGAGCCATCTACATTAAAAATTAACAAAGAACATATCCAGTCATAAACAAAAACCAAACAAATCAATTATTCTAAAAAATAAACTATTGTGCAAATGAATAAATTATTTCCATATAAAAGCCAACCAAAATATCATGTCAAAATAAATTAAATAGAATATGCATTATAACCAAATTATAAACATAACAACAGAAATGTATTATACATTTATAATAATTTTTTAATGTAAAGGATCATTTTCATTTGAAACTTCTTGGTAGGCTTCATCATTATTGTCAGAAGTTGTAGATCCTTCTAAGACATCATAATAGTCCCTTGGCATTGTTCTTATAGGAATGATCCATCCATTTCGGGAATTATCAGAAACAAAGAACACCTGCTCAACTTGACTTGCGAGGGTAAATGGTTCTTCTATTCCCAATCTACGATTCTATTTTAGAGTGATGTAGCCATGTTTGTCTTTGATGAATCCTAAATCTTTGTTAAAAACATCAAACCAGTCACACTTAAAAAGAACAACACGTATGTCATGCGTAAAACTGATCTCAACAATTTCAATGATTTCTCCATAGTAGCCATCTAAACCTGAGTGAAGGTTAGACTTAACTATAACACCACACATTTGTGTTCTCTTTGTTATATCCATGGATTTTGTTCTGAATCTAAATCCATTTACAAAAAATCCTGAATGATAATGTGCATAAGTAAAAGGCTTCTCTGCTAAGACATCTAATTCAGGTGTCCATCTGTTGGTGCTAGAGCACCAGGATCATTTATTTTGATGACAACAAAACATGTGTTATTTAACATTTGCACTTGGAGTCTTAGATTTCAGGCCAATTGCAAATGGATACGTGATTAGACGAAATTCGAGCTCGCATCCAGGACGAATTGGAGGAGCCTGATGGAGAACAGAAGAGATTCGCGAGGAGCGATATATTGAAGAAGGAAGGAGATGAAGAATAGGATAGATTTCCTTCTCTTGTACTCATTGTATTTTTTCGTTTCTTTTGTTGTTCTTTATTTTTGTTACTTAGATTTCTATTAAAGAGCCTCAAAGTACCCTAACAGTAGTCTTAGGAACACCTGCACAACCCTAGGATACTTAGGTTTTCTGTAGAGAACTTAGAAAACCAATATAGGGTTTAAATAGCATTTTCAGACGTCTAATTCCAAAATCAGACATCTGATAAAGTGTTTTAAGACGTCTGACTGTTGATTCAGATGTCCGATAACATTTAGGCTGGACATAGTTAGTTCTGTTTGATGAAATCAGACGTCCAGACCTTAGACCAGACGTCTTAGGAGACGTCTGATGACTTTGCCAGACGTCCAATTAGTGGACCGTTGGCTAGCTTAGCGAACACTCAAGAATGTGACCGTTAGAGCCTTATCAGACGTCCATAGGACTTTCCAGACGTCTAATAATTGACCGTTTTGCCTCGGTTGACCCAAAATCTCTTCTCAGAGATTTTCTAGCCGTTGCAACGTTTGGAAATCCATTCCCACAGAAAAAGTAGGTTTCCAGACGTCCAAACATAGTGCCAGATGTCCTATATGTCGTCTGATGGACTTGCACAAGAACCCTGTTTAGATCTGATCCAAGTCAGGAAGAGCCCCGCCCAAAATCAGACGTCTGACCTTTAAATCAGACGTCTTAAAGTGATCTTCCAGACGTCTGATGCTAGAATTAGACATCTGATAAGCCTGTCAGAACAATGATTGTTCCTGATTTCAGGCTGATTCACTTGGGCTTTGCACCCAACGGCTATGGAAGCTTTTCTAAGCCTTCCAAAGCCTTCCTAAGGCCTCTATAAATAGAGGGGAGCCTTTGTCACACTCACACACATCTAAGACACACTAAGAGAAACTTATACACACCTAAGCAACATAGTTCCACTCTTTTGTGTCCAAGAAAACAAGCCCTTGCTCTCCAGGCTCAAAGTTCTACATCTAGAGAGCATCAAGCCTTCGTGCACCCGCTCTCCCGTCGTCGTTCACGAGAGCGACGTTGCGCCGTCGCGTGGCATAAGCATCCGCGTCGTCGACGCACTCCTTTCAAAGGGAAGCATCCTATTTCCTATAGAAGCTTAGGTTAAATATTACTTTGTTGGCTCTATAGGATTACTTGTTTTATCTTTGTTATTTGGTTGGGTACTCGCTTTGCGAATTCTCGTCTCCTTCGCGAGACAAAATCCTTCTCGTGGAGAGAAGGGGTTGAGGTACGCTATCCTCGTTTAAGTAGCGTGGTTGTAATTGAGGTTGAATCACCCTCGTTTTAAAGTGATTCGATTTAGTGGATTTGATCAACTTAGTTGATCGAAAAATCCTAACTCGAGAGGGTTAGGTGGTGGTTTTCACCCAGTTTGGGTTTCCACCTATAAATTCTTGTGTACTTGTGTGATTGTCTATTTTGTGAGATTGTTTATATTTTATTTCCGCATTTTATTACATCACCCCCTCCTGGTAGGGCGAAACTTTCACCATCTACTATCTTTATTTTCTTTAAGTATTTGAACCTGAATTTTAAACCATTGAAGAAAATTGGCTGCACAACAAGACATGCGTACTCGAGATGGAAACAATTCATTGTACTCATCAAAAAATGGATCCAACTCTTCAACCTGCATTAAAATGTAGTAGTGACCAAGTTCATATCTTCTTCTGACATTATCTTTCTGGTTGTTCCATTAATTGCTTTACCACTTGATGATAAGATTGACAAAATACCATTCAATTGAAGTTCCATTTTACCACCATCATAGTTTCTTTCCTCTCTGTTAAATCGACTGTCTAGACCGTCAATGTACATTGCATAAAAATTTACACTTTCTTCTAATAGATATGCCTTTGCAATCGATCCTTCAGGTTGTGCCATGTTTTTGATATGATCTTTAAGTTTCTTGAGATACCGCTCCACAGGATACATCCATCTATATTGTACTGGACCAACAATCTTTGCCTCACCAGCTAAATGAACTATTAAATGTACCATCACATCAAAGAATGTCGGTGAACATATTTGCTCCATCTTACATAATGTCTCAACAATCTCTGCCTCACACTTTTGTAGAACAAGTGGATTAAGAACTTTTGAGCATACAATCTTAAAAAATTTACTCAGTTCCACCAATGGATCAAACACATTTGACGGTAACATCCTATGAAGTGCTAATGGTCGTAAAACTTGCATGTAGACATGATGATCATGACTCTTCATCCCATATACTTTTTTATCTGCTGTACTGACACATCTAGAGAGGTTTGTGGAATAATCATCTGGAACTTGAATCTTTTTAAAAAATTCTAATATTGATAGACGTTTCTATAAGGACAATGTGTAACAAGCATCAGGTAATTCATATTTGTCATTAGCTAGATCCTTTGGATGTAACTCACTCCTTATGTTTAATTGTTGAAGATCCCATCTAGCTTTTATTATATCCTTTGGATTACCAGATAAATTCAATATCCCAAGAATATTTTCCATCACATTCTTCTCAATGTGCATTACATCTAAATTATGACAAATTTGCAAATCTTCCAATAAAGAAGCTCCTGGAAAAATATACTCTTCTTCCTCCAATGACCTGTGCCTGGCTACTTAAAAAGGCGACCCAAGGGTATATCTACCAAATTCTGTTGTTGCTACCACAAGAAGGATCCAGCAAAGTGCAACAAGCTGAGACATTCTCTTGCAAATTGTCCATTGAATCTATTATTAAATCGACTCTCCCTCCACCTATGGCCATGGGGAAGAAATCGATGATGTCCTAAATAACATTATTTTCCACTTTCATTTAGTCATAGACTGTGTATCATCCATACACATTGGATAAGAAAATTTACCCTTTGTACTCCAGCCTGATAAATTTGCATAAGCTGGAAAATCATTAATGGTCCACAATAATGATGCTCACATTGAAAACATCTCTTTTCTATGTGCATCATATGTTTCTACCCTTGTATTCTACAATAACTTTAGCTCATGGACTAACGGTTGCAAGTATACATCAATTGCATTACTTGGACCTTTAGGACTTGGTATGAGTAACGACATCATTATGAAAGATGATTTCATGCACATCCATGGCGATAAGTTATAAGTGACAACAAGCACTGGCCATATAGCATAATTATTATTCATATTTGTAAAAGGGTTGAATCCATCACTAGAAAGACCAAGTCTAACATTGCGAACCTCCTTTGCAAAATTTGGATGCATGTTATCAAATCTTATCCACCCATTTGCATCTGCAGGATGACGCATAATTCCCTCAGGATCTGGTATTCTTTTATCACTATGCCACGACATCCATTCTGCAGTCTTTGATGACATAAAAGTTGTTGGAGCCTTGGAATCAAAGGGAAATAGCGAAGAACTTTTGTTGGCTTTCTTTTCTTGCTTCGATTGAGGTTTGTCTCTGGAAACTTATATCTCGAGGCGTCACACTTAGGACAGTGTTCAAGTTTTTCATTATTCTTCCAAAATAAGATACAATCATTAGGGCATGCATCTATCTTCACACAATTCAAGCCTAATGACCGAAGACTCTTCTTTGCATGATATCAATGTTTAGGATAACCTTTTGGATAACCTAATATTTCACCAATAAAGTCAAGCACATTTGACATCATCTTAGAGGTAGAATGGTGAATAACTTTTAATTTGAATAATCTCAATATGAAATTTAATTTAGACATCTTTAACCCTGAAGTAATAGGTTCCTCTGCTTCTGACAACATTTTATAAAAATCGTCAACATCCACATTAGTTGGTATATCATTTTCAGAATCCATAGGAGCCCCTCCTATGTCATAAGTCATATCCATTAACTCATCATTTCCACCATCCTCATTCTGCACATTTTGATGATGACCTTGTCGTGATATCTCTCCACCTTCCTCTCCATGGACATTCCAAATTGTATATCTTGGCCACCAACTGTTTAATATGCGATGCTCATTGATGTAAACACATTTACACTACTTAAAATGTCTATTTATGCATGTTCTTAAGCATAGGATTGCATTTCATGATATAAATATTGCATTACATGCATCATCTTGCATTTAGAGTAGCTTGAATAAAATGGAGATTAATTGTCTCCTTTTATGTGCTTGGACAGGGCAAATATTTTATCGGGGCCTCGGATCAAAGATCCAACCGTATGGATATGATCAGGGCGACGATTGGAGTTCAACGACTCCAAGATCGCCCTAATCAGGCATCCGTAGCATCAGATAGAGACCGGGGAACCCTAGAAGATCAAGGGCCAGGATGGTGTAAATCCACACTTCAGATGGAAAATCCGACCACACGGATGAATTCGGATCGACGATCGCAGCCGAACGACACAAAAATCGAGTCAATCCGACATCCGTGGCACCATCTACAACTTCCAGAAGATGGACGGCCAAGATAGCGCCACGTGGCGCCATCCCAGCCGCCCAATCGGCCGCAGGAGTCCTGTGAAGACCGCGCACCGTCTCCTCTCCGCCGTTGGATCTCGATCCAATGGCTGCGGTCGCTCGCGTTTAAAAACGCCCGCGCGACCATTTCGCTCGCGTAGCGCAGCGGCGACGCAGCTGCGGGCGAAGCGGAGGTCGCGGGTTCGAGCCGCGGTGAGGGGGTCGAAGGCGCGGACGAGCGGGCGCGCACGAGCGTCGGATGAAGATCCAACGGCCGCGCGCGCCCGATAGCGCCGACGCGCAATTGGACGCTCTGGTGGACGCTCGATCGCACGCGGGCGGGCGCGCTACGCAGCGGGCGCGGACGCGATCTAAGCCGTCCGATCTCGCGATCGGATGGCTGAGACGACGCGGACGTGCGTATGCGTTACGCGCGCAGGCCAGCCGAGCGGGCGCGCGTGGGCGCGGCGGCGACGGCGACGGCGGGGCTTTAGCGACGGTTTTATCCGTCACTAAAGACCCCTTATTTATTATTTTGAAGATGTAATGTCCATTTTGCCCCCACTCCTTGCAACTATAAAAGGAGACCCCCTCCATACGAAATTTTCATCCCTTCCTTCTCCTCTCTACCTCTCCAAAGCTCAAGAGAAGCTTGTCCCACACCCGGGATGCTTCTCGCGAGATAAAGTCCAAATTTTCGTCCCCCTTCGGAAGTGGATCCCGCGACGACGACGGCGTGCTGCTTCGTTCCCGTTCTTCTGCTTCGTCCCCCTTCGTCCCGCCTCGTTCTCCTTCGTCCAGGCGTCGTCCCGTCCGGCTCGTCCTCCAAGCGACCGTCGAGGAGGATAACTTCTCTCTCCCATTCTTATTTACAGCTTTTCTAGTGTAGAATTTTCCTGCTTTATAGTGTAATTGATTCCCCGCTTTCTAGTGTAACTTTCATTTCGTTTGCTTGTATAAACAATTGAAATATTGAATGCATGTTCTCTTTCTCTCTTTCTCTCTCTCTCTCTCAATTTGATAGCTCCATTGTAATTATTTCGCCTTGTTTATCAAAAATCCTAAAAAAACATAATTGCGAATATAGATCAACGTAGCCTCCCTGAGTTCGACCCGGAATTCTTATTTCGGTATAAATTTTATTTGTTGAACACGAATCCTTCACTTTCGAACTACAACGACGGGTTTTCCAAAACCAAACACGTTAGCGTAGATTCTCGTTTAACATTTTGGCGCCGTTGCCGGGGAGGCAACGATTTCCGATCTTTTCTTCGCATTTCTTGCACTTTATTTGTTTTCTAACTAGCTTTCTCTTGTGTCTATTGTTTTGCAGAGACCTCCATCAAGGAATCAACAAGCGGTAGACTGGAGTAAAGTGCAGTTGAAGACAACTGTAAGTGCTCCCCCATTCTTTCCCCCTCCATAGATTTCATTCGCCACATTAAATCCAAATTCCAATTAACCTAGGTGTTTGCATAAATCCTAGGAATAGTTTGGTTGTTTGGATTTCTACTCACACTCATTTCACCCTTATTCATAAAAAAAAATAATAACAAAAAGATAATTTTGTGGGGTAACTTTCAACAAACACACAACACACACCCACATTCAAGGCACTTGATTTGTTTTCTACTCAACCGGGTTCTGATCTGTGGAACCGGTACACACAGAGCAACACATAACAGAGTAGAAATCATTCTAGGTTAACCATCTTTGAGTGCCTAACTTAGTGGTGCAATTGTGGCCAATTGTTTGAGTTGTTTGGGCCGCACCACTTTATTTAAAACCAACTCATCAAGTAGCTCCTCCTTAGGGTTTTCAATCTAGGTATATTCTAGGCACTCCGCTTTCTTTCTGATTTTAAAGGAAAACTATCTTCACCCATGTTTTACAACTTGGTTTGCCTAGAAATTTGATTGCAATTCACCTAATTTGAAACCCTAAAAGCTACTTAAGCAGGATTTGAACATTAAAATTCACACATTATAAATAATCTTGCTTGAAAACCCTGGTTGTGCACGCACTTACACAAATTTCAATCAATCATTAAGGGCACAACCCATTGTAAGGGCCCATCACATTCCATAAGCACCACAATCCCAGGCCGTAATAAAATTGAGTAGACGTTGGCCCTAAGGTTTGATTCGCTCTTCAAGGCCTAGTCTGAGATTGTTTTTGATTAACCTACTTGTACTGATTAATCTGATGTCTAGCTAGGGGAGTAGCGTCAAACGACCGCGGCTGGGGGGTACACTAGGAACCGGAGGTGAAAGCCAAAGGAAGAACCTTCTCCCCAGTCCCTCCTTCTAACTGGTTGGATTATACAGACGCAAGTAGAGTAAATCAGTTACAGTCTTAAGGCTGGTGTTGGGAGTCAGTAGATCCTTAGGCTACCTCACTTAAGGACAGCCTTGTTTTGTTGTACTGCAGGGTCCCTATCCCCGGTCCTTCCGACCTACTCCTAGTTTATGCTGGGAAGACGGTCATTGAATCCCCGATTAGAAGGACCATTAGAACATTCTAGGAGGCGCAAGTTAGATTTTGGTCAATTTGATCCCATGGCCGAACAACAGCCTCTTCTGCCTGGAAATCCACAGGAAGAATTTCGAAGGCAGCTGGAACAAATGTAGAGAATGCAAGAATGGTTCCAGAGAATGCAGGGCGTTCAGCCCTTGAAGGATTTTTATGATCCTTCAAATTACGGGGAACGTCCCGGCGTCCAGATTCCAGCCGGTGACGTAGAAATCAAGCCCCAGGTGTTAAGCCTGATTAAACATTATCATGGGCTTGGCTCCGAGGATCCGTTTCAACACTTGGAGGACTTGACCACTTTGGTCCAGACCACCAAGTCTCGAAACGTAAACGAGGAGCAAATGATCATGAGGCTCTTCCCTCACTCTCTTAGGGATAAGGCCGCGCATTGGTATAGGACAATAGGAAGACCAATTACAACTTGGAATGAGTTGAAATCGGCCTTTCTGAAGAAATTTTTCCCAGTCGGTCGTACCAATGCTTTAAGACGGGCAATCACTACTTTTACCCAGCGGCCGGGGGAGCAGTTTCATGTGGCCTGGGAGCGATTCCAGGACTTATTGCGGAGGTGTCCACACCACGAGGTGCCGAAATGGCAACTCGTGCAGATTTTTTATCATGGGTTGACTGAGCAACTCAGAAACCATGTGGATGCTTCTTGCGGAGGCAATTTCCTTAATAAAGATGCAGATAGTGCACATGATTTATTTGAGGAAATGAGTGAGAATTCAATAAATCATGCCTCCATGGATACTTTTAACCGGTCCCAACAACCCAGATCAAATGTCAATGAAGTCCATGACTCTCATTCATTTGATATGGAATTGATTTGTAATAAACTTGACAAAGTGGACTTGGTTGCTAAAAGAATGGAAGAGTGGATGGCTGGCAATTCTATGAACAACTCTCAATCCACTCAATCCCAAAATTCGGGATTCCATTCTTCACGAGCTCTTTCTGGACGGGAGTTCGTGAATCAACTTGATGCGACTCAACCTATGAGTCAGCATTTTTCGGAACCCCATGGGTTCCCAACTGGGGCCTTTGATCCCAGTTTTTCTAATCCTTCCTTTTCTTTCTCTC